>OX940867.1:26364155-27570821 GCA_954871525.1 Parietaria judaica
CGTCCATCTGATCTCGAAATTATCCAAAATCCTGCCCGGATTATGTAGATTTGCGGCAAAAGTCACAAATTTAATTAATCCTATCCGGCAGGAATTTTACATGATTTCATCGAGTAAATACTATAAAATTTACTTCGTATTTTTTATAGTAGGGGGCTAACTGTTGATGTACAAATTCGTCATTATTTAAATGTGACATAAAGTGCTAAGGTTGTGAATTAATTAAATTTACAAACTATGATAAAAGGTTTTTAAGAAATAAATTGGTATTCGTAAAAGCCCATTTGAGAAAGCCCAAAGAGATTCTCAATCAGACCAAGAACCAATGGACACAGGCTACTCGGCCCAATGAGTTCTAAAGCCCAAATCCACTCGGTAGCAGCCCAGAAAGACGAGGATAGAGTCGTCATATTCTCTACCCGGCACCATTTTTCAAACTCAGACGGAAGACCAGGAGCACAGAGTCAAGTATCCAACGGACATAATTCAAATACGACGACGAGAACGAAGTCATGGGACACGTGTAGCCAGATCGTCCATTCAACCCGGTCAGCACGGAGTGAAGACCCCTCGATTCCTGGAAGTTCAACGGGAAGAATTGAAGTCTATAAATGCCAAGCTCAAGCTCAGATCAACGGTGTTTTGAGGTGGGAAACCACGTCAACAACGGTGTTTTGAGTTCACTAATGGTGTTAACCAATTTGAAGCTCCCACTTTCTATTCTAACCACGAATATCACTCTAAGTTCTTAATTTATGCAGGTCAAACCTCCTCAGACATAGACTCTGGGTGATGACGTAGCATAATTGTAAAGCATATAGAACTTTGGGACGAAACATTCAATTTTATATTTTCCTTAAGATATAACTATATAAGATTATCATTAATAAGTTGTATTATCTTTACAAGGAAAGAAGCCATAATCTTAGTGAAGGGGATTGTTGACGTGGTTTCCCACCTCAATCAGTCAAGTGTGACTTGTGTGTGTATGATATTTTTGGATGAAGCAATTTGATGGAATTCGATCTCTCACGTTGCAAGCTCACGATTCACTCACGATATATGTATAAGTATATAAGCGATATAAATGAGACGAGGGATTTTTTATAGAGGTTCGTCCCAAAGCGGTAGTTGACTACTTCCTCTGTTAGTTTATTGCGACAATGAACATAGGCGGATAGCTACAGGCAGCTAGATCACGTCTGAGAGTAGGAAGAAATGGAGAAAGAAAGAAAGAACACAATAAGATCTCAAAATGACAAGAATGCCGGGTAGAAACTCTTCAATGTATTCTCTCGAGGTTGTAAGTGTGCGTGTCCGTTGATCTGAGCTTGAGCTTGGCATTTATAGACTTCAATTCTTCCCGTTGAACTTCCAGGAATCGAGGGGTCTTCACTCCGTGCTGACCGGGTTGAATGGACGATCTGGCTACACGTGTCCCATGACTTCGTTCTCGTCGTCGTATTTGAATTATGTCCGTTGGAGACTTGACTCTGTGCTCCTGGTCTTCCGTCTGAGTTTGAAAAATGGTGCCGGGTAGAGAATATGACGACTCTATCCTCGTCTTTCTGGGCTGCTACCGAGTGGATTTGGGCTTTAGAACTCATTGGGCCGAGTAGCCTGTGTCCATTGGTTCTTGGTCTGATTGAGAATCTCTTTGGGCTTTCTCAAATGGGCTTTTACGAATACCAATTTATTTCTTAAAAACCTTTTATCATAGTTTGTAAATTTAATTAATTCACAACCTTAGCACTTTATGTCACATTTAAATAATGACGAATTTGTACATCAACAGTTAGCCCCCTACTATAAAAAATACGAAGTAAATTTTATAGTATTTACTCGATGAAATCATGTAAAATTCCTGCCGGATAGGATTAATTAAATTTGTGACTTTTGCCGCAAATCTACATAATCCGGGCAGGATTTTGGATAATTTCGAGATCAGATGGACGGATAGGGTCTTGAAGTTGTAACCGTCGCTTCGAATTTTGGGCGGGAACAGTTACAACACGTGTCCCATTTTGCGGAGTTCGAAGGGAATAAACTCTTCACATTCTCCTGACACAGCTGTCGTGCTGACGTGTCGCCGGATAGCTCGCTGATCTCAACCGTAGGATGAGGTTTGTTGCGTTTTTCGAGGAAACCCTAACCGTAGGATCAGCGACAATTTTCGAGTATAAACACTCGAGTGATTCGCATTAAATGGGCACGTCTCTTCAGCTTCAGCCCGTCGCACGTCTTTCGAAGGTAACCTCTTTCTCTTTCCTCTATTTATACTCTGTGTGGTATTCGAATACTATTTTCGAATTTTTAGAGAGAGAAATACTTCAAGTTCTAGTGAGATAAACTCTGCGAATCGCCATTGGAGGTGCTCTGAGGTCTTTACCTTCGTCGTCTTCTTCATCATTCTCGTGGGGAATCAGGTTCTAGTTTCTTCTCCGTTCTTCTCTGTGAGTCTGTTTGGGGATTGTTCTAGGTTTCTAGATATCGTTCTTTCTATTTTCTTAAATCTTCGTGCTTTCCAGTTTCTGGGTTTTTGTGTTCGTCTAGATTTCTTTCGGTTTTTCCTAAACTATCTTTATAAGATGGGTCCTAAGAAGACGGTCTCGAAATGGCAAACGGAGTTTCTGACTACAGATTCTCCTAAGTCAGTTCTGAAACCTAAGGATCTGGTTAGGATCCGGGTAGAGTATAAGATTCTCCAATCGATAGAGCTTAGATTGCCGGGTCCGGATGAACATGCCGACGAGCAGAACTCGGACGGTTGGATCTGTGTATACCAGAGGTTTTTTGAGTCCGGGGGGCTTAGATTTCCTATTCCCGAGCTCATCCTAAGGTACCTTAGTTACCTAGGGGTTTCTATCGGGCAACTTAGCCCGAATTCTATCCGGATCTTGATGGCCTTGCTTGCCCGATCCCACGAATGTTTGTATTCACTTACAATCTGGGACTTGTTGACGGGCTTGGTCATCAAGGCCAACGGTCAGGCCAAGGGTAGGTTTTTCCTATCCGTCAAGGAAGGGGAGATCATAACCGGTCTTCCAAAGAAGGAGAGTGCTTGGACCCACAAGTATTTCTTCTTCATGGCCGGTCAGGAAACGCTCGGTTCTTGGCTGGGCTATAGGAATGAATGGGTCCACGAGATAGGTAAGGTTCTGGGTTGGGTTTTCTAATTTTTCCTATTCGGTTGTTTTTGTATGTTTGCTAATTTTTTGTCTTCATCTTATGCAGTCGAGGACCCCGAGAAGCCTAAGTCTCGTCCGATTACAGAGGAGTGGAAGGCTTTGAAGAGGAAGTTGTTTCCTAACGGTCCGGAGCTGTGGTCGAACTTCACGAAGGAGAGGTTCGAAGCTGCCGGGCTTTGGGTTGAGCCTGACGAGGAAGAATTTCCGGGTATAAATCCTAAATCTGTCTCTTTGGCTTTGTTTTGTATTTGTCTACTTTATTTTTTCTAAGTGTGGATTTTTGACGTGTAGAGGATATGGACGCTCTTCGCCCGAAGGGTCAGAGTCTTCGTCAGAGGCGGAGACAGGAGGGTCAGACCGGAGGTTCGGCCTCTGCTGGAGCTGCTCGTCAGGAGACGAGCAGACGGGTTGAGGAGAGGGGGCCTGGCGCGTCTGCGCCGGCCAAGGCTGCTCGTCAGGAGACGAGTAGGAGGAATGATGAGACTCCTGCTCGGGAGTCTCTTGCTGAGGTCGCATCTGGGGCGACCAAGAAGAAGGATGTCGTCGAACTTTCCGACGACGGGGAGAGCACCCCGGAGGTCACGCCTTTGGCGAAGACTTCGGAGAGGGAGGTTGTCCCTCCTTCTGCTCCTGCTCGTCCTTCCAAGGGCGTGATCCGTCCTTTTCAGGATGGAGCTGCTCCGAGGACGGGCTCAGAGGCGGCCGCGAAGAGGCCGGACGAAGGAAGGGACTCTGGGGTCCGGAAGAAGGCGAAGGGGGATCCGGCCCCGAAGGAGGTGGTGAGGAGGGACTCAGTCCCGAAAGGAGGCGCGAGGGCCTTGGAGAAGGGTAAGGGGGTTGCTCAGGAGAGTGAGCGCCTGAAGGAGGCCTCCCGAGGTGAGGCGAGGGAGACGGGGTTGGCTCCCCCGGTGGTTGAAGGGCAGGCTAGGGAGAAGATGGTCTCCCGGAAGGCGGGGTGCACTTGGATGGGGGACAAGGGTCTCCATAAGGCACCTAAGGTGGCGGCCGGTCTTCTCCGGCAGATTACGAATGGTGGGGTCGGCAGGGTCCCCAGGAGTATTGCGGAGAAGAGGTCGTACAAGGTTATGGCCGCGGCTACAACCCTGGTAAGCATTGCCGGCTTTAGGTTTGGGTGTTTGCTTTATTTCCTAATTTTTTCTAACTTTAATTTTTGGACGTGCAGCTCGTCGCCTCCATTAATGACATGGTCCTCGATTATGAGGACCAATTATATGAGGCTAAAGAGGGCGCGCAAGCCTCCGAGCAGCTTGCGCTGAAGGAGAGGGAGTTGGCTGATGCCGTGGAGGGCATCCGGGTGAAGGCGGAGCAGATCGTCGTCATGGGCAAGAAGGTTGCCGCTTGCGATGCTCGGATCAAGGGGCTCGGGAATACGGTCGTCGATCTCCGGGAGAAGCTGTCAAACGCTACCCGGACGATTGAGGAGGCTCAAGGCGTGAGCGAAGCGGCCGCCAGGCAGATGCTGGCCTCTGACGCGGCCAAAGGACGGGCAGAGGAGTTGGCCAAGAGGAAGGAGGAGGAGGCTTTGGCCTTGAAGGAGGACGTGCAGCGCCTTGCTGCCGAGCTGGCTGAAGCCCGGCAACGATCTGCCGATCGCGAGGCTGAGAAGAAAGCTGTCCGTGCCCGATATCGCCGAAAGGTGGAGGAAAGGGACGCGCTAATCGCGTGGTACAAAGGTACGGCTGCCGACAACAGTTGCTTGGATCAAGCCGAAGGTTGCCTCGAGCTGATCCAAGACATCATTGACGGCAACGTCCAAGATTTCGAGGCTGAGAAGGAGGTCCTAGAAGGCAACGCTGCTCGCTACCAAGCTCTCTTGGACGCGGTTCCGGCACCGCTGATAGGGTCTCCGGCTCTGTCTCCAGATGCCGAGCTGACCGGTGTTCCTCTTGTAGATTTGAGCCTTCGGTCCGAGCAATCGTCCGCCAAGGAGTCTGCCTCCGAAGATCCCGCCATCGAGCCCGTCGTTGAAGATCCCGTGGCCGGAGTGACCGTCGTCGATGAGCCCACCTTGCCCGCCATTGCTGACACCGAGGAGGTGATCCTCGAGGAGCCGACCCTGAACGAGCCCGTTGCTGCCGAGGAGACCGTCGCCCTTGAAGAGCCGATCCTGGACGGGCCCGCCGTCGCCGAGGAGACTGCCGAGCATGGAGCCCAAGCCGGCGAAGGAGAAGGAGAAGAGAAGGAGGGGGAGGAGGACCGAGAGGTCGTGGGGGTACCCGGGGTCGACACATAGAGTGTCCCCCATTTTTTTGTTTTTCAATTAATAAGGCCTCAGGCCAAAACAATTTCTATGGGCAAGTCTACGGCGACTTGAACCCTTTTTTGTAAGGTTTTGGATATGCCCGCGGTTAGGGCCTTTGCTTATTTCTATTTTATGCTATGCTCGTAATTTTTTGCCATACTCTACTCGTCTGTGTTTTTAAGTTAATTTTCTAATCGTACTTTTCTATATATGCTTTTCTATCTGAGGTTTCGAATGTCCTATCGTATGCCAAGATAAATAACAAAAGATTGAAGGTTTGGAATCTGCTAAGTATAAAAAATGCACGGGTACCTTTTGTCGTTGCGATCCTTTGACACTTCTCGTCTAGTCTGTTCTGTCCGTCCATCACAATATTCCGCAGGTCGTGCTTTCTGAAAAACACATTTGTAAAAGCCAGACGTATGTTGTTACATATTTTTTCAAGAGGGTTAGGCTTGTTGCCTTAAGGGACGGGTTGGATGCCCGTTTAGGTTTGTTACCCGGATAGGCTTGTTGCCCTATATGACGGGTTAGTTACCCGGGTAGGCTTGTTGCCTTATGCAATGGGTTTGTTACCCGGATAGGCTTGTTACCTTATGTGGGGGTTTGTTACCTTCTGTGATAGGTCTGTTACCCGGGTAGGTTTGTTACCTTAGGTGATGGGTCTGTTACCCGGGTAGGCCTGTCGCCTTGACGGGGGTTTTGGGACATTTTTCCTTTTAGGCCGGTTCTATTGAGCCTTGCGATTCATGGTTCTCGGGCCTATTTGGTTTTGGGTTTGGATTGAGACTGCGCCCATCGTTTAGGATGGGCTGCCTACGTACCCCAAATTTGGGGATCAAGTCATTACGTAGTTCAGGGGAGACCGGGTAGGTCGGGTTAGGCGTAGTATTTCCTTAAGTGCATGGCATTCCAGCTGCGGAGGACTCTTGTTCCAATCGGGGTGGCTAGCCGGTATACTCCAGGTTTTACTACTTCGGTGACGATGTAAGGTCCTTCCCAGTTAGCCCCGAGCTTGCCCGCATTCAGCTCGGCGGTGTTCTGGAAAACTTTTCTGAGGACCAACTCTCCCACCATGAATTTTCGACGTTTGACCTTTGAATTATAGTACCTAGCTATCGAGTTTTGATAGTTAGCAATTCTTATCAAAGCTTGTTCTCGTCTTTCGTCGATGTAGTCGAGCTGGTCTTCCCTCATTTCGTCGTTGAGTTTTGTGTCCAAAGGGGCGAATTCCCTTCGAAGGCTGGGTGTCTCTATCTCTGCTGGTATTACGGCCTCAGTGCCGTGTACCATTGAGAAAGGGGTTTCCCCGGTGGCCCTACGCGGGGTAGTTCTGTAGGACCAGAGGACTCCTATGAGCTCGTCTGCCCATCGTCCTTTTTTGGTGTCTAGGCGTCTCTTGATTCCGTCCACTATTACCCGGTTAGCTACTTCGGCTTGACCATTGCCTTGAGGATATCTCGGAGTGGACGTGTTCAAGGATATTTTCCAGTTTATGCAGAAGTTCTGGAATCTCGTTGAAATGAATTGTGGTCCATTGTCAGCTATTATCTCTTTTGGGAGGCCGAATCTACTGATGATGTTTTTCCATAGGAAATTTTCTACATCGACATCCTTAATGTTTGCGTATGATTCTGCCTCCACCCATTTTGAGAAGTAGTCAGTCACGACGAGTAGGAACCTCTTCCCGGCCGGGGCCAGGGGGAACGGTCCTACTATGTCCATGGACCATTTCATGAACGGGTATGGGACTGAGACTGACGAGAGTTCTTCTGCTGGTCTATGTATGGACGGGGAGTGTCTTTGGCATTTGTCGCACCTTTTGGCGTAGTTTTCACTGTCCGCCAACATAGTGGCCCAAAAAAAGCCTTGCCTTTTTGCTTTGTTTGCTAAAGATCTTCCTCCCGAATGGTTGCCGCATTCTCCCGAATGGATTTCGTGAAGTACTATTTGAGCCTCGGTCTTCCCTAGGCACCTTAGGTATGGTCCGGTGTAGCTACGTTTGTACAGTTTTTCCCCGATCATGCAAAATCTAGCGCTCTGGATCCTTAGTTTCCTAGCTTTTTGCTTGTCTCGAGGTTTGGCTCCGGTTAGGATGTAGTTAATGATTGGGGTCCTCCAATCATCCCCTTCTATTCGGATATTGCAAACTTCGCGGGTTAAGCTGGGTTCGTCTATCGTTTCGACCGGGATTATCCTTTTGACCTCGGGGTCCGAAGTCGAAGCTAATCCGGCCAGTGCGTCTGCTGACGCGTTTTCACTCATCGGTATTTGGACTATTTCGACGTGTTCGAATTGTTGAATTAAGCCTTTTACTACCGAGAGGTATTTTTCCATCCTGTCATCTCGGGTAGCATACTCGCCACTGATCTGACTGGTAACTAGTTTTGAGTCGGAGTGGGCCCTTACTTTCCGGGCTCCCACGGCTTTTGCTAGTTTGAGGCCGGCGATGAGGGCCTCGTATTCGGTCTCGTTGTTTGTCGCGTGGAATTTCAGTCGAAATGATTGTTCCAACACTTCTCCCGTGGGGGATATCAAACGAATTCCGATCCCGGATCCGCCTTGGTTTGACGCGCCGTCGACTTCGAGTTTCCATTCTCCGTCCTCGTGGCCCTCTTTTGAACCGTCGGCTGGTAATTCGATGAGAAAGTCAGCCAATACTTGTGATTTCGCACAGGTTCGGATCTTGTATTCTATCTCGAATTCGCTCAATTCGACGGCCCATTTCGTGAGCCTTCCCGATTGATTCGGGCTGTGGAGGATGATTCTCAAAGGTTGGGTCGTCATTACCATGATGGTATGAGACTGAAAGTAAGGCCGAAGCTTCCTCGCTGCGGTTATCATTGCTAGCGCGAGTTTTTCTATTGCCGGGTATCTGGTTTCAGCGTCTTCCAAAGATTTGCTGATGTAGAAGATCGGCTTTTGCTCTCCGCGGTCCTCTCTCACGATTACTCCACTCACCGCCGATGGTGAGACAGCCAGATATAAAAACAATGGCTCTCCCAAGATTGGTCTGGTGAGTATTGGTGGGGTGGAGAGGTACCTTTTCAGCTTTTGGAAGGCCTCTTCGCACTCTTCGGTCCATTCGAACTTTTTATTACCTTTCAAAAGTTTGTAGAAGGGCAAACATTTGTCCGTGGCTCTTGATATGAACCGGTTAAGAGCGGCGATTCTCCCAGTCAGCCTTTGCGTCTCTCGAACAGTCCTTGGGGAGGGCATGTTCTGGAGGGCATTTATCTGGTCGGGATTGGCTTCTATACCTCGCTGTGTGACCAGATAACCTAGGAATTTTCCTGAAGTTACCCCGAAGGTGCATTTCGTCGGGTTGAGCTTCATTTGATACTTTCGTAGTATGTTGAAGCAGTCTTCTAGGTGGGTCACGTGATCCGTTGCTTGGGAGGACTTTACCAGCATATCATCGATGTAGACTTCCATAGTTTTACCGAGTTGTTCGGCGAACATTTGGTTGACTAATCTTTGATATGTGGCTCCGGCGTTTTTCAATCCGAAAGGCATAACTTTGTAACAGTATATTCCTCTATCGGTTATGAATGCCGTTTTTTCTTGGTCCTCGGGGTGCATTAGGATCTGATTGTATCCCGAGAATGCGTCCATGAATGACAGTAGTTCGTGCCCACATGTTGCTTCAACTAGACGGTCGATATGGGGCATTGGGAAACTGTCTTTTGGACAAGCTTTGTTCAGGTCGGTAAAGTCGATGCAAACTCTAGCCTTCCCGTTTTTCTTCTTCACGACCACTGTATTTGCTAACCAGTCCGGGTATTTGACTTCCCTGATGGATCCGGTTTGCAGCAGTTTTGTGACTTCTTCGTTTACGGCTTGGGCCCTGTCCGGGCCTAGCTTTCGCCTTTTTTGTTTCACCGGCTACGCGGTAGATCGCTCCTTTCCGGCTTTGGCGGCTTGGATGTTCCGGAACGCGCTCATGTAGCAAATTCTGGATTGCTTTTGATTTCCCTTGATTTCAACGATTTTTCCCGCCCTATTCGGGAAGCGTATTAGTTGATGGTAGGTTGACGGTACGGCCTTCATCATGTGCAGCCAAGGTCTTCCTAATATCATGTTGTAAACTGACGGGCAGTCCAACACTAGGAAATTTTTGGTCTTCCCGACCCCCGCTGCTGCGATGGACAGTCGCACCGTGCCAATGGCATTGATGGTTCCTCCATCGAAGCCGGTTAGCGGGATGGCTTCTCTGTTGATCTCTGTTTCTTCTACTCCCAGTTTTAGCAATGGCTCCAGGAAGATCACGTCGACTGAGCTCCCGTTATCGATTAGGATCCTGTCCATCGTATACGAGGAAACTAGGAGTGTGACGACCAACGCATCATCGTGCGGACCAATCAGTGTGGCCGCTTCACTATCTTTGAATGAGATCTCGAAGTCTGGCTCTTGCCTCGGTACGATTACCGGTCCGGCCTTGAGCCTCCTCTGATGGGCCTTGATGGAATTTACCGAGTTACCATGTAGTTGGGAACCTCCCACGATAGTGTAGATTCTACCGATGGGCTCGGGGATGTCGCTGAGCTGCTCTCCGGAATTCTCCGTTTCTTCGTATGTTTGCTCGTCTGATTCCTCGAGCATGTGTACTCGTCCTCTTTTGCTAGGCTGTATGCTTTCGCGCGGCGTTCTGTGTTGCTCTTCTCTTTTCTGGCCGGTTTGGTGTTGATTTTGGGGAGGGCTTTGCTCGATCGGTTGCCCACCTTTCAGCTCATTGCCGAAGTTTATTTCCCCCAATTCTCCATTGACGTACTTTTCCGCTAGGCGAGCACGGAGTACCATACAATTCTTCGTATGATGTCCGAATACCTTGTGGAAGTTACACCACGCTTTTGGGTCGTGCTTTGGGAAACCTTCGTGGCTGTATGGTGGGAAGTCTCTCGAGCTGACCAGGACTTCTCCAGGAGTTTCTTCTGCCTCGATCTGTTCTTCGAACTCCGCAGTTTCCGAATTTACGTTGAAAACGTACGGGTTTCGCGGGTTGGGTCCGTTGTTGGCCCTCGGATTCTGGGTTTAGAATGGGTGCTTCTGGGCTGGAGGGGGATTCCTTTGTCCCCTGAACGGGATGCTGTGATTCCCGGCCCTAGGCGGCGGCTGCTGCCCGGGTGGCCCGGTATTCCGCTGGTGAACGGGTAGAGACCCATGTCTCCTTCGCATGGCTTCGAGTTCTTCGTCATGCCTGATCCAGTTGGATGATCTGTGGATTACATCTTCGATGGAGTCGTAACGATTCACGACGATGTCCGTTTTGAACTTCGAGTCGTACCATAATCCGGCCGTGAGAGCGGCTATGGCGGTTTCGTCACTGATCCCGTTTATTTTGACCATGGTCTTTTTGAACCTGGTCATGAAAGCTCTGAGGGGCTCTCCTCTCTCTTGCTGCAAAGCATAGAGGTTCGCCGCCGTGATCTCAGTTTCCATAAACATGGAAAAATGTTTGAGAAAAAGGGTCGTTAGCTGTCCGAAGTTTTCTATGGAACGCGGTTCAAGTTTCGAGAACCATTCCATCGCCGGGCCCACCAAATTCTCAGAGAAGTATTGGCAGCGCCCGACATCCAATTCGTGCGCTTCCAGATGGGCCCGCCCCATCGCAATCCTGAAGGACCTCAAGTGCACTTTGGGATCGGTTGTCCCGTCGTACTTAGGCACATATACTCGTCCGCCTTCCCTGAGTATGACGTTAGTTATGACGGACTTAAAGGGTGTCCTTTCTGCCTCCTCCACTAGACGTTCTATCTCGGGGGCAGCGGTAGTGGCGCTGTGCACGCGAGAGCGCACGTGAATGAGCTTCTCATTCATTTCGGCCATTGAGCGTTTGAGCTCCTCCAGTTCTGTGCGTTGGGGAGCTTGTTCGGGACGCTCAGCTTGGAGGGGTTCCTGTCCGTACACCGGGCTGGGATACCTCGGATACGTGACAGGGTGGCCGTTGAGGGCCTGGCTGATGTTACGGCTTTGCTCGTACCCCGATTGTCGGTTTTGGGGTCCCGGGCGTTGGTGACTGCTCGAAGCAACGTTCCCCGCGTTAGACGGGTAGAGACCCGTCAAGGGGGTAAAAAGGGGTGTTCCTGTTTCAGGAGGCGGGGGAGGTGTTGTGGGCCTAGGGCCGCTGGGTAGTCGGGGCTGGTTTCGCCTTGGCGCTTGCGGGTTGTCCACGTCGGCGAAGTCGAAGTGGACAGCATCAAGCCCGGTCCGGCCTTGATACCCAGAGTTTTGCCCCGGATCACTCCGGCTAGCGTTCTGACGACGCTCATTTCGGGCTTGGTTGGCTTCCAGAGAGTCGAGTCGCTGGCGCAGCTCTCGATTCTCCGCAGCGCTAGCCTCTAGCTGAGATTGTAGGTTGTTTGATTCCGTGTTTGGATCCGGGTTGTTCACCTCAGACCCGTTCACGGTTACGACTTCGTTGTTGCTCATGTTCGTGAAGTGCTTTGAGCTTTTAGGAGTTAGCGAGATCAATTTCCCACAGACGGCGCCAAACTGTTGACGTGGTTTCCCACCTCAATCAGTCAAGTGTGACTTGTGTGTGTATGATATTTTTGGATGAAGCAATTTGATGGAATTCGATCTCTCACGTTGCAAGCTCACGATTCACTCACGATATATGTATAAGTATATAAGCGATATAAATGAGACGAGGGATTTTTTATAGAGGTTCATCCCAAAGCGGTAGTTGACTACTTCCTCTGTTAGTTTATTGCGACAATGAACATAGGCGGATAGCTACAGGCAGCTAGATCACGTCTGAGAGTAGGAAGAAATGGAGAAAGAAAGAAAGAACACAATAAGATCTCAAAATGACAAGAATGTCGGGTAGAAACTCTTCAATGTATTCTCTCGAGGTTGTAAGTGTGCGTGTCCGTTGATCTGAGCTTGAGCTTGGCATTTATAGACTTCAATTCTTCCCGTTGAACTTCCAGGAATCGAGGGGTCTTCACTCCGTGCTGACCGGGTTGAATGGACGATCTGGCTACACGTGTCTCATGACTTCGTTCTCGTCGTCGTATTTGAATTATGTCCGTTGGAGACTTGACTCTGTGCTCCTGGTCTTCCGTCTGAGTTTGAAAAATGGTGCCGGGTAGAGAATATGACGACTCTATCCTCGTCTTTCTGGGCTGCTACCGAGTGGATTTGGGCTTTAGAACTCATTGGGCCGAGTAGCCTGTGTCCATTGGTTCTTGGTCTGATTGAGAATCTCTTTGGGCTTTCTCAAATGGGCTTTTACGAATACCAATTTATTTCTTAAAAACCTTTTATCATAGTTTGTAAATTTAATTAATTCACAACCTTAGCACTTTATGTCACATTTAAATAATGACGAATTTGTACATCAACAACCGTAGGTGATGATATATTACCAGATCAAGTGCTGGTCCAGCACTTTTGAAGGTCATGGGTATTGGAGTGTCTCCCTACCGAACGGACAGACTTAACACCTGAAATCATCAAGTAAGACCGTCACTGATGAAAGTAAGATTAGGTCACAAAGATGATCAAATGGAATCGTTTGAAGTCCTGCGCATCATGGACTTGTACGGTTCGACTCAAATGACATTTGATTTGATTGTTACATAATACATTGGTATTCCAAATCACTTTCATTTTGGGATCAGAAGGTTGACCGGGATAAGTTGCATGAATGCAGATATGGATAACAAGTTTATGATTTCTTTATTATGTCTTGTGGGAAACAAATAAGTACTCATGTACAACTCATTGATTTAATAACCCAATGAGTGAGTAGTTTGTAAGATTCATAGAATAAATAGTGTGTCATCAAAGGGCAGTACGACAGCTAGTACCATTTGATGAAAATCATAATAAATACGAAAACCATGATTACCAGAATCTGATTGTATCAATGGACTCCTGTTTCAGGAATAAGTTTCAATATTTTTACTCAAGAGTGTGTTCAACTACGAGCTATAGTGGAATGTAATCGAAGTTGGTGAAATTTCTTCATTTCACCTGAGCTTCAGTAATATGTCCATTAGTTCCCTTTGTAACTCCACAAGAGTAACACCGCATTAAATATTCATTTGTTGAATATGGGGTGGATCCAATAAGACTAGATTCGAGACCTAGGTCACGAAATGTCTATTTACCTTAAGTGGCAAAAGTACCAAAGTTCTGGTACAGCCCGGGAAAGTGAAAAATTGATAACTAGAATTTTACCCTTGTACAAGAACAGTATTTTGGGAAATAAAATTCTAGAAAGTTAGCAATTTGAATCGCGTCATTCTGATGAACGGAGCGAGAGTTATGCTAAAAACAATAATCCGAGTAAAAGCCGGATTAGGGTCTGTACGGAGCTGCAAATTTAAAACATGATTAAATATTGGATTTATTTCCTGAAATATTTAATTGGAAATATTTTTAACTATTAGATTTAATTATTAATATTTATTATTGATAATTAATTATAATTAAATATATTTATATTAGATTTAAAAATTAACCATAAATTCGATTTCATTAAGATTCGAATTTAATATTTTTTCGAAATTAAAATAATATATATTGGTTATATATTAATTCAAAAATATGGACATATAAATCTTGGAAGATTTGATTCTAGAAAGATTTGTTATCCTATATTTAGATTTAAATCTTTTTTTTTATAAAGATTTGATATTATTCATATCTTTAAAGATAATGAGATAATATCTCCAGGTTTAAGATTTGTTTTTTCCTACAAATAGGGAAGAGCTGAAATCATAAATCATAACCTTAGGTTTCACAAAATTCGAGTTTCTCTCTCTCTCACTGTAATTCGAAATTCAGAGTACTCAGAGTTTCGTTCTCGGTTCAAGCTTGAAGGTTTCGTGGTCCTCCTCAGAGCCCATGCATTCTGGCGGTCAAACTTCGGAGCATACATCGGAAGGCTTATGGGAGAAATCAACATACAGAAATTTTCAGAAGCTGATTCAGAATTCAGAGAACGCAACTGGAATAAAAGTTAGTGTTATTTATTGCTTAGATAATTATCAAATTGCTCAAACCCCTAAATCGAATCATGTTAAATAATGAATTAATTTTGATGATAAAATTCGAATAAGATGATTATTCCACATAATTTTTTTTAAAACCCTAAGATTCGGATACTAGCAATTAGTATCAGATCGAATATCAGGGATTTCGAGAAAATGGTATATGAGTTTTACCCGGATTCCAACACTCTCAACTGAAGACGTAGCAATAGGTAAAGTGAAAGCCAGCTTTAAGAGCCGATAAACTAACGGAAAGACTTTCTCTTTTCCTGTCTCAACCATTATCCGTGTAAGGTCGCCCACAAAAGTAATCATCTGAACGAACATGCTCTATGTAATTCTGAAGTTGACCTTCTAGCCGAACACGCTCCAGAACTAAACTCTGAGTGCTTTGAGAAAGATGTTTTCAATGAAATCAGTGACCAGCCCACTATGAATTATTTTCAGAGCATGAAAACTAGTAGAATACTATTATAATGTAACTTATGTTTCGCATTTAATATCATATTATTTTCTAAATTTAGTATGATAATTTTTGCCTTCTCTTCCGACTATTATTGGCTTCGCCCCTGTTGACGTTAATGACTTTTGGCGCAAAAAATAGACGTTAGTGATTTATCTGCAAGAATTTAGTGACTTCGATGATTTTTGCCGCAAAAAATAAACGTTAGTGCCTTATTTGCAAACAATTGATGACGTTATTGACTTTTGTCGCAAAAAATAGACGTTAGAGATTTATTTGCAAGAATTTAGTGACTTCGATGATTTTCGCCACAAATTTCCCTTTTTTGAAACATAAAAGTGTCGTTTTTACTTTTTAGGATTAATGACTTTACGAAGTGAGTATATCATTGTAAAAGGACCAATAAAAAAATTATTATTCAAATGTTTACCAAAAAAACATTTAAATGTTCAGACATGCGATTTGCATGTGATTAAACAAGTACGTGTGTTCAGTGTTTCGAACACGTCGGCGATTGCATTGTGTCGTTTTGTGAAGTTGTTGTCGTTTTATGTGAAAATAAGTAACAACAATGTTGTCGTTTTGGCTTAAAGGTTTGACCTTATAATCAGCACTAATACGATGAGAATGAAACCCATGAATAATAAGTTGTGAGTTAAAAATTAACTTTTATTTTCTTGAGAAATACATGAAGCCAAAAACAACACCAACATGGTAAAAAGTAAAAAAGACTTGTGGTAGAAAGAAAAAAAGAGAGCTAATTATGCTAAATGTACTCAAAATTTACCTGGAAACAACAATGTTGTCGTTTTGGCTTAAAAGTTTGACCTTATAATCAACACTAATACGATGAGAATAAAACCCAAGAATAACGATTTGTGAGTTTAAAATTAAGCTTTATTTTCTTGAGAAATACATGAACCCAAAAACAACACCAACATGGTAAAAGGTAAAAAGGACTTCTTGTAGAAAGAAAAAAAAAGTTAATAGTGTTAAATGTACTCAAATTTTATTCGGCAAGTGGACCAACGACGAACATATGATGGATTGAGTGAATCACCTCGATGTCTATCCCATAAAAAATCGGATTGAATTAATTTAGACCGTTATGCCCAAATAATAAAAACTCAATTTTACAAAAGGAAAAATGAAATTAAAATTTAAAACATAGCATAGCTCAAAATATATTAGGCATCTATAATATTCGGGTTGACCACTCCAATCCAAATATAAGTGGGTCGGGGCTGGCCCAAACGGGTGGGAACGGGCTTTTGGGTTAGGCCTAATGCCGCCCACTTTTGTACAGTTTTCGGTACTTATGCCACTAATTTCTCAAATATTTTAATTACAATTTACAAACTCTATGTGGCCCGAGAAGAAGAGGAATCCAGCGTCGCCTTCACCCAGATCGGCCTCGATTCAGAAAACCCAGGTACTTTTTCCACTCTTTGAAACTGATACGTTCCGATCGATACTGGGTTTATCTATCTCATATTGCAATACTTTCCGGGCAGATTTGGATTTGAATTATTCGTTTAGGAGTTTGGATTTGTGTTGAATTTTGGTGTTTCGATTTGTGTTGGTTTCATTAGCTTAGGTGTTTATATTATTTTTGAATTTGTGTTGGATTCATTAGTTTAGGTGTTTATTATATTATATTTACTATATAAAAAATAAAAAAAGTGTTTATTATATTATTGCTGGCTAAAGAAAACACTTATTTTCCTATGAAGTCCATTGAAATTGTGGGCTACTAAAAATTGTAGAAATCTGCACTAATAGATTTAGGGTTTCACATCTTCAGAATGACGGAATGGAGCTTCACGGTGTCGGTAATGACTTCCGATGATGACGCTCCTCGGTTGACCAACCCCTGTAGTGTGACCCTGGACATCTCATGCATTCGTCGTTATTTCCCGTTGACGTTAAGAATGACCCCGCAATTCAGCTTACAATTCAACCAGAAATGTAGGGAGCCGCTGTGGTATTTTCGAGTAGACCCCGAGGGAGCTTTCAGGAGCATCCTCGTCGGCATTCCCAGCTCAGCTGATCTCAAGAACTTGGATACGAGAGGCCTCGCTCAGCACGTGCTCAACCTCACCTCAGCGGGGGCGACCCTCCTCCGAGTGCACCTCACGGCGACGACAAAGATGGAGGCGGATGAGGTCGAGCGCGTGCGTGTCGCTCAGTGTGGCAGGAAAGCATATCTTGAGGACGTCCAATGGGTAGAGCAAGAGGAGCGTTGCGCCATCTGCCTCCGAAAATTGACCGGTACAAAGGTTGTGGAGATGATGTGCAAACATCGCTATCACCTGCTCTGCGTTGTCGAGTGGCTCCTCACAAAGCCGACTTGTCCAACATGTCGCTTCAGTACCATATCTTAGAGCTCACGTATTTATAACTTTTAAGTTAAAGTTCCGGAGAATGAAGAAAGCAGGTTCGGTTATTGAATGCAATTTTGCTCATACTCCGGGTCTTGAAGAATATTATTTATGGGTTTGCAGATTAAACTTTGTTGACATAGCGTAGCTAGAGTTACATAGAAAGATTGAATCTCGTTAGCAACTAACCAAGCACGTGATTCTTTCGATATAATACTTGAATCAAGCACGTTATCGATGAATTTATCGTTTGGTACTAGATTTTCATTGTGGATTTGGTTTGTTACACATATGACATTTACATGTATGTATCTATGAAGAATTGTAAGCTTTAAGTGTAGCAGTTTCACTATCTCCAAAGACTGTATATCGAAGAAAAACAAGCCGATAATGCACCACCACACGCGTGCGCCGCCGCCGCCGTCCGACCGGCCGTGGTAGGGAGGGGTGGGTGGGGTGGCCAAACGCCGAAAATTTAATTGGTATTTTTGCCACAAAATTTTAGCTTTTTAGGGAAATTCGCAACACTTTTCTACGTTTTCCTTCACAAAAACGACATTGGGCATGCCGAAAATATTTCGCGAAAAATGGTAAAACGCCATAGATAACCGCATGCTTTCGTTTCGCATTTCCTCGAAAAAAGAATATCGATCGACATGCCGATGGATATTCGGGAATTTTTATACCTTGGAAACAACAATATTGTCGTTTTGTCTTATAGGTTTGACTTTGTAATCAGCACTAATGATGAGAATAAAACCCAAAAATAATTTGTGAGTTTAAAATTAGAGTTAATAGCGAAATTCTCATTTTATACAAATTGTTTAAGAAATTACTTATTTATTGTATTTTAATACACATAATGTTAATGGTGCTAAATGTACTCAAATTTTATTCGGCGAGTAGACTAAGGGCGAGCATATGATGGATTGAGTGAGTCACCTCGTTGTTTATCAGATAAAAAATCGGGTTAGATTAATTTGGACCGTTATGCCAAATAATGAAAACTCAAATTTACAAAAAAAAAAAATTAAAAAACTAAAACATAACATAGCTCAAAATATATCATGCAATGCATCTATAATATTCGGGTTGGCCCACTCCAACACATATATAAGTGGGTCCCCAAACGGGCTTTGGGTTAGGCCTAATGCCGCCCACTTTTGTACAGTTTTCAGTACTTATGCCACTAATTTCCCATATCTATATATATCAAGAATTACAAAACCTATTTGGCCTGAGAAGAAGAGGCCTTCACCCAGATCGGCCTCAATTGAGAAAACCCAGGTACTTTTGCCACTCTTTAAGACTGATACGATACGATCGATGCAATACTTTCTGGGCAGATTTGGATTTGAATTAATTAGTTTAGGGTTTGGATTTGTGTTGAATTTTTAGGTGTTTCATTTGTGTCGGGTTCATTAGCATAAATTTGTGTTGAAGAATTCGTTAGTTTAGGTGTTTGATTTGTGTTGGATTCATTGGCTTAGGCGTTTATATTATTGTTGGCGAAAGAAACACTTATTTTCCTATGAAGTCCATTGAAATTGTGGGCTAATAAAAATTATAGAAATTTGCACTCCTATATTTAGGGTTTCACATCTTCAGCATGACGGAATGGAGCTTCACGGTGTCGGTAATGACTTCCGACGATGACGCTCCTCGGTTGACCAACCCCTGTAGTGTGACCCTGAACATCTCATGTATTCTTCGTTATTTCCCGTTGACGTTTAGAATTACCCCGCAATTCAGCTTACAATATAACAAGAAATGTTGGGAGCCGCTGTGGTATTTTCGAGTAGACCCCGAGGGTGCTTGGAGGAGCATCCTCGTCGGCATTCCCAGCTCAGCGGATCTCAAGAACTTGGACACGAGAGGCCTCGCCCAGCGCGTGCTCAACCTCGCCTCCGCGGGGGTGACTCTCCTCCGAGTGCACCTCACGGCGACGACAAAGATGGAGGCGGATGAGATCGAGCGCGTGCGTATCGCTCAGTGTGGCAGGAAAGCATATCTCGAGGACGTGCAATGGGTAGAGTGAGAGGAGCGTTGCGCCATCTGCCTCCGAAAATTGATCGGTACGAAGGTTGTGGAGATGATGTGCAAACATCGCTATCACCTGCACTGCGTTGTCGAGTGGCTCCTCACCGAGCCGACTTGTCCCACGTGTCGCTTCAGTGCAAAATCTTAGATCTCGCGTATTTATAACTTTTAAGTTAAAGTTCCGGGGAATGAAGAAAGCAGGTTCGGTTATTGAATACAATTTTGCTCATACTCTGGGTCTTGAAGAATATTATTTACTGGTTTGCAGATTAAAGTTTGTTGACATAACGTATTTAGAGTTACATAGAAAGATTGAATCTCGTCCTCGTGGATTTGGTTTACATTTACATGATTCTTTCGATAATAGATTTTCATTGTGGATTTGGTTTGTTACACATATGATATTTACATGTATGTATCTATGAAGTGTAGCTATCTCTAAAGATTGTATATCGAAGAAAAAGAAGCAGATACAATAGCATACTATGAGTTTAGAGTTGGACAGAAACAAGTATATATATACAACGTTTCAGAAACTAAAATCGAACGAACCCACTTCTCTATGAGTTGGGCTTCTTGCAAAACTTCTATGGGAAGAAATTTATAATTGTTTCAGTTGATTTTAGACCCACAAATTCCAAACATCTTTATTTATCTTAACAGAGTAACGTGCCATTCTTGTTTTTAAGCATTCAGCTGTCCTTAATATATATATATATATATATATATATATATATATATATATATATATATATATATAGAATGAGATTATTGAGTAAAATGATAATATAAACCAAGGGTTGAGTTATTATTTTTATTGTTAAACCGGTTATCGTTATCGATGAATTTATCGATTAAAATATATATAAAAACTCAAGGTGGCGTTTGGTTATGGTCTCTGAGACCAGTTTCTGATTTTGGTTTCAAACAGTGTCATATTGGTTTCGCAGACCACGTTTGGTTGTCAGTTGTCTCTGTTTTCTGAGACCAGTCTCGCAGACCACTGAAATTTTAATGAAGAAAAACAGAAAACGACTTGAAGTTGTTTTTTGTCTTTGGTCTTCAACTCAATCGTACAAAATAATACAATAATAGTATATTATCATTCTATAATATTATTATATTATTTATAATAAGATATTAACTATGAAATTAACTTATATAATAAATTATTAAAATCATTTTTATACATAATTATAAATTTTAATGATATTACTATCATATTAACAAATATACTTAAATTATGTATATTATTAAATACTAACTTAATTACAATGATATAAACTCTTGAAACGGAATATTTACTACTTTGTATTACATTATTTAAACATGTAATTAGAGTCATGAAATATGAAAAAATTTTGTATTATGGCAAATTTTTTTAGACATAAAATTAATATATATTACTTTCAAATAAAACATACTTTCTTTTTATGTTTTTTCATTTAAATTCAACCGCACATTAACAAAAGACTAACCAAACAGTGTTTCAAAAATCAAACTCCCAAACTGGTTTGATAGACTAAACTCTTAGACTGGTTTCCCAAACCAAATTGCAAAATTGGTTTCCCAAACCCGTTAACCAAACGCCACCCAAGTTATCATTATCGAGTATCGGCGGATTAATCGGTTATCAATGGAGTATATATAAAATATTTTTAAGAAGCGCTTCAGATGACGTCCTATATACGTCATTTTAATCTTTTTGTCGTATTATTGTAATCTTTTTGTCATTGTATGAAAACTTTAGAGTCTATTGGAGAGAATTAATAGTGTTTTTGGAGTCTATTCGTTGAAGTTTCTCATATTTTATCGAGTATTAATTTATCGAGGTTCTACTGTAGTGTAAAAGATTTCATTTGAAAGTTTGACTGCAGTATGCGCTATTGATCTTCGTGTAATAATACGACATAAACGGAATCGATACGACTTTGTAGTCTTAGCACATATTAAAAAGTTATCACTGACAAAGTATTTAAATTATTTGGAAATAGGGCAGCATAAAGTTAATTTAAAAAATTATGGTAAAAATATTCAAGTTTATTTATTTTGTGAATCGGGAGATCTTTTCCCTTTTCTGTAAGTTTTTTTTTACTCTCTCGGTAAATCAAATAAAGATTAACTCGAATGCTCAAATCCACGAATATCAAAATAAAATTGTGCGTAAACACAAGTTCTTAAATATTAACAACGTAAATTCTTATTTTCCTTCTCATTGTCCCTCTTGATTTACAAGTTCATTGTAATTTACGTTGTTGACCTCTTTATTAATGAAAACAGTTAAAAAAACTAACAAAAAAAAAAATGAATGAGGTCTAGAAATGTACCAAACCTGAGTATTTTTATCTCTGCTTTTTAAGTTGACTCTAGTCTAAATACTTAGGTACTTTTACCGGTAATAACCCTTAAAAGGAAAGAAACGACATTGTCGCTCTCATTTTCCCGCCTCTCTGGTTTCCCGCTCTTTTTCTCTCTTCTCTGATCGACGATCTCTCAGTCGCTGATCCATGGGGTGCCCGAGCTCTACCGATGGATCGCCGATCGCTTCCCGCTTTCTATCGAGGATGAGCCGCCGATCGACGCTTCGCTGGAGGTCGACAATCTCTACATAGACATGACCGTCTTCATCCATCGATGCTTTCATGCAGAGGTAATTCATCGATCTTGAAATTCTGCTACCGATATGGTTTTTGAGCAAAGGCTTACGGGTGATTTGACCAAGAATTTTATCTAGGTTAGAGAATCTTGAATCTGCGATGGTTAGCTCATGTTTGATCTTCTGCGTATAGCCCGCTCATGCTCCATTCTTCGAGCTCATTTTTTAGTGTATAGACAATCTCATTGCATTCGTTCGCCCAAAAAAGCTGGTGTATATGGCTGTCGGTGAGTATTTCTCCATTTTTTCAATCAATTACTTGTGTTTTGGTTGATGAAGTCAATGTACATGTTTCTTCTAATTAATTTTGTAGATGGCGTAGCACCAAGAGGAAAGGTCAACCAGCTGCGTTCTGAGCGCTTCGTGGCTGAAAAAGAAAGATCCGAGAAGCTGCCTGAAACTTCTGATTCGAATGTTATCAGCCCGGGAACACAGTTCACGAGACTCCTCTCAGTAGCTCTTCAGTATTACATTCAGAGCAGGTTGAACAATGATCCTGCATGGTTGTCCACCAAGGTGTGTTTAATTTGATCTCATGTTAGTAATTAGCATTTGAAATTCTTTGATGTTCAATTTGATCTTATGTAGTAATTAGTAATTGAAATTCGTTTGCCTTGTAGTTTGAACATCAAACAATTTCATTCGCTGTAATTCTAAATTTAAGCGTAGAAAGATAGAAGTTTAAACTATGATTCACTTTAAGTTATCCAAGTATTCTTTACAACTAATTGCTCTATTTGGTTAGAAGTTGAACAAATTAAAAATATCACTAGTCAACGCCGGAATATCACGGGGTTCTAAAAAAGCCCAATAAAAGAATCACATTGGAGTTAATAGGTTGTTAATCAGACTATGCCAGCCAAAGTTTTCTTTTACTTGTTCAATTTTAACAACAGTTTTCCAAATATTTGAGGAAGGTCCTTGTTGATATTTTGTTGTTGTTGAGTAATCCATTCTCTAAATTTTTTGCTACTCATAAGATTTGTAAGTTTATATATGGTGATTTATTTGAAGGTTATTCTTTCTGATTCAAACGTTCCTGGCGAGGGGGAACACAAAATCGCAACATTCATTCGCTTGCAGCGGAACCTGCCTGGTTTTGATCCAAACACTCGGCATTGTGTATACGGTGTGGTGAGTGTTCTATGAAAAAATCTATTTAAGGATGGATATGAAAAGAATGAAAGAGTAGCATAAGTGCAAATATTGATTTGTAGCTATGAATTTGCTGCAAACTTAATCATTTGATATTATCATAATCAGGATGCAGATCTTATTCTGTTGGCATTAGCTACACACGAGGTTCATTTCTCAATCCTAAGAGAGGTTAGTTTTTTTTGGTCTCATTACTGATAACATTAAAATTTTATATCATAACTCATTGATAGCTGAGATCATATGCCCGTGTACAGAAAACTAACCTCCCCGGGATTCAACCAGAAGATCAGGCTGGTCCAGTTCATAGAAGGAAGTATCAGGTTAATAAGACATTTGGCTCATTTTCATTTTCTAAATTTCTAGTGTATTCTTACCCAAAGCATTCTATTATGGCAGTTCATACATATCTGGATATTGCGGGAGTATTTGGAGAATGAGTTGAAGATTCCTGATCCGCCTTTCGCTATTGATTCTGAACGCATAATAGATGATTTCGTTCTTCTTTGTTTTCTCGTGGGAAATGATTTTCTTCCGCCATTGCCTACGCTGCTGGATATTAATGAGGTACTAGTTATTTTTTTCATCTATTTTTAATTTTCATGCCAATTTCAATTCTCCATTGCACTAAGCACAAACTTCACTGTGTCAGGGTTCCATTAACTCCTTGATGTTGGCTTATAAAAGAGAGTTTACTGCTATGGGAGGTTATCTAACTCAAGGGGGTGAGGTAATATTTTTTTTTATTTTTTATCTTACGAACGTTATGTGATACGTGATCCGGAATCACAAATTCCTCTTATTTTGATACGTGATCCAGAATCGTTGATTTGTATCAACGAATTATATTTCTTGACTGCTACGAGATGGCTTACTAACATAGTTCACAAATCTTTTAGGTACTGTTGGACGTATTGGAGCGTTTCATTCAGTCCGCCCTCACTGAAGACCGCATCTTCGTTGATATACTTCAAGAGGTAATTCCTACGAATCAAAATTGATGTCTCGATTTTCGGCTTTTGAACTAACACGTGCTCTCTTGTTGTAGGCTGACCTGGGCATAGCTTACAAAGAAAGATTTTATTGTGAGAAATTTGGTGTTGATGTTGAGGAGATGGATGAGATCATAGACGATTTAGTAAGTTATCCCTAGTGTATTATGTTGCAAAGTGTTGAGAATTACTAAATTAGAATTAGAAATAATATTGTGTAATTAGTTTAATATAGTGAATAGTGTAGGTTGTTGAAGGTAGAGATTGGGTGTTTGGAGAGGGAAAATCCTCTCTATTTTCTGAATAATTAATTCTCCAATAAAATAATTACAGCTTATACTAATAAAGCAATAAATACAAATAATAATTTTTAACTAAAAACTAATTAACTCCTATTACTATTTATATTTCTACTATATGTCTTTACAACTCAAAGATTTCTGTTTATTGTTTGAATGATTGATTTGTTATTTTGTTAAGTTTACATGAATTTTAATGAAATCACCAAAATATCATTTCTGCAGGTTTTGAAGTACATTGAAGGATTATGCTGGACATTCCGGTATTATTACCGTGGAGTACGCTCTTGGCAGTGGTTAGTAAATCTTTATTTGTTGCATGTACGTGGTTTATTAATGTTAAAGAATACTCTAGGTTAGAAATTGTTGAATTTTTCTCTTCAGGAAAAAAGAAAGGATTTTCTTATATCTCACTGTAACCAATTGAGGAGCAATATTCTCTGTTTCTATCATCAAGTAACACCAAAGTTTTTTCTTAATGATGTAGGTATTATCCGTACCACTATGCCCCATTTCCTTCTGACATAAAAGGCTTAAGTGATTTAGAGATCACATTCTTTTTGGGAAAGCCTTTGAAACCACTGGATCAGCTCATGGCATGTTTGCCACCTACAAGGTATTATACGATTTTCTATTTTCGAATATAGCTTAAACAACCAATGAATTGACTGTTTGATTTCCTTTCTCAGCTCTAATCTTCTTCCCGAGAAATTCAGGAACTTGATGACTGATTCATCATCACCTATCATTTCTTTCTACCCTCGTGGTAAGATACAAGTTTTGAATGTTTTTACAGTTTTGTTTTTAATGCAAAAAGACTTCAGCTTTCCTGTCTTATGCAGATTTTGAGATTGATATGAACGGCGGGGTGGCTAAGCTGCCATTCATCGACGAGAGGAAGTTACTCTTGGCCACAAGAAACTTGGCCTTAACGGTTAGGATTCTTTTTCTTTATTTTACTACTCTATTTCCTTCTTTAATTTTGCTTGAATTATTGTCTTCTTTCCTAAACCATTTATGCTCAACTTCGAACGTGATTATCAGGACGAAGAGCGGGTGATGAACAGCGTGACGCATGACTTGATTTACGAGCACGGTTCTCATGCATTGCCCGATAAATGGGTTCTCCACCGACCGACTGACCTCTCCTCTCGCGAGACAGTGCGTGCCCAGAGTGGCGGAAGCTATGCACGTGGTGCACTTCGTTTTAGGTATCTCGGGTAGCTTAATCTAGAATACTATCATGGTTGGTTGACCTGGTAGCAATATCAGATTGGGCTGTCAAGCTCTTGGGGAATTAGTTCTACTGTCATGTTAACGCAAACGTGTTTCTGAAGTAGATCATTAAACAACTTATACGTACGATACCATTTGAAAACAAATAAACCTTAAAAGCATTTATGTGACTTGGTAGAATATCTTCTTGCAATCTAATACGCAATAAGACGCATAATGTGAATTACCATTAAGATGACGGATTTATACTGGAGAAGAGCGAGTTAGTATCGTCCATATTCACCGTTTGTTGATGACATTTCGATTGCGCATGATCTTAAAAATTCTCAGTATTTTCATCTAAATAATACCGATATTTTTACTCATTCACCCATTATTTTATTTAGTCGAAACTCAATTATGTTAGTCCACGGTTCTCCTTAATAGTATTAGAAATTTAAATCTATATATAAGATATTGCATGGGATAGCCAAATTGAAACGTTTGATTAGCCAAATAGCCAACCTTTCCTTTTTCTTTGCAAAATAGCCAAAACCCTAAACCCTAAACTGAGTTTATCTGCATATTCCTAATCGCTTGGCGGCAATTGTACCCGAAGGTCACAAAACAAGAAGTCCAATTTTGTTCATGTTGAGTTAACCTCCATTGAGCTAGAGACCCACGTCTGTCCTAGTTTAATAAAAGTGTTTAATAATTAATAAAGAGATATTGCATGGGATAGCCAAATTGAAACGTTTGATTAGCCAAATAGTCAACTTTTCCTTTTTCTTTGCAAAATAGCCAAATGGTTATTTAATAACATATTTTATACCTATAATACCCTTTTAACATATTAACGTGTATTAACGTTTATTAACGTGTATTAACTAAGTTAATTTTTCTTAAAAATAAGAATATTTACTTGTATAATAATATGTTTTATACCTATAATACCCTTTTAACGTGTATTAACGAAGTTAATTTGTTTAAAATAAAAAACCGTGATTAAAATTTTAACAAAAAATTTAAATTTTTTTTTTTCAAAAATAATAATAATTTATTTTTAAACAAATTAACCACGTTAATACAAGGGTAATCCGGTCTTTCGTAATTTATTAACGTGGTTAATTGGCTATTTGACAATATTAATTAAAACATTGGCTATTTGGCTAATTAGTGTTTGAAGTTTGGCTATTTGGCTATTTGCCCCTAAAATATATTACTCATTGTTATATCTGACATGTTAGTGCCGAATTCACCCATTATTTAGTCGAAACGCAATTGTTCTGTGACTAACTGTGTCGTATAAGTAATCATCAAGTGTATGGACCAAGGTTCAAAATTTCGCGAAAATCGATCGACATTTCGACCGATTTTTGTTTTTCGGAGAAATGCGAAACGAAAACCCTTTCGTTTCGTAGGATTTTTCCCTTTTTTCGCACTTTTCGCATGGGCACGTGGATGGAATTTCGTTTTTCGTTTTTGTGTGTAAAATGGTTGGAAAATCGCTAAAAATTAAATTTCCGGTAGATTTTGGCAAAAATACCAATTAAACTTTCGGCAAAAATAATTATACTCACACAAATGTTACCCTACCCTACCCCACCCGCCCGTCCGGCCAGCGGCGCGCGCGTGGTGGTGTAACATTTGTGTGAGTCCTCCCCCATCCACAAAATCCTATGACCCAAAGGGCCCAAGCCCTTGTCCCTAATATTTGGTATATAAACATCACCAAACTCTTGTCATCTATCAATGTGGGACTTTTTGTTATTCAACTAATATCACACATTCACACTTAACATACACATACACTTCACTTAATATTACACACTTCAAATAATATTATACACTTAACATACATATTAACTTCACCTAACATACATATACACTTAATATACATATTCATTTAATATTATACACTTCAATTAATATTCAATTTGTTAACATACATATACAATTAACATGCATATTCACTTAATATTACACACTTAATTAACATACATATTCACTTCACATAATAATTTGACTTAATATTATACACTTAAATTAAACTAATAAAGTGACTTAATATTATACATTTCACCTACATATTTAAGTTACAAATGTGTTTTGTTGTATACAATTATGTCTTGTATTTATTAAATATGTAGTTTTGAACCTATATAAATATCGTGCTTAAATACTCAAATATTTTTTACAAAATATCCATCGAAAACCCCATCGGCATGCGGTATGCCCATGCGAAAAGTGCAGTATATGCGGTATGCGGCATGCCCTTTTTTTCCGATTTGCCCATCGACATACCCTATCGGCAAGCGATATATCCGTAAAACGAAAAATGCGAAACGAAATCGGCAAGCGGTATTTTAAACCTTGGTATGGACTATGGATTATAGATAGAAGAAATAACCAACATAAGAATTTAAGTGAAAATTCAATTTGAAAAAAAATAAATAAATAAAAATCCTATAAGAAAGGAGAGAATATACTACGATCGAAATAGATTAACAATTGTGGAAATTCATCATTACCACTACAAAACGAACTGAAGAAAAGAAAAAACGAAATTTTAGATTACAAACTCGATCAAACTATGCGACTCGCTTCACCTCTTTTCTTCTTCCATTTGGCCGTTTTTAGGGTTTTTTAATTTCTAAACCCGAAAATTAATTTAACACTACACTTTAACAAAACCTGTTTTAACAAACTTGAAATTTGATATCCACGTCAAAACTTGGCGCACAAACTACAAAATAGTTGACTTTGGTCGAATATACAAACGCCGGTGATTCAAAGTTCAAACTTCATCCATCTCTTCAATTAAAACCGTGGTCTTGTTTTCCGTTTTCTTCTCCATGTTCCTCGAACCGCTTTTGTAATAAGTCATGGCCGAAGCTTTCTCTGCCCTAGCAATGGCTGCCAGAGAAGACCAAGCGTCGCCTGGTTGCTCGTTCACCCAACACATGATGAAGTAGACCTTCCTCTCTGCAAGCCTCAGCTTGTTCCTCGTCTCCGAGTCACTCGATGTTCTCGGTTTCAAAGCCTTCATCTCTCTCTCCCCGGCTTGAATAAGTCTACCCAAGTCACATAGCGAGCACAACAGAGCGGTCCGACCCAGACCGATTAGGGATTCCACATCACCGATGAGATTCAATGCAAATCCCAAACCGCCCACATGCTTGAAACTAGGAGAGCAAGCTTGCTCCAAGCAGTAAGACAGCGCCTCCATCACCGTCCCTGGACCCTCGCCACTGCTTAACACGGAGGACACACTCAACACCACACAGGCGGATCCGACGGCATCGGATCGCCAATCGCCGTTGTAAAGACGTAAAACGAAACAGTATGTATAGATGATGTCAACGAGATGTACGGCTAAGAGCGGTGATGGCTCTGACGAGCTTAGCTTCCTGAGCGGTGGCAGAGGGGTTTCAGGGCCCAAGGGTATTTCGGTAACATTGGCAGATTTTTCATTGGAGATTGTTTGGACGAGTTGGGTTCCTTCGCGGCTGAGGGATATTGTCTTTGCGGAAGGGCTCAGCCACCATGGGTCCCACGGCTCGATCATTTTGCTCAACTCTCCGGATGCAATCGCCCTTTCGAATTGCTTCTTCTCATTGGCTGATAAATCATCGAGCTCAATCCGTCCCTCTGCAGATATGATTGATATGGAAAATAAGCTTCAGAAAATACAAAGAATACCAGAAAACACTGGAGGCACTGACACCAAATACGCTACTAATCATTTCTTAAGTCTAAAACAAAAACAAATCTATAAAGTTCATCAAAATCCGGGGGTGACCATGAGCCTATGCTCGGTGTATGAGTTGGCGGATCGGATAGACTTACCAGACACAAGCTTTTGAAGGGTCTCCTCAGAAAGAGTTGAATCTGAAACGAAACAAACGAAATAGTGTACTTAACTAACACACCATAAAGCAGAATATATATCATACATTCTTAGCTTGCACGGTTGACTTCCAATAGGGAGCAAAAAGTCGGGAAGCATAACCATGACAATCGTCAGGGTCGAGAAACGTCACAATTAGCATCAAATCATCTTCACACATAATCGGGCCCTTTTTCGAAAATAACGAACTTTCCTTTAACATGTCTGATCAGGTCGACTGTTCAATTCCCGCAACCAAGAATTCTTACTTACATTGTTGTTACAATTACAACCGAAAATACAAAGATAGCAGCGACATACCATCCTCGGCCATGTCTTCCGTTTCTTCCTCCAAATGAAACCTTTTCAGTATATCGATCATTTTCGCTTTGGCCTCGTCATTTGGCTGCAACTGTCCAAGCTCCGCCACAACATTGTCTCGCATAAAGGATTCCGTGCAGCGAAGACTATGCGACTGTCAACGACATAGACGGATTATACGATAAACAAATCAAACAAATTCGCAATCACTTTGTATTATTCATCTCATTAATTCTCCATAGTAAGGCTATAATAACCAAGTCACTGAACAAAGAGCTCTCCGTTTCTCAAAACCCTAGAAATGGAGATCATCAACAGCACAATAAGAATCACAATACTCGCTATGTCTTCTTCTTCATCAGAAAGAGTTCTCTGGCTCTCACCTTGTAGCAGGGCAGAGAGCAATACCGCGAATTGCAACGAGGACAAGTGTACTGCGAAAACTGCTTTTGACACCTGAAAATTCAGCCCAAAACCGTATCAGACCGAAACCTGGACGAGAAAACAAGGAGATGATCAGAAAGAAAAACTAAGGATTTCGTACACGCGGCAGATTATCCGAGAGGGAGGATCAAGCGGCGACGAAGTGGTAGCTTTGTCGGAGCTGAGGATAGTGTCCGCCATGGCCGAAGCTCACTCGGAGAATCGCCGCCGTGGATTCAAATCGGAACGGCGAATCCGTCGACGGAGAAGAGAAGAGAAGAGGTTGTTCTGGTGATTACGGTGGTTGGGCCTCTTTTCAAAGAAGCCCATTATGTAGAAACAGAAAACGACAATGCTCGTATCTCATTTCAATTTTTGTATACGACAATCCGTTTTTTGCATTATAATAAAAGGGGATATTAGCGGCACGAATATCAAAATGTTTAAAAACCAACGTTAAATACTCAATTTTTATTTTAGCCATAAATTTTTCTCACACATTATAGACGGTACCAAACAATTCAAAAGGTAGCTATCTATAGCGTGAGAAAAAAATATTGTTATTTTGTTAGGTTAATGGGTATTTAACGTTAGTTTTTTTAAATATTTTTAGTATTTGTGCCGCGAATAACCTTAGTAAAAGTGAACGACCGAGTTTTCTGCTCGAGGCAAAAAATAACTCGACGAATGGCACGTGGTAATATGGCTATAAGCAAATAACGATAGTAAGGTAACGGGGAGATATGTTTTTTTAAGAGCTTCACATAAAGTTTACTATGGACTTCATCCTCCTATTATATATTAATTCTTTCATACTTATAAATTTGGATGAAAATATTGATCAAATTGTATAATTTAATTGTATGCAGTAATAGTGCATAAATCAACACTGAACTCATAAGCATTTAATTTTGTTGTGTAATCACATTGATTATTCTAATAAGTACGAGGGCTGCAACTGGTCGGTTAACCTGTTTAATTTTCACTATTTGGTATCCTTATTCTAATTCTGGTTAGTCATGTTTTAATAACCTTAACCTGTTTTTGAAACCGGTTAATCGGAAACCGGTTAACCTAATTACCGGTTATCAAAATCTAATTAACCTGTTTAATAACCTTAACCTGTTTTTTTGTTAAAAAAATATAGGATTCAACAGAGTTTATCGCGACGATCAAATATATCGATCCAAATGAACAATAATAATAAAACTTGAATAAATATTATGAAGCATAACAATAATAGATAATGAACAAGATCAAGTAGAGAACGATAAAACATATGAAGAAGATTAGGCGAGAAAAAAAGAAGAGAAAGTCGAGGAGGAGGAAAGAAGAAAGGGTAGGCAAGAAAAAGAAGGAGAAAGAAGTCGAAGAGGTTTTGACGGAAAGAGAGAAAACCCTACTTAATTTAATTTTAAAATATTTAAATAAAAAGTCAATATTAAAACCGGTTACAAAAACCGGTTACTAAAATAACCTGTTTTGAAAAATAAATAACCTGTAACCTTATCCTGTTTGAAACCGGATACGGTTAACCTTAACCTGTTTTCAAAATAATTCGGTTACGGTTATTTTAAACCGGATAATTTTCGGTTACGATTTTAAAATTCGGTTACCGGTTATTTTGCACACCCCTAAGTATGATTATGTATGTGTATTTAAGAATATTGTTGAGGTCGGATCCGGCCGGACCCCACTCTACACTAAGAAGTCCTCCTTTCGACGGAGTCGATGTTAAGGTCGGATTTGGTCAAATCCATCCCCAACACAACTCGTGTCGTTTTGACCATAAACGACATGAGGGAGGCGAGGAAGTTCACCAGCGAAGGGGGTTATCCCCGAGGAGGGTCATCCTCGAGGAAGAATACCCCCGAAGAGGTTCATCCGCGAGGAGATGCAGCCACGCGAGCAAGCAAGTTGCGATGAAGCGTCCCATCACACCCGACGAGGAACTTCGTCGTGATGATTGCGTGCAGGGTCGAATGACCCTTGACGAGACGTGCATTTAATGAAGCCGACCTACCCACTCGATGAGAGCATCAGCGACGAAGGCCTGCAGAGCCGAATGACGGCTGACGAGATGCGCATTTAATGCGGCGCACCTACCCATAACGGCAGCTTGCTCGGATTTGACGTAAAGCAAGGATAAGCCCTGCCGCCCTCGGATCACGTCAGAGGGTGATGATTAAAGAGAAAAAAGACGGGAAACATGAAAGGGGAAGGCATTGTAAACTCTTTAAAAGGGAAGATAAGCCTCGGTTGTAAGGGGCTGAGAAAAAAAGGAGAGGAAACAGAACCCGAAAAAGGGAAAGGGAAACCTTTGTAATAGAAAAAGGTCAAGGAAAGAAATCTGAGGCTCATGATCCTTCATCTGTCCAGCTATTCAACGGAAGAAAACCGAGCTCATTTCGGAAATTATAATAAAACAGAGATATTCATCATTTGTTGTTATTTATTTATTATTTGATGATTGTCTTTGTGACTGGAAAAGGGTGGTGAAAATCCCCCTCTACAGTTTGGCGCCCCTCGGTGGGCGCCAAACTGTAGAGGGGGTTTTTCACCACCCTTTTCCAGTCACAAGAATAATCGAAAGAACACAATAATGATATGAACACGAATATTCCTGATTTATTATATTCGTAAAAAGGACTCGGTTTCTCCCGTTGATTAGCTGGACACTCGAAGTATGATGAACAAATGCACGACGGCGCTCTCTAATCTCAATATATTCGGATTACAATAGATCGGTACTCAAAAATACAAAGAAATCTCTCTTTTTCTGGAGTTTCTCTCTCTAAAAACTAGTTTCTCTCTCTAAAAACTCATCACTTCCGTGCAGAGTCTCTCCTTCTCATCCTCTCTTCAATGAGGTTTCTCATAGTCTTTATAGGCTGAGGACTTTGCCAGCTTTTCATCAATATCACTAGGGTCTCCTTTCTTCTCCTTTTTTCCCCTCTGCTCTGTCACATCCAATCACTAGCCTCTCTAGGAGTGATTTGAGGGAAGAGCAGACTGCCAGAGTGGGTAGGTGGGCCTCAATAAATGCGCATCCCATCAATAGTCATTCGGTCCTGCAAGAATCATCATGACGAAATTCCTCGTTGAGTGTGATGGGACACTTCATCGCAGTTCGCCTTCGTGAGGCTGTGTCTCCTCGGGGTCGAGCCTCCTCGGGGATAAGCCTCCTCGGGGATAATCCTTCTCGGGTGATGAACTTCCTCGCCTCCCTTCATGTCGTTTATGGACAAAACGACACGAGTTGTGTTGATGATGGATTTGACCAAATCCGACCTTAACAGTCGACGACGCCCAGAGTCGACGACGCCCAAAGTCGACGACGCCCAGAGTCGACGACACCCAAGGTCGACGACACCCGAAGTCGACGACGACCAGAGTCGACGACACCCGAGGTCGACGACACCCGAAGTCGACGACGCCCAAAGTCGACAATCCCCGAAGTCGACGACACCCGAAGTCGGTGATACCCGAAGTCGACGACGCCTGGAGTTGATAACATCCCAGAGTCGACGGCATCGGTGATCGACGACACCTGACTCGATGAAAGGAATCGACAGTGAAAGGACAAGCGAGGATAGCCAGCTGACGATATGAGGTGCATTTAATGAAGCCCATACCGACCTTTCCTACTGGCAGGTACTCGGGAGCTATACAGGGCATGAGCTAATCATGCTTAGCATGACTAACCTTACTTCCGGAAAATACTCGGATAGCGAGTGATAGGACTTGACAAAGAGCGAGAAGTTAGGAAAAAAGGGGGAAAAAGTCCTTATATAAGAAAAGGGAAGCCTCAATTTGAAGGGGTTCGCAAAAATTGAGAGAGATTATCAATATACGAGAAATTTCCCCCACAACGCGATTTTTCAGTGTTTCTAATCGTAAAACGACAAAAACCGAACCTCTTTATCTAAAAACATAATATAAGAGCCTTCTTAAACGCCATAAGAAAAAATTGTCGAGCAGTTAAGAATATGTATTCATATTAACAATAGTTAAATAGGTGGAGAATATTATTCAAACTTATATTAAGATTGATCGTAAATAAGTTAACATGTATAATGACTGTCTGTTATTCGTGTAAATTTATTTATACTATGTAAATTGAAATAGTACAATTTAGGGATGTAATTTTTGATGTCTTCATATGCTAGATTTGGATCTTCGTCTTTAATGATGTCAAGTTGTCATTCTCTCTAATAGGCGTAAATAAGTGTTATTAACTTTTCTCATTTCAAATGTTATCGTGATTACGGAGGACATTAATACTAATCAACCAATTTCATGTATTTATGGTGCATAATTCATAATTATGTATTAGTTATGCGGAAGCGGATCCCAAGCTAATTAGCTAGTATTCTTTAAATGAACTTGAGTTATAATTGTTTCGTAGAGTGTTTACTGATTCCAACTCATGAAGCTTTAGCTTGCGTAATAAAATAAACGTGTCGTGTATAACTTATTTATAAACGATATAATCATACACCAATGAGCGACGCAAATTACTCAGCGGTTAGTGCCGATTTGGCATGATTTTTCCACTCTTTAAATACTTTGATAACCAAGCTTACTTGGTCTAGTGGTAAATCCATTACAATAAGACTCTTCATGAGGTCCTGAGTTCAATCCCTTGAGATACAGAAATTGCGTATATTTATAATCTTGGCCGATAGTGTCTGCGGCAAATAGTGCCGGTTGTTCTTACTGTGATAATATATATTGTAATACGAGTACACGTAATCTTGGCCAATATTGCCACCCATTGAAGAAGAAAAAAATACTTTGATTGCTTTATATATAAGTTAAGCTAAATGCATAAAATGTAAATAAATTAATTAACTCTAATTTAAACTATAAAATTAAAACACATTAGATGTTATATTTGTATTGTATACGCATACAGAGATTTTTTTTAATTAAGAAAACAGAGACTGAAATTCGCTGTGTAGTTAGTAAAAAAAGAATTAAAGCCGCCACGACGATGCCACGTAGGCTCGAAGTGTGTCCGAGCCAAGCTGTTCGAGGCTCCGAGCCTGTTGCCTCGGTGGACACAGCTGGAGACAGCCTGTCACCAACAAAGTCTCACTCACCTATTCCCCTCAACTCTCTCTCTCTCCCTCTCTCTGCTCTGTGTTTCTCTCTCTCTCTCTCCTCTCTCTCTCTCGATTTGGGGCGTTAGGGTTTCCTGATCTCGCATCTCGGCCGTCGGATTGGCGCTCGGAGTTCGCCGGATCAAGATTCGCCCCTCTCTGCGCTCCTCGCCGATCCCGCTTTCGCCCGATTCGGTACGGTTTTTGTTTTTCCGATTTCTCATTTCGCGTCGGGAATGTTGGTCTTTGGTTGCGATGAAATTGCGCGATTTGGGATTCCTTGGTGTTGAATGTTGATTAGTGGAGATCTTAAGTAGTTTTTATTTGAATTTTCTCCGAGGAAATGGAAATTAGAGTGGGATTTCGATGGAGTAATTATTGCTCCATTTTTTTTTCTTAACTTGTTTCGAAATTTGGAGGAATTGGATTTTGTATGGATCTTAATCGTTTGCTTGTTTGGTTTTCCTGGATTTTTGCGCGAAATGTATTGAATCTCGTTGCTGGATTAGGTGAGAAATGTTGGTTGTTAAATACTTCAAATTTAGAGTATCGTTTTGGAAATTTATTGCGCAAAAGGTTCGTAAATACATTGTATTCACACAAGTCTGAGAGCAACAAGTTTATTAATTTTTCTGTACTCTTTAGAATCCAGACTTGTTTTAGTGATTGATATTCGGAGAGGGCAAATTTTCCGCAGCCAAATTGACGATTATGTATACATTTGTTGCTAAATGTTGGTATTTTCCATTTTTTTTATACGATCAAAGCAGTTTGTGTTCATTTAAATTCCATCACGGTTGCTTTTGGATTTTAGATAAATTTGGAAACTATTGATGCTCTAAGTTTGTAGTTTATTGCAACTTTGCTTCATTATTTGTCTTTCCTCTCGTCCTTAAGCGTATTATTGCATGTGCTCTCTGGCGTTGTATTTTTTTTTTGCTAAAACTTCTCTCCCTTCAAGTTTATTGTCGTTGAAGTTTGATTATGCTGAAATGCTGATCAATCATAACAATTTAATGGCCTTTAAAATGCTATGGTTCTAATCATCGGTTATCTTTGCCAGGGATCATGTTTTGATAATAAAAACAAGCAAGGTTCCAAGTGCGTGAGCTCAGCGCACATGGGTCGTCTCAGAATGTTGCTAAATAGGTAGCGAAGCGGGTTTCATGAGAATCTTTCAGTCTTACCAGATTCTTGTCTTTGGAGATTCTTTTTTGTAAGGCCTTGAGGGAATCTTTCGCATCCATGCTGGCAGAGAGCATGCGTGGAATCTGTGCTTCGGGTAATGCCCCTGACGAGATTTTCTGCCGATGCATTCGGTGTCCTGACAATATGTCTAGTTGCTCTCCTGATTCTCATAGGCTTGCTATGCATCGTGTACTCGGTCTACTTCCGGTCACGCATTCATAATCATAACCGGGAATTTTCTAAACTAAGCTTCTTTGCTGGTCCTTGGATCATCAGGATCACATTTATTGTGTTCTTAATCTGGTGGGGAATCGGCGAGATTGTTCGCTTGACTTGGTTGAGACAAGAGGGACAGATCTTGAACTTCAACCCGAAATGGCAAGAAACTGTTTGCAAATGCTACATCGTTTCGAACCTAGGGTTTGCAGAACCGTGCCTCTTCCTAACTCTTCTCTTCCTCCTTCGAGCGCCGCTACAGAAAATGGAATCTGGGATTTTGAGCCAGAACTGGAACGGGAAAACGGCTGGTTTTGTTCTTCTGTATTGCTTCCCATTCTTCGTTCTTCAGCTTTTTCTGATTCTGATCGGACCCGAGTTGAGTAGGAGTGAGAGTTTGCGAAAGATCCCACATTACTTCACAAGGTCAAGCACACTGAGAAAGAGTGACAACATTGCTCTCTGCACTTACCCTTTGATGAATACTATTCTTCACGGGATTTTTGCCTCTGTCTTAACAGGCTATTTGTTTTGGCTGGGAAGGCGGATTCTGAAACGGGTCATCAACCGAAATCTTCAGAAGAGAGTCTACACATTAATAATCTCAGTTTCCGGTTTCTTTCCATTAAGAGTTCTCTTGCTCGGATTCTCTGTTATATCCAAACCGGACTACTTGCAATTCGAAGCCCTTTCATTCTCGGCTTTTCTAGCTCTTTTATGCTGTTCCGGGGTGTGTATATTCATGCTCGTCTATTGCCCGGTGGCAGATTCCTTGGCCTTGGGGAATCTTAACGACGTTGAATCTCGGAGAGTCACCGGTGTGGATCAAAACGACGTAGTTTCGCTCATTGCTAACCCGAGTCATTGCGAAGAAACCGGTTTGAGTACTCCCGGTAGAAACTCGGATGCTTCGACGAAGAGGGGTTCGATTTCTTTTAGGGCATTTGGGAAGGAAGGCTCTTCCTCGAGGGGCAATTTCGTCGAACTGAGCCTTTTTTCTCCGTCGTCTCCGCCGGGGTCGCCGCCACATGTTGGGTGGCCAATGAACTCTCCGGTGCACTTACGGGGTATGTAAAGAAAGGAAAAGAAAATAAATGGAAAATGGTTGGAGAAAGTGAGTGATTTGTGGTGAAAATATCAATTTTGTGGTAAAGCAAGGACTGATTTGTAAAGTTTTTTCTTTCTTTATTTAGCTTCAATAAGGATTTTTATTCTTGGTTTGTTTTTTGTGGTTATTAGATTATGGTTTTGTTTAATGGTAATTATTTTTTTCTCATGATTATTTATTTATGTTTCTCAGAAGCTAGAATATCTTTTAGAACACTTTAATTTAAACACTGATAATCCAAGTATTTTCTTTCACTTTTATGTCCTTTTTAGAAATAAAAAAGAATTGAGAATGGATTTATTGTTTAATTACAAAATGTTGTATATATGAGTTTTCTTCGTCTCTTATTGGTATCTCTTAAGGATATATTACTCAAAATTAAGTTTGTGTGCGAATTAAACTGTTTTTTTTGCGAAATGATTAATGGGTGCGTTTGGCACAGCTTATTTAGCCCTGCTATTGTTTATAAAATAAACTTAATCGTTTTTTAGGTGTTTGGCAAAATTGTTTTTTCAAAAAGCACAAAATCGATTTTGAATTTTTGTATATGAATTGTAAAAGCTAGGATTCGTAGCTTTTGGTTTTTTCTGAAAATAAAAATACGGTTTTAATCTATTTTAGTCTTTTTAGGTTAAATAATTTTTTTTACCAAACGCTAAATCAGTTTTTGTTACCAGCAACAACTGTTTTATAAACAATTTACTAAAAACATGCATTTTTTTTCAAAAACAGTTTATTTTTTAAACTAAAACTAAAAACAATTTTTGTAAAAATTAAGCTGTGCCAAACGGGCCTAATATTTGAACTTAATAATTTTATAAAGGGTTAATGACGGCAAAAATACCCAAAGTTTGGTCAAAGAACCCCTCGTGTACCCAAAGTCGAAAAGTGGTGGCAAAAGTACCCAAAGTACGGTTTGGGGCGTTGACCCATTTTTTCTGTCCATCCACTAACGGTGCCGTCCACGTGGCCGTTAGCCTCTTTCCACGTGGCACGCCACGTGGTCGTTGACTGCCACGTCATCCAAACTTTGGGTATTTATGCCGTGATAAAACCAAAGTTTGGGAATTATGCCGCGATAAACTATTTTAAAAAAATTGATTGCTGACATCATCTAAATAAAGGTTAAAATATTATGGCTTTGGTAAGACTCGAACTCATCACCTCCCCCTCATATAACAGCAACATAACCACTAAAACACATTCACCTCACGTTATATCTTGACAAAAATAATAATATAAATAGAAACTTATTAATAAGTGACAGTAATAGAAACATATGTTTTTTCGCACCGGGTTCAGGTTGACTTATTAGGAAAGGGGTTGGGTTGACCTTTTCGGACCAGGATTGAGTTGACTTTTTTCGAACGGGGCCAGGTTGACTTTTTCAGACCCAAGGGTTGATTTTTTTGGACTTTGGTCGGGTTGAATATTTTGTAGCAGATTCAGGTTGAAAAAGTTAACCCGATCCGTTTCAAAAAGTTAACTCGACCCGGTTATGAAAAAATCAACCCCAACCCGTACCGACAAAGTCAACATGAATCTGGTACGAAAAATTCAACTTGACCACTGTCCAAAAAATTCAACTCGGCCCCGTTCTAAAAAAGCCAACTCGACCCCGGTCAAAAAAAGTCAACTCACCCCTGTTCCCAATAAGTCAACCCGAACCCAGTGCAAAAAATACATATGTTTCTATTACTATGATCACTTATCAATAATTTCTATTTATATTCTTATTTTTGTCAAGATATAACGTGAAGTGAATGTGGTTTAATTGTTATTTTGTCCTTTTATGAGGGGGGAAGGTGATGACTTCGAGTCCTAACCAAAGCTATAATATTTTAACCTTTATTTAGATGATGTCAACAAGCGAAAAAATATAAAAAAAAATGGTTTATCGCGGCATAAATACCCAAACTTTGGTTTTATTACGGCATAAATACCCAAAGTTTGGATGACGTGGCGGTCAACAGCCACGTGGCATGCCACGTGGACGGCACCGTTAATGGATGGACGGAAAAAACGGGTCAACGCCCCAAAACGTACTTTGGGTACTTTTGCCACCACTTTTCGACTTTGGGTACACGAGGGGTTCTTTGACCAAACTTTGGGTATTTTTGCCGTCATTAACCCTTTTATAAACACCAATGATCTTATGTCCAATTTCAAGCAAATTCTGATGGAGTGACCACTTAGTTAAAGCTTTTTCATGACTAGTTATTGGCATGATAATCCTTTATCCTTGGGCTATTTTAGTTCTCCACCTTCATTTTATAATTTATAGGCTTTTGGACCCCACTTATTGACTTTTGTAGCAAATATGCCCTATTAAATTTTATTTTATATTTATACACTTATATTTTATGACACATAAGGAAATGCTAAGTATAAAAAAGGTCAAGGATTTAAATACCATTTCTTCAAAAAAAAAAAAAAAGGATTTAAATACCAAGAAAAATGGAAATGTACAAATTGGGAGCGATAAATTCAATAAGCTTTTGCACAAAATTTCAAAACATCATCTTCACTATTTATGGATCCTTATTTCTCGAAGAAATGCGTTAACACGTGTCCATCAACTAACGTTTTTTCGTTGAAATTTGACAAAACTTGAAATTGCTGGTTCTTTTTTTTTTTTTAATTGGATACTTTACCCGCTAAAAGATAGAACACTCTCGAACAACTTGAATGCCTCTGACGACTGACGCTATATCCAAAATTTACTCTTATTTTTCATTTATTTATATCTTACCCTCAAATATTTATATTTTTCATTTCCCCTTAAATACGTCACATTACTTAGCCCCTCCGAAGTTTGTATCCTAGTTCCCTCCGAAGTTTGTATCCTAGTTCCCTCCTAGTTCCGCTGTTAATTCTGACGAACAAATTTTCTTGAGCAAAAACGAAAATGGGTACATGAGTTAAGCATGTAATTAATTATCATAAAAACACCTATGAAAATACTATATTCAACATATGGAATTTGCGTGTACCAAAAGCGCTACAAAACCGTATGCAAAAACTCCATCCCTCGGATTCTATCCCATCAGCTTTATACACATCCGATTTCCGGTCTCGCCTTTCTATGTTCCGCAGATTTTTGAAATATTTTATCATTTTTTAGTTCATATAATCCTATGAAAGGAAGAAACATCTCTCGTAATTTGTATCGAAGACGGTTCCTCCCGGATCTGAGACAAGAGGATCGAAACTTGCTCCGTCGCGATATCAAGCCTCTCCTTAGACTTGGAAGATTCCGTCACGAGATTCGATACAAGATTCTGCAAAATCTGAACTCTCTCTCCGTGGTCGGTTAAAGAATTCTGAAGTGATTTTGACGCCAGATTGCTGATCCGCCGCCACCGGAGGGGAAGATACCGGTCGGGAATCTGGAAGCAGTTTCCAGCAGAAATTACCCTAAGGGCGTGGCGGCAGAGGATTCCGGCAAACTCAAACTGGCGGCAGCTACAGTTTAAAATGCCTTCTCTCGGGGCCCAATATATATTTCTTCCTCCTTCGGCTTTCGTGTGGTGTCTGACAAGAAACCGATCGTCCAATTGGAACGAAGCGTAGTGATTGGCCAAAACGAGCTGTTCTTGAAGCTTCGAAAAGGCGAAAGGGGTAAGGACTGAGGCTGCATGAGACTCCATGGGCGCCCCGGTTTTTAGGCAGATGTTTTGGAGATTCTGTTGCATTGTTTGTTGCTCGCCGGCTTGGTCTTTGAAATCGACCGCGAAAGCCACCTGAAAGAAATTGAGGAAATTTGAGTGGAAAATATATACAGAACTAAAGAGTAATATCTATTACTAAAAACAGATATTAATTCCTACGAAAAAGAATATAAATAAGCTAAATTTAACTAATAAGATTTTTCAATATATAAAAGTACGGTTTTAATCTAATAAGAAAATTGTGGATGTTTCTGCTTGATACTCTTCGGAAACGTAAACAAGTTTCGGAGTAAAAGACGAGTTTTTAACATGCTTAAACACGGATAAAATCCTAAAACAAAGCAGTGCTAGAGATGACACTGTACTTGTTCAACAAAGTGGGTAAGCCTTGATTGTGCGCTCAGGAACCGTTGGATGAAAGCGTTAATTGACTTTGACTGCCCGACAGAAGTCAACCCCGCAAAAAAGTAGCTTCTCATGAAAGGTAACGCCCATAGTGAACGCAAGCCGTATAAATTGACGATATGCCTGTTCGTTTGGAGCCCAAAGGAAGTTACCATATTTCTCCAACCGAGCTCAAAATCATCTACAGATTCCAGATTATATAGACGATAAAACTCGTTCTTCCACTCGTTGTAACGTTCTCCTAAAACGGCATTAAACCACGAAGGAAATTTCGCCACGATCATCCATATGCATAGAGCGTGCTTCGTGGTTGGAATTTCCATGGCTATTGCTTCTTTCAGACACAAGTTTTGGTCAGAGAGTATTGTCTGAGGCGCCTTTCCATCCATGAACCCTAAGAACGCCTTCCATGGAAACGGAGAAAGTAAATTAGAATTTGATAACTAAAAATTTATTATATGCACGTGAATTAAACGTAACTGAAAGAATATTCATGAAATCAAAATTAGTTATTGAATTCAGAAGCATTTAAAACTACGAACAAGGAGACAGAATGCGAATAAGATGGTGGTGCTTAATGTTTACTCATTCATACTAGTGTCTAGTGTCAATGTGCCATTAGGGGTATTGTGGGTATTTACAATAAATATGGGATAAGGGTTTCTAATCTTGTACGTAGGTGCCTCATATAGGTTAGCCGACATGTTTGATTAGTCGAAAATATCTATTCAACATCATTGAGAGATTTTTCCCGGTCAGCCGGTATAACTCACGAATTAGAGATCGGATTTCCGTTTATCAATGAACAGTTATTTTTCTCTTGAAATTTTATTTCGGGTCCTACCATAGTTGCTCATCAATAATTTCCTACCATCATATAAACAATATAACAAGTAACAGCAAGATTTAGATGCAAACTTCCAAATTTCCCTATCCATCCATTTTAATACAAAACCGATAAATGCAATAACTATAAGCTCATAGCTCATATATACAATGTAAAGAGCTCGATAATTGAACATAGCGATACTTGAAGATTATTCAAGATAAGAGCTAAAGAAAATAAGAATGCGGCTATCAGTTTATTACCTTTAATGCCCATGAAAAAGATCTGACGGTCTCTTCTCGCAGAAGCACGCAGCCGAAGAAGCACGGCATACCATAGTTGTTAACGCCAACCCATATGCCGAGTGGCATATCAAATGCGGTCAACCGATGCGTCGTGTCGAACACCACAGCGTCTCCGAAAATACTATACGACTGAATAGACGAAGCATACGACCAGGCGATATTCTCTAATCTATTGTTGGAATCAATGGTGTATTCAAATCTGAATTTGGGATCTTTCTCCTTTATATTTCTACACATTCTTAATAAATCTATGCTCTCCTCTTCGGGATCGAGCTTTCTGAACGACTGAAGCAAATTCCTCACGTCCTTCTCGGTGAAAGGAAGATATCCCGGTTCAACGCACTTCTCAAGCTCCATGAGCCTCATCATTTGCTGAACCGACATTCCCGTTTTCGCAAACATGAGAATCCGGTTTTTATCCGGTTCCGAGATTGTTCTATAGGCCGGAAGAAAACGGACTTGATTCGGCTCCAGCAAATCATGGTTGTGATGATTTGCATAACCCGTCACACGCCATTCCGATCCTCCCAACTCTGTCGTTTTGCTAATTCTCATATACGCTTGACACCCACAACGGGACGATTTCCGGTTCCTCTGAGGCTTGCTCTCGCCAGATTTCTTCGCCGGAGTGTTCCCGGCGCGGTGGCAAACGAAGTAGCGCCTCGTGAGCCCTTTCCCGAACCCGTCTTTTCCCTCGGTTCGGTGTCGCCGGATCGAGAACCCACATTGCTTAGCAAACTCGCTGTAGAACTCATAAGCAGCATCGTGCGTGGCGAATCTTTGGCCTATATAGGGAACCGTATCGTTGCTAGATTCCAAAGACAGTCTCGTCCCGTCCCCCGATTCCTCGACGCTGCTCGTATCATCCAGAGATAACGATCGATGGTCCGACGGATCGTCGTAGATTACTTGCATATGCTCCACTTCATCGGACATTATGCTATCTTCATTAATCCAAGTATCATCAACCTAAGACCCTATATATATATATATATATATATATATATATATATATATATATCAAGAACCCTTTTTAGAGTATATAGATACAACTTTTCGAGGAGCAAAAGCAATTCAAATTCACTAAAAAAATATGATTTTACTACATTCAGACACTATTTCCCAGTAAATTATCGATCTAAGCTCTAATATGGACACAGAATAGCCGAATGAATGCTCTGTTCATATCCTCTTCAATGTCCGAAACACCAATACGAACGACACAAGAGAAACCCAGAATCAGAAATTGAACACAAATTCACTCAAAATGCTTCAGATTCGAGCTCGGTTCTCGAACATTCAAATCGAAACCGCTTCGCAGGAATCGCGGAAACACGCATTCGAAACAATGGAGTATAAAACTAGAACAAGAAGAAGAAGAAAGATGGTGATTAGAATGCCATGGAAGTACCAGTAGGAGCTCGATCGAAGCCTCGAAGACGAATCGGAGATGAACAAGAGCTTCCTTCAAGCTTTGCCCCAAATTGGTGCATTTCCATTAATACGGAGCTCAAGCTCAAAAACGACACTCTTCACACAAAAACGACGATGAAGATGGTCAAATTTAAATTACTTCGCCTTGTAGTTTTGTCCTTTTAACTTTGTAAAATATTGTATTATGGCCATGAAATTTCAGGTTTGTAAAATCTTAATCCATTGAAAACTCTGTTTACTTTTTTTTTTTATATATTCTTGCGATGCGACCAATAGTAATATTTTTTATACTTGCCGCGGAATTATGGCAATTATTAGAGTAAAAAAAAAAAGGACAAATATTACAAACGACATTAAAACGAAAAAAAAAAATCTATATCTATATATCTATATAAAATGACAGTTTTCAAGGTATTTGACATTTTGAGATCAAAGGGATTCTTATTTCCTATTTTTTCAATTATTTTATTTTAAAAAAAATCAATAATCTTTACATTTAATGATCACATTAGTAGAGAGAAGATTAATAGACAAAATAATAATAACCAACGTAACATCACAGATCAGACACATTAATCGCATTAGTAGAAAGAAAATTAATAAAAGAAAGTAATAATTAATAATGGCATTAATGCATTTAAATGTTGTTAATTAAGCCACGTTTAGACGTTATGTATATTCTTTGCTCATAACGTGTTTTCGACTCTTCATTATGCAGAAATGAAAAATTCATAACATTCGTTCGGGAATATATTTTAACACGATTGAAAGCCATGCATTAATTCTTTCTTTAATCCTTTAGTACACATAAAAGTCTAAAACGTTAATGCATTACTTCGTCCCTTTAATTGTTGTTCCACTGAGAAGAATTTGGATTGAGTTATAATATATGTAGAAATCGTTACTTCAAATTTGATTATTTTTGCAATTGTGTTGGTGTATGTTTCATGTTTATTTTCCTCAATAACGTTAGTGATTAAAGCAAACCCTTGAATCTCCCTCACTTTATATTTAGCTTCATTTTCAAGTTGTCTTTTATTTCCTCTCATTCAAATTTTTTCTTTCTTCCGCTGTGTTCGTGTTTTTTCAGCTATTGCGACATGTCCGGCTTTCGAAGGAAAAGCTTCAGGTATTCAATATCTTTAGTAAACAAGGTTGCCTCATTCAGTATCTTTCTTTCTTCATATACATATATGCTTCTTCTTTTTTTTCCGAACAACCATCCACCGTAGTCCATCGGCGAGCCGCCATCTCCACCGCAGGTAATAATCAGGTTGTGAAATATATATGTTGTTTTTCTTTGTTTTTTTCCTCACAGTGGTTCTACAATTGATGTTTGTTCTCGATCCCGTATCGTGGTGCATCAACTTTAACCATGTATTTTTATGAGCTTTTGTCACTGCTTCATATTTTTATGACCACGTTACCAATTTAAACGTTACATAGATTAGGTAATTTCAATCAGATGATGAGTTATTGTAGATGCACATGGTGTAGTAGGGTTGATACTCCATCGAGAAATTAATAACTGATTTGTTGATTTTAAAAGCGTGAAATTAATTAACCAATGCAACATAAAAGAAGGTTTCTAAATGTAATGTCAGGTACAATTGTTATTTGATATTTATTTGAAGACTTTTCTATATATAATTTTTCAATTCATATGAAAACATTTATCGATGGTGCAATTTTTTTATTTTGTATTGTAATGTTGCATAGTGAAAATTATTCTTTAATGGTTTGTTCATTGTTACACTGTGTTGCGGGATGCATAGAATCGGATCGGAAAATTATCAATAATAAAATATTTTAAAGGATTCTCTCTCTCTCGTTTTTTTCCTTCAGATTTTACATATATTATTACTGTGAGAAAAAAAATGTGCAATTGAGTGAGAAAAAACGCATGCAATTGTTTATGGTGGGTGATAAAGTGTATTGATTTGTTTTAATGGGAAAATAAGTGCAAAATAATTTAAATGCACAATATACTTTGGAAAGTACCTATTTCTATCTATCTATCTATATCCATGATAAAGTGTCCATTGAATATCTTACATATATTTATATATATATATATATACACACACACTAATGTTACGGTTGCTCATTCGCATTTATTCCAAGTTACTTTTTCTTCTATTTCATCGTACTTTTGTTTCTTTACGTATTTTCTTCCATTAAAATCGTAGTTGAAATTAGAACTACTTTTGTTACACTACTAAAATTCTAAAACTAAATTAAAAGAATTTTTGTTCTTTATTTTCTTTTACAGAGTGAGTTCTTAGTATGCACGAGTTAGATATGGGGTGGTGATTGTATTCAATTTATACACTATGTTGATTTGATTATATAGATATGGAAGTTCGAGGTTATGCTACAGTACTTCTATTATTTAAAAATAGGTAATGAATTGACAGTATATTTTGTTTTTATTAATTTTTTGTTTCAGATGAATTACCACTTGGTAATATCAATTGATCAAGCAAACGTTTCAACAAACTTACTATCATAATCTTTTATTGATAATAAGTGAAGTGGTTTGTTTATGCTTATGTTGAAATAATTTCTTTGTCAAGTATGTAAACACTATAACTCATTTCTAAATCAACTGTACATACATATATACACACTAAGATGAGAATATTTAAAATAAAATTTAAACGATTAATTATCTAATGCATTTAATATTGGTAGAGATATTTAAGGATAATGATTAGCACTATAAAATTGATTCTTAAAAAAATAGATGTCAGTTATTTGTTATAAACAAATATTATTTAAAAGATACTTAGCGAAAGATGAAATGAACTCCGGGTGCGAAGGCCTGAGCACCGAATCTAGTAAGGACGTTAGCGGCTAGATTATCCTCTCTATAAATACGTGTGACTCTAAAGTTGATAAGCTCAAGATAACTAAGGCATTTCGACCATTGAGCCCGCTATCAGGTTTTGCACTTAGTCGCTTGGATATATCTAAACCACACAATTAACATAATATATGTATTGATGCTCAAGTTCTCTTTTTTTTTTTTATATATATATATATACTTCATGGTTTCTTATAACTTTACATTTTTGTCAAAGTATTCATTTTGATGTTTTAAAAATCACACTAAAGAAAAATAGATTTAAAAAAATGATAAACTATATAATTTTTATGGAGCACTTTGCATATGAAAGTAAGGTATAAAAAACTCCCATATTTTTTTTTTTTTTTTATCACAAGGGAAGTAAAACATATTTATTTAAAATTTTATAAATTATTTAGTCTCAAAGAAACAAGTCTCCTTTTTTTCTTAATTAACTCCAATCCTCTTATACCCCTTGCTTGATTTTTTTAATTATATTTAGTTGTAAAATATTTTAAAATTTAAGATGTGGTTGTAACAAAGATATAGTTCTGTTGATAAATGAGTATACGTATAGTGCTGAAAAAAGTATTGATTTAACTTAAAGAACTTATAAGTTAAGTCAATGATATAATTGAGAAATTGATGTTTTATGAATAATTTTTTCCGTGTTAATTGAAATTCATATAAATATAATTTTTTCGTGTTAGAATTATAAGTTCAAAAATAATTACCTTGAATACTTATTTAGCATGCTTATTATGTTCATATAATATTATTTTAATCTAATTATCATAAATTAAGGTATATTAAGAAATAAAATATCGGTTTACATACCAACTTATACACAAAATGAGTTATTATTTGTTGACCTATTCTATTACTATGAATGCATGGCCAGAGCTATTGTTGAGTTTGATTTTGATTCACATGAAAAAACCTACCAATTGCAAGATAGAATCAAATAAATTAATTTATCTGATATATTCGAATAAATTTGTAAATGATAACTAAAACATCTAGCAAATTGTCTAACAATTGTTGAACTGAGCTTTATCAAGTTATATTAATAGTAAAATCGACAATAACATTAAACAAAAATCATAATATTTGACGTGGATGTTGGTCTTTTGATTATTACAATCTAAATAATTAAGTGAAACTTTTTTTTATTTCAAATTCACCAATATTTTTTATCGCCACCGCGCATAAACAATAGAGTGTTTATTAGAATTCTCTATATATTTAATGGTAGTTATTATTAATGTTTTACCGTGTTTATTGTAATAACAAAATCGATAATAACATTAACAAAAAAAAATCAAGTTTTTTTTTTTTTACTAGATGAGAATGTTGATCTTTCGGTTAAAATACAATCTAAAAAAATTGATAACTTTTTCATCCAACTTCACTAATATATTTTATCGCCACCGTGCTTCGCGCGGTGCCGTCCACTAGTATATATATATAAAATCTGAAATCATGAAACAGAATGGTGAATAGACAGCGACATGTGATATAAAATAGGGATAATAGCGGCAAAAGTAGCTAAAATTGGGCCAAGTGTGTAAATAAATGGCCAAAGCGATTTAATATCGGCATAAGTATTTAAAGCTTGCCAAACTGTGGCATGTACAAATTTCATCCACTCCAACCTAACGTCCGTTAAGCGATTTAACACATAATGCATTACAAAGTGCATTATCAAATACATTAAGGCTGCTTGCATAACATATTAGCACAAAATACATTAACGGGCATCGGGTTGGAATGGATAGAATTTCTACACGCCACGGTTTGGAAAACTTTGGATACTTATGCCGATATTAAATCGCTTTGGCCACTTATTTGCACATTTGACCCAACTTTAATCACTTCTGCCGCTAAAATAACTAGCTTATAACAAAAACGACAGGAGAATATATACAACTATACAAGTAAAACATCCGGGAAACGTGAGAACTATAAACGACATACAATAATGAAAACAGTATGAAAATATAAAAACAGAGAATGACAATAGACGACAATAAAACTGCTAAACGACAAATATTAACAGTTGTTGCAACTTGCAACCAACAAGTACCGAATTTATAATCCAAATTTATTTTAAAGGACCAACCAGTTTCAAAGTTCTACAGATGAGATAAAATTATATTTTTATATTTTAAGAGCTTAGGCCAATGGCTCCAAATCTATTTAATTACGATTTAAGTACTAAAAGATGAGTTCAGTTCATGGTTGACCAACATATATTAGTCAAGCATCTACGTGGCATTTTTTTTTTATATATATATATTGTTAAAATTTATATTTATTTTAGTTCAAAAAATTATTTATGAGTGTCAGCCATCTCTATCTCTCTCTTGTGACATATCAATTTGTAATAACACAATAGTACACAAAATTTATGACATAAGCACGCAGGGGCGGACCCAGTCACGTTCAGGGGTGGCTGATGTCACCCCCGGGTTGCCCGGCGATAATTTTTACATATTAGTTTTACAATTAAAATTTTAAATTTATGTAATTATATTTGTTATGTTTCCAGAATAACATTGAGCAAACTTAGTTCAGTGATTACAAAATGGTTTTAGTCACGAATCCCTGCACCATTTCCAAGATCGAGCCCTACCACTTACTCTTTCTTTATGCCACTATTTTTTCTTTCTTATATAAATCAATATATTTTAGTGGGCCCATTTATTCTTTTCTATTATCATTTTATACTGTTAGTTAGTATTCAGTATTGAGTTTTTTTTGTTTTTTTTGTTTTTTAAGGAATTTTCAGTGTTGACTATTATATAATGAGGAAATCATGGCAAAAATACTAAATAGTTTAATATAATAGTATACTACTTATTATTGTTGATAACAATACTAATTATACATTCTATCATTAAGAAAAAAATGTTTATACAAAAATTTGCGACTTCTTTAATTATTTAATATAATTGTGTAGTTAGATATATTTATATATTTTGAGAAATTAATAATTATAGTTTAATTTATTTATTTATGTTCATTGTTCGTCACCCCCGAAGTCATTTTCTAGGTCCGCCCTTGTAAGCACGTGCTAAATCATTTGTACATCAAGTCAAACTCAAAGCACAAGATAATTACTTCCTAGCTAGAGTAGTTAATAGCTATTATATATGTATACATATTCTCATAAAAAATAATAAAATAAAATAAAAGTGAGTTATATACAATATAGATTATGGAGAAGTAATTTCATATAATTCATTTGACAATAGATAGTGACATCATCCCTTTGGGACAATTCTTAGGCACAAAGTCATTGCTAGGGCTGTAACCGGAGCGGATATCAGATTTTTTTGAACTACCCCTATCGGGATCCGGTTTTCCGGGTATCCAAAAATCACTAGCCGTATTTGGGAATCCGGATACCTATTTTCAAAACCCTGTTTAATTATCCGTACCCGGTTTTAAAATCCGGATTCGGATATTATCCGGATATCCAAAAATTTTAACAAATGAAAATGAAACCCTAGAAAGGAGAGTAACCCTAGAAAATGAATAAGAGTAAGAGTAACCGACGGAAGAGGGCTTGGAGGCGGCTGAATAAGAGTAACCCTAGAAAATGAAAATGAAATGTCGACTATAAAAAGGAGAGCGAGTAACCCTAGAAAATGAATTAAAAAAATTAAAAAATTAAAATAAATCGGGTTTTAAACCGAATACGCATATCCGAATTTTTAAATAACAAAACCCGTATCTGTATCCGGTTTTAAATCCGGATCCGGATTCAGGATTCAGATTCGGATTTTACAATCGGATACGGATGCGGATTTAAAACCGGGTTCCGGGTTTTAGTTACAGCTCTCATTGCTCTATAACTTGATTGTCACTACTTTATTATTCATTAATTTACAAGAATTTATATATGTATATATATCAAACAATATAGTCGTCGATCTTGACCATTGAGAATTATATACATATATATGCACATATTTAATATAAAATATGAGGATGAGAACCTTCTTGGAAGTTAGGTACATCAAGGATTAAGAATATGTTCATTTCACTTAGACACAGTTTTTATTTAATTATGGCCCACATTTCCATATCACCTACTAAAGATAGTGATGCTTTTTGGGACACACTATTATTTGTTCAAAGCTATCTTTATAAGAAGACAAATTATTATTATTATTTAATTATTGATTTTAGTCTATAGTTGGATTTGGACTATATTTATTTTTTGTTGGAGCGGCGACGAGTATGGCTTCTCAGTCTCCACTAAGATTCCTCATAAGATATATTAAAAAGATAATGTGATGCGTTCAGAATGTCCATGTATGTCGACGACCAATATTTAACTAATAAAATTAAATATTAGTTGGTTTAGGGTAATTAATGACGACAAAATAAAATTGATGTAATTTGAATTTTGCTTTCAATATCATTATTATTTTGTTGGAAATCTGAATAAAAATTATGTTATATTAATATATTTATATTTAATTTAGTATTAACTTAGTTTGATACAATTCTATATTTTCAACAAATTTAAAATAATTATATGTTTTACGGCGAATTAAGTAGCCTAATTTCAAACGTGTATTATCGATAAATTAAGTAGCACAATTTCGATATTCGATCCACTGGCACAAATACTACGAGTCTACGACTCCATATCAGTGAACTTCGTTGGCTGGTGAAAACAGTAAAAGATGTCATTTATAATTATTATTTTTTGAGAAATGACTTATGAGTTCTTTTTTAAAAAAAAAAAACTTTGCCTAATGAGGTAATTGAGGTAAAAAGAAAAAAGAGTATTCAATATATTTTCATCCCTCGAATTAAGTAACTTAGATCCTAACTCGAAATATTTTAATAATTTTAACATAATTTTAAATATTAGAAACGTTATTAATATTCTAATATTAAAGGAAAGAAAAGGTTCAATTTTCAAAAATATAAATAATCAAATTGAATCTAAACGAATAAACTATAATTTTATAAATTATATTACAACTATTAATTAATACATACACATATCATTTATTGATTGTTTAATTTTTTAGTATTCAAAATTAATCAAATAGTCGATCTATTCTATCTAACTCATATCTACCTTATTATTTAAACATATCTTATATCACATAAAAAAAAAAAAGGTTAATTTAGGGATTAAATAAAATTATTTTTAATCTGTAAATTAACTTTTATCCGAATCTTTAAACATAAATCCAAACAAACAAATAAACAACAACTGCTTTCTGACACAGCTGACAAAATTTTGTCATACTTATAAAATTAAATATATATATAAAACAGATATGGGTCCCACATACAAGGTTGTGTCTGGAAAATACCCTTTCCGAGCGGCTTCGTCGAGATTATCCGCCCTTTTTGACGTCATGCATTACGTCACAATTCACTAAACGACATATCCATATTCCATAAAGGTTTGACTCATTTGCTTGGTGACCAAGCATTCTCTCTCCTAGTTCAGAACTAATATCTACTTTGAAAATGTTTATGAGTTATAATTATTAAGAACATTCACTAAAATAGGAAAATTTAAATATAATAAAAATTACAAATTGAAGAAGTTATGCGGTTTAGCTTTTTTTACTTTCTTTGTGAATCGTCTTCACACACTTTGACGTTTTTTAATTTATTAATATTTTAAAATTCACTTGACTCAAAAACAGAATTATCGGAGAATCAGTTGTCAATAACGATCTCTAAAGAACAGTAAAAGTGAAGCTCGAGAGGATCAAATCGGGAATAATATATTTAAGCGGCTTTTATTCTAATTTTCATTTACCATAACACCAATAATAACAATTAAACGCAATAAAATACACTCAATCGCAACAATATTTCATACTTTTTTTTTTCTTTTGGTCAATTTGAGTCTAAGATAATTGATCTATAATTGATTCATATTAATATATTACAGTGCACTTTGATCATGTTGCTCTCTAAGTGTATAACCGCAAATTTGAATTAATTTTCACATACACACTCTTCAAATATTTATACCCAATTATTAAGTTCATATACTTCTTTATTCAATTATTTTATATGTCAAGTAATATTGTTATCATAGATTTTTAGCAATTTTCTATTTTTTTTATACATATAGAATTTCGACAAAAAAATAAAATAAAAAAAAAGAGAGGAGAAACTTCTAACTTAAGTGAAGACCTCTGAATTTCCAATATTTTTTATACGAAAAATATAAAATATAAGAATTTAATTATTTGGAAAATTTCAGTGGCTATTAATAAATGACGTGCTTATGCTGACGAGATATGATGACGTGGTACAATAATTTTCTTTCAATCCCCTGCTTCTCTGCTTACTTTACAACCACAGTAATAAACCAATCATAACCCTTACTTCACTGCACCAATCAACACCAGATATGGTAATGACCATTGAGCCCCTGGTTGTGTTTCACAAAATACAATAAATACGTTTTATTTATCGATTACAGTTTTTACAAAGTACTACTAATTTATTATTTTTAGTGATATAATGTTTTTTTTAAATATAATTTCATACTTTCGAGGCCTAAAGAATATTCAGTAAAACGCACATGATACTTATGAATGTGATGTTTTTATAATTGTACTTTATGTGTATTGAATTTTGTTATATTTTTTCTTTGTTTCTAGATTTGAGTTTTCTTACATTGAGAAAATAAATTTTAACGTCACATTTATATTTTTTGTACGAGTTAACATATGAAGTAATTCGGAATTTATTATTACCACATCACATAATTGGATGTAACGTTTAAATACGATAGGCTACATATTTTTTTAAAAACGTATAGGATTGAGATAAAAGTCAAATTCTTTATATTTTTGTATTTATTAAATCATCAAGAAAATAAAATTTACTCTTATTGATATTTTTGCATGGATTAACTTACGTAGTAGTACTACGAGCATATGTGGTAAACGCCATTAAAGGTCCATAAATTCACACTACATTAGAAGAAGAAGAAAAACGTCACCGATATAAAAAAATGTCAACCTTCCCCAAACATGGCGTTGAAATTGTTGATGTGTAAATTCGTTTTGTAATTGGAATGATAAGGTCAATAATTAAATTTACGGTTCATGTAATTTAAGACCAAAGTTGTGAATATAATTGAATATCCACACAAATGGGCCCGTGAGATACGCGGCCAAAAGCCCAATAAGCACCTAACAGTGCTTGGGCCTGATCAGAATCTAAAGCCCAAAATGCGAAGGCTCGTCCCGAGCAGAAAGTGCTCCAAAGGGACACGAGCAGAGAATGTGTCTAGATGATGAAGAACCCGAGCAGAATGTGAACGCCACATCAGCTTAAGGCAAAAGCCCAATACACTTGGCTAAGGCTCAGGCCCAACCAGGTCTGTCGGCCCATAGATCCAAAGTCCAAGCCCGATCAGGCTTGTTGGCCTAAAAGCTCAGAAGCTCGTCGCGGGTAGAAATTGCCATAAGGGGATCCGAGCAGGAATACGTTTCCAAAAAAGAAGTTCGAGCAGGAACACGCCAACTAAGCACTAGATCCCGAGCAAACCAAGTCAACAACCTTGATTCAAACCTCCGAAGCTCGACTAGAAAAATTGCCACGACCAAGATTCAAACTCCCACAACGTTGAGTCAAAGTCCACCACCGCGCGATTCTCTCAAGAAGTGGCCCACGTGTCAGCTCAACAACAAGTCAAGCTACGAACTCAAAGCCACTACCAACAGGCAGAAATTGGAGGCCTATAAAAGCAAGAAGACAACTCCATTACACACACGCAAGCATTCACCCTGAGAGAAAAGAGTCTGTGAGATTTGTATTTTTCAGAGTGTTTAATCTTTCTTTTTCGATCAACTTGGAATTGGCTTGTGGTTCCGGCTGGTCTTTTCATCATCAATAAACTTACAGAGGACGTAGTCAACTACCGCATTGGGACGAACCTCTCTAAAAAACCGTTGGTGTTTTTATTGCTTTATTTTCATTTTTGTCAACGTCAGAGTATTGACGACGCGGAGGTCAAGATCCACAAAGTTCTTAACAAATTCAAATTAAAATCCCATTTACAAATCACGTGACTGTTGGTGTGCAAAACCACTTCAACAGAAATTACACAATATTAGTGTAATTCTAGCATTAAATTTTTATTTATTTCCAATTAAAACATCAATTTGTAAGCTTCGATATATATTCTCTATTATTATATTATTAATTCAATTTTTTTATTTAATAATTTTAATAGATACTTATTATTCTTTATACGTTATGATATTAAAAAAATTACGGTCGCTCCAATGTCCCACTACATTAAGAAAATTGCGTGATGTTTCCGGTTCGGTTTGAGTGAAAAAGCACGCCAACGGTACTATAATAGCGTTGGTGTTATATCCGTCAAAAAAAAAAACACTATAATAATAGCGTTATAACGCCTGATTGGTTTAAACAAAAAGATACTGTAGGCCTGGAAGCAGAGGATCAGGCTAAAAGTCAAATCCTTGACGGTCAAGGGTGAGCGATGCCACTTGGACAACTAGTCAGTCGACTTTTATACAATGCCCTTCCTTCTCCGTGACGGAAGCAGTGACAAAACGAGAAAGGACACGTGGGGCCTCCCCATTGGATGACGGCACGTGGAAAGATACCCTCAACCTGGCTGGCTGGCTGCGGATCCCTCGCACGTGCCCATATTCGCACGCACGTATATATACGCTCGCTCGCGCACACCAAAGCGATAAGTCTCGTCGTATCATCGCCATTGAAGAAGAAGAAGAAGAAGAAGAAGAAGAACCAGAGAGAGAGATATAGAGAGAGAAAGCGCGGGGGTTTCAGGACGTGAATGACGAACGGAGAGTTGGTGCTACCACCGGGATTCAGGTTTCACCCGACGGACGACGAGCTCGTGAACCACTACTTGATCAGGAAATGCGCTTCGCTCCCGATCTCCGTCCCCATCATCAAGGAAATCGACCTATACAAGTTCGATCCCTGGCAGCTTCCTGGTAAGCTTCGATTCTCCAATTTCAAGCTCGAAATCGTTTCGTCTACTGTTGAGCTGATTAGGTCTTGTTTCATTTCATCCACTGAATTCGATTTACAATCGAAAAAGCGATTTGTGTTGTGTACTGATTCGAGATTTCCGATCCAAAAAGCGATTTGTGTGTACCATTGAGTTGATTATTGTCTCCATCATCCATGGAACTTCATAAATCTGTCTAATCAATCCATGAGAATTCATTTGTTTCATAACACGAAAAGATTCGTGGAAGCTCAAAAATCCGTTGATTTGATCCGATGAACTTTTGTTAACTCCATTTTCTTGTAATCGTTGCAGAGATGTCTCTGTACGGAGAGAAAGAGTGGTACTTCTTCTCGCCACGCGACCGGAAATACCCGAACGGGTCGCGACCGAACCGCGCGGCCGGAAGCGGGTACTGGAAGGCCACGGGCGCCGACAAGCCCATCGGGAAGCCGAAGCCGCTCGGGATCAAGAAGGCGCTCGTCTTCTATGCCGGGAAAGCCCCGAAGGGCGTGAAGACGAACTGGATCATGCACGAGTACCGCCTCGCCAACGTCGATCGCTCCGCCGCTGCGAAGAAGATCAACTCCAGGGTACTTTCTTTACTTTTTTTAATTTTATTTTGGAATATTTCTTTATTATAGTATATACAGTATATACTTTCCAAAACAACCAAGTGTACCTAGAATGTATAATAAATTACATTAAAAACTAATTAAACTAAAATTAATATGGGGTTAATTTGAGATATCGAAAATAAATGTGATCGAAATCTATAGAAAGAAAATTAATATAAACATTCAAAGTACATTTTTATATAAATTGAATGTAGACATTACATAAAAGCAAACTATAAAGTCAAATATGCAGTCAATGTTTTTTTTTTTTTTATATAATTTAATATGACACTAATTATATTTTTGCCGTCTATTTTTCAGTTGGACGACTGGGTATTATGCAGAATATACAACAAAAAGGGCCAAATTGAAAAGAATTTAGCAACAAGCGTCGCTTTTGACGAATTCCAAGAAATGGAGGACCAAAAGCCGGACATCCACCAAACTTTCTCGAACGACAACAACCAATGCATTGCCACGTCGGATTCGACCCCGAAGCTCCACTCCGACTCGAGCAGCTCGGAGCACGTGCTCTCTCCCGACGCCACGTGCGACCGGGAGGTCCAAAGCCAGCCCAAGTGGAACCAAAACGACAACAATTACAAAAACGACAGCGTTTTCGGGAACGGATTCGACTTCAATTTCAACGGCTGCGATTCGTTCGCCGAGGATCCTTTCGGGTCACAAGTTCAGTTCCAAATGGACCAGCTCTCCCCACTGCAAGATATGTTCATGTTCTTGCAAGATTCATTTTGAAAAAATTTAAAAAAAAAAAATTGAAAAACAATTAAAAAGGGTAACCTTAATTTGGGCCCGAAATTAAGATTATTTTAGATAGTTTTGGTGATGAAAAGTGAAAAATGGGGATCTCTGGATATTGTTTAGTGTTGGATTTTCTTCATCATGTTGATATTAGTGCTTAACGATTCCTTGTAGGAATGTGTTGTAATGGCTCCGTATCAGATTTGTATCATAATTTTTTATTGGAATTTTTTTTAGTAAGAAAATGAACGATGTTATATTATATATATATATATGTATATATATAATTGTATATAACGGTTTGAGCAGTAATGAGAGTAGTCAACCCAAGAGGTTTCTTATTAGTCTTCATGTTACGACGACCGGTGTACTTATGATGTGGCAATGTGACGTAGTACTAGTACTTAACATCTTAACGGATCCAAGTTAATAGCGATTAAAAAATTAAGAAATTAGGAATATGTGCCGGTGAAAAAATAATATAATATATAAATCGTCATAACATAAAGAGATATATCGCTAAACTTAAGTATTACTAAATTGTAAAGTAATATAGATACACCATTTTATTTGAGGAAAACCTAACACTTCAACTTGCTTAATAATTCACAAATTGTCACACATACGTTGAATCTTGATCTTTCATAGTGGTCAAAGTCAAACCATTGATAGTCCAATTTAGAATATTAATGTACAATGAACCAAAACAAAAAATAGAATGTGCAATTGGAATATTCAACTAAATAAATTAAGAACTATAGTATAGACCTTACTATAGTCACTATAGTGTAGCTTTACAAATTACACAATTATGAATTATATACAACTATTTTTTATTCTATACTATATAGCATACCATATTCTATTATTGTTATTATTATTTCTTCATGTAATAAGATTGTTTTGCAACTCTACTAGTAGGTAAATAGTAAATAAATAGTGAGGATGATCAAATGTTGTTGATGGTAGTTTTGGGAAGCTTATCGCAATTTGCAGAGGCCCATCCGATGAGATTCTTTTCGTTGTCGTAAATCACCATCTTATCTTGCATTGATACATCTATCAAAACAAAACCATATAAAAAAAATACCCTAAATTATGATATAAACAAAATTACAAAAAACGAAGAAGAAGTTATAATAGCACCCATGGACACATCTAGGACACAAATTAACGGGGCTAATTATAGATAAGAAGGTGAAAAAAAAAAAATTACTGGTAAAACTTGAAAAAATAAAAAATATGATTAAATACGAACTTTTTTTTTTTTACTTCAGAAAAGATTACAACCTCCTTTAGGCTCGTCATTGATAGCACCACAAGTTAAAGGTGCATAATTATTTTCCGTAATGAATTAATCATCTATCATAAGCCAACACAAAATAAAAATATCTCTGTATACTCTACACGTAGAGAACCGTTAGCAAACTATAAACGATTCGGTTTATCGTATATATTTTTTTTCAACATATTTCCGACATGCCCGGTTTATCCTAATTTTAGAGTGAAAACATACCTCCGATTATGTTCGTGTTCTGCAAGCCCACTTCGCCGCCATTTAGTATGCCCAAGCATGCGTTTCCCTTTGACTATAAAAACCATATTTATATATTATATATTTATTTATGTAAATCCTACAAAACTATATATATATATATATATATATATATATATATATCCGAATTCGTACTATTATTGGCCCTGCTCGTTTCAAAGTTTTGCGGTGTGACAAATAATTATTGATTATTTTAGGACTCTTTTCGGCCTACTGAGCCCGTTTATATAATCAAATATGACGGCTTATTTAATGGTCAACGTCTTATATAAGATTGGACACTCTTTATTAACCCTAAATCTAAAATATCTCGAATAAAAAAAAAAAAATTTAAACATTTTCTAATTAGAACTCTTTCTAAATTAGCGGGTGAGAACAAAAAATGTACTATATATGATTCATAGTTCGTAGTTCATACTATCAAATTGCGGGTAACCCACAAAAATGGGATGTACCGCGTACGGTAAGATATCAACCCACTAGTGCTGCAAATCACGGCGTCGCCACCGGTCGCGGCGAAATCGCCGGAAATAGCCAAACGCGGGTCGCGGTGCGTCGTGGTGGAGAGACTCGCGATGCATCGCGATGGAGAGAGAGAGAGAGAGTCTGTGAGACGGAGAGAGAGAGGGAAGGAGAGAGAGAGAGTCGCGACGCCAAGCTCCTCCACGATGGGTCGCGATTTTGGACGCCGAATCGCGACGAATCACGAACCTCCGGTGGCCGTCGCGAGACGTCGCGATGCGTGCATGGCCATCGCCAGTTTCAGCTCTACAACCCACCCACTCTTCGTTTTACGACCAAAACCCACAAGTAACCCCCATATCACCACCAAAATCTACAAGTAACCCGCATATCGCATAAGAACCTTAAAAATTACATAAAACCGCACATGCACATACCGATATGATGAGATAGGCCTCTGGGGGCAAGTCATAAGTGACGATTTTGCCCCCGTTGATGAAGTCCAAAGCTAAGGGCTTGAAGTATTTTCTGACATCATTCGTGCTCTTAAACGGTCTTTTGCCTCTCCAACAAATTGGGAGAGTTTGATCATCTGGTGCTTCTCTTAATACCTTTCTCGCTAACTCTCTCTTCATCTGAAATCAAATCACGGACAATTAAAGCTTGTTAAATGTCGAAAATTCTTGTGGAATGTATTTGTTTTCGGTAAATAGTTTACGAACTATGTACGATATTTTAGATTTTTCATCGAATTTCATGTTTGTTTGAATTTGTGAAAACTTTTTCTCGATTCCCGATTTCCATTTTTGTTTTGCAAATCGAGATTTTTGTATAAAAAGAAAAGGGGGGAACCAGGATCGATTTAGAGCAGGAATAAAAATTATAAAAAAAAAAACCTATCGATTCCCGGTTTATGTATTTTTTTTTATCAACTTCAATCTTTGAACGCGCCCTAGTTCCCTAAAAAACCCCTTTCGCTTCCCGGTTTATGTATTTTGATTATTATTATTTTATCAGCTTCAAGTTTTGAACCCGGCCCAATTCTCTAAAAAATCAGTATTTATTATAACCACAACTGTATCCATTTCTAAAATTCCAAAAAATGGGCCCAAAAATCCCGATTCTCGGTCCCGGTTGTATTGTTAGATTTTTCTATTGTCTTATATTGAATAATTTTTAGATATTCAATTCCTAAAATTTCTAGCAAACTGATTTATCTATCATTTTTGTACATGTTTCCTAAGCATAAAATATGCTATTTACTCACCAAAGATGTAACGGTCTGATAAGCCTGAGAGGTAAGATAAGTGTAAGAGCTTCCGCTGTCGAAAACCGTCAACAAGTTCCTCACATCGGTCGGCTTTCCGTCGAATCTCAGCTCCGAAAATCCTGGAGAGTAGTGTTGCCTGCCAACACAAGACACAATTTAATACACACAAACACCCCTGCTTAACAACGAATGATTGCATCTAACAAGGGCAAAATTACGGGTGATCGGGGGACATGGGTGTCCACGAAACTCGGAGAGGGTCGTAAAGATCGTCTCCGAAGAAGAGGAAGCCCCCACCGCGCTTGCTGAAGCAGTGTCCCACCACGTTCCCCACCAAGCCTTGGCTGTGGAGCTGCGAGACAATGCCAGTTTTGCCCCGGCCGAGCCCGAGCACTCCGTCAATGGGGTTAGGAGATGAGCCCGGGATCTGGTCATATCCGCATCTGAAGGCAAAGAACACGATGAATTTGATGAGCAAAGATGGAATTAACGTTTTATTTTACGTCCTTTTCTATGTTTTATCAGTTACTGTTATTAAGGGTATTTAAGTCATTTACGGATAAGCCTAATAGCCGCCCGCATTGGGCAGCCAGTAGTTTTATTAAGTTTAGTTTTCTCCGAGTTTGACTTTCAAGACAGTGTGGAGAGCTAGTGTCTTGCTCTCAAAAGTAAGACAATGTTTCGGTTGGTTTTTAAATAAAGTTTCCGGGATTCGCCACCTTGGTGAATGGTGGCGAATCCCGACTGGCTTTATTGTGTTTACGCGCCGGGATCTAAAAAAAAAAAAAGTCCTACCCTAAGGCTAAACGGGGCTTGAGCTGGACTCCGTTGGTGAAGTTGAGGGCGAAAGCGTCCTTGAGAAGAACCCCGAGAGAGGAGCCGCCGTCTGCGTACTCAACCTCGTAGTCACACTGCTCGGGATTCTCGCATTTGGGGAATCCCGGTGAGTGCAAGGCCGTGCAGAGCGGATCTCGGCACGCCACCAACTCGTCGCTCGGCCGGTAAAGCGGGTGCGGCGTCTGCAACGATCGAAGAAACACAATTATTTTTCTTTTTCAACACTGTGTTTAGATTGATGGACATGGTTAAGTATGTTTAATCCAATATAAATTGCTGTGAGACCATGATCACTCTTAAACTTTAAATATTTTGTAAAACTATAGTATTTAAAAATATAATTATAAATATTAAAATACAAAAATAATACCCTCTAGACAATATATCTAGTCCTCTTTGTCTATAAAGCTTCGTGTGATTTGTCAATATTGTTCTTTATTTTTAGTTTTTTTTTACATATAAATTTATAAATTAATTCAGTAAAAGTAAATAAAATTTATATATATATATACACAACAATTTTCATTAAATTTTAATCGTAAATTCAATATTTTATAAGTAAATAATTTTAATTTATATATATATAACGATGATGTAATTAAATTAAACCATAATTTAAATAAAAAATGACCTCAGTGCAGTGAACACAAGGAGCATCACATTGGAGCCAAGTAAGATCACTTCCTGTGTCTGGATCCAAATAGTATGGCTTCGGTGGTTGCCCTATGTTCATTGTCACATTATATGACCTGCCATTTATATATATATATATATATATATATATATATATATATATATATACATCAGATTCTCAATTGTTATCTTTTGCACATTAAAATACACAAATTATCCCATTTTTATCATCACAAATACCAACCACAAAGAATAAAAAAACCTCAGATAGTGGTTCTTTCTCAAAATTAGAATTTCCGGTTCCGGTTTTTATTCAGAAAAAGGAGCCGGAGCCGGATTATATGATCTGGCTCTTTAATGCCGGAAAACACGTACCCAATAGGATATACATTTCCGTGGACGGGGAAAACGATGGAGGAACCGGGCCGGTTGAGCTCAAACGACGGCATGAACTTCCTTCGGTGCCGGACATCGAAAAATGCAGCCGAGGAGATCGTCGTGCACATAGCCATCATCAGCAAGAACACCATAAAACCAGCTTTAAATCTCTCCATTTTCAAGCTCTTCTCACTGGCTGTCCACTGATTAAGACTCTTATAATTGGTCCAAAAATTGGTGTTTTGTCGTTTTGTTGGTGTAAATAATATGAGAGTAGTGAGGCCTTTTTCTACGGCATAAATGTGGAATCTTTACAAGAGGTTGTTTTTCTTGGCAATAAAAGATTCATGGGTATTGCTTGTTTTGATTGATTTCAACTGAATTACCTTACTTTACAAGGTGGTTTTTATGGAAGAAAAAAAGGGTTTTCTTTTATTCTTGTCCTCTTCTTGAAGATCAGGGGTTTACTTCCTTGCGTGTTAGAGAATTTTGCAAAACATTGTTAATTATAGCAACAAAAAACTAACATCGACATAAATACCCAATGTTTACTTTACACGGTGGTTTATTTTTGGAAGAAAAACAGGGATTTCTGTTTATTCTTGTCCTCTTTTGAAGATCAGGGTTTTCCTTCCATGCGTGTTTGAGAATTTTGCAAAACATTGATAATTATAGGCTTATAGCAGCAAAAAATTAATAGCAACACAAATACCCAATGTTTTCTTTCATGGTAAAAGTTCACAATGTTTACTATCTTTCACGGCCGAGGCTATACATCCAAAACTCTGTTAAACTAATTAAAAAAGTAAACAAAATCTTAGTGAGAAGCAAAATATTAAAAATTTGTCCTTGCTAAAAAATATCCCTCACAAAAAAATATTTACTTGTACCGCTATTAACCTAAAAAATAAATAAATAAAAACCTAGCAGTTTCTTGGAAATTTCAGGACCAATTGGATTTTATGAAGGACCTGAAATATTTTTGGATTTTTGTGGGAATTTGGTAGATGTAATAATTGTTATTAATTACAAAGCATTAGAGTAAAAGAAAGTAAAAAAAATAATACCGACATTTTGTTACATGGTAGGGTAGATTTTGTAAAACAATTGGACATAAATTCCTCTACTTGATATAAAAACTACATTATTTGTAAAGTTCTGTATTTCATAAGTTGAATAATATATTCCATCAAGCCTTCCAATTTATCCCTTGCTTAGATCAACAATCATCCAGTACGTTTATAATATACCCTTATAATTACATCAAATTGTTGATGATAATACAAAAATAATATAAAAATGAATCTTCCTTTGCATTAACTTGATGAACACAAACTATTTAACCACAAGGAACATACATCAAAAAACCAGAAGCTGGTATTCAATGTCTTGAATTTGATCTAAAAGAGACTAAATTACAAAATTTCCCAAATACATAAATGCATATTATTTTATATAAACATATTATGTATATAATCAAGTGGTATGAGCAGCATGAGTCCGAGAAGCCCAAATGCCAAAGACAAGAAACCAAAACACAAACAAGATTGCCCAATACCGCGCAGGTCCGTATTTTATTCTCGTCAGCACAAACTGCAACGTTCATCGAACACATAAGTCGAATTATATATATAACACTGCTAACAAGAATATTGCATGATCTTGTAGTTCGAAGCGTATCTTGTTATTCCCCGTTTTTTTTAGTGTCATGAGGCTTAAACCTTGGACTTCGGAACCTAAAGGGTACAGGTTTACATTCTCAAAAACTACACTAAGGATATTTTGGTAATTTATTCAGGCGCTTGTTCGGGTTTCTAAACCCATACAAGGCACACCCTCTTAGGGTTTTTATTATTTTTGTTTAGTTGATGTTTTTTTTCTTCTTCTGTATAATGTCTCCTGGGAGAGTTTTGATCTTCTCTCGAAGGAAAGACCGTTATTTTTATTTATCAATAGAGTTGTCGAGAATCTCATGACCTCGGTGAAAGTTCCTCTTTGATTATCGATTCGGATTCTATCAAATATGCAATAATTAAAACATGCATTCGTCCATAAGCATGTCAAATGAACCCTAAGAACCATTAATTGTACCACACATAGGTTTTTAATTGGAAATATCATTAATTCAAGAATATATTTGTAGTAAAACACAATCAACAAATCCCAATTAGCAAAAAGATCAACGGAAACCGGGCAATATATTAGGAACAAAAGAAAGTGTAAAGATCACTTACGAATCGAAAGAAGACAACGACTGTTAAAGCACAAATGCCTCCGAGGAGAATGTGTAGACCGCTCCGTGCGGTTTTCTGCCATCAAAACGAAAACCACGTAAGAATTAATAATATAGAAAAATAAATAATTTAAAAAGAGGCATTATTTATTTACGCTCAATCGAGATTAAAAATGTTGTATTGCAACCATTAATATGAGACCATTAACTCAATATCTTCCTTATTCTGATGTCGCTTTACATTAATCAAACATTATCAGAAAAGGAATACCGGGATTTTTCAAAATTGACACACCTTTCCAACCCGAGGAGCCAAGAGCCATGCCAAAGTAATTGTAAGTAAACCCGTTGCAAGCAGAATTCCAGTAGCTTCTACAGCCCACTTTGTTGCCGGATTTTCACCGTTTCTCACATCTTCGGTTGCAACATTTAGAGAAGATTCAGACACAACTTCCGATACTTCACCATTATTACTATTAGTACTGCGATTATAATGAGGGCCGAACCATAGGGAGATCTCACTTAGCCGTTGCCTTCGGATTGCAGCCACGGCATCGGTTCTTTCTCTCAGTGATTCATATTCCTTCAACGAGCTTATAACTTTTTTGAAATCTACATTTCTGATGTTTTTTGCTTCATTACCACAGATTTCACAAACGATGGATCCGTGATTGACGAACCACTTTAATGCACATGCATAGTGCACCAAAGCGAGGTCGTTTTTGCAAGAGCAACCGAGCTCGATCAATGTTACTTCGTAATCCTCCAAACCCGTTTCTAGATCACCTTTGCAAACGAGGATTTCACCGTCGGGGCTCACGAGCTCAACGAGACGGGGTTCTTTCACATTTATCTTGAGAGAAAGGTCGGTTTCGGAGCCTTTCGTGATTGATTTGTCGCCGAGCTTCTTGTCGTCATCATTACTGCGTGCGGGTGCGACTGGTATCACGATGCCTAGAAACTCTAGTGCAGCATCGCCTCTCTTGTCTGATTCCAAACACTGGCAAACGCGGCAAGTTTCGATGCCGGAGATTTTCTCTGAGCTATGGCCGGAAGGAGAGGACGCTTTGTTAGTGACTTCGCTTCTCTGTTGTGGCAACGTTTCTTTATCCATTAAATCGGTTTTGATTTTGGATTCAGAGGTTGCTTGGTGATTGAAGTTTGTTGGTAACATTTGACTTTTACATAGTCAAATCTCTCCACTGATGCCGTATTAATCTCATCCCAGCTCAGAGATCCCGTTCTGTCTTTTCTTCAATAAAAAACTTTGAACATCTGGTGCTGTTTTTTTCTTGCTTGAAGGTTCTCCTATGAGATTCACATAATCAACATGTCAAAGCTGACGAATTCAAGAATCTTCTCTCAATATAAGAAAAGACGAGTAGTACGAACACTAGCGACACGGGAGTTCAAGATATCAAATGTTGTTCAGCGAAAAGACAAACCCCTTATCATTCCGTTGAACCGTTTGTAAACTTCTCCGAACTACCGATTTAATGGATAAAGAAACGTTGCTACAACAGAGAAGCGAAGTCACTAACAAAATCCACATCGCGGAAATAAGGGGTAAAATTTGGAGAACTACTCATAGCATAACACAAGACCAGAAACGATTCACCGAAAAATCCTAAAACTAGAAGACAGCATAAGACTCTGATAAGTCGATTAGTCGAACAAAAAATAGCACCGAAAATAAAGAATCACTGAAGCACAAATGTCATGCTATACTCTAGTCTCGAGTTGTTCTTGATTACTCAACCATTAACTATACTGCTATAAATTGAACACAAAATAGCTCCGAAAATAAAGAGAAAAGCAACACATAGAATCCGAATTCGCAAACAAAACCACAGAAAAACGAGAAAATTCGTTATGATCGAGTAAGTGTCACAACGGAAGAGCGAGAGAGTGTGCGGAATTAAAATGGCAACTACGTTATAGTTAAATCGAAACGCCAATTACAATAATGTCCTAATCCCGAAATATCGAATAAAAACATGCCGGCTAAGCGAAACGGATTCGCGTCACGGACTCTTAACTTATGAAATCAAGCAAATCCCATGATTTAAGAACATTATAATTGTCTGCCATTTCCATTCGAACACTCAAATTGAACAGAATCCCATAAATTCTTTAACCATTTCAGCCAAACACCCTCAAATCAAGCAACTTAATCAGCCAATTAATGGATCAAATTTCCTAAACAATTCACAGATTTCGCAGCAAACAGAAAACCCAGAAAAACCCTTCAATCATTCCCTCTTCTCTCTCGGAAACCACGATCTCGAACACCCAAATCGCTAGATCAATCAAACATCCAAAAGGGCACAAGGAAGGCGGATACGAGCACATAGATCAAACCTGGAGTGGGCAATGGAGCCAGCGAAGCGTGTCGTTTTCTTTGGATCTCCGATTGTGGATTTTCGTCAATGGATATTTGAGAGTAGAATCTAGTTTGACTGTAGATTCTACGCCTTCCTTAAAGGCAGAGACTTCGACTTCGAGTGAATGTCCGAAGAGACTACACGTCAGCTTCGTCTCTTTATTCGTACTATTTTTAAATAAAAATATTAATTAACAATTCGAATAAATATTTTTTAGGAGAAAATTGTGAGTAAAGTCCTCCAACTCGTTTTTTTTTTTTACTTTTATAAATAAGTCTTTAAACTAAGTTTTACGGCTAAAGTCTTTTAACATTGATATTTGCTTACAAATAATTAGGGTTGAGTGTCTTGCGGCACTGCCACGTCACCCTACGACCATATGGATTTATTTATTTAAAATATAGGAAAGTATTTTGAAGAGAGTCTTTGTCATATGGCCTTGATGTAAGTGTTGCACGCTTGTTATCGGTTTCAATTAATTTACTTGATGTTAGTGTTGCAAGTTTGTCATGTGTCCCTCGATGAAATAAAATATCGGTTTAAATTTATTTACTTGATGTTAGTGCTCCAAGCTTGTCATGGATCCCTCAATGAATATGATATCAGTTTCAATTAATTTACTTGATGTAAGTTCTGCAAGCTTGTAACGGGTCCATCGATGAAATACGATATCGGTTTCAATTAATTTACTTGATGTTAGTGTTACAAGCTTGTCATGGGTCCCTCGATTAAATACGGTATCGTTTTCAATTAGTTTATTTGATGGATGTGCTACAAGATTATCAAGGGTCCCTCTGAAATACAATATGGGTTCAAAATTAATTTACTTGATATTAGTGCTGCAAGTTTTTCATGAGTCCCTCGATGAAATTGAAAGAACTTTGCGATATAAGTACCCAAAGATGGGATTGGACCTAGACAGGCCCACGTGAATTAATGTGTTGATTCATAACATTGATTAGAGAATCAAATTTGATTAATAGGGTTGACTTATTTGATGTATAAACCCATTAATCACATATGTCGTAAACCCTTAAATAGATGAGATCTTTCATAAAGGGAAACTTACCAATCATTTGAGATACACATTGATGAGTGTATATTCTCCCCTCCTTATATAAGAGATAATTCGACCTCTCCTCTACACATAAGACAGAGTTTCCCACACATCCGAGAGTCTTTGTCCGTTTCCAATCACCGATAAGGAGCTAGTATTCCGATTCGGTTATTTCTGTTCTAGAAAGAAGTTCTGTTAGCGACATAGTGAACTACGTAGAGGCCGAACACATGAGCGGCTCGTGATCTCCTTGGAATCGTGGTGGTGAAGGCGACAACGTGAAGGCAATCCTCCGACGAACATTCAGAGATCCGGTTCTTGAAGAATCAAAGTAAAAGCTAGAGAAATCATTCTCTCTCCAAGTAAGTTTTAATAAATCGGATTTATCTAGATCCGTGTTTTCTAGGATTCTTCGGAATTTCTACTTCCGGAGATGAGAATATCATAGAAAAACCCAACAGAAATATGATATCGGTTTCAATTAATTTACTTGATGTTAGTATTGCAAGCTTGTCAAGGGTCCCTCGATGAAATATAATACCGGTTTTAATTAATTTACTTGACGTTAATGTTCAAAGCTTGTCACGGGTCCCTCGATGAAATACGTTATTAGTTTTAAAGAATTTACTTGATGTAAGTGTTGCAAACTTGTCACGAGTCCCTCAATGAAATACGATATCGGTTTCAATTAATTTAATTGATGTTAATGTTACAAGCTTGTCACTGATCCCTTAATGTGATATGATATCGGTTTCAATTAATTTACTCGATGTTAGTGCTACAAGCTTATCGCGGGTCCCCCGATGAAATACAATATTTGTTTCAATTAATTTACTCGATGTTAGTGCTTCAAGCTTGTTCGGGTCCCTCGATGAATTTCGATATCCGTTTCCAAATAATTTACCCCATTAAGTGTTGCAAGCTTGTCACGGTTCCTCGATGAAATACGACATCGGTTTGAAATAATTTACCCCATGTAAGTGTTACAAGCTTGTCACGGTTCCTCGATGAAATACGATATCGGTTTCAATTAATTTACTCGATGTTAGTGTTGCAAGCTTGTTAGGGGTCCCTCGACGAAATACAATATCTGTTTCAATTAATTTACTCGATGTTAGTGCTCCAAGCTTGTTACGGGTCCCTCGATCAATATCCGTTTCAAATAATTTACCCCATGTAAGTGTTGCAAGCTTGTCACGGTCCCTCGATGAAATACGATATCAGTTTCAATTAATTTACTCGATATTAATGTTGCAAGCTTGTCACGGGTCCCTCGATGAAATACAATATCTATTTCAATTAATTTACTCGATGTTAGTGCTCCAAGCTTGTTACGGGCCCCTCGATGAAAAACGATATCTGTTTCAAATAATTTACCCCATGTAAGTGTTGCAAGCTTCTCACGGTTCCTCGATGAAATACGATATCGGTTTCAAATAATTTACTTGATGTAATGTAAGTGTTGCAAGCTTGTCACGGGTCCGTTGACGAAACGATATCAGTTTCAATTAATTTACTTGAATGTGTTGTAAGATTGTCACCGGTCCCTTGATGAATTACAATATCGGTTTTTTTAATTTACTTGATGTTAGTGTTGCAAGATTGTCAGCGGTCCCTCGATGAAATACGATATCGGTTTCAATTAATTTATTTCATGTTAGTGCTGCAAGCTTGTCACGAGTCTCTCGATGAGATACGATATAGGTTTCAAATAATTTACTTAATGTTAGTGCTGCAAGCTTGTCACGGTCCCTCGATGAGATACGGTATCGATTTTAATTAATAATTTACTTGATGTTAATGCTGCAAGCTTTTCATGGGTCCCTCGATGAAATACGATAACTTACTTGATGTTAGTGCTGCAAGCTCGTCATGAGTCCCTCGATGAAATACGATATCAGTTTAAATTAATTTACTTGGTGTTAGTTCTGCGAGCTTGTCATGGGTCCCTCGATGAAATACGACATAGGTTTCAATTAATTTACCTGATGTTAGTGCTCCAAGCTTGTCACAGGTCCCTCGATGAAATATGATATCGGTTTCAAATTATTTGGTTAATGTTAGTGCTACAAACTTGTCTCAAGTCCCTCAATGAAATATGATATTGGTTTCTAGTAATTTATTAACCTAAGAATAAATTATTTATTTACATCTTACGTAGTAATTTAGTATTTTTTTTAGTTCCATTAATGTCAATTTTCATCGGTTATATCACTCTTTTTTTTTTTATATACTAACGTTACTTCTAAAAGACTAGAAAATAACGTCGAGATGCAAGTTAGCTCTTGTTGAACTAAGGCCTGTAACAAGGTTCTAAATGTCGATGCCGACGCCGTTTCGCTCCCTCCATTTTATGGGCATGTCGAACATCGACGAAAATATCGAAAAGGGCATGCCGTACAAATTTCACGGGCATGCCGCCCGCCGATGGAAATATCGACATAAAAGTTGGAAAATAATATTAAATATTTCGATAATTTTTTTTATATAGGTTTAAAATTACTTATTTATCAGCATAAGACATAAATAAATAACTAAAAAATTCACATTAATAACAAGACATCGTATTGATAGGTTATATTTATATTTATATATAAAAAATAAAATATATATATTTGTAGCTTATAAAAAAATATAAATATATGGTTACAATTAAAATAAAACATCATAGTGATAGGTTATAGTTGTTCGTGGGCACGCCGCATGCCGAAGTCATACCAGTTGCCGTAACTCTCAAAACACGGGCATGACGAAGGCACGCCGAAAACATGTCGGGAAATTTATAACCATGGTCTGTAAAGCTATTGACATGTGCCACGTCAATAATTTAATAAAAATGTTGACTAATTAATGTTTTTAAAATCAAATCGTAGACTTACATTTTCCTCATGTAACATACCATAACGGGATATTGGTATTATTTTGTGACCTTTATGTACTATTGCTGCTAAAATGAGATTGAAAATATTCTAGTGCTCTTCGTATATAGCTAGGTACTTATGCTGCATGCATATATATTATTTATATACATTCCAAAACTAACCACCGATATTTAGAATGGGTCCAATTAGAAGCCCAACCAAATCCAATTTCTACTTAGCCTGGCCCAATTTGATTTAGCCAACAGATTCTTCTATTAAATTTGTTCATATCATATGATCATGATGTTATGTATGACTTCATTTCTTGGGAGTGACTACCAAAATTATGTATGTATCTTGAATATGAAACGAAAAATAATAATAATATATATGTATCCGTGAGAGAGATGATAATGAGAAAAATATTTAAGAGTTAGATAGATCAGTTTCTTGCAACGCCTTCGTTTATTGTTTTTTTTCTTCTTTTTTCGGGGAAGGATAAATTGCAAACGAGCTTTTACGTGTATGCGGTAAAAACAACTTACGAGTGTGTAATTGTCCTTGATTATTACAGATCTTGAAATCAGGTCGAATCGATTTCGTAATAATAATCTTTGTTGAGGGCGTTTTGCAACAATCACAAAGTTTAACCCTTGTTTTTAAAGAAAAATGTCGGTTTCTCTCGTTTATTAACTAAGAACACTCTCAGAACAATGATGAAAGATACTCGTGTATTTTTCCTTTATGAATATAGGGCTATTACAGGTGTGAATATATGGTTTTTCCTCCCTTCATACGAGGCCTCTCTTCCTCTTTTATAGCCTTAGCTCATGCTCCCTTTTTCTCGCCAAAAAAACCATGTCCCATCGTTCTTGTCGGGGTAGTTGGCATTGGTATGGCCAACTTCATGATTTGGGGGCGGCAAAAGGGTGTCTGCCACGCAGGGTAGGTAAGGTTAGTATGGGCTTCATTAAATGCTTGTCACGTCGGTCGTCAGTTGGCATCGTGGATCCGTTGTCGACGCCTCTTGTCGACTTAATGTGTTTATCCTTCGCCATCGAGGCTTGGGCATCCCTCCCTTCAACCTTCCGGCGTGCCGTCGCCCTCGATTTATCTCGTCGACCTTTGGTATTTACCTTTCACAAGGTTCAGGCTTTCTCCTCTCGTCGTCCTCGCGCGCCGTCGCCTCGCTTAGTTAACAACAGGCGTCACCTGCTGTTTTCTTAGATGGGTCCGACCGGATCCGACCTTAACAGTTAGCCCCCCATTTTATCAAGTGTTTGGCACTTGGTAAAATGAACGGCGTGACCGGGGCCAACCGAATATCCCCCAGGAGAGCAAAATTGACGAGGATGTTCTTGATGAGGATGTTTTTGACGAGGGCATCCTAGGCGGTGGCACTTTAGCGAGGGCACTCCTGGCGAGGGCATTCCTGGCGAGGGCACTTTTGGCGAGGGCACTCTTGGCAAGGGCACTTTTGGCGAATGCACTTTTGGCGAGGGCGTTTCATCTTCCCGGAAATTCTCTGGCATCTGGGCCCACCATGCGTCGCTTCATAGGTTGCTAGGCTTCGGACAGGCGCAACGTCTCCTACACGCTATCCTGACACGTCCCATTACACTTGAGTGCGCCTGGGAAACCGTAACGTTGCTTCATCTCGACCGTTGCCTCGCTCGGTTGCTCTCGCTTCTGGGCCATTGGATCAACTCATGCACTCTCTTTTTAAACTTCTCTCTCCATCTTCTTCCTTCCTTCTTCATTTCTCCTTAGCAACTCTCCCTCTTTCTCACGGCTCTTCTCTCTCGTTCCGACTTCTAGTATACTCTTTCTTTCTCTTCCTCCGACCTCATGGCTTCTTCTTCCTCCTTTGTGTTCAAGACCCGTTCCCCGCCTTCCGTCATGTCTTAGGCTGAGTTGGAGAAAATAGTCCAAATGTATTTTTTGAGGGAGAATGTCGCCGTGCGGCTCCCGATCAAAGATGAACGGGCCGAAAATGCTCCGGCGAGCTGGGTTTGCATGTACGAGGCCTTCTTCACCGACGTTGGTCTTTGTCTCCCCATTCCCAACTTGATGTTAGCTTTTTTGTACGCGTTCAGGCTTCCGATCACTCAGGTAGGGCCCAACGTCATCCGTTGTCTCCTCTGTAGTTTGGTCATTGCTCGTGAAGAGCGGCAAAAGGTCAAGCTGGAGGATCTCATGAGTCTTTTCTTCCCCTCGCGAAACTCTCGGAACTTGGGGCGGTTCCTGCTATCGCATCACTATCAGGACCATCTTCTGCAGAATACCCCGACGAATGAGGCAGGTTGGTTCAACAGGTACTTCTTTGTGCGGGTTCATGTTCATACATTCGGTCCTAACCATGCCGATCTTCCTACTGCCCTGGTGTTGGATGTCCCGAAGTTTAAGCCTGCCGCCGAATCAGAGTGTTTTCAGAGGATGCACCGGGCTCTTCCCGCCAGTCGTCGCCGGGATTGGTGTAATTTTACCCCTCGACAAATTCGTGAGTCGGGCGTGTGGCAGAAGGCTATGATCCACGGTCCTCCTAGGTCGATGCTCCCGAAAGGCTTCTCTCGCGAGATCAAGCTCGCTTCCTCTCAAGGGGGAGGGGGGGGGGGTCGGCGAAGAAGAAGGAGAAGAGAACGAGGGCCGACTTTGTTCCATCCGATCTTTCTCCCGAGGCCAGGTCATCTCCACCGGTCGCTCAATTGGGCGATCGTCGGGGAAAGTGTGCGCGTGATACCCCCGTCCTGAAGAAAGCGAGGGCTGATTTTGTTAACCTGGCCTCTCCGTCGACAACTTCGTCGATCGCTGCTCTGTCCTCGATCGACAGGGATACGGAGAAAGTCTCCGACCTTCCTCCCTCTGTCAAGGCACTCGTCGTCACCGTTGCCGCGAGCTCTCTTTCTTCGGAGGGGGCACACGGTTCTGTTCTCCCGCACCCCGTTGATCAGGGCGACGAGAGAGTTGACGACCCTTCTGGGGCGGATACGGCTAGGGCCGATTTGGTCTTCTTCCTTCCGGGAGGAGCGTTGGGCTCTGTCCTCGATGTGAGGGGACCTCTCTCCCCGAGCCACGCCGCTCGACTTCCCGGTGGGAGCTCGATCATTGCCGCTCCCGAAGCTCCGGTCGATGCTGCAAAGGTAATATCTCCTTCGCCCGGTTATCTCGTCGGTGCATCCGTCAGCCAGGCTGCAGATCCTTTGGCGCTGGTGGCGCTAGCGGCTGCTGACGCGGGGGCTGCCTTGGCAACGCAACATCCGTCGTCGTCGACAGCTCCTGTCGGTGCGGTTCCGCAGTCGGAGGCTGCTTCGGTGACGTAGGGCCCGTCGTCTTCGACGGTTCCTGTCGATGTGATTTTGCTGCCGGTTGCTCCCTTCGTTTCTCCTTTTCAGGGCGATTGGTCTCCTCCCCCTGATTTTTCTCTTGTACGCTCCTCTCACTCGTCGCCAGGTCTTGGCCCATCGACGTCTTCCTCGAGTACTACTGTCCGCTTTCCCATCGTTCTTACTGCCGACTCGCCTCTCGAGGAATGGTCGGCTTATTCAGTTGCCGACTGCAAGGATTTAACCTTGCTCACCATTGACCAGTCGCCGACCTCATCCTTTCTGCCTTTCGATGAATGTCGGCTATGCTGGCTTCGTCACCGACATTCTTCGGAGCGTGGCGCAGACGAACGATTTGTTTCTCTCCTAGCGGGAGGCCGTCGTGGAGTCGAAGGCTCAAAGGCGTGAGCTCGCCTCGCAGCTTGCCGATCTCAAGCTTCAGCTTGAGAGAGCAGTTTCTAACGAGCGGAGGGCCCGTCGAGAGTTGGAAGATTCTACCTCAAAGCTTTTTGTGGCGACCGCTTTGCTAGGGCATGCGAACTTCAGTTTTGAAGCGGAGGAAAAGCTTCATCGGTTGGCTGAGGCTCAGTTGGCGGAGGAGCGGGAGCGTCATCGTGCCGTCGAGGAGGCACTCGAGGCGGGGATTGGAGACAAGTCTGTCCGCCTTGCCCAGATTGGCAGGATCGTGAGGTTACTTGCTGCTGAGGGGGATCAACTCGTTCATCAGGTTAGGGAGTTGTTCGCTCAGTTGGACCAGGCCCGGTCCGCGCTCAACAATCTCGCCTCGGAGTTGGAGGCGGCACAGGCGAAGGCCACCGAGGAGAAGGCGGCACGTCTAGGGTTATTCCAGGCGGCCCAAGACAAACTCCAATGGCTGCTGGAGAGATACCAGGCGCTCGACGAGTCCATTGACTCTCACCGTCGTCTCCTCGGGTGTCGGGCCAATATTCTCTTGGTCGAGGGCCTTCCCGCCTACGCGACGATCGAAAGCCTTCGGTCTCGTGTTGAGAGGTAGTATTCTCTTTGTGAGGAGTATACTCGCGTCGTGGCGGAGTGGGAGAAAAAGGCTGCCGAGGATCCCGATTTCCCTTCCTTGTCTTCGTACGACCCTCCTTCCGTCGACGAGTTTCGGCTGGCGGCCCTAGGCGCAGGCCAGGCTCCTCTCGATCCCTCGTCGTCGCAAGGCGAGTATGGGTCCAATGTTGCCGCTTTGTCTACGTCGGCTTCAGAGCACGAAGTGTCGGTCCCCGCCCAGGCCCTTGAGGATAACATCGAGGACGCCATTGACTTCTCGGAGTAGAGCTTCCGCTTGTCAGTTTTGTGCGTGTCTAGCAGATTGAGATATTTAACAAAAAACTGAGTGGCATTTAGGGCCTTCCGAGCACTCGAGACCGCTACTCGGTTTGTTGTTAATATCTCACTTAGTGAGATGCCCACGCCCGAGCGTCTCGCCTCCTCGAAAGGACTTTGTTGTTGTTGTTTTTGTCCTTGTAATCTGTAATCTCTTTGCATTATGAATATAAAGATTTTTTTGTATCGGCGATGGTGTTTGATGTATGTATATATATATATATATATATATATATATTTTGGGCATTGTGTCGTCGATCGTGGGCGTTGCGCCCTTCGGCATCGCGCCTCGACCGTGGGCATTGCGCCTTTTTTTTGCTCGGCATTGCGCCGTCGATCGTTGGCATTGCGCCCTCGGCATTGTGCCTCGATCGTGGGCATTGCGCCTTTTTCTCTATTTTTTTTTAAAGACCAAACGCTTTGATAAGGCGTCCATCGACGACACGTTGGGCGTGATCAAGGATCACTAAGTGGCCACGTTGGGCGTACTTGCGATGTGGTCGACTTTTAGTAATTAGGGTCGCTGCCAAGACTTGTCTTAGGGCCCCCCTGCGCATTTTTGGTGGGCGTTGCTGGTCTTTCCACCTTTGCGGTAGTTTCTAGGAGCCCCCGGGGCATTGCGCCCTTCGCCATTGCGTCGTTGATCGTGGGCATTGCGCCTCTTTTTTTATTTATTCGGCACTGCACCATCGATCGTGGACATTGCGCCCTTCGATATTGCACCTCGATCGTGGGCATTGCGCCTTTGTTTTTTTATTCGGCATTGTGCCGTCGATTGTGGGCATTGCGCCCTTCGGCATTGCGCCTCGATCGTGGGAATTGCGCATTTTTTTTATTCGGCATTGCGCCGTCAACCCTGGGCATTGCACCCTTTAATCGGTTATCCTTTCTCCTGCATGCTAAGGGTTTTTACTAAAGAAAGATGGACATTAGTCCCGAGTTTTAAGTCGATCTTAAAACTTCTTTATATATTAGATGTAAATTTTGACAAAACAGAAGTTGTTGAGCTATATATAAGGTAGACTAAGAAGAGGCATAGTAGCCATGCTTGTAGGGGTTGGAGCGGTCAGAATCTTCCTTTTCGACCGGTGTCGTTGTCGTTGTCGTTTGGCGTGCTATTGGTAATACTTCTTCAAGTGCCTTACGTTCCAGCTTCGTATCACCTTTGCGCCTTCGGAGTTTTGGAGCTCATAGATGCCCGGTTTGACGATTCCTGCCACGAGGTACGGTCCTTCCCAACTTTGGCCGAGTTTGCCAACATTGACCTCCGCCGTGTTTTGGAAGACTCGTCTGAGGCTAATTCCCTAATTCTGAACCTCCTCGGTCGGACCTTCTTGTTGTAATGGCGGGCTATCGTGCTTTGGTAATTGGTGATGTGTACGCTCGACTGCTCCCGCCTCTCGTCAACATGGTCAAGCTGATGCCGTAGGCTCTGGTTGTTGGTCTCCTCGTCGCGCGGGGCCACCATCCGTATGAGGCTCAGAATTCCTACCTCCGTTAGGATCAGCGCCTCGACCCCGAAGGCCAGGGCAAAGGGGGACTCCGGTCGCCGAGTGTGGAGTCGTCCGGTAAGCCCACCGTACGCTTGACAGTTCTTCCGCCCAAAGCCCTTTCTTCTCGTCGAGCTTCTTTTTGATTCTGTCAATTATAGTTCTGTTAACTGCCTCGGCGTTTCCGTTGCCTTGCGGGTACCGGGGCGTCGAGGTGTTAAGCTTGACTCTCCAACGCATGCAGAAGTCCTAGAAGCGTTTTGAGATGAATTGGGATCCGTTGTCGGCAATTATCTCCCTTAGTAGTCCAAAACGGGTGAAGATGTTCTTCCAGACGTAGCTCTCGACATCGGAGTCTTTTATGCTGGCGTAGGACTCGGCCTCCGTCCATTTTGTGAAGAAGTCTGTTATCACGAGCATGAGCCTTTTCTACTTCTTTCCAATGGGCATGGGTCCGACAATGTCCATCGACCATTTCATAAATAGGTACGGGACGGCGACTGCTGAGAGCTCCCTTGCTGGGCAGTTGATAGAGTTGGCGTGGCGTTGGCATTTGTCGCATTTCCTGGCATGGTTGTTGAAGTCGGCGACCATAGTTTCCCAGAAGAATCCCTGTCTCTTGGTCTTTCGTAGCAATGAGCGACCGCCGGAATGATTTCCGCATTCCCCGCCGTGGATCTCTCGCAGCACATACTCGGCCTCCTTCTCACCCAGACACCTCAGGTACGGGCCGGCGAAGCTTCTCTTGTAGAATTTTTGTTGCAGGATAGTGTACCTCGAGCTCTTCACTTTGATCTTCCTCGCCTCCTCTCGATCCTTGGGGAGGGTTCCGTCGAGGATGTATTTGCGGAGGGGGGTTAGCTAGTCATCGGCCCCATCGTCGTCGATCACGCCTCGTTCTTCCTCTTGCTCCTCCGTGGCTCCCTCAAAGTTGTGGATATTCGCATTGTCCGTCGTGCCCTGCTTGCTCCCATCGTCGACTCTTACCTTCTTTCTCTCGGGTCATTCTTCTCGTGGGATGCTCGGCTTTTCGACTGTCTCTACCGTGATTGTCCGTCGCGTGCCGGTTTCAGTGGTTGAGCCCAGCCCTGCTAGTGCGTCCGCGTAAGTATTGTCCCCCCTCGTCACCTGGGTGAGGCTAAAGCACGTAAACTTTTTGGAGAGGGCCTCGACGACTCGGGCGTAAGCTTCCATGCTCTCGTCATGCCATTCGTATTCCCCGTTGACTTGGTTGACTATGAGTTGGGAGTCTGAGAAGATTTTCAAGCACTTAACTCCAATTGCGAGGGCTGACTGTATCTCGACGATGAATGCTTCGTACTCGGCCTCGTTGTTGGTGGCGCGGTAGCCGAGTCGGCATGCCTTCTCCACAAAGTCTCCCATCGGAGAGACTAACTTGATCCCGATGCCTGACCCTTGTGATGTGGCTGATCCGTCAACGTTCAGCTTCCAAGTTCCAGCCTCGTCACTTAGTTCCGCTACTTCCGTCGGAAGCTCGATTAGGAAATCCGCTAACACCTGGGATTTTAGGCTTGTCCGGACTCGATATTCCACGTCATACGCGCCCAGCCTGATTGACCATTTTGTCATCCTTCCTGACTGGTTGGGGCTATGGATGATGGACCGTGTTGGACTCATGACGATGATGGTGTGGGCCTAGAAGTGGTGTCGCTGCTTTGTCGACGTCTCAAACACGGCCAGGGCTATCTTCTCAAGTTGCGGGTATCTTTTCTCCACGTCGAGGAGCTTGCGACTGATGTAAGAGATGGGTCTTTGCTCTCCCTTGTCTTCCTTGACGAGTACCCCGCTGACCGCCTCGTCCGACACCACCACGTATAGGTACAGTGGCTCTCCCAGCGTTGGCTTAACTATCACCGGTGGCGATGAGAGGTATTCTTTGAGCTCTTAAAATGCTTTTTCGCAATCCTCGGTCCACTCGAACTTCTTGTTCTTCCGCAGCAGTTAGTAGAAAAGGAGGCCTTTATCGGTCAAGCACGAGATGGATCTGTTCAGAGCGGCGATCCTCCCGGTCAGCTTCTGGACTTCTTGCCTGTTCCGGGGCGAGGGCATGCTTTTAATGGCGTCGATCTGGTCAGGGTCGGCTTCTATTCCTCGACGCGTAATCATGTAGCTGAGGAATTTTCCGGAGGCCACCCCGAATGTGCATTTTGCGGGGTTGAGCTTCATCCCGTGCTGATTGAGGATTTTGAAACATTCCATCAGGTGCTCAATATGCGTCGCCGCCTTCACGGATTTGACCACCATGTCATCGATGTAAACCTCCATCGTCTCCCCGATCTGATTGTTGAACATCTTGGTTACCAATCTCTGGTAGGTCTCCCCTGCGTTCTTCAAACCGAAGGGCATGACTTTGTAGCAGTATGTCCCTCTCTCGCTCATGAAGGCGGTCTTCTCTTCGTCCTCCGGAAGCATCCTGATCTAGTTGTATCCCGAATAGGCGTCCATAAAGCTCAATAACTCGTATCCGTGGGTGACTTCGACGAGACGATCTATTTGTGGCATCGGGAAGCTATCCTTGGGGCATGCCTTGTTCAAGTCCGTGAAGTCCACGCATACTCGCTATTTTTAGCTCTTCTTCTTCACGACGACGGTGTTGGCCAGCCACTCGGGGTATTTGACCTCTCTGATCGCTCCCGTCGATAATAACCTGTCCACCTCATCGTTGATTATCTTGTTCCTATCGAACGCCAGCTTCCTTCTCTTCTGCTTGACCGGTCGATGGCTCGGATCAGCGTTTAGCCGATGCGCCATGATGAACGGGTCGATACCCGGCATGTCTTCGTGATGTCTTCGTGGGACCATGCGAAGCTTCCCTGGTTCTTGTTGGACATATTCTGTATATGCCCTCTATTCAGATGCTAATCCCGCTTATATAAGATTATGGTCGTTTACCTAGGAATGAATGGTTCTTATTAATGTTAGTCTTATGTAGTTATCTGCGGATTATAGATATACATATCAAATTGAATGTTTGATCCTTAGTTCTTTAACTTTGCATTTATGTTAAGTCATCACATTGAGTCTATGTGAGGAGGTTTGACTAACATAAATAAAGAACTTAAAATTGGTCCATAGTCTAGATCGGAAGTGGGAACTTCTGACCGGGAACGACTATTGGTGAACTTAATAGATCACATACATGTGGAGACCTATTATCGGGTCATAGTGCTGTCCATGCACTGTAAAGTTCATCAGGTATGAAGTGTCTTCATATTAGACATGGATAGACTTATATCCAAAATCATCATGTAAGTCCGTCACTAATGAAAGTGCGATAAGGTCGCTAAGATGATCAGATGAAATCGGTTGATGTCCTAAGGTAATATGAGTTTGTGCGGTTCAACTTAAACGGTCTTTGATTTAATCGTTTCAGATTGCAATCGAGTATTCCCAACACTTTTATTTTGGGATCGGAAGGTTGACTGTGACAAACTGCATATTACAGATATGGATAAAAAATTTATGATTTCCTTGTTATGATTTGTGGGAAGCAAATAAGTACTCATGCTCAACTTACGGATTCATAACCCGATAAGTGAGTAGTTTGCAATAATCATAGATTAAGGTAGTGTCGTCAAAAAAGGCAGAACGGTAATAATAAATTTACCATTTTGATGAGAATCATAATAATACGAAAACCATCTTCATGAAATCTGATTGTATCAATGGACATCTGTGATTAGGAAGATATAATATATACACACTTGATAGTTCAGCTTCGAGCTATAGTGGAGTGTTACCGAAGCAGGTGAAAGTTCTACACTTTCACCGTAGCTCGGGTGTGTTATCTGTTGACGTGAATAATCACGAACAACTGTCACAAAGTAATAGCACTCTGTTTACGATGATTATCGCAATGGATCTTAACTATCCGAGTAAAAACCCACTTCGGTGAATAAAGTTACGAGATGATAGTTTGGTAAAGAGTTGATCGATAATAAGTAATTTGTATGTTTGATTGATAACAAGGTGAATACGAAGTGAATTGCTAATATAAAGTGTAGAACGAGATCCCTGTCCCTAGAGTTACTTCGTAGGCTTTATTTATAGCCTGAATTACAACGTCTATTTCCTATAATTTTGTAACGGCTAGTAGACTAGGCTGATTCTCTCCTCTTTTCGTCTTGACCACCACGTGTAAAACTTTGACGACGTGGTGTCTGATCTATTTCCACGTGGAGGCTCCTTGAGCTGGTCAATAAAGTGGAGTACGCCTGATATTCCGGGCTGCTTGGTCTTCGGGAAGGCTACTTGGACCTCGTGGGCTTGGTCTTCGGGAAGACTTAGCTTTGAGGTAGATTCTTGATGGGCCAGCCATGCTATGTTGTTTATTGGGCCTGCCGGTCGGTTGTTAGGCCCAACTTTCCTTGGATCTCACGTCGTTTTACGTCGTTTACGTCGTTGGGTGTAACCTCGTCTCTTCAATGTCGTTTTTCGGAGAGGGTGAAATCCTGCATCATCAGTGAGCCCCCCAGTTCATTAAGTGATTTTCACTTGGTGAACTATTATGCCGATGATGATTATTTTCCTCTGATCGCGAAGGATGTGGAAACTTGAGATATTTTTGCCAAATTTTTCTTTTCGAAGGGATTGTCAGCTTCCTTTTTTTTTTTGTATTTGGCGCGATCCCAATTTTCAAATGTGAAAATTTTGAAATGCTTGGTTTTGAACTGAATTAATTCGTGGAGGGTGTTTTGAGAGTTTTGCATGGGTTGTACACGTGGCGTGCTTGGATTAGCCTAGCGTGTGTTTCTTTTCCTTCTCGATTTCTTGCGTCGAGTTTTGAGCCAATCAACATTTTGATTTGACAGCGGTCTTGACCGAGTGGGATTGAGGCTGACACGCCTATCTCGGAGGTGATGAGGCTATTTAGCCCCTTGAGCTTCGACGCCATGATTGTGGCAGTTTTTGGAGATCGTGAAGGGTGGTTTTGGAAGAGGCGGTTTTTGCAGAGGTGAGTTTATAAACTTCTTACTCTGTTCCCTTCTTCGCATTTTTTCTCTTCTTCCTCTCTCTACATTACGAAGAAATGTCTGCCTCTGGTTCGAAGAGTGACTCCTTCCAGGCTGATGGCTCTCTCTCGGTGATTGCTCCGGCCTATCTTCGCGAGCTCCGGAGCCTGTATAACATCCCTGATTTTATCGAGACAGAGGCTCCGGGAGCGATGGATCGGGCTTTTGATGAGAGGCCGGGGTGGTCGTGTGTCTACGAGGCTTTCTTTGAAGCCGGGGTCGAGCTCCCTTTTCCTGATGTGATTATCGAATTTCTTCAGCACATCGGGCTGGCTCCTGGGCAGTTGGTCCCAAACGCCTACCGGAATCTCGTGGCTCTTGGGGTCATGTCACGGGAGAACAGGGCGGTTCTCACTGTTGAGGATCTTGTTCGCCTTTATTATCCCAAGAGTGCTGGGAAGTCTTCGGGGAGGTTCTTCTTGAACGGGAGGATGGGGAGGATCCTCAGAGGAACTCCCGACGTGCGAGGAGGGTGGACGGAGAAGTTTTTCTTCATCAGAGATGTTCGATCTGAGGCGCTGAAACCTCCGAGATGGAGTTCTGGCCCTGGTGGGCTTTGGAGGCTTACTTCGTGTTTTTCTTTTTTGCCTTTTTCGTCCCTTTTTGCTCTGACTGTTGGAACATTTTTGTTTTTCAGCAACCAAGATTGTGATACCGGTGGTCGATCCGAGGTTCAGAGGGCTCAAGAAGGTTCTGGCCCCAAAGAACGGGGTGGATTGGAACGACTTTCCAATCAGCAGGATTAAGGCCTCTGGGTATTGGAAATTCCGGACCGACGCGGGTCAAGTGTTGTCAGTTCCTCCTTTATCCGCCCTTGATAGGTCCCCTTCACGTCGTAGGGTTTTTGTTGGAATAATCGAGGTGTGTTTTTCACCTCGTATCCTTTATCTCGCAGCGCCTGAGGAGTCTATGAAGTCCTCGAGCAGTCAGCAATCGTCTCCTGATCGTCGTAAGGACCCCACTCCGCTCGTTCACCACGTTTCGTCTGGGTCCGATGAGACTCCCGAAGACATGGCGTTGGAGTCGTTGGTGGCGAAAGCGCAAGAGGCTCAGTCATCTCGGCGGGTCAAGGTGGAGAGCGAGGTGGTGCTTGATGCCAAAGCACGTCCTGAAGCGGGTAATGAAGGGAAAGCTGTTTCCACGAAGTCGTCGAGTGACGTTGCTCCTCGGCCGGACAAGCGTGATCGTTCCCCCGACCGTACCGAGGTGAATGTTGCCCCATCTAAGAGAGGCAAGGTGGTTCCGGAACGTCAGGCGCCTCGCACGAGGTCGAACCCTCAAGGGTATGCTGCGCCCCCTCGTCGGCAGGACGAAAAGTTGAAGGCCCCGGTGGTTCGCGAAGGAAGCAGTAGCCGCTCTGGATCTGGGGATCGCCAAGGGGTTCAGACCATCTCGATCGACTTTGCGAGCTCCCACTCTCTCGTTGATTCGCCCCGGGCGTCTTCGCGCTTCGTGGCTAGCTCGGCTCGCCGGGGGCATCCCCTCGATGTACTCTCACTATCGCATGGTAGGGAATATGAGAAGACTGCCCATAACGGCGTGAAGGTACTCTTTATTCCATTTTTATGGAGATATTTGTTTATCGAGGTGTTTTTCACCTCGGATTTCTTGATGGTAGTTTCTGACGGCGATGAACGAGATGGTTCTCGCTTACGAGAAGAGTGTTGCGGCCTTGAAACTTCAGCTCAGCGAGGCGGGGTCTGACGGTCGCCTGAAGGAAGCCGAGACCCAGCTCGCCGTTCGAGAAAAAGAGGTGCGGGACGTCCAGGGGAAGCTCCGAAAAATTGAGGAATGCCTATATTCTTCGCGTTTAGATGCCGACTTCCAGAAGGAGACGGCCGAGAAACTGCAAGCTCAGGTCTCCGAGGAGCGGGGCAAGTGTCGTGCCCTTCAGGACGAGGTGTCGTCACTTCGGGCTGAAGTGGCTAGAGTCGAGGCTCTTGAACGGAGTTTGAAGACAGCACGGGAGGGGCTGCTAAAAGCGACGGAGGAGCTCCAAGAGGCAAAGAGTGAGGTGGTTTCCGCTACTCGCCTTGCTGTGCAGAAAGTCTCTGAGAAGCTTAATAAGAAAATTGAACGCCGCAATGATACTATCGCTAAGCTCGGGCTCCAGCTTGCCAAATTCACCTCGGGTGAAGGATCTCAAGGTAAATGCCCGAACCTTCTTCGTGGTGTTTTCAGAGCTGCTACGTGTGTAGGAGTTTTTGCTGGAATGCTCACTATGGGTTTCATTTCCCAGGTGGTGTTCCGCCTCGTGCCGTCGTATCCGGATCCTCTCCGGCCTCGAGTCCTACCTCGGCTCGCCCTGCCGCCACCTCGAGCGTACATCGTGACCCCGCCTTCCCCGTTGAAGAGAAACAGGAGGAGGCCCCTGATGCCATTGCCAGCGCGGAGGGTGCCTTAGGCGTTGGGCTTGGCGAGGATGAGGTCGTGGGTGATGATCTGGAGGACGAAGAGGCCGGGAACCGCACCGCTGAAGTCGACGATGAAGCTTAAACAGCTCGGGGATTTTCCCTTTTTGTTATTTGTTCTTTTGTTTCTATTTCCATCAAGTTTAAGACAATGTGTACCTTATTTTGGTTGGGAGTCCGACCTGGGTACTTTGATGTTTGGATATTTACGTCTTTTTGTGGTCGGGAGTCCGACTTAGTTGTGGTCACTTCGTTGTTTCGAGGTGATCTCTGCTGTAGGGATTGTCAATAAATTCTCGTTTTGTCGTCCTTCCTTTGCTTCTTTGTCTATTTCGTACACCCCGGTATTTGGTTAGCTTTTTGTCCCGCGCAACTCGATCGATCGATCCTATAGACGTTTTCCTTTCGGGGTCTTTCATGTCGGGGTATGAGTGCGATCCCTACTCCGAAATCGAGTCTAAGGAGATTCTGAGTGTTGATGCGGCCGAGACGTAAAAGTTTTAGGGAGGATTTTCTCGATGTGCTTGTATGACTCGAGGTGCTTTGATATGTTTGTAAGCACTTTTCCTCGTTTTCGGGGTCGATATTGGTATCGAATGGTTAGAGCTGGGTTGTTCCCATGCTCCCTCCCCGGGGGAGATATAACAAAGAAGAGGTAGGGTGTAATCGAGATGTTTATTGAAGTTGTGGGGAATCGGGCTGTGCCTGCGTGAGGCTGCCTACGTACCCGCGTTTACCGGGATCAAGCCACTACGTAGTTCGGGGTGATATTTGTTCAGTTAAGAATAATATCTTTTTAGGTGTTGGGTATTCCAACTTCGGAGGACTTTTAGTCCGTCCGAATTGATGAGTCTGTATACACCGGGTTTCACTATTTCGGACACGATATATGGTCCTTCCCAGTTTATTCCTAGCTTTCCGGCGTTTAGTTCCGAGGTGTTCTGAAACACCTTGCGAAGTACCAAGTCTCCTACTTTGAATGAACGAGGTCGAACTTTCGAGTTGTAGTATCTTTCAATTACCCTTTGGTAGTTGATGATCCTACTCAAAGCTTTTTCTCTTCGTTCTTCGATGTAATCGAGTTGGTCTTTTAACATTTCTTCATTTTCATCCGGCTGATCTGGACAAAATTCTCGTCTTAAACTCAGGGATTCTGCTTCGGCTGGTACCATTGCCTCGGATCCGTATACCAACGCGAAGGGTGTTTCCCCGGTGGCTCGGCGAGGTGTGGTTCGGTATGCCCAGAGTACCCCGTTTAACTCCTCGGGCCATCTCCCTTTCTTGCTATCTAACCTCTTTTTGATCCCGTCGATTATCGTTCGGTTTGCTACCTCGGAGTGTCCGTTCCCTTGCGGGTATCTCGGGGTTGAGGTGTTGAGGGAGATTCCTTGTGTGGCGCAGAAATTTTTAAATCTGCTAGAGATGAACTGTGGCCCGTTATCCGCGATGATCTCCTTTGGGAGCCCGTATCTGCAGATTATGTTTTTCCATACGAAATTTTCTGCGTCTACATCTTTTATGTGCGCATAGGCCTTGGCCTCTACCCATTTCGTGAAATAATCGGTTGCTATTAGTAAGAACCTTGTTAATCCTTTTGCTGCCGGCATTGGTCCGACAATATCCATCGACCATTTTATGAATGGGTATGGCACCGTGACCGAAGACAATTTCAGTGCGGGTTGCCTAATTGTAGGCGCGTGCCTTTGACATGCATCGCATTTTTGTACGTGTGATTCGCTATCCTTTAGCATCGTGGGCCAGAAGAATCCTTGTCTTTTGATTTTGTTAGCCAAAGATCTCCCTCCGGAATGGTTTCCGCAACTTCCCTCGTGCACTTCGTGGATGACATTCTTTGCTTCGTCCTCTCCCAAGCATTTGAGGTATGGTCCGTTGAAGCTTCGTTTGTAAAGCGTATCGTTTATCAGGCAGAATCTCGAGCTTCTAGCCCTCAATTTTCTAGCCTCTTGCCTATCCCGAGGTGTTTCGTCACCTCGTAGGAATCTGATTACTGGAGTTCTCCAGTCTTCCGGGCCGAGTTCGATGTTGTGCACCGTTAGGTTGATGCTTGGAGTGTCTATAGTTTCTACCGGGATGACGCGTTTTACTTCGGGGTCCGAGGTGGATGCCAAACCTGCCAGCGCGTCGGCCTGTGCGTTCTCGCTTCTCGGGATCTGATCTATCTTGACTTTTTCAAACACTTCGATTAGTTGGTTTACCACAGTTAGGTAGGCACTCATTCTTTGGTCTTTTGCCTCGTATTCCCCTGCTATCTGGCTTGTAACCAATTTTGAGTCGGAATAGACTTTGACCTTCCGTGCTCCCACTGCTCGTGCCAGCTTGAGGCCGGCGATTAGGGCTTCGTATTCGGCTTCGTTGTTCGAAGCCTTGAAGTTGAGGCGAAAAGACTGTTCTATCACCTCGCCGCTTGGAGTTACGAGGTGAATTCCTACGCCGGATCCGTTTTGATTAGACGATCCGTCTACTTTTACCGTCCATGCTTCGTCGGCTGACTCATTTTCGGGGCTCTCAGTGTTAAGTTCTACCACGAAATCAGCTAGGACCTGTGATTTAGCGCACGTCCTTATTTTATATTCGATGTCGAATTCACTGAGCTCTATTGCCCATTTGGTCAACCTTCCGGATTGGTTTGGACTGTGTAGCACTGATCGCAGTGGTTGTAGTGTCATCACCATGATGGTATGCGCTTGAAAATACGGTCTCAACTTTCTTGCTGCCGTGATGAGGGCGAGTGCCACTTTTTCCATGGTAGGATATCGGGTTTCTGCGTCCTCTAGTGACTTACTAGTGTAGAAGATGGGCTTCTGATCACCTCGGTCTTCTCTGACGAGCACGCTGCTTACTGCGTAAGCAGTTATTGCGAGGTAGATTAAGAGTGGTTCGCCGATGATCGGGCTGACCAGTATTGGTGGGGTGGACAAATATTTTTTCAACTCCTGGAAAGCTTGCTCGCATTCGTTCGTCCACTCAAATTTTTTATTTCCTTTCAGCATTTTGTAGAAGGGGAGGCATTTGTCGGTAGATCGCGAGATGAATCGATTTAGTGCCGCGATCCGCCCCGTGAGCCTTTGAACCTCTTTCACGCTGCGAGGTGAGGGCATTTTTAACAGGGCGTTTATCTGATCTGGGTTCGCCTCTATGCCACGTTGTGTGACGAGGTATCCTAGGAACTTTCCCGATGACACCCCGAATGAGCATTTAGAGGGGTTTAGCTTCATCTGATACTTTTTTAGCATCTCGAAGCATTGTTCGAGGTGGGCGATGTGATCTTCTGATCGTTTGGATTTGACCAACATGTCGTCTATGTAGACTTCCATGGTCCTACCGAGTAAATCCGAGAACATTTTGTTCACGAGTCTTTGGTAGGTGGCCCCCGCGTTTTTCAGCCCGAAGGGCATTACTTTGTAGCAATAGATTCCGCGTTCGGTTATGAACGAAGTTTTTTCTTGGTCGTCGGGATGCATTAGAATCTGATTATAACCAGAGAAGGCGTCCATGAAAGAAAGCAACTCATGCCCGCATGTGGCCTCGACAAGTCTGTCGATGTGCGGGAGTGGGAAGCTGTCCTTAGGGCATGCCTTATTTAGGTCGGTGAAATCGATGCACACCCTCCATTTGCCGCTCTTTTTCTTGACTACGACTGTGTTTGCCAGCCAGTCTGGGTATCTAACCTCGCGGATCGATCCTGCTTTGAGCAGCCTTTCGACCTCTTCGTTCACCGCCTTGGAGCGGTCTGGGGCTAGCTTTCTTCTTTTCTGTTTGATCGGTTTGAAGCTTGGATCAACATTGAGTTGATGCGAGATGATTTCTAGACTGATCCCTGGCATGTCTTCATGGGACCAGGCGAAGCATTCTTTGTTCTTTCTCAAGAACTTGATGAGCCGTTTGAGTGTTTCGCCCTTCAACTCACTCCCGATACCAACGGTGTTATCGGGGTTTTTGTCGTCGATGGGGATTTGTCGCACCATTTCGACCGTTGGGGACTCATTCTCTTGCTCCGAAGTGTTTTTCACCTCGTTTATTTGGGGATGCTGTAATTGCTATGCTTGATTTATTGTACTCTGTTTGGCAAGCAAAAAGCTGTTCATATAGCATCTCCATGCCATGGCTTGGTCACCTCGGATTTCTTTGATCCCTTCGTCACTCGGAAATTGTAAACTTTGGTGATACGTTGAGGGCACTGCTCTCATGGCGTGCAGCCATGGTCTTCCTAGAATCGCATTGTAAGGCGACGGGCAGTCTATGATCATGAACTTGGTTGTGACGTTCACGCCTCCTGCCATTACGGGAAGTTTGATCTCCCCGACGGTGTTGACGGAGTGGCCGCTAAACCCGGTGAGGGGCACTGTTTCCCTGTTAATGTCCTCGGGCCTTATTTTCATTTGGCTCAGGGTTGATAGGAAAATTACGTCTGCGGAACTTCCGTTATCGATGAGAATCCTTTTGGTTTCCCAGTTTGCGATGTTGAGAGTTATGACTAACGCATCGTCGTGCGGTCCGGGGAGCTCCCGAGCTTCACTTTCTTTAAATGTGATGAGGGCTTCGGGTCCCTGGAAAATTTGGCGGGGTGCGTCTGATTGGAGCTTTCGCTGGTGGGCTTTGATCGAGTTGACCGAAGGTTTGCAATACTGAGATCCTCCCATTATCACGTTGATGACCTGGGAAGTTTTCTCTGGGCCGTCGTCTTCGATCTCGTTGACTTGCTTCCCCTTCTTTTCGAACGGGGTGTCAGGGACTTCCCCAGATTGGGGAGCTCGGTTCTTCTTGTGCTTCCTCTTCTTCGAGCTTGTCGGGTCGCCGTCCGGACTTACGCTTCCCTGCAATTTTGGGTTCAGGGCCTCGATGTCGAGGTCGCTCATTTCGCCTCGCTCCAACTTTTCCGCCAGGGCCATCTGCAATTTGCGGCATTGGGACGTTGCGTGTCCGAACACCTTGAGGAATTTACAGTAGGCTTTCGGGTCTTTTGGCCACGGATCTGCCTGTGTTGCTGGGCCGCCACCTTGGGCCATGTTGACCTCGTCTTTCTCCGAGTTCATCACATAGCCCCGGGGCAGGTTGCTTCGCTTAGGTTGAGGTGTACTACCTCGGTGAGACCCGGATCCTTTATTGTGGCCGGAGTCTCGTGGCAGCCTCGGGGGATTGTTGAACTTAGGTGTCACCGGGGTCGGGTCGAATTTTGCGGCGAGGGCAGCTCCCTCCTCCTCGACTCGGATCCAATTTCCCCCGCGGTGCATTACGTCCTCGATGGAGGTATAGCGGTTCACGCAGATATCCTGCCTGAATTTTGATTTATACCACAGTCCCGCGGTCAGGGCTGCAATTGCTGTTTCGTCGCTTACTCCGTTAAGGCGTGATAGCACGTCCTTGAATCTAGTTATGAAATTCCGCAGTGGCTCATCCTTCGTTTGTTGCAACGCGTAAAGTTGCGCCACCGTGGTTTCCGTTTCGATGAACATGGAGAAATGCTTCAGGAAGAGCGTTGTCAGCTGATCAAACGAGCTGATTGTGGCTGGTTGGAGCCTCGAGAACCAATCGAGTGCATTCTGCACGAGGTGCTCGGCGAATATCTGGCAGTATCCCGCATCTCGTTGGTGGGGCTGGAGATCGGCCCTCCCCATTGCGATGTAGAACGCCCGGAGATATGCCCTTGGATCGGTCTTTCCGTCATAACGCGGGACATTGACCCTTCCCACGTCCCTGATTTTCTCGTTGGTGATCAGCGAGGTGAACGGTGTGCTCGTGGATTCTTGAACCAGACGATCTATTTCTGGAGCCGCCGAGGTGGCGTGATGAACTTTTGAACTCACTGCTTTCACCTCGGATTGCACCTTTTCCATCGTGGATTCGAGTCCTTTAAGCCATGCCGGGAACGGCGAATTGGGATTGTAAACGAAAAGGCTGTCCCTGCCGTTGTCGATGTTGCCTCGACAGGCCACGGGGGGGGTCTCTTCCTGAATGCGGATAGGATTGCTTATCACGTTCCCGACCCGCGCAGAGCTCGGGCGCATTGGTGCCTGAGGGGCTTGCACTTCGGCGTTCCGATTCATCCTTGGAGGGGTTCGGAATCCAGGATCATCGGGTTGGCCCGGTGCATCATAGTTGGATTGGATTGACCCCAATCCGGTGTCAGGGTGTCTGGTCGAGGTGCGGCCGATTGCGACCCCGTGATCTGCAGGCCCTTGTGAGTCCGTGGTGGGATTTTGTCCACCTGTTATGCCCGGGGTGTTTTCCACCTCGGTCGTTCCTGGAGTGACCTGGATTCCAGAAAAATCTAGAGTCCTTCCTCGTCCGAGATCTCTCCGAGGTGCTGTCGAAGATTGGGCTTTCATCGAGCTGACCGCTTCGGTTAATGTTCCTTCGATTTGGGATTGCTTCTGGGTGAGGTTTTCCAATTTGGTTTGGAAATCCTTTCTCGACTCGGCGTTTTCTTCGAGTTGTCTGAGGATTGTCTCCAACATGGCTTTTATGGCGTAGTCCGCCGCGGTCTCCGAGGGGTTTCCGCTGGATCCTCCGCTTGCCATTTGCCTACTTGTTTGCCGGGAACTTGGTTGGGTAGGAATCTATAAAGATTTCCCACAGACGGCGCCAAACTGTTGACGTGAATAATCACGAACAACTGTCACAAAGTAATAGCACTCTGTTTACGATGATTATCGCAATGGATCTTAACTATCCGAGTAAAAACCCACTTCGGTGAATAAAGTTACGAGATGATAGTTTGGTAAAGAGTTGATCGATAATAAGTAATTTGTATGTTTGATTGATAACAAGGTGAATACGAAGTGAATTGCTAATATAAAGTGTAGAACGAGATCCCTGTCCCTAGAGTTACTTCGTAGGCTTTATTTATAGCCTGAATTACAACGTCTATTTCCTATAATTTTGTAACGGCTAGTAGACTAGGCTGATTCTCTCCTCTTTTCGTCTTGACCACCACGTGTAAAACTTTGACGACGTGGTGTCTGATCTATTTCCACGTGGAGGCTCCTTGAGCTGGTCAATAAAGTGGAGTACGCCTGATATTCCGGGCTGCTTGGTCTTCGGGAAGGCTACTTGGACCTCGTGGGCTTGGTCTTCGGGAAGACTTAGCTTTGAGGTAGATTCTTGATGGGCCAGCCATGCTATGTTGTTTATTGGGCCTGCCGGTCGGTTGTTAGGCCCAACTTTCCTTGGATCTCACGTCGTTTTACGTCGTTTACGTCGTTGGGTGTAACCTCGTCTCTTCAATGTCGTTTTTCGGAGAGGGTGAAATCCTGCATCATCATTATCCATTTGTCCCCTTTGTAGCTCCACAAGGATGAGTCCGCAATTATGTTTAATATACTAATTAAACATTGAATAGATCCAATCAAGAGTGATTCGTGATTGTTGTCACGAATTCAATGATTAACCTAAAAGTGGCAAAAGTACCAAAGTTTTTGGTACTGGCCGGGAATGTGAAAATTGATAATTGAATTTGATCCATGGATAGTTCTAGTATTATGGGAAATCAAATTACGTGAATTTATCATATTGAATCGTGCAATTTTGATGTACGGTTTGAAAGTTATGATCAAAACAGTTTTTTAGCTAAGGCCGAAATAGTCATTGTTTATACCTGCGAATTTGAGAGAAAATTAAATATTGGAATTAATTCCTGGAATTTTTAATTAGGAAAATAATCATAATGATATTCGAATTATGGTTATGCGATTTTTGATTTTAAGTCTTGAAAATAATATAAGATTTGATTTATTAAATCTTATGTGATATTTTCTGAAAAGATTTATTTTGGATTTATTCTTTATTTGATTTAATCATTAAATCAAATATTTGAGTGAATATCTCCAAATTAATTGAGATAATCTCTCCAAAGTGGTTGGGATCAGCTACCTATAAATAGGGGACCCCTGCAACTCTAGATCACTCACAACACACACTTCAGACTTCAGAAAATCGCCTTTCTCTCTGGCTCTCTCAGTTCCTGCGAATTTCTCAGGGGAGCCCACGCTCTCAGCGACGTAGTCCCGGAGTCATACATCAGAAGAAAATTGGGAGCTATCTTCTCACAAAAAATTACAAAGAGCATGTGGATTGGAGACACAGAGTTCTTGAAAATCAGAGAATGCAGACAGAATCGTCGAAGGTGTCAGGTACGCGTTTATGTGTTTATTGATTTCGATATTATTCACTTTTACTCGTGGCTCAATTAAACCAGTTAATAACGTGTAAAGAAAATTAAGAAACTTATTTTATCACGATCTGGCAAATTAATTTTTGTTTTATATATAACCGGATGGGGTAATGGGGATTATTGGTATGAGACTCTAATCCTCGTTAAAATATTTTTAAAAGGTTACCCCACGCGTTGTACATAATGAGCAATAATTTCTAATGGGGATTCTTTGAGAATCAGAACCCAGGGAATCGGCATCATAGCGGTATCGATCTCAACAATCGGTAACCGGGCTAGATGCCAGTTCCAACAGTTCTTCTTTAGGAACTCGATCACTGTTGCTTGACATCCGGGTCGAGCTCTGCATCTATTCCGATGGTTCGGGTCGGGTCCATCTTGTCGACGCGGACTTGCTCCACCGCCTCCAAGCATGGTCTTCCCTTTCCTCCTCGCGGGTCTTGCTCTGGATACTCCAGTCTTCTCGCCTCGCCCAGTTTGTTGTTTGTATCGCCGCCTCTCCCCTGTGTCGAGGCCTTGAGGGTCGGCGACGATAATTGTTATAACTGGTCCTTCTTCCTCCGCTCCTCCTCCTGTGCCGTCATATTGTAGCTCATCATGTAACAAGTCCTTTAGGCGTCATTGTTTCCCTTTACTTCCTTAATTTTCCCCTTTTTGCCGGGGAACTTGATGTTATGGTAATACGTCGACCGGACGGCCCTCATGGAATGGATCCACGGTCGTCCGAAGATCATGTTGAAGATCGATGGGCAGTCCAGCACCATCAACGTCGTCATCTTGTTGATGCTTCCCGCGCATACCGGTAACCTGACCGTCCCTAATGACGTTGCGACGTCTCCATTGAATCCTGAGATGGTTCGTGGTTTGCCCTGGATTTCTATCCCTTCGATGTCCATCTTCTTCAGGGCATCATAGAAGATGACGTCCACCGAGCTTCCATTGTCGACCAATATCCGGCTGACATCGCAGTTTCCGACGTTTAGCGAGAGTACCAGTGCGTCGTCATGGGGGTCGGCGCAGGCGTCATCTTCGACGAAGGCTATCTTGGTGCTAGACGCTATTCATCGCCGCGTCCCCTCTGTTGTGCTCCTTCGCCCTTCTTTGGTGGGCCTTCATGCTGTTGACGGAGTCGTCGCATAAGTGCGAACCTCCCATGATCATCTCGATTCTCTTCCTCACCCTTGGGGGTTCGTCGTCGCCGGAATCTCGGCCCATCTGTTAGACCACCGCCTGTTCAGCGGGTAGCTTCCTCCTCTTCCAGGTGTGGCCACCTCAGCTCCCTTGCGACGGCTCCTCTCGCCGGGGCTGCCACCAATCGTCCATCATTGGCTCGTAGGGGTCTCCCATGTCCACCCCTCGCATTCCCCCCTTCGAGTATTTCTCCATGAGCCTCCTTTTCAACATGGCGCACTCCTCAGTGGAGTGTCCTTTGAATCTGTGAAAGTTGCGATACTTGTTCGCGTCCTTGGGCTATATCATTCGTCCATGATCTCCTTCTCCTTCTGTCAACTCTTGCTTTTCCTCGACGTTGTAGACTGCCCGCTTCTGGCCCTCTCGGCCGCGCGGTTGGCCTGGAACTCTCCTGTCTTCCTCTCCTCCTCTCGATCTCGCCGAGGGGCTGTCTTTATAGTCTCTTCCTTCTTAATTTTCCTGTTGCTTCCCTTTGCTCCTCGATCCATGTTTCTTAGCTAGTGTCGCATTCTCTTCCGCCATCTGCATGAGCACAGATGCTTTGTGGAGGGCATCCTGGATTGTCGACAGACACGTCGAACCATAAGTTATGATTCAAGGCTTGGATGGCGACGCTGTCGTCTAGCCCGGAGACCCGAGCCATGACATCTTTGAACTTCCCGATGAACTTCCGGAGGGTTTCCCCTTCCTCCTGCTCCAGTAGCCACAAGTCAGTTATATTTACCTCGTTCTGTACATACATTGAGTAGTGTCGCAGGAAGTGGGAGACGAGATGGTCGAAGTAGCTGACTGAGTTAGAGGGAATCCTTGCGAACCACTCCAGGGCCGACCCTTGCAGGCTGTCGACGAACAGATGACATATGATGGCCTCTCGCTCTGGACCGTGCGCGTTTATTCGTCCCGTCGCGATCCTAAATACCTTCGCGTGCGCTTTGGGTGTTAGGGAAAAATATTAATGTCCCCTCCGTCATATCTCGGGATGGGCCCTCGATCCATCGGGGTAACCTTTAAAAATTTATTTTTACACGGAAATGCCCATTTTACACTTTTCGAATTTACTTCCTTTTTCTAGAACCGAGCACTGATGATGTAGGATTTCACCCTCCCCGAAAAACGACATTGAAAGACGAAATTACACCCAACGACGTAAACGACGTAGGGTCTAAAGAAAGTTGGGCCTCACAACAAACCAGCAGGCCCAATAAGTAACCCAGCACGTTCAACCCATCAAAAATCCACTTCGAAGCCAAGTCTTCCTAAAGACCAAGCCCACGAGATCCAAGCAGCCTTCCCGAAGACCAAGCAGCCCGGGATAACAGGCGTTTCCCCCTTTATTGACCATATCCAAAGTCCTCCACGTGGAAAGAGACCAATTACCACGTCGTCGAGATTTTACACGTGGTGGCAAAAGAAGAGAAAAAGGAAGAACTAGCTCAGTCTACTAGCCGTTACTAATTTCTAGGAGATAAACGTTGTAATTCGGGCTATAAATAAAGCCTACGAAGTAACTCTAGGCACGATAAACTTGTTCTACGTTCTACACTAGCTTTTTACTCTGTATTCACTTTACTATCAATCAAACATATAAATTCCTTATTATCGATCAACTCTTTACCAAATTGTCACCTCGTAACTTTATTCACCGAAGTGGGTTTTATCTCGGATAGTTAAGATCCATTGTCGTATTCATCGTAAACAGAGTGCTACTTTGTGACAGTTGGTCGTGATTATTCACATCAACAGTTTGGCGCCGTCTGGGGGAAATCTTTATAGATTCCTACCCAACCAAATTCCAAGCAAACAAGTAGGCGTATGACGAGCGGAGGATCCAGCGGAAACCCCTCGGAGACCGCGGCGGACTATGCCATAAAAGCCATGTTAGAGACAATCCTCAAACAACTCGAAGAAAACGCTGAGTCGAGGAAGGATTTCCAAACCAAATTGGAAAACCTCACCCAGAAGCAATCCCAAATCGAAGGAACATTGACCGAAGCAGTCAGCTCGATGAAAGCCCAATCTTCGACAGCACCTCGGAGAGATCTCGGACGAGGAAGGACTCTAGATTTTTCCGGAATCCAGGTCACTCCAGGAACGACCGAGGTGGAAAACACCCCGGGCATAACAGATGGGCAAAATCCCACCACGGACCCACAAGAGCCTGCAGATCACGGGGTCGCAATCGGCCGCACCTCGACCAGACACCCTGACACCGGATTGGGATCAATCCAATCCAACTATAATGCACCGGGCCAACCCGATGATCTCGGATTCCGACCCCTCCAAGAATGAATCGGAGTACCGAAATGCAAGCCCCCCAGGTGCCAGTACGCCCGGGCTCTGCGCGGATCGGGAACGAAATGACCAATCCGATCCGCATCCGGGATGAGACACCCCCTGTGGCCCGACATGATGCCACTCGCAACGACAAGGAAAATCCTTTCGCTTACAATCCCGATTCGCCATTCCCGGCATGGCTCAGAGGACTTGAATCCACGATGGAAAAGGTGCAGTCCGAGGTGAAAGCAGTGAGCTCAAAAGTTCATCATGCCACTTCGGCGGCTCCAGAAATAGATCGACTGGTTCAAGAATCCACGAGCACACCATTCACCTCACTGATCATCAACGAGAAAATCAGAGACGTGGGAAGGGTCAACGTCCCACGTTACGACGGAAAGACCGATCCGAGAGCATATCTCCGGGCGTTCTACATCGCGATGGGGAGAGCCGATCTCCAGCCTCACCAACGAGATGCGGGATACTGCCAGATATTCGCCGAACACCTCGTGCAGAATGCACTCGATTGGTTCTCGAGGCTGCAACCAGCCACAATCAGCTCGTTCGATCAGCTGACCACACTTTTCCTGAAGCATTTCTCCATGTTCATCGAGACGGAGACCACGGTGGCGCAGCTTTACGCACTGCAACAAACGAAAGATGAGCCACTGCGGAACTTCATAGCCAGATTCAAGGACGTGCTATCACGCCTTAATGGAGTAAGCGACGAAACAACAATTGCGGCCCTGACCGCGGGTCTGTGGTATAAATCAAAATTCAGGCAGGATATCTGCGTGAACCGTTATACCTCGGTCGAGGACGTAATGCACCGCGGGTGTAATTGGATTCGAGTCGAGGAGGAGCGAGCAGCCCTCGCCGCGAAATTCGACCCAACTCCGACAACGCCTAAGTTCAACAACCCCCCGAGACCGCCACGGGACTCCGGCCACAACAGAGGATCCGGGCCTCACCGAGGTAATACACCCCAACCTAAGCGAAGCAACCTGCCCCCGGGTTACGTAATGAACTCGGAGAAGGACGAGGTCAACATGGCCCAAGGCGGCGGCACAACAACACAGGCAGATCCGTGGCCAAAAGACCCGAAAGCCTACTGTAAATTCCACAAGGTGTTCGGACACGCAACAGCCCAATGCCGCAAGTTGCAGATGGCCCTGGCGGAAAAGTTGGAACGAGGCGAAATGAGCGACCTCGACATCGAGGCCTTGAACCCAAAGTTGCAGGGAAGCGTAAGCCCGGATGGCGACCCAGCAACCTCGAAGAAGAGGAAGCACAAGAAGAACCGAGCTCCCCAATTTGGGGAAGTCCCCGACACCCCATTCGAAAAGAAGGGGAAGCAGGTCAACGAGGTCGAAGACGATGGCCAAGAGAAAACGTCCCAGGTCATCAACGTGATAATGGGAGGATCTCAGTTTTGCAAGCCCTCGGTTAACTCGATCAAAGCCCACCAGCGAAAGCTCCAATCAGACGCACCCCGCCAAATTTTCCAGGGACCCGAAGCCCTCATCACGTTTAAGGAGAGCGAAGCTCGGGAGCTCCCAGGACCACACGACGATGCGTTAGTCATAACTCTCAACATCGCAAACTGGGAAACCAAAAGGATGCTCATCGATAACGGAAGTTCCGCAGACGTAATTTTCCTATCAACCCTGAGCCAAATGAAAATAAGGCCCGAGGACATTAACAGGGAAATAGTGCCTCTCACCGGGTTTAGCGGCCACTCCGTCAACACCGTCGGGGAGATCAAACTTCCCGTAATGGCAGGAGGCGTGAACGTCACAACCAAGTTCATGATCATAGACTGCCCGTCGCCCTACAATGCGATCCTAGGAAGACCATGGCTGCACGCCATGAGAGCAGTGCCCTCGACGTATCACCAAAGTTTACAATTCCCGAGCGACGAAGGGATCAAAGAGATCCGAGGTGATCAAGCCATGGCGCGGAGATGCTACATGAACAGCTTTTTGCTTGCCAAGCAGAGTACAGTAAATCAAGCATAACAATTACAGCATCCCCGAATAAACGAGGTGAAAAACACTTCGGAAGAAGAAAATGAGTCCCCAACAGTCGAGATGGTGCGACAAATCCCCATTAACGACAAAAACCCCGAAAACACCGTTGGTATCGGGAGCAAGTTGAAGGGCGAAACACTCAAACGACTCATCAAGTTCTTGAAAAAGAACAAGGAATGCTTCGCCTGGTCCCACGAAGACATGCCAGGGATCAGTCTGGAAATCATCTCGCATCAACTCAATGTTGATCCAAGCTTCAAACCGATCAAGCAGAAGAGAAGAAAGCTAGCCCCAGACCGCTCTAAGGCGGTGAACGAGGAGGTCGAAAGGCTGCTCAAGACGGGATCGATCCGCGAGGTTAGATACCCAGACTGGCTGGCAAACACAGTCGTAGTCAAGAAAAAGAGCGGGAAATGGAGGGTGTGCATCGATTTCACCGACCTAAATAAGGCCTGCCCTAAGGACAGCTTCCCACTCCCGCACATCGACAGGCTTGTCGAGGCTACATGCGGGCATGAGCTGCTTTCTTTCATGGACGCCTTCTCTGGTTATAATCAGATTCTGATGCATCCCGACGACCAAGAAAAAACTTCGTTCATAACTGAACGGGGAATCTACTGCTACAAAGTATTGCCCTTCGGGCTGAAAAACGCAGGGGCCACCTACCAAAGACTCGTGAACAAAATGTTCTCGGATTTTCTCGGTAGAACCATGGAAGTCTACATAGATGACATGTTGGTCAAATCCAAGCGATCAGAAGATCACATCGCCAACCTTGAACAATGTTTCGAGATGCTTAAAAAGTATCAAATGAAGCTAAACCCCTCTAAATGCTCATTCGGGGTGTCATCAGGAAAGTTCCTAGGATACCTCGTTACACAACGTGGGATAGAGGCAAACCTAGACCAGATAAACGCCCTATTAAAAATGCCCTCACCTCGCAGCGTGAAAGAGGTTCAAAGGCTCACGGGGCGGATCGCGGCATTAAACCGATTCATCTCGCGATCGACCGACAAATGCCTTCCCTTCTACAAAATGTTGAAGGGAAATAAAAAATATGAGTGTACGAACGAATGCGAGCAAGCTTTCCAAGAATTGAAAAAATATTTGTCTACCCCACCAATACTGGTCAGTCCGATTATCGGCGAACCACTCTTAGTCTACCTCGCAGTAACAGCCTACGCGGTAAGCAGCGTACTCGTCAGAGAAGACCGAGGTGATCAAAAGCCCATCTTCTACACCAGTAAGTCCCTAGAAGACGCAGAGACCCGATATCCTACCATGGAGAAGGTGGCACTCGCCCTCATCACGGCGGCGAGAAAATTGAGACCATATTTTCAAGCACACACCATCGTGGTAATGACGCTGCAGCCACTACGATCTGTGCTACACAGTCCAAACCAATCCGGAAGATAGACCAAATGGGCAGTAGAACTCAGTGAATTCGACATCGAATACAAAATAAGGACGTGCGCTAAATCGCAGGTCCTAGCTGATTTCGTTGTAGAACATAACACCGAGAAACCCGAAGACGGGTCAACCGACGAAGCTTGGACAGTGAAAGTAGACGGATCGTCAAACCAAAACGGATCAGGCGTAGGAATCCACCTCGTAACTCCAAGTGGCGAGGTGATAGAACAATACTTCCGCCTCAATTTCAAGGAGTCAAACAACGAAGCCGAATACGAAGCTCTAATCGCCGGCCTCAAACTGGCACGGGCGGTGGGAGCACGGAATGTCAAAGTTTACTCCGATTCGAAGTTGGTTACAAGCCAGATAGCGGGAGAATACGAAGCAAAAGACCAAAGAATGAGTGCCTACCTAACCGTGGTAAACCAACTGATCAAAATGTTTGAAAAGGTCGAGATAGACCAGATCCCGAGAAGCGAGAATGCACAGGCCGACGCACTGCAGGTTTGGCATCCACCTCGGACCCCGAAGTGAAACGCATCATCCCGGTAGAAACTATAGATGCACCAAGCATCGACTTAACGGTGCACAACATCGAACTCAGCCCGGAAGACTAGAGGACTCCAGTAATAAGATTCCTACGTGGTGAAGAAACACCTCGGGATCGGCAAGAGGCCAGAAAATTGAGGGCCAAAAGCTCAAGATTCTGCCTAATAAACGACACGCTTTATAAGCGAAGTTTCAGCGGACCATACCTCAAATGCTTGGGAGAGGATGAGGCAAAAAATGTCATCCGCGAAGTACACGAGGGAAGTTGCGGAAACCATTCCAGAGGAAGGTCTTTGGCTAACAAAATCAAAAGACAGGGATTCTTCTGGCCCACAATGCTGAGGGATAGCGAAGTGCACGTACGAAAATGCGATGCATGTCAAAAGCACGCACCTACAATTAGGCAACCCGCACTAAAGTTGTCTTCGGTCACGGTGCCATACCCATTCATAAAATGGTCGATGGATATCGTCGGACCAATGCCGGCAGCAAAAGGACTAATAAGGTTCTTACTAATAGCAACCGACTACTTCACGAAGTGGGTAGAGGCCAAGGCCTATGCACACATAAAAGATGTAGACGCGGAAAATTTCGTATGGAAGATCATAATCTGCAGATACGGGCTCCCGAAGGATATCATTGCAGATAACGGGCCACAATTCATCTCAAGCAGGTTTAAAAATTTCTGCGCCACACAAGGAATCTCCCTTAACACCTCGACCCCGAGATACCCACAAGGGAACGGACACTCCGAAGTGGCAAACCGAACGATAATCGACGGGATCAAAAAAAGACTAGATAGCAAGAAAGGGAGATGGCCCGAAGAGTTAAACGGGGTGCTCTGGGCATATCGAACCACACCTCGCCGAGCCACCAGGGAAACACCCTTCGCGTTGGTATACGGATTCGAGGCAATGGTACCAGCCGAAGCAGAATCCCTAAGCTTAAGACGAGAATTTTGTCCAGATCAACCGGACGAAAACGAAAAAATGTTAAAAGACCATCTCGATTACATCGAAGAACGAAGAGAAAAAGCTTTGAGTAGGATCGTCAACTACCAAAGGGTAATTGAAAGATACTACAACTCGAAAGTTCGACCTCGTTCGTTCAAAGTAGGAAACTTGGTACTTCGCAAGGTGTTTCAAAACACCTCGGAATTAAATGCTAGAAAGCTGGGGATAAACTAGGAAGGACCATACATTGTGTCCGAAATAGTGAAACCCGGCGTGTACAAACTCATCAATTTGGACGGACTAAAAGTCCTCCGAAGTTGGAACACCCAACACCTAAAAAGATATTATTCTTAATAGAACAAATATCACCTCGAACTACGTAGTGGCTTGATCCCGGTAAACTCGGGTACGTAGGCAGCCTCCCGCAGGCACAGCCCAATTTCTCCTAACTTCAAACAAATCACCCCGATTAATCCTGCTCTTCTTTGCTAGAATTCCCCCCCCCCCCCCCCCCCCCCCGGGGTGGGAGCATGGGAACGACCCAGCTCTCACCACTTGAGAACAACATCGAAGCTCGTATGGACGAGGAAAAGTGCTCACAAACGAATAAAAGCACCTCGGGTCACACGAACATATCGAGAAAACACCTCTTCCTAGCCTATATATCTCGGCCGCACAAACACCTAAAAATCTCCTTGGATTCGATTTCGAAATAAGGCTCATTTTCACACCCCGACGTGAAAACAACCCGAAAAGAAAACATCCACGGGATCGATTAACCGGGTTGCGCGGGAATATACGCAAACCAAATACCGGGACACGCGAACCAAGCAAAGAAGCAAGTAAAGGATGACGGAACAAGGATTTATTGAAAGGGAAAGCATATAGTTCCAACAGCGAAAAATCACCTCGACAAAACGAAGTGACAACATCCAGGTCAGACTCCCGACCAAAAAAGATGCGCAAATCCCAAAGATAAACCTAAAGCACCCAGGTTGGACTCCCAACCAAAAAAGGTGCGGATTGTCGTAAACATGGCAGAATTTGACATTAAAGCGGAAAAACAAAAACGAAACAAGGGAAACCCCCGAGCTGATTGTCATCGATGTCGGCCTTACGATCCGCGATCTCCTCCTCCTCCAAGTCGTCGCCCACAACCTCGTCCCCGCCTAACCCGATGCCTAGAGCACCCTCCACGCCTACGGTAGCTTCGGGAGCCTCTTCTCGATGCCCTTCGACGATGAGAGTGGGGTCGCGACGCGCGTCCGAGATGGCGCCAGGACGAGACGAGGTGGGGCTTGAAGACAAAGAGGGCCCGGAACCGACGGCACGAGGCGGAACACCACCTGGGAAATGAAACCCATCATAAGCACTCCAGCAAAGACTCCTACACATGTAGCGGCTCTGAAAACACCACGGAGGAAATTCGGGCATTTACCTTGAGATCCTTCGGCCGAGGTGAAATTGGCGAGCTGGAGCCCGAGCTTAGCAATGTCGTTGCGACGTTCGATCTTCTTGTTGAGCTTCTCGGAGGTCTTCTGTACGGCAAGGAGAGTCGCCGAAACCACCTCGCTCTTCGCTTCTTGAAGCTCCTCTGTCGCTTTCAGCAAGCCCTCCCGAGCGGTCTTCAAACTCCGTTCTAGAGCTTCTACCCTGGCCACTTCGGCCCGGAGCGACGACACTTCGTCCTGGAGAGCACGACACTTGCCACGCTCATCGGAAACCTGAGCCTGCAACTTCTCAGTCGTCTCCTTCTGGAAGTCGGCATCTAACCTCGAAGAATATAGACTCTCCTCGACCTTTCGAAGTTTCCCTTGGGCGTCCCGCACCTCCTTCTCCCGAACAGCGAGCTGGGTCTCGGTCTCCTTTAGGCGCCCATCAGACCCCGCCTCGTTGAGTTCGAGCTTCAAGGCCGCAACGTCTTTCTCATAAACGAGAACCAGCTCGTTCATCGCGGTAAGAAACTGCAGCCAAGAAATACGAGGTGATAAATACCCCGGAAAATTCATATCCCCGAAAAAAATGAACCACATGGATTACCTTCACCCCGTTATGCGCCGCCTTCTCGTATTCCCTACCACGCGCCAGTGAAAGTACATCAAGAGGATGACCTCGGCAGACCGAACTCGCAGCGAAGCGTGAAGAGGCCCGAGGAGAATCGACGAGAGAATAGGAGCTCGCGAAATCGATTATGATGGTCTGGACCCCCTAACGGTCCCCGGATCCAGAACGGCTACTGCTTCCTTCACGAACCGCCGGGGCTTTCAGTTTCTCGTCCTGCCGACGAAGGGGCGGAGCATACCCCTGGGGGTTTGACCTCGTGCGAGGTGCTTGACGTTCCGGAATCACCTTTCCCCTCTTGGATGGAGCAACATTCACCTCGGCGCGATCAGGGGAACGATCACGCTTGTCCGACTGAGGCACAACGTCACTCGGCGACCTCGTGGAAACGACTTTCCCTTCAACGCCCGCTTCAGAACGTGCCTTGGAATCAGGCACCACCTCGCCCTCCACCTTGACCCGCCGAGACGACTGAGCCTCTTGCGCTTTCGCCACCAACGACTCCAACGCCATATCTTCGGGAGTCTCATCGGTACCAGAAGAAACGTGGAGAACAAGCGGGGTGGGGTCCTTACGATGATTAGGAGATGAGTGCTGGCTGCTCTAAGACGTCATGGACTCCTCGGGCGCTGCGGAACAAAGAAAACGAGGTGAAAAATGCACCTCGATTACATTGGTGAAAAACCTTGCGAGGTGAAAAAGAACCTACCTATGGCGGATAGAGGAGGAACCGAGAACACTTGACCCACGTCGGCCCGGAATTTCCAGTACCCGGAGACCCAAATCCTGCTGACTGGAAAATCGTTCCAATCCAACCTGTTCTTCGGGGCCAGAATCTTCCTGAGCCCTCTGAACCTCTGATCAACCTCCGGTACCACGATCTTGGTCGCTGAAAGGCAAAAATGATTCGACAGTCAGAGCGGAAAAAGACGAAAATGACGAGAATTACTAGGCACCAGAGTAAGCCTTCAAAGCCCACCAGGGCCAGAACTCCATCTCGGAGGCTTCAGCGCCTCAGGGCGAACATCTCTGAGGAAGAAAAATATCTCCGTCCACCCTCCTCGCACGTCGGGAGTCCCTTTGAGGATTCTTCCCATCCTCCCATTCAAGAAGAACCTTCCCGAAGCCTTCCCAGCACTCTTGGGGTAGTAGAAACGAACAAGATCCTCAACAGTGAGGACTGCCCTGTTCTCACGTGACATGACCCCCAGAGCCACGAGATTCTGGTAGGCGTTTGGGACCAACTGCCCAGGGGCCAAGCCGATGTGCTGAAAAAACTCGACGATCACGTCGGGAAGGGGAAACTCAACCCCGGCTTCAAAGAAAGCCCCGTAAACGCACGACCACCCCGGCTTCTCATCGAAAGCTCGATCCATCGCGCCCGGGACCTATGTCTCGATAAAATCAGGGACGTTGTACAGGCTCCGGAGCTCGCGAAGATAGGTCGGAGTAATCACCGAGAGAGAGCCATCGGCCTGGAAAGAATCACTCTTCGAACCAGAGGCAGACATTTCTTCGTAATGTAGAGAGAAGAAGAAGAGGAAAAAATGCGAAGAAGAGAACAGAATAAGGGTTTATAAACTCACCTCCACGATCTCCAAAAACTGCCACAATCATGGCATCGAAGCCGAAGAGGCTAAATAGGCCCCCATCACCTCCGAAATAGGCGTGTCAGCCTCAAACCCACTCAGTCAAGACTGTTGTCAAATCAAGGTCTTGATTGGCCCAAAACTCGACGCAAGAAACTGAAAGAGAAAAGGGGATACGCAAGGCTAATCCAAGCACGCCACGTGTACAGCCCATGCAAACCCTAAAAACACCCCCCCCCCCCACGAATTAATTCCGCCCGAAACCAAACATTTTGAATTTTCATATTTGAAAAATAAGGATCGCGCCAAAAAAGAAGCTAACAATTCCTTATTAAAAAAAAAGAGAAAAAATTGGCAAAAATATCTCAAGTTTCCACATCCTTTGCGATCAGAGGAAAATAATCATCATCGACACAATAGTTCACCAAGTGATAATCACTTAATGAACTGGGGGGCTCACTGATGATGCAGGATTTCACCCTTCCCGAAAAACGACATCGAAAGACGAAATTACACCCAACGACGTAAACGACGTAGGGTCTAAAGAAAGTTGGGCCTCACAACAAACCAGCAGGCCCAATAAGTAACCCAGCACGTTCAACCCATCAAAAATCCACTTCAAAGCCAAGTCTTCCCGAAGACCAAGCCCACGAGATCCAAGCAGCCTTCCCGAAGACCAAGCAGCCCGGGATAATAGGCGTTTCCCCCTTTATTGACCATATCCAAAGTCCTCAACGTGGAGAGAGACCAATTACCACGTCGTCGAGATTTTACACATGGTGGCAAAAGAAGAGGAAAAGGAAGAACTAGCTCAGTCTACTAGCCGTTACTAATTTCTAGGAGATAAACGTTGTAATTCGGGCTATAAATAAAGCCTACGAAGTAACTCTAGTCACGATCAACTTGTTCTACGTTCTACACTAGATTTTTACTCTGTATTCACTTTACTATCAATCAAACATATAAATTCCTTATTATCGATCAACTCTTTACCAAATTGTCACCTCGTAACTTTATTCACCGAAGTGGGTTTTATCTCGGATAGTTAAGATCCATTGTCGTATTCATCGTAAACAGAGTGCTATCACTTTGTGACGGTTGGTCGTGATTATTCACATCAACAAGCACCAAGATAATGGAGATTCGATCGGTTAAGTAATTAGTTATTTATTGAAACACGTAATTATTAATTCTAGTCAAGGAAATAAATAAAGCAATAAAATGGTTTTGCATTTATTTACCCAATGCATAAGGCCGTACCTATTTCTCACGATGACTTCCACTGCGCTTTCTGAATTTGGGCAGAGCTTCCGCCGACCTTTGAGAATGCGCCTAGGGAGGTTGAGCAGAGCTTCCGCACGACTTCTAAAGCGACAAGGAAAATCCCAAAGCCTCCCGGAATATTCTCTAGAAATTTCTCGTACACAAAGCGTGGGCTTCGTTTGACGGAACTTCGTTGCTTCTAGCCTAGCCGATTTCTAGAGAGAGAGATAGAGAGAGTTTCGAGAACTTCTTAGAGAGAGAACTCAAGTTTTGCATATGAGAGTGTTATTGGAATGTGATGCCTAAGCCTTGTATTTATAGTAAAAGGCATGCACACATAACTTCCAATTTTAGATAAATCAATCAACCTTAATTAGTGTCAATTACAAATCAATCAATCAAGAACCAATTCCAACCTTCCCATTTAGATAGGAGCTCGAAATTATGATGATTAAATTACCTAAGATTTAATTTCATATTATTTAAATATGTATCATGAAAATCAAATACCTACTATATTAGGTAAAATTCGATTTCACCATATTTTAATCAAGGGAATACATTTTCTTTAATTAAAATAAATACCAAGAAATCCAATCCCATTCCATGAATAGGTTTATGCGATTTCTAATATTATTCTTAATAAAAAATTAATTCCAATTAAATCAAATTAGGTGACACATGATTTATCAATCTTTTCCTTATTTGTAAATAACCTATCAATTAAATAATGTCATGAATCAATCAATATTAATTCTCATGCATTATAAATCTTTATTTAAAACTTGCAAATCAAGTTCTTATGATTCATGCATAATTAATATTCATGATATAATTCTTATTTATTTAATTTAGACTAATACCATATTTGAATATGATTAATTAGTATCTTGAATTATCATAACATATAAAACTCGATTTCATTCATGCTTGAAATCGCCAACTCTTGCTTGGTAACCAAGCTTGGTAATTTCCATGATTCAAAATCTTGCCTTATATGTTTATCATGATAATTAACATAATTAATCTTTTATTAAAATATGATAAGGAAAATACCTAATGGGCTTAACCACCAAGGTTGGTCGAATTCCCTCTCTCATAATTACCTAAGATTAAATCCAATGGACCTAGCCCATTAATTTTATCTCTAAGTAATTTTCATGAATTAACATAACGTTATGTCATGATCTATAATTCATAACTTTTTCTCTGTAGCTCTTACACATAAAATCATAGAAGAAAAAACTCTTAGAATTAAATATTACTACAACATTGATGTTGACAATTTATTCCAGTTTTGACTTTTTCCGATCAACTATTTTTCGGGCAAAACTTTAGGTACTTTTACCGCAACATTTTGAAACTTTCCAAAACTTGACACAAGCTTCAGTTTCAATTGTTCATCATAAATTAGAATAACAAATATTCTAATTGTACGATTGGTCCTTTACAGAGCTATCCTGGGGACCATGGACCCACATCACTTAAGCTCCAACGGATTAATCCGTTAACTCCGGTGTTACTCCACTAAAAACCCGAAGTTGTACTCTTTAGCGATGCGAATAATATATTCCTTATATCTTAAAGTGTCCAGTGATATAATCAAATTCCAGTGATTAATCTTTCACTTGATGATTCACACTTGAGCAGGCGTTTTATCGTTTAGCCCTTAGTGCTTTTTCTTCCTGAATTCCATCGGCGGTATTGTAGACGACTCACTTACGATTTCGAGATGTAAGCTGCGCATGAGTCCCGTACTACTTCTCACGACCGATAATTCCGGGAATCATCTTGACTTAGTAAAAAGCTATGTGATATCCATATATGTGATCGAGCTACCCTTCCCTGTCGACTATCATGTTCCCAATATAGCGGCTTTGGGAACATCGTTATGTTGTGTTCTTTAACTAGCAAATCAAAGAACAATCAAGCTAACAGTCAGGGTTCAAGATCACTTCAGGATTTAGATTAATTACTATTTGATCATCTTTTACGACTTAGTTCAAAGTTGTCAGTGACGGTCTTAGTTGAGCAATTTTCAGAACTTAGTCAAGTCCTATCCAGTACAAAGACACTTCGTACTTAATACACTTAATGGGTATGACACACATATCTATCCAGAATAGGATTTTCTCCATTTAGTCGTATTAATGACTTTATCAATTAAGAGGCTCCCACCCGCTTAATTAAGTCACGGATACATTTAAGTTCATTTATTGCATCTATCAATTCTTCCTCACATTGACTCTTGTGTGATGGATAGATTACAATTGCATTCCATTATGAACTATGGATAAACATTCGATTATACATAAAGAACTATAAAAAAAGATTATCATAATAAGTGCCTTCTTTATTAAGAGTGATGTCATAAACTTTTACAATGGGTAAATAAAACATTGTTTAAGGGCAATATGCCTAACATTGGGGTCCGTCGTTCATTTGCATGTTGTCGGCCTGATCTTTGGAATCTCGTCGACCCTGATGCTGCTGATGTGCGGCGAGAAGGGTGTGTTCCTGGATTTCTCGACCAGTCTATCGATCTCTGGCACCGCACTTGTCGCTTTTTGCACGGGTGTTTCCCTCAGAACGCGCAGCCGGAAGTCGACAATTGAGGTAAGGCCTTATGCATTGGGCTAATAAATGCGACCATTTACTGCTTTCTATTTATTTCCTATAAAGACTAGATTATTAATAATGATTTATGAATATTAAATTACATAATATTTATCAGGTCTTGTAATATGGTCATTATCCGATGTTCGGACCGTTGGTCGGTTAACATGTTTTTTCGCTTAAAATAAAATTTTTAAATGTTACCCGGACGGTTCGACGGTATAATTCGTGATAATTAACAGGGATTATTCCCATCAATTGGTATCAGAGCAGTACCAATTTTCCTAACACGAAGGTGATGGGTCGGCTGTTCCTCTTTCGAGGTCTTCTCCTTCGTGGCCGATGTTCCCGCGATCAAGCTCTATGGGGACTGCCTTCTTGCGTCGGTGGCAGCGTGGTCCAGGATGGTGGTGAGCTGTTGCTTTCGTGCTATTGTTGCTGCCAGTTGCTGGTGAAGCTCCTCCATCGTGGTTCGGGCATGCTTCGTGTCGTCGGGTGCCGTTTCCACTCTCGGCTCCTCAGTGTACTCAACGTTGTTGTCGTTGTTGCTGGTCGTCATTTCCTTAGCGCCTAGCTGTGCGATAGAAAGAAACTGAGCCCCTCGGTGGGCACCAAACTGTTGAGGGCGTTTTGGGCGCTCAACAATCACAATGTTTAACCCTTGTTTTTAAAGAAAAGGTCCGGTTTCTCTCGTTTATTAACTAAGAACACTCTCAGAGAAAAATGATGACAGATACTCGTGTATTTTTCTATTATGAATATAGGGCTATTACAGGTGTGAATACAGGGTTTTTCCTCCCTTCATACGAGGCATCTCTTCCTCTTTTATAGCCTTAGCTTCTGCTCCCTTTTTCCTGCCAAAAAACCATGTCCTATCGTTCTTGTCGGGGTAGTTGGCATTGGTATGGCCAACTCCATGATTTGGGGGCGGCAGGAGGGTGTCCGCCACGCAGGGTAGGTAAGGTTAGTATGAGCTTCATTAAATGCTTGTCACGTCGGTCGTCAGCTGGCATCATGGGTCCGCTATCGACGCCTCTTTTCGACTTCAGGTGTTTATCCTTCGCCATCGAGGTTTGGGCATCCCTCCGGTCGACCTTTGGTATTTATCCCCCACAAGGTTCAGGCTTTCTCCTCTCGCCGTCCTCGCGCGCTGTCGCCTCACTTAATTAACAGTTGTTTTATTAGATGGGTCCGACCGAATCCAACCTTAACAATCCTCACACGTTTAGTTAATTGTTTTTTGACTTCGAAGAAATAAATTAGATAAAAAAGTAATATATATTTTTCTAATTAAAAATAAGTAGTATATTATTATCACTATTCCTTGAATATATATATATATATATCAAGTTTTCCATGCAAATAATGAGGCAAGTGGCACCGAATATGTCACAAAAATACAAAAAAAATCATTTTAGTCACAAGCTCCGTATTTGTATATTATATTATATTATATTATATTATATTATAATCCACAATTTACGATGAAACCTTATAGCTAGCTAGACAGCCTTTTGTACACTATACAAATATTATGAAATTAATGTGGTGAATATACGACAAATTATTAACTAAAAATAGTATGTACTATAAGTGTTCTATGTACATACTTTAGAATTTAGATACAGTGTTTTGGTTTTATTGTTATTTACCAAACTAGAAGAAATAAAATTAATACAATATATTCCCAATCTATATATATATATAAAAGCAAAATCTATCTACAATAAATTGGTTGTCTAAATAGCTTGGAAATAGCGAATCTTGCAATTCTAAAATTTCATATATATATATATATATAAAAGCAAAATCTATCCACAAAAGCAAAATCTATCCACAATAAATTGGTTGTCTAAATAGCTTGGAAATAGTGAATCTTGCAATTCTAAAATTTCATATATATATATATAAAAGCAAAATCTATCCATAATAAATTGGTTGTCTAAAAAGCTTGGAAAGAGTGAATCTTGCAATTCTAAAATTTCACCATTTTAGATTTATTTTTAATTCAAAATCTATTCATCATTATCCACTACATCAAACAATAAATGATAAATAATATGTTACAAATTTCATTGATGTAATTGCATGCATTCATGCATCTCAATTTTTAAACGTATAACATTGCAAATGCAATGCACAACAATTGATAATATATATTAAAAAATCAATTCTATTTTTTTTGACGCATGGAATTCCACTTAATGCAAAACTCATCCATTAATTTATAATGAATGTGAAATTGCGTGTTTATTATCATCACATATTACAATATATTGGAATATAAGAAGTCAGCTATTGTTATTGTCCACACAATTATATATATACATATGTAGGCAGCGACATTATTCCAATTTCTCATCTCTCAATTTTTGTTACATTGGTTATGAATAGTGATTCGTTTCTCCGACGACGGCTTTCCGATCATGGTGAGCGTTTGATTTACTGTGTATGTTTTTTTTTTTTCAATTGTGGTATGAATAATTTTCTTGCTCATTTATTTATTTAGTTTTTTATAATGACCATGATCAATAGTTTCTTCCGACCCGACGAATACTTTCCAATCAATAATTGGTGAGGGTTCGATATCCTTTAGTGTTCTAATTATTTTTTTCTCTCATTTTCATATGAATTATTTTCTTGCTCATTTTTCTAATAAATATTTTTACAGTAGTTATGATCAGTTAATGAAGGTTATACTTTTGGGAGCTTTCTGATCAACAATTGGGGCGTGACATGCCGATCCATTGAAACAAAGCGTAATCGATGACAATTCTAATTGCTTTACTGTTGTTGGAAGACTAATTTGAACATCTACCCCGTCAAAAAGCTTCTATTATCCATGAATTTATGTATGCATGGTATAGTTTCTTCTTTGTACATTGTGTGTTGGTAATCTGTGTAATAGTTTTTGCCCTTGGGTATATTCTTTTGTCCATGACCATATTATTAGGTTGTACAATTTACAAGTTTAATATATGTTAAATTGAAAAGCTATGTTAGTGGTTAAACGCATTTCTATTTTCATGCAATGACAAGTTCTTATATATACACAGATATTGATAAAAGCTCAATGGTATAGTATGTATAATGAGCACAAGCATTACAGTTTTGACCTTCATCAAAGAGATGTCATCTTTTGTTCTTAGATTTTAAAAGCCAAATATGGACTGTGTAATTAGAAATTGTGATTGCGGCAAAGAAAATGTGGAAGTCACAGAGTATCATTTATTAGAGTTTCTTATCATAGACAATAAGCATATTTTCGTCTAAATTTAAAAAGGGCAGAATTTTCTCTAAAATTATTTGTATTTTTTTCTTCATTTATATAAATATGACATGGTTGATTTAAATTCAAAGAAGTGTGAAATCCTATTTTTTGAGATTTTGAAAGATAAAAAAATCATACTCATTAGTGTGACTTAAATATAGATTCAATAGTGAAAGTTATAATTTTAATGTAGATAATCAATCACTAATCAAGATTATTATTTAATTACCAATCTTAGTGTGGAGTTACCAATTTAATTTGAACATCAACATTTTTTATATTTTTTATGAATATATATAAAGGAAAATCTTGAATGGATGACATGGTTGAATCTTTTATCTTTTATAAAAGGAAAATCTTGGATGGATGAAGTGGAAAAATAGAAAAAAAGGATTAGAGGATCCTAATTTCTCAAATTTTAAATTTTTTTAATAAAAATATCTAACACCCAAGTAAAATTCATTTCCACCAATTATGACATTCATTCGAGTTAGATGTGTCGTTTTTTTTTTTTATCAATTAATATCATTTATATTTATCAAATATATTAGAGTTAGTTAGAATTGTTGATCATAGGATATGTAAAACATTTATAGTTGATCATTTACAATAAAAATGTATAAAATATATTATAGCTGATAATATTTATACTTTTTTAAATTTTACATTAAAATATCTCTCTACATATATATAAATAAAGAAGAAGAAACAAAAAATATGACACGACATATGGTGCAAATCATGTATTCACAATATTTTTTCCTTCTCATATTTTAGAATTCCATTTCATAAAAGAAAGGGTAAACTGCGGCTAATGTACCTAATGTTTAATTTTTTGCGGATTATGTACCCAATATTTATTTTCGACGGCTAATGTACCAAAACTTTATTCCGTTAGATTTTTTCGTGTTTTCCGTCACTTGACGGTCAGCGAGTGATATGTACATTTTTCGTATTTTTGGCATAACTCCCTCAATTGTTGTCCAAATTTTATGCACGACCTACGGTTGGAAAGATAAGAGATAGATCTACAACTTTGGTGTTTTAAGTTTTGTAAAAAAAGTTTTTTATTGTTCCAATATTTCAATTACAACGTAAAATTGGACATTAGTTTAATACAAAATTTTTGTTTCGAGCAAATTTTAATATAATTAATGACTTTTTATGATGAAATGTTAAACTACAAAGTTGTAAATAAATCTTTTATCTTTCCAACAGTAGTTTATCTAGAAATGTTAAACTACAAAGTTGTAAATAAATCTTTTATCTTTCCAACAGTAGTTTATCTATAAATTTTGGACAAAAAAAGAGTGAGTTATGCCAAAAATATGAAAGATGTAATGTGAAAAAAGCTTTTGTATTTTTGGTATAACTTACTCATTTTTTTTATCCAAAATTTATAAATAAACTACCATTGGAAAGATAAAAGATTTATCTTCAACATTTTAGTTTTATGTTTTATCATGAAAAATCATTATGTATACTAAAATTTGCTCGAAACAAATATTTTGTATTTAACTAATGTTCAGTTTTACGTTGTAATTGAAATTTCGTATTTTTCTATAACTTTTTTTACAAAACTTAAAACACAAAAGTTGTAGATCTATCTCTTATCTTTCCAACCGTATATTGTGCATAAAATTTGGATAAAAAATGAGTGAGTTATGTCAAAAATACGAAAAGTGTACATATCACTCGCTGACGGTCAAGTGACGGAAAACACGAAAAAATCTAACGGAATAAAGTTTGGGTGCATTAGCCGTCGAAAATAAATATTGGGTACATAATCTGCAAAAAAACAAACATTTAGTACATTAGCCGCAGTTTACCCTAAAAGAAAATACTTCAGATTGACTAAAATTGGCAATAGCAAAAGTTCATCTATTCAATTAAATCACCATAAAATATACATTACAAACGTATATACATTTATCTGCATGAGCAGACTTTAGAGATTCTAAATCATTAAGTACTAATTATTAGGCATGACATCGTTTTCGGTGAAATAATTATATATATAATTAATGCTACATTCATTTAATCACAAATGTTTGTGAACAATGAGAGATTTTGTTCAGCACTAATTTTAGTGTTCATATACATTGTTGCAGTCTTTGACATATAAATTTAAAAGATGGAGTTTAAACTAAATAATCAACAAAATGGCTAAAATAGTCAATGTTTGATTATTATATATTTATAAAATGGTCATATTAACCATTATAACCATTTTAACTATTGACAAAATAGTCAATGTATGGTTATTTTGTAAATAAAAACCTTAAATTTGCTAAAATGTAATGTAAACATATAAATGTGGCCATTCATTATAATTTCTCTTGAAGGATTTAGTTTTTTAATGATAAAGTATGTTTTTATTGTTGTTAATATACTTCGATTAGAAAAGTGTAATGAAACTTTTTATTTATTTATTTTACTATATATTTTGAGAAAATATAAAAAAGTTTTTAGCAATCTCAATTTTTAGTTTTGAAAGTAAAATACCACATTTATAAACTATTGGTGTTATTGTTTGGGGAAAAAAATACCTATCCCGTTTCGCCTTTATTTCTCAACGTGAGAAAAACTAACGTAGCACTTTTCTACATTTCTTAAAAGTCGTGATTTACTGATAGACAAGGATTGTCAAGGATTATTAGAAATTAAAATTAAATTTTTAATCATTAATTTTTTTAAAATATTTTTGGTGAAAATTTTATATTATTTTATCTTAAAATATTTTCTAATTATTTTAATTAAATGAACATGGATTTTTTATTCACTGAGAGTCAAAGAATAATAATAATAATAAAAAAAGACGAAGATATGTTATAGTATTAATATACGACAAGGTTGATAATTTAGTTTGATTTTTTTTTCTTTCAAATTTGGACGAACTATCTTATTTTTACATCGTCGGTTATTTTACATAGTAATCTACTCATTTTTTAATAAACATGAAAAATAATATTAGCTGAATAAATCAACTATCGTTGAATTTGCATTGGATGTGGTTATTTTGACTTTTTATTACAATACATAATATATAGATTAATTTATTCAATATTTTTATTTAAATATAAATAATATATTTACTCGCCACCGCGCGGAGCGCGGTGCCGTCCACTAGTTACATTATAAATACAAAATACTAAAGAAAATAATTAAGAAAAATCACTATTCGAGGAAAGTCTTTCCTCGAATAGTTTTACTTTTAAAAATAAAATAAAAACAGTATGTACTATGTATATATAAATATATATATATATATATATATATATATATATTACTAATACATATATATATATTTTATATATATTTTGTAAAATTTATGAAGCATTTATCAACTTTTTATTGATTTTTTTTGGGTGTTTTCTTTTTTATCAGAAATACTTGACATGTTATCGATTTTCCTTCGGGTTTTCGCCTAACTCGAACTTCAATTGTTAGACTATGATAAAATTGTTATTTTTTTAAATAAATATTTGTGAACTAGATATAGCGATCATCCAATTATTTATTTACAATCGTCAAACATTTGAAAATATAATATACAGTAATTTTTTCATAAATTAATTTTATCGGAATTGTGAAATTTTATTAAAAAAAATAGTTATTAATTTATTATTTTAAAGCATATTTTTGAAGTTACATAAAATCATTTCTAGATCAATTTAAATAATTATATAAAATTATTAAGCAAAGATTTTCATTTTAGGGCCCATCTCTTCCTCTCATTCCTTCTTAAAAAATATATGCTTTAATGAAGTTGCTCATGGTCTATTCTGTAAAGTTTTGAGTTTTTCTTTTTGCGTAATTCTGGTTATAATGAAGGAGTCTCGATCCTTGTTCGGGACACAAAAAAAAAAAAGCCAACCCAACCCCAATTGAACCCAACTCAATTAATCCAATAACTATTGGGTTGGGTCTAACCCGAATAAATAGTTGAGTTGGGGTTGACCCATATATATTGGGTTGGGCCGGCCAAATTGATCCTATCAATTTTTTATATATATGATTAATTATTTTTAAATATTTTAATGTACTATAGGTGAATAAAAATACATAAAAAGTTAAAAAAAAATCCTTAAGTCTCATCTTTTATGTTTACGACTATGTTTTTAGTTAAAGTTTACGATTACGTTTCTAGGTTAGTTTACGGGTATGTTTTAATTCTGTTATTCAATGTTTAAGATTATGATAATATTTAATTGTTGAACTTGATGTTTAATTTATAATAATATTTAGTTTTGAATTAGATCTTTAAAAACTTTATATTGTATTTATCTTTATTGATTGGATGTTTAAATTTAAGTTTATTCGGTGAATTTTTTATTTTATTTTTAGTTTAGTCCAATAACCTAACTCATTCCAACTCAGACTTTTTCCGGGTTGGATTGGATTGAGCATTCAAAAATTTGGGTTGGATCAAATCTAACCCATGCATACAGTATTATTCCTTCTAAAGCGCACCCGATTGAAGGATTAAGAGTGTTTAATGAAACTCATCTTTTCTTAAAAGAAATTAAATTTTGAATACTATAATTTTCCTATCGAGATTGATAATTTTCTCTACACTTTTTTAATTTGGGATTTAAGAAAAATATTATGTTATTTATAAATCCCAGATTTCAAGTTGCCATAATTTATGAAGACTCAGCAGGTTATGAATATGAATCTTCCCAGTTTCCCAGATTGCAGTTCAATTCACCCCACGTAACGTATAATACGCATTCGAATGAATATGCATGCATTATAATTTATATATATACATATATGCATATATATATACATACATACATACATATATGTACGTATATAAGAGAACACACTTGCAAATTAAACCGACTTTGGGTTTGTTTGTGTGAGAGTCGATGTCGGTCTACGAATCAAAACACACTTGCTTTGGATTGGATGTCGTTTGTGGCGCAATAAAAAAGTACTATTCTTTGCATCACAATTCCCAACCAATCACTAATTTTTTTATTTATCATCTATAAATTCATTAATATTATTATTCATCATAATTTATCATTAATAAATTATAATTTTTTTAATGAAAAATCACAATCACAACTCACAAATATATTTTAATTTCGGTTTTTATCTAATAATAACTAAAAATTATGAATATTATCATTTTATGTAATACTGTCGATTATCGTTTCGCACCGGTAATATTTAATTGGTACAGTTTAAAAAAAAAATAACTCGCCAATTATCGTGTAACCCGCAAATGATTTATAAATTTAAACCATTAACTACAAAGTGGGAAAAAAAAAACTAATTTTGACCAAAAGTCTATTTTCTTTACCTCACAAATAAAAAAAATAAAAATAAAAATCTCTAAAAAAATAAATAAAAAGAAGGGTTAATGACGGCAAAAATACCCAAAGTTTGGTCAAAGAACCCCTCGTGTACCCAAAGTTTAAAAGTGGTGGCAAAAATACCCAAAGTCACATTTGGGGAGTTGACCACTCCATTCTCGTAACGCCGTTAACTTACCTGTTAATTCTGGCCTCGTGGACAAATCTGTTGTTAAGTGTAATCATTAGGGGTTCAATTAGTTGTGTTAAATAGTATTAATTATGGGTTTAATTCCTTGTTTTGTCGTAAACGAGGCTGATGTAGGCTCGTTAACGTGGCAAAAATTATTATGTCAGCAACTCACGTTTGTCCACGTGGCCAGAGTTAACGGGTAAGTTAACGGCGTTACGAGAATGGAGTGGTCAACTCCCCAAATGTGACTTTGGGTATTTTTGCCACCATTTTTAAACTTTGAGTACACAAGGGGTTCTTTGACCAAACTTTAGATATTTTTGCTGTCATTAACCCTAAAAAGGAATGTCAGGTTGCCTAAAACCGCCACTATAAATAGCCAAGCTTCAGTTGCCAGTTGCCACAAACACTCACAACGAGTCCTACAGCTAGAACCCGAAACTACCCGATTTAAAATAACCGGTTTTTTGGTACCTAAATTCCCGGTACAGCCACTGCTCATGGCTTTGGACACCACTGGCGTTGAAGCCAGTTCCGGCGAGCCCGACACCTTCCAGGGCTTCTTTGACCGCTGGCTCGCCGAGCAGGAAGCCCACCTGCGCGACCTCGCCGCCACCGCCTCTTCCGCCGGTGCTGCGCCACAGCCGCTCCTCACGCGTGTGGTGCAGCACTACGAGCTGTACTACAGCGCCAAGGCACGGTGGGCGCACCGCGACGTGCTCGCCATGCTGGCGCCCAAGTGGCGCAGCTCGCTCGAGGAGGCCTTCCTCTGGATCGGCGGGTGGCGGCCGAGCACGGCCTTCCACCTCTTCTACTCCAAGTCCGGCCTCCAATTGGAGTCCGAGGGCCGGATGGTCGACATCATCCACGGGCTGACCACCGGCGACCTGTCGGAGATCTCGCCGGCGCAGCTGAAGGCGCTCGACGAGATGCAGACGAAGACGATCCGCGACGAGAGGGAGATTTCCGAGGAGATGGCACGGCAGCAGGAGACGCTGGCCGAGGCCGACTTGGTGGAGCTGAGCCACGGGGCGACGGCGGGGGGAGCAGTGGAAGCGTGGATAGAGGCGGCGATGGCGTCACGGGAGCGGGGGCTGCAGGAGGTGCTGGGGCAGGCGGACGGGCTGCGGCTGCAGACGCTCAAGGGCGTGCTGGCGGTGCTCACGCCCGAGCAGGCCGTGCATTTTCTGATCGCTGCGGCGGAGCTGCATTTGAGAATTCACGAGTGGGGGCGGCGGCGGGACGCAGGCTGCCACAACGGCGGGGTCCGGGGGGCCGGTCCGCAGGGTGAGGAGCGTGATGCTGCTGGGCGATCCGGTGCAGCTTAATAGTAATAATTCCAGAATTTTACCTGGATGGCTCGTCCCGCAGGATAAAGAGTGAGAAGTGGGACGGGCTGGTTCGGGTTAATATATAGCTATAATTCTAGAATTTTAGTGGGGTCCCGGTCCGTGGGCTGAATGTGAGGTGACGCTGGGCGGGCCGGATTATTATATAATAATTCTAGAATCGTAGTGGGGTTCGGCCCGCGGAGCGCGGTGGGGTGGGCCAGTTTGGGTTAATATATAAGCTATAGCTATAGTTTCAGAATTTTAGCGGGGTCCCGGTCCGCGGGCTGAGTGTGAGGTGGCTCTGGGCGGGCCGGATTAATATATTAATATTTCTAGAGTCTTAGTGGGGATTAAGGCCCGCAGAGCGAGGTGGGGCGGGCCAGTTCGGGTTAAGAGTAATAATTCAAGAGTTCCGGTGTTTTATTCTTTTTTTAGGAGAAATATAATTTATATTTCTTAGTATAGAAATTAAAGTTTAATGTGTAATAATTTGCAACTTCTGTATACTTAATTATAAAAAGGTCCTTCGAAACCGTAGGTGAGTCTATTGGTCGAAAATAAACTTTGTAACTATGATATAAAGGAAGATATTCGCCCAAAGATACTCAAAAAAATAAAGTGAAAATAAAAGCATGTTCGGCTTTTTTTTTTTTTTTTTTTACAATTTACATTATTATTAATAGAAAAATATATATCGTAAAGACTAAAACCAAGGTTCAACTTATCGAGATAACCGATAAATCGCTTGCCGTTATCGACGGATTAATCGACGGATCACCGGATTATCGACGGAAAACTAATAATACTGTAGCTTACCGATTACCGATATTTATCGAGGATTATCGACGGATTATCGACACTTTTCGATACTTATCAACGGAAAACTTACAAAATATTTTTATAATATCATACCTAAACATATGAAGATATAGTCATACACACTTCCATAAAAAATAAAAATAAAAAGTAATACACACACATTTAATTCCATCACAAGTCTCCAATCTAAAACACTAATAAAACATAGTCTTACAAATTTCAACTATCAAACACATAATCTAAAAACTCAAACACATAATGGATAGATAATGAATAGATAATACTCAGAGTCTCAGACCAACTTCTCCGACCTCAGAAAAAAAAAAAAGACGATCTCCTATGGCACAACTTGCTTCTATATGCATCTTTAGATATTTGTTCCAAAACAAGTCATGCACGTTCGAAGTGCGTACAATCTCCTGCACGAAATTTTTGTTCTTATCGGTGCCGGCCAAATGTTGTTTCATCCTCGTGATTCCGCCAACTCTGATCTCCTTCCCGCAATAATTGCACTTGAAACTCGAGTTGTTGCTCGGATCCCCATAGTGAGTGCAATGCTCCCTCGCAAGATTGTCTTTACTCATCTTCAATCTAAACAAAAAGAAGAATTACGAGATTAGTTAAAAACAGCAAGACAAATGGCAAAAATAGGTACTTTTGCCGAAAAAACAAGTTTACCTCAAAAAACAAATTCAATTCCACCAAAATCTCACATTATTGTAGGAATAAATATTTAATGAAAGCTAAAAGCAAGAAACGTCAGTAGATTACCGGAGAAATCACAAGAAGATAAACTTGGAAGACTTTTGCCGCAATTATGTGAATAGCCAAATTATCGTCAAATATGAAAGTAAATTACACCAAAAACTCAGATTAATATTTCAAAAAATATTTAATGAATGAAAACACCCAAAAAAAATGAGTAGAATACTTCACAAATCACGAAAAGATCAACTTAAAATACTTTTGCCGCAATTATGAGGAAATCCGAATTATCATCAAATCTGCCTAAAAAATTCACCAACAAACACATATTTCTTACTAAATACTAACTACAATATTTTAAAGCACATACAAACAATAAATCATAAAAAAATATCTATATTTTGAGCAAATTTAAAAATTCAAAACTTTGTACACTTTTGCCTAACAAGCATACAAATCTGAATTTCCTCTAAATCTCACAAAATAATTACAAACTAAGTCATCAAAACAAGATTTCATCAATATATATTCATAAGAATGCAAAAAAACAACTCAAAATCACAAAAGTACTAATCTTTACCCATTGAAGAACATAACTCATATGAACAACTAACTCTTTAGTTTTGAACTCATGTAAATCTTCTAAAAATCGTAAAAATGAGTAAATATCAAAGAAAAAAAATGCTTGATTCATACATATCTATGATTATAACTCTTAAATTTACCAAAAAGTTCGCACAAATTTGAAGAAATTCGAAGAAAAACGCTTAAATCAAAACTTTGCAAACTTTTGCCATTTTTTTTAGTTGCACCGAAAAGTCCCTCAATTTTACACTGCAAAAAACGATAATCCATTGGAAAAGGATTTACCGATTATCTCGATTATCGGCGATAAGTTACCAAAACGACAACTAGTGTAGTGGATTATTTATCGGTAAACATCGGTAAGACCGATAATCGTCGATTATCCACGATTATCCACGATAAGTCGAACCTTGACTAAAACTATAATGTTCGGATACTTAAGAATTTACAATTTCTACAACAATATCAGAAAAATAAAATAAAATACATACAATTATTTTCACTTAATTTGTAAGTATTTTTTCTGCAATTATACCGTGTAAATACGAGTTAAGATGGCAAACCAGCAAAATATCTAATTTTTGTTTGAAAGTTTAATTTTGATAGATAAAAATAAACAATTAAGACACTGAAAATTTGAAATCACCTAATCAAACTACAATAAAATAAAACTTGAGTACAGTCAACCGCAATAAAATAAAATTTAAATACATTTGCCACAACCTTTAAAAAATATATCATGCCTTTCACTTAATTTATAAGTAATTTTTACAGGAATTATCCCATGTACCGACGAATTAATATGGCAAACATGAAAAATAATTAATTATTAAGTGTTCAAAGTTTGATTTTAACAAATAAAAATAAAAAAGCTTATTATGTGTCATTTAGAAAAACAATTAGGACATTGAAATCATCCATTCAAGTGGTTTAATCACAAAATTGACCACTACATACAAAAAAAGGGCACTATTTATTTGTATTTATCAATATAACAACACTCTCCTCTCATTCTCTCTCAATCTCAACTATCAATATAATAGCTCAGAAAAACGACTCAAATTGGCAAATTCTAATCCAAGGATCTTGCTGTGTTCAATTCAAACCCAGAAGAAGCTCACATGAAATCGTAATCGTCCATGGCGTCGTAGGCGTTCACCACTAAGTCGTCGTCCGGTTTGTCGACATGAAGTTGCTTCTTCTTCGCACCTGAACGCAAAAAAAAAAAAAGAGACGAGAAGGTAACCGATAAGCAGTTTTAGCATTAAGATAGAGCTTCTTCGATTACCGAATGTTTAGTACCAAAAATTCGGTATTTTTTGGGGCAATACGGTAAAAGTGGTATAAATGGCACTACAAGTGCGGTAATTCGAACCTAAATCGATTAGCCTCCTGTTACCGCATTTAGTAGGGGTGCTTCCGCTTTACCCCTGTTCTAATATATATTTTGAAAGTACTACAATCTATGCTTAAAAAATGTTTTGTGTTTTGACTATCTCTAGCTATTCACTTCTCACTATATATGTTTGAAGTTTTTGAGACGCTATACAATATTTTAATGATGATATATATATGCTTATTTCTTACATGGTGCTTAATTATTATATTTTCACCAAGTTTTGAGAACGATTATCGAAAATGTGGTATATATTTAGTACTGAAGTTACTACCGGAGTGCGGTAAACCGGCACAATACAATCCCAAAACCGCATCAACTTATGGTAATCTACACTAAAATTTAAAAATATGCAGTAGTAACCGTGACCTCTTTAATTAGTATTTTTTTTATCAATGCTACATGAAAATGAACACATAAAGAGAGTCGAATGTTTTACTGATATTTACCTGTCTTCTTTTTACCGGCATTGGCCTCCTTTTCCAATTTGAGCTTTTCGTTGGCAATTGCTGTGATGGACGAAGCGACGTCTTTCGCATCAGCGGCTTTCAACGAGTTCATCGACAGTCTCATAACCGCCTTGAGGAGATTTATATAATGGAAACTTTTCTGCAATTGAAATTTGTATAATATCAATCCAAAGTTTTCCTCGTCTTCGTAGATAAAATACAAATTTTAGTCCAAAAAACCTCGAATGGCATGAGTTTATGAGAAATGAGCTCGGCATATTCCTGAAAATCGCTCTCCGATTTGGGAATGAAATTTTCTAGGGTATTTTCATCGCCTTTATTGCCAAACAGTTCCTTGGTGGACTTGTAATCTGCTTCTTCCACCAACCTGAAGAAAAGAAACATGCATTCACATGAATCTCTAATACAAGATAAAATAGAATAACAATAATTAAAAAAATTAAAACATGGAAACACCTTACGCAATCAATCAAATCAAACCATAAATAAAGAGTTGATCGTACATCGAATATCGACCCTAATAACGACAAATAAAATGGCTATTGACTAGTTCTATTGATTTCACTCAATGCCTGCCCTAACCAAAAGAATGAACTATATTCAAGTAAAAGGTGAGCCAATTCAATTTCTTAAATTATTCGTTCAACCGGAGGTCATTCAAATAAAGTCTACTTCAATATGATTTAGAATCAATTATTAATTTAGGACTCGATTATTATTATTTTTATTTAAGTTGACTAACTACCACGGTTTATAAAAACCTATGCCCATCTCAGGCTAACAAATACTTAGCCGAAGTATCACAGCCACAGGATCTAAATTTACCTTTGTTGTCGAAGCTTCTCAGCCAAAGGATCAAGTGGCTCTTCCTTTACTACTTCGACAGCTTTTCCTTTCTTTTCTTTGGCTGCGGGTTTCTTGGTAGCCTTCTCAGCAGGAGGATTGCCAGCAGGTTGCTGAATAACATCAAACCGAAACATAAATCATACGCCACAAAGATTCATACAAGAAATATAAGAAAAAAAGCCTTTATAAATTACTTAAAATCAAAATTTATGTACCAATTATCGATATATTATAAAGATGAGAACTATAAAAAAAAAATCAAGAGGGTTGATAAAGAAGAATAAAATCTTCACTTATATTGAATTAAATACCGTTTCCTAAGTACTATTTTCGGTAATTGTTAACTGCATAAAAAAAAAATTGGAGCAAAAAAATATTCAATTTTTTATCGAAAATAAAATACCGGAGCGGGTTCATCATCTTCATCCTCCCACGAAGCCTTGACATCATTTAAATCCAAATCTTCGTCGTCCCAGTTGTTTTTGGGTAGATCCTTCACAAGAAGTTTCGGAACTTCCTCGTCCTCTGAAATAAAATCAAGGTTTCACTTCATTATACACAGACACATTGGCAAATGCCAAACCATACGGAATTTTACATCGGAAATACAATACATACCCCAGTCATCCATTTTCTTTATAACTAATTATTTAGCTTCGGAAACTCAACTGTAGAAAGCAACTGCTTAATCTGCAAAAAGAGAAAAAAATAACTTGTAAATAACACGCCATAATTTAACAAGAGAGGGAGGGAAAGAAAATATTTGCCAAAACATTTTCCTTCTCGAATAATGAGTCTGAACTAGGAACTAATGCACTAAGCCCAATGATAAGCTCAATAACGATATGCTCATAAAGTAGCTAATATACTATAGAACTAAAAAATTGAAGGAAAATTTTTACAATAAGTGATCAATAAAAACTAACTTCTTGAAACCGACCTAAAGGTCTACAATTCTTACAACTCAGTTCTTTCCCCCAACAAATACGAAAGTAACAGTGTGAGGAAATCTCAATCTTTTTAGGTTTCTAAAGATTTAACCTAATCCTCTCTAATTAGGATTCCTAATCCTACTCTAATTCGATTCCCAATTTCGACCCCCGGTAATTCGTAGCAATTTCAAACTTCGCAGTAAACTTTGGATCAACAAAATAAACGCGTAACTGCGAAACCCATAAAAAAGCAAACTGAAGAGCCCAACAACAATATGGTCATAAAGAAGTAGCTAATGTACTTTCTAACTCAATGATTTTATAAAACCCGATAATTTTGGCCAAAAGCAAAATTCTTCAAGAGTCAGTTCCTTCCAGGTAATTAGATTTCCCTATTATCGAACCACGGCTAATTCGTACCGGAAACCCATGCGAAAGCAAGAGTAGAGAAGAATCCGAATCAGCCAATGCTTGTAAATCCTAACAAGCTTCTACTACTCCATGTCTAACCTAATCCATCTTTCACCAGTTGAATCTTTTTTTCTTTTCAAGAATCCAGAATCCAGAAACCCAAATGATTCTGTTAAAGAAGAAGAACGCGTATGTCAATCAAGATTGTTCTAAACCCTAAACGAGTACGTCTAATCCAATCCCTACTTTCCCAGTCGAAGCTTTTCCCGGAATCTAATCGAGACGAGATAAAACTGAAAACAAGAAGGGTTCGAGTGAGCAGAAGAAGGGGAAGAAGAAAGGTCGTACCTTCAAAAATGGCGGATCGGAAGGTCAGAGAGAGAGAGAATGGAATCGGCGGAGAGAGAAGATGAAGAGACGCAGAAATGGCCTTAGGGTTATGTTCGTCACTCCCTGTATATTATTCCTTTTTATTTATTTATTCATTTATATCTAATATATTTATATTTATTTATTTATTATATATATTTGAGTAATTAGCTAGCTCTTCTAAGGGAAAATTTAGAGTACGCCGTTATCGATGAAAAATCGAATACTCGATTTCTGTTGAAAATTGAGTTTACTGATAAGTAAACCAACCATTCTTATTTCGCGATTAAAATAATAATCAAAAAAATTATTTAAATTAAATATTATTGTATATATTTTTATATATGAAAATTGTTTACTGATGTATATATATGTTTAAATGTTAATAAAAATTTGTGTATTATTTTGAATATGAAAATATGTATTTAAGACTTTTAAGTCATATATGTACAAATTAATGGTAACATATAGTTAATATTTTTTATTTTTATGATTAGTTTTTCCTTATTTAACAACTGTATCTTAGAGAATAGTCAAAGCATAGCTTGCATTTTTGCACAAAGTAGATATAAATAAATACCTAAAAAGAAAATGCATTATTTACATAAAATGACAAAAATACAGCACTATTCTTACATAAATATAAGGTAGTAAAATTTACTCCTAGCTTTCTATGCTAATAAATTTACCCTAGGCTTCAACCGTCAACGGTCAACGGTCAACGCATATTACTCATATCATATTACAGAAATGAAAGAGGCTATTCTTTCCCAAACAAGGAATCAAGAAGAGCAGCTTCCTCTTCCTGCAAAATTCATTGCCAAGAACAAAACAAATCTTCATTTTAATAATTCAAAATAAAATAATCCAAAGAAAAGCTCGATAAAATTAGAAACATTTATTCCGTCGCTCTTCGTTTTCTATTATTTGATTTGGGTAGTTATCTCTAAAACCCGAATTTACTGCTCCGTATCAATTTGCCTCTTGATATAAATTCAACAAGCAATATGTTCTCTTTCTTTCTTTCTTTCTTTTTTTAAATTTATTTTCCTATTTTCTCCACCTTTTTCCCTAAAAAATCTAAGTTGAAATTTTGTATCCTTAAAGTAAAACCATAATTCAAAAGCCGTACCACCAAGGCATTGAACTCGGTTTCCTCGTCTATGGCGCTTATCACGGCGGTGTCCTCCAGAAGATCCTGTTTCCAAAAGTTACAAACGAACAGTGAATTCGAAGGAGATTTCAACAATATTTTAAAACAATACCAGAAACCCAATGGTGTATGGGTTATATACACACACACACACAATGATACAATATAGAATGAAAATTCCAGAATTAGACAGCATATATTAGATCAATGGGGCTCTAAGCTTTTAACAATGAATGAAATCGCAGCTAAACTGTCTCAAAAATTCCCTCTTAAACACGAACCTCTACAAACATAAAATATCAATACATAGGTGTGTGTGTTTGAAGAGAAATAATATACATAAAATTTCAATAGTACATATATATACATGTATTAATTTTCAATTGAAAATATTGAATAAATGAGTTAATTAAAAATATGTTTCAACTGAAATGGCTTACATCATCAGCTATTTGCAACAGGCCATTAGCACCCTGCAAAAACAAAACTCCAACTTGATTAATTCCGGCAAAAATCTCGAGAAATAATCGCAAGATAATTAATTTCCAAACGAGAGTTGGAAATTAAAATGATGAAAAATTACTTTTACAGCAACAAAGAGAAGAGGATCGGTCGGAGTATATATCATGTAATGTGCACCATCCTGAGAACAAGACACCGTTAGTTCAATACAAGAATTTCTTAATTTTAAAAATTAGATAAAAGTAAAATACACTACATTCCTGTAGCTCTTATTTACGATTTTTTTCTTTAAATATAAATAAAGAAAAGGGAATACAATGATTTATACACTACTAATATAATTTCGGTCAAAGGATCTGAGCATTGAACTTGGAATAATCTAAAGACGATACCATCAAATGAATTCGGAAAAAAAAAAAAAAAAAAACAGTTGAGACGTTTTCGCATCAAAATTCGGTAATCCTTCATCTGGGAAGCAAAATCGAAGAGAATTGATATATGAAATCAAGCATTACCATATGGAAACATGTGATTTCAACACCCTCAGTTGGTAATCCATCAACATCTTGACCATCATCTGCAACAAAATGAGAACCGTATAATGTAATAAAATTAATTATTTAATAACGAAACCGCGAAGGATCGTAAATTGGTTAAAAGCTGAAAGCAGGGTGTTTACATTTTTCGTTAGAGTTCAGGATAACCGAGAAAATTAAAATGTCTCCGTTGTGTTATGATGTAGATAATTTCCTTTGGAAAAAGAAAGGAAGAAAATTTACCGGAGCGGAAATCAAATATGTCGTCCTCAGTGTAACAAAATCCTCCCCTTGCTGTATAGCAGAATCTGGAAAACAGTAACAAATGAATATGTATAATTTCATAAACTTGGAGGAAACATGTAAATTATCTATACAAATTAAAATAAGAAACCGTACTAAATCTTACCCGCTATGAACTAAATGCATGTGAAGCTTGGCAAGGGCATAAGCGGCAGCAGGAAGAACTGATTCAACTTCTTCATCGCTTACCTAGGGAATCCATAGAAACAACAAGTTCCGAAACGTTTAAGAACGTAAAAAGAAGGGAAGAAATATAAGAAAACAAAGTTATGTTCTTTATTATATAGGCGTTTTCATGGACTTACTAAAGCTAAAGAAGATTAAAAAAAAAAAACACAATAAACGTACAGCTGACCAGCCTTCTATGTTTTTGCTCTTCAGCATCTGAACAGGCCTGTAAGAAACATTTTCCGAAAGGCATTAATCTCTGTTTATTAATCTGCATTACGTAGGGGTAAAATAGTATTCTCACGTGTCAACCGGGCATAGCAGCAAACAGTCATCCCCTCTTGAGCTTTTGAATACTCTTCGTACGACGCATTCCAACGGAATATTGTTGACTGGATCCACCTGAACATGAAAACTTAATATTATATTCGGGATTCAAAGACCTATAATTAAAGAATATCGATACCAAGACCCTTACGTGATTACATCAACAGTGTCTAAGTTTTTCTCGCAACCAATCCCATGTAACTATGGCAGGTGAATTGATTATGTTCTGGGAAAATCAATTATATAAGCGAAATCGCAGACCATGATTATTGTCTTAATCAACATGAAAGAAAAAGAGGGGCGGAAAACTAGAGCCGATAATCAACACATAAACCCGGAGAAGCGAAGCGTTTCTATAAGAAGCTAAAAACACACAATTTGCCTCTTTCAGCAGCAACACAGATTTCCGCTCCTCAAATCCAGCACAGAGCAGAAATTCGAATGCAACAATCACACATACACCTTTGAATGTCGCTAAGATTAACGAAGAAGATCGAAACAACCACCAACAAGCACACAAGAGAGTGAATTCGAAAGAGAAATCCCGTAACAACAGCAATTCTACTAGGAGCAACCACAAACAAGAGCTGATAATAGAAACACATAAACCCGAAGAACCGAAACACACAATTTACCCCTTCAGCAGCGACGCTGATCTCTCCACTAGTCTATTCTAGCACGGATCAGAAATTCGACCGCAGCAACCACATATACGCATTTGGATTAACGACGAAAATAGAAACAACCACTAAATAGCACACAAGCAGAGCGGGTTTGAAAGATAAATCCTGCAACCACTGCATTTCTACAAGCAGCACAAGAGCCGAAAACGCAAAATGCAGAAACGAAAAAGCACCAAAGTTTCTCTCTAAGAGAACAAGGTCTCATCCAAAAGAAGCTAAGAACACAAACAAAATCCATCGATCTTTTACATGTATAACAACCACACATATTTCCATTCCTCAATTCATTTTGAATTTCATCTCCATTAACGACGAAGATAGAAGCAAGCAGCAAAACAAAATAGCAGAAATGGCGATTCGAGAGAAGAAGAACTCACAATGACGGCGATTCTGTTAGGAGCAGCCGCTAGAACCTTCCCGTGCTCGTCCACCACGAACCCCGCCGGCGGCTCCGGCATCGGCGTCGCGTACGACCGCACGGCGCCGCGCTTCCCCGGCGCCACCGCCGAGATCTCCCGGCGACCTCCTCCTCCCCCGCCGCGCTCGACGACCTCGACGTCGTCGATGCTCAGAATCCCGACGTCCTCGTCCTCGAGGCGCTTGGGCTTCTTCTTCTTCTTCTTGCTCGGCTTCTCCACCGGCCCCGATGGCGGCTTGGCGGCGGCGCGGAGAAGAGGGACGCGGCGGCGCTGCGACGGAGGAGGGAACGGAGAGGAGGAGGAGAGGGAGGCGGTGGAGCGGCGGAGGAAGGGAGAGAGGAGGACGGCGGAGAGAGAGTGAATGGGTTTGGAGGTCGCCATTGTTGAGGGACTCTGCGAGCTTCGTCTGTCTGATTGCTTTCTCTTTCGCGGCATAATTGGATTTTATTTATTTATTTCTTTACTAGTGGACCGGCACCGCGGAAGCGCGGTGGCGTTGAAAATATTAATTAAATTAATTACGTGATATCATAGAAAATATAAAGTGTGGTAAATAAAAAAAAGACATCATCAATGTCGCGCTCAATAATTGCTCAGTTTTGTTGTGTAATGTTACTCATTTTTATTATTTATTTAATAAGATCATATATATTTGAAAAATTTGATACTACAGATATTTATTTTAGTACCAAATTAAAAACACACTAACTACATTAAGTACATATATCTATTTTTTAATGTTTTTTCTAAACAATATGATTGGAATTGGGAACTTTCACCGTGGTAAAAAAATGGAAACTTTTGCTGCTAAAAAATTTGACAATTTTTTATGCTATTATATGATAAGATTTGTAACTTTCACAATGATTAAAAAATTGGGAACTTTTTGCTCTATTTAGTAAGACATTAGGTTTTTTGTCGCTAATATCTCATTTTTAACAGGGAGTTTAAGCTAAATAACCAGCTTGATAGTATTGACAAAATAGTCAATGTATGGTTAATATTTGTAAAATAGCTAATTAACCATATTAACCATTATAAAAATAATCATATTAACCATTATAACCATATTAATCATCGACAAAATAGCCAATGTTTGGCTATTTACAAATAAAAACCTTAAGTTTGTTAAAATGCAACGTAAACATATGAATGTGACTATTCATTATAATTTCTCTTTTTAAATACATACGTTTTTCTTAAATAAAAATGCTTATGTTTATCATTTAAGTGCTCTTAAGAACTGTTTTTCAAAGGCAAAAATGCATATATTGTAAAACAATTAAGTCACTCGATGTTAATGTTAGAATTTTGACGTTAAAGGTGTTTTAAAAAATATATTCCTTAAACTGCTAAAAAAACATTAGTACTTCTCACGAATTCAATGTAAAAAATCTATATTTTTTATTCAAGAACTAATTCTCTACATATGAACTTGTGCTTAAAAAAAATAAAAATGTAATAAAAACATGCATTCACCTTGAATTTGAAAATTGCTCAATTTTAATAAAATAAATATTTGCTCATTTCTTTTATCAACAATATGATTGTTATAAATTTTGTTCCGCAATTAATTGACTATTTAAGAATAAAAGAGAAGACCCAAATTCATTTATTAATTTAGCATGTAAGACCGATAATAATAATAATAATAATAATAATAATAATAATAATAATAATAATAATAATAATAATAATCTCAATTTCATGATAAAAGGTTATTGCGTTGGTTAAGGGATTGAATTTCTATCAAAATATAAAATGTCATATATAATTTTGTTCAAAGTTCAAATCTGAGTATTTTCCTTTACAAATCTAAGTAATTTTTTTTTTATAATTATTGTTTACTATATGAAAAATATCAAAATTAAAATATGAATAGTAAATTAGGACTGCTATGATGGTTTGGAAAATATAAAAGATAAGTGAGCAGTTTAATAGAAGAAAATAAATTATCTTAATTACCCAACGACACTAAGAAATTTAATTTGACAGATAAAGTACAAATAAATACATACTAATGCCATCTCTTTCTTCTGCTTCCAAGTGTATTTGATACAAAACCAAGAAAACATGTTATTACATTTCTCCTATATTTCTTTAATTACGGTAGGCTGCTATTACGCAAATCTTGAACACCAGCAAAGTATAACATGATGAATCATGAATCCTATGTTGGGAGCGAAAAAAAAAAACCCCATCATACTTATATGTTTATTTCTCATATATTGTAAAATAAAAAACAAAAATGAATATTAATTAGTGTGTACCTAACCATAAGTAAGCTACGCTAAGTGAACTGGAATCGGCTAACAACCAAATCAAAACAGAAAAATCTGTTATTTCCTTGTCATTTTTCTTCTTCAACATGTAAATCATTAAAACATGTGGCCGAAACTCTCAACAATTCCATCTATAACTATAACGACGCCAATCCTTCAAATGACTCAAAATCCAATTTCGAAAATGGGAAATAGTAAGATAAAGTTACCAAAAATTAAGCAAACTAAACCAATTATCAATTTAGAATAAACGTGAATGTAAATGTTGAAGCAAAAAGACTCTTAACTCGAATAAAATAATGAATGAACAATAATGAATGAACTATAATGGGAAAACAATATTATAACTATTATTTATGATGAATTAACATAAATAAGAATAGCAATATTGATAACCATTTTCCCTAACCAAAAGAATCCCTGAAATAAAGCAATATTGATAACTAATTTACCTAAAATTATGTGATATTTACAGCAAATTAGCGATATTTTGTTGGTGCTTTAATGTTATTGCGGGTCTGGCTGCTGTGGCCTATGGGACACACACATATATATTACATTTTCATACAAACAAACCTATTACGATCCCATGGAAGGAGTATAAAAATATATATACACATTTTCATACAAACACACCATGTAATGTTATTGGTGCTTTCTAAATTTAAAGGAAAAAAAAAAATCTTCCCTGGAAGGAGTGTAAAAAATATACTAAACCAAATACAACACTGAAAACTTCATATTACTAAGTTCTTCGCTACCGTATTTTCATGCTACCGATAACTTCAAATACGACGCTTTAGTTTCTAATTGCCATGGAATTCATACAAACCCGATCTCATGATCATGCCATTTTACATATGATATTGGAAGCTACGAATCGGGAAAATCTTACTTGGCCCGTTCAAGTGCCAACGATGCTTCAAACCTCTCTCTCCATGCCAGGAATGTCTCGACCTTCACCGCTTCTCCATGGGGTATAATTACCTGACAATTAAAGAAGTTTGAAAAATTAAAAAATTCCATTATCAGATAGGAACATCGTCCAATTCTAGTGGTGATTGTGTAATATCAAACTTATATTGAGTTCCTTATGACTATGCAAACAGGTTATATAAATTTTGGCACTAACGTAGATGACAGAGTTTTGTTAAAATATTATACTATGTTCTTTTCAAGCAGTTTTTCTTATCAATGTCAAAGCACATCTTTTAGACTATCATTGAAAACCATTTGATCCATGTAAGCTTAGCTGAAGAAAACGAATTATTAAAAAAAAACATTTAAACCTTAATTAAGAAATTCAGGAAATTGCCATCTAATCGGAGAATTGACGCAACGTTAACTGATCAAAAAAATCCTGAAAAATAAACATAACCAAAAAATGATATAAACATCAAAAGAACCTTCAATCAAGAAAGACTTACTCTTTTTCCCCGAGTTTAACTTCGGTTCCGTACTCCGGCAAAAGAACCGTCTCTCCTTCCTTCGGATTTACGGGGTTAAGCTTCCCGTCTCTGTCACGGGCTCCTTGACACACGGCGACAAATTTTCCCGAGTTGAGCTGATTCAACAATAACGATATACAATGAGAACAAAACAGAGAACCGAAGGAAAATCATCAGATTGAACCTAATGAAAATCATTCAATCAATCTGCAATAATACGATGATAAAATAAACAGAGAACCGAAGGAAAATCATTCAATAATTTGCAATAATCATTCAATCAATCTGCAATAAACAGAGAACCGAAGGAAAATCATCATATTTACACAAGTAAATAAATGTATGTAAATCTGATTCAACCAACTTGATTTCCATTGAAGCATACCCAAAAAAAACTTAAATAGAAGAGTGAAATACCTTATGAAAAATGCTTCCTCCGAGCGAGAGAGCCAATGGAGGTGGTTGTTTAAGGCGAAACACGTGTGAGGGTTCGGCGTCACACGACCTGAAACTGGGTCGAAGATAGCGTCGGAGCTCCGGGGAGACATCAGAGTCGATTCTGGTTCCGAGAGAAGTTTCGTGGGTTGTTAGGGCTTCCGATCTCAAATCGAAATTGATTGGGAAAAAGCAAGCAAAACTGACCTATCGACGAAGCAAGTGCGTGAGAGGAGTTCGTCCGGGTTGGCTCGCGAGGTCGCCAGAGAAAGAGAGCGAAGATTTGCGGTGGACAGTTCTTCACCGGAAAGGGTTGAGAGAGAGGAGAGAAAGAGAAAGGGAAATGGGTCTTGATTGCAAAAAGGGAAAATGAAATGAGTTTTGATTGAAATATGTAATAATAATAATAAATTGGGCACTTAAAAAGCCACGAATGTATGAGAGAAGTGCCAAATAGAGTGCAGTTTCTTGCCTTCTTAATCATGCCAGCTCATGGTTGAAATTGTAAATCTTTTAATAAATCGTGCCTTCCAAATCTTGCAGACGTTATTTAATAAATGAAGAGGGAAAGTCTTTTAATAAATGAAAATTGTATTAAAAAATTATAAAATGGTGAAATTTTAGAAAAATAGGATTTCGTGTTTCCAAGTTTTTTAGATACACAATTAATTGTTAGGAGATTTTGGTTTTATATATATATAGATTTAATTATTTTTTTGGATATTTTTGTTTTGCATTGGAGTTTTGGGTTTCTCTTGTCTTTTTTTTTTTTAGATTAATTAATTAAAGTAAATTCACTGTTATTAGAGCTGCACAAGATTCATCGCCACTGGCGATGCGACCGTTCGCGACGGCTTTGGGAGAATCGCGATGGAATCGCGACTGTGGGCTGAAAATCGCGAACGTGATGGAATCGCGACTGTACTCTCTCTCTCTCCCTCTCTCTCTCTCCCTGTCTCTCCGTCTCACAGCCCCTCTCTCTCGCTCTCTTTCTTCCATCGCGACGCCACCGCGAGCCATCGCGAACCCACCATTCACGACGCGTCGCGACCGCCGGACTGGCGACTTCGGACGATTCCATCGCGATGCACCACGACGACCGGGTGTGCAGCTCTAACTGTTATATTACCCTCTTGAATTAATTATTAGAATTATAACGGTAAAAATATCAAAAGTTATTTAAATTGGAGTGGCATATTCTCAAACTTTCAATTAGGTTTATTAAATATCAAAAAATCGTAAAATCTACATTTTAAATAATATTGTCTCGTAAATTTGAGCTTTTACACTTGACAATGTTTTTTTTTTCTGTTGAATACTTTAATCTTTTATATATATGTGTAAGTGACTTAACGTTGACGCATGAAAAAAAAATAAAAATCAAAGCACGTGAATTTGTAAAATCTTGAACTCTTGATATTTATTAAATGAAATTTAAAATCTTAAAATTTATCACAATGACTATCTTTTTGACAATATTTTTTTCTATATCGTAGACCTCATTCACTTTTTCGTTAGTTTTTTTTTTTTAAAACTATTTCACTCAATGATGACGTCAACAACACAAATCGTAATGCTATTATAAAGATAAATTGAGAATTCAAGAAAGAAAATGGGAAGAAAAATAAGAATTTAAGAATATGTTTACATCCAAGATTATTTTTTTATGTTTGTGAGTTTGGTCATTTAATTTGTTTGTTTTCAACGAAAAAAGTTGAAAAATAAATGAAAAACTGGATGAGATCTACCAATCCGGCTAAAAAGATAAACTAAATTACTTTTGTCATAGTTTTTTTTAGTTTACTCCGTACTGCCTATATAATAATCCTTTTATATAACTTATCGCTACTTAGATTATTCTCTAAACTTATTACTCTCTATTAATTTAGTCATTTAACTTTAATCTAGTCCTTAAAACTAATTTGAATCGATGAAAAAGGAGAATACGACGCAGATGGTGAATTTTAAAGCTTCGTAATTACAACTTGGTAAAATTAAGAATTTTTATTTTTATTTCTTTCTATATTGCAACTTTTAAGACATTAAAAGTAAACCTAACATGTTAATAATGTAAGATCTTACCATTAAAATATAATTTTTGTAAAAATATCCCTTTATTTGCAAGGAATACCAGTTGTTAAATGCTTAAAGCTTGATTAGATATAATTAAAAAATTCTAAGAAGAAATTTTGATCTCTTGAAACATTCGAAACTTCCTGTTGAATCTTGATTTGCGATTATTGAGTATTCATTATTTCATGATTCGATTTGTCTATTTATGGAAAGTATTGACATCCTTGATGTCATGACAACTGCTGATATATTTCAGGAAAGTTATAAGTCGCATCCTCAATCAAGGAGTGATTGAGTCGTTATCTCCTTGAAGTTAATGTTGAATATCACGCTGGAATAAATGAAGAGATTTGCGTGATTGTTCTAATCAGGGGAGAGATTTCAGGAGCTGATTTATGGAAAGGAATTAGTGTGCAGCTCCTATATGTCCCGGATAATGAGGTCCTATTTCGTTAGCACTTACAGAGATAATCTCTAGAATCTTCGGGAGAAGTCAATCAGCAATTCACGAGTGAAGTGGAGAAGGACGGGACGTTCGTAGCTGATTGTTGCAAGGGGATCTTGCAAGTTCATCAAGAGTTTACTTCAGATGTCAAAGCTGTTGTCGTGACAACAAGGGGGAGTCTCCTGTTTACGCTTTGAATCCTGTTTGTATTACTGATAGTAATCTTCATCTGTAATCTCTTGGTTGATTAATCTGGGTGAGTGCCCCGCAGAAGTAGTGACAGAAAGTCCGAACTGCGTTACCAAAAAGTATTGGTGTTCCCTTACTTTTCCGCAACCCTCGTGCAACAATAGACCCATTGAGCGGCCACGGTACGCCACCCCGAGTGACGGAAACCCTTAAGCATTGTCGGAAATGTAACACCCCAATTTACAAAGAACTCATCTTCTATATATATATACATATATATAGAAGTATGCTTAAATTAAATACATGAATAGTCTTAAAAGTATAAGTTCGTAAAGATGTATATGTTGGCAGACAAATTTTTTTACATTCCAAAACGATTTTCTTTACTTATAAAATATTTACTTATAAAATATGAACATAAGTTCCTAAATATATACATATATATGACTTTAGTAAGTTTTGACAGCTTCACTTTTAAACCTTGAACATAAGTTCCTTAAATATATACATATACATATATGTAACTCTAGTAAGCTTTGACACCCAAAAGTTTAGCCCATAAGGTCAAAATCGTCCATATGTCTTAGATCTATTGCTCTGAGAGTGCAACCAACGTCCTATCCATGCATCCTATCCATGCATGTTTCCTCCATTACTGCATTACAGAGATGTTAGTGAGCGGGAGCTCAGTAAGTAAACACTATTATCAATAACATAAATACCGTCCAAGATTCCCTTAGTATCGCTATAGCAGTACTTACCTTTCTATTGAGAAAATCATAAATTCACTTACATATAATAACACATGAATCTCGCATATTGCATTAACTCATCACTTGTATGATATATTTGCACATATCATCTTAACTCATAGCAAACGTTCATTTCGTCATATTAACTTGAAACGTATTATCGCAGTCATCGAGTCAATTTATGAGATACATTAACGATCATTAAATCAAATTACAAATTACATTCACAATAATAAAATCAACACAATACACACATCAACTACTTGCTGGAATTTCTTCGTGAACGGACCCGGACATGGCGACCACAAACCATGCCATACAAAAGTGGTCAAATAATTTTCTTTCATTTTTTCAGAGGGTGACTAGTCACTGATTCATCGTCAATGTGGGTTTTGAAAACTAGAATTTCCCTATGATCAACCAAGGAACTTCCCACACCACGGCTATTCATATCATAAGCCCCTTACCCACACACGAGGGAGAATGCTTATATCTTAAGCCTTTTACCTATACAGAAGGGTTAGTTTTCAAATAAGTTTTCATATTAGAAGCCCCTTACCCACACAGGAAGCTAGTTTTCATATTATTGCAAAGAAGCTACATTTATTTCTTTCACTAAAACTTTGCATAGATAAATTATAATAGAACTTCTCGAAAATAAAACAAAGGTACCAGTGCCTAAACTAGGCGGAAGTACGCCTAACACTACAGGGACAAAAGCCCCCCCAAATATTTTTGAACTCCTATTAATCTTGGTCAAAATATTCAGCCAACCCCCTTTGCTTACTAAGTCCAGCCCCCCTCTTCTTCTTCTCTGCTTTCTCTACTCTTTTCCCAGTTAAGTCCAGCTATTTTCCCAATGAGAATTACTTTCACTCTGAGCAAGAAGAAGGTGAGGAAGAAAGGCTATAATGAAGTTACAATTCTACCCCTCATATATTGATGTTATTACACAATACAATTTTCATTAATATTTATTATTTGTTTGCTATATTGCCCTTGAGTTTTCAGGTTATTACTCAAAATAAGACAAATTTCGTCAACCTTTATGACTATCCACTTTTCTTCTTTCGCCTTATGCCTTTTTAATTATTATTTTCTGAATTGTATATGAATTGTATACAAAGTTCCAAAATATTGTACAAAATATTCAACAATTTTCGTTCCGCTAGGAATTTTTTTTTCAACCCCCCCCCCCCTACACAAAATTCCTAGTTCCGCCATTAAACACATTCTTTACTAAAAAAAAAAAAAAAAACTAGTGAAAAGGTACCGCGCGAAGCGCGGTGGCAATAAAATATTGTTTGCATTAAACGAATGTCCAGTTTTACGTTGTAATTGAAATTTCGTATTTTTAAAAACTTTTTTTTACCAAAATTAAAACATCAAAGTTGTATAGCTATCTCTTAGCTTTCCAACGGTAGTTTATTCATTAAATTTGGACAAAAAATGAGTGAATTATGTCAAAAATACGAAAAGTGTACACATAGAGGAGGAATCACTCGTTAACGGTCAAGTGCCGGAAAACACGTAAGAATCTAACGGAATTAAGTTTGGGTACATTAGCTGTCAAAATAAACATTGGGTGCATAATCCGCAACTAATCAAACATTAGGTATATTAGCCACAGTTTACCTAATATTATTATTGCATTTTTTTAATTTAAAGGGTCACAAAAATGTCATTAAATGAGAAAAAAAATTACTTGTTGCATGTTATACTTTATTACATTTCCTTTCTCTACATGTTATTTTGTATTCAATTGCCAAATGTGATGATAGTGAAGATATGATAGTTTTTAGAATTTAAATGTGATGATACTGAATATATTTTGATTTTATTTTCATTATAAGTAACAAATGGTTTCTTTTATTAAATGTACATGTTAACAGATGGAGGATGTTATACCAAATTAAATCGATTTTCTTATTTAATTTCAAAAATATGAAAAAGGAAAATCAAATTTCTTATTTAAAAATTTAAAAAATATGAAAAAAAAGAGAATCCAATACCTTTGTTTGTTTAGATGGCCACATCATTCTTCAAAAACCTTCCTATATTATATATATATATATATATATATATATATATATATATATATATATATATATATATCCTTTGTGTATGTAACTTAAATTATTTTTTGCACAAAATAAAATCACATTAACATAACCAAAAAATAAAAATTAACTAATGCCTTTGCAAAATGAATATTACAGTTTTAAGTAAAGAAAATAAATATATATAAAAATATTTATATATATATATAAATATATTACTATAGTTATGATTTCGACAAAGCAAATGACTTTCACATAAATGGCAGAGTGGGTAATTAATTATACGGAACAACATATTTATATGGTTATTATAATTGGACTTGTAAATTTGGAATACCAATTTTCTTGACATTTATCTATGAAATAAAACTCTTTTATTAATTAGGCCGCTATTAAGATATCGGGTTATTTTCTAACCCTTTATTATCATATATTTTAGACATACATCTTATAGCCTGTAAAATCAAAGTAAATGTAAAAAAAAAGAAAAAAAGAAGAGTAGTGTATGTGCATATACTATATTTATTTTATTCATGTTGTTAACGACTTACACTTATATCAAACTCAAAAGTTCCTTATTTTTTGTGTAATATTATAATCGTTTTAATAAGAGCTTATGTGTATTTAAAAAGTTTAGAGTCAATAGGGTAATCGATATATAGTTGATTAAGGCTTAAAAAATAATGTAAACTGCGTAAACTAATAACAAATGACACTTCTCTATAAATAAGAATTAAGAAGAACTAAAAGAGTCGGAGACGCCTCATTGATGGAAGAGGAGTCAGGCGCCGCGCCAGGTAGTGTTACCGCCGCTGGAAAGAATAAACATGGGAGAAGGATTAGGGAGTGAAAAAAACATGAATTAGTGTCTCACTGGAATAGAAGGAAAAAAAGTTAGTTCGTTTTCTCAAACATGTGTTATGCTATGTGTATTTTTCTGAATTTAATAAAGCTCCGCGATGTTCTTAAAATAAAAATGTCTTTGCAAACGAAATTAAACGTGTCATGCGCATTTTTTGTGGATTTAAGGTCTTGATTTTCTTGAGCTATTTTGGGAATTTTTCCCAATAAATATGTATTTTTTTTATCAATACTTTTCTTGTTATGAACAACTGACAGATTGTTTATACATTCACCTCAAACCAATTTCAAAATGATACATGGTAGGTCAAGATTGAATATTTCCTTATCAATATCGCTAAACAGAAATTCACATTGAAAGGGAAAAAATTATATTCCAAGTACTATGTTTATATAAAACTACATATTACATATTACTTCTATCACCAGTTACTGCGCATTACATGTATAATATCATATTTAAGTGATTGTTACATATCTGGAAGACAAGAAAAGAAAACACTAAGAAATAGAGAGAAAACATACATTGTCTATTCCAAGTCCTGTAAAAATACAGGAAGATAACAAAAAAAAACAATGTGAGAGGGCAAGATAAACGATAATGATAAATCTATGTATATATATATATAAATTTATGACTTCTTCGTACCGTGGTATATGAAAAACAGCAGTTCGTGATGAAAAGTTTGCATACAGGGCAATTTCCATCGGTTAGATAGTTCAATCACCAGCGATTCAAATTGTTGTGCCATTGCTTCGGATCCTCTATGGTCATTTATGACTTTGTCTTTCCGACATGTGCGGAGTTGTCGCTGGAAAATAAAAATAAAAGAAGAAGTAAAAAGATGGTTGAGATCTTGGATATGAGTTCATGGGGTATGTTTTATGCACTGCCCGAATGTAATGCATTATTTATAGTCATTTTTTCCCTAAATCAATAGAACAATTGATTAATTGAAAGAGAGGAAAATCAAAAGTCTATTTATTCATTATAATTATTATCTCAATTAATAAAATACGTTTACTAACATGGGCAAAAAAAGTTATTGCTTAGTTAAAGACAATAGATGTAATTAACCCACTTATTCGTTTAGGTATAGAATGTGTTAATAGGATTTCATTTACTCACTTATAAAGAATAAAAGTTAAATATATGGCGTGTTTTGCTTTGCACATCTTAATTTAAAAAAAAAATAAAAAAAATTAGTCACAATTTAAGAAAAAATTAGTTAAAAAAAAAACTAACAGGTGTTTGGTAAACTGTTTATAAAACAATTGTTGTTGGTAACAAAAGTTGATTTAGCGTTTAGTAATAAAAACTTATTTATACTAAAAAGACTAAAATGAACTAAAACTGTATTTTTGCTTTTAGAAAAAACCAGAAGCTATGAATTCTACCTTTTACGACTTATGCACAAAAATCTAAAATCGTTTTTGTATTTTTTATAAAAATAATTTTACCAACACCTGATAAGCAGTTTAGTTTATTTTAAAAATAAAAATAATATTTTTTTTAAACTGAACCAAACACAAATATTATATACTATTCGGATTCTGGTTTAAATGAAAGCATATTATATGTATACATAAATATAAAAGGGGGAATCAACAAACAAGATATATGTATATGTACAAATTATATATATATATATATATATATATATATATATATATATATATATATATATATATATATCCCCAAGGCAACTTTATCCGCGGTCGAAGCTCGAAACCCAAAGACGACGCCGAAGCTCATCAGGGAAAATTGACGGTCAAACTCTAAAACCCAAAGACAACGCCAGAGGCTAATCAGGGAAAATCGGCGATCAAATCCTAATACCCGCAGACGACGCCGGAGGCTCATCGGGGAAAATCGAGGTCAAAGTTTAAAATCTAAAGACGACGCTGGAGGTTCATCGGGGAAAATTGACGATCAAAGTCTAAAACCCAAAGACGACACCGGCGGCTTATCAGGGAAAATCGACAATGAAAGCCTAAAATCCGAAAACGACGCCGGAGGCTCATCAAGAAAAATCGACGGGCAAAGTCTAAAACCCGAACACGATACTTGAAGCTCTTTAGGGAAAACGGACGGTCAAAGTCTAAAACCCAAAGACGACGCTGGAGGCTCGTTAGGGAAACTCGGCGGTCAAAGCCTAAAACCCGAAGGCGACGCCGGAAGCTCATCAGGGAAATTCGACGGCCAAAACTCAAAGCCCGAAGACGATGCCGGAGGCTAATCAGGGAAAAATTGAGGGTAAAAGTCCAAAACCCAAAAGCGAAGCCGAAAGCCTGAACTGGATAATACGACCCCGAGTTTCTTCATGGACGTTGCACGACCTCAAGATTCATATCGGCCACGTTAACGGCCACAAGATCTTTCTCGATCACATCGCCGACCTCAAGAGCCATCACGCTCGCCTCAACGACCTCGAGTTTAATCTTGGTCACATCGCCGACCTCAAGAGCCATCACGGTCGCCTCAACGACCTCGAGTTTCATCTCGATCACACCGCTGACCTTAAGTCACGGTCGCCTTAATGACCTCGAGTTTCATCATGGTCACGTCAGCGGCGTCAACGTTTATCTCGGCCACTTCAACAGCCTGAAAATATTTCTCGGCCACATCGCTGACCTCAAAAGCTATCACGGTCGCCTCAACGGCCTCGATTTTCATCTCAGTTGTTGGACATATTATATATGCCCTCTATTCAGATGCTAATCCCACTCACATAAGATTATGATCGTTTGCCTAAAATGAATAGTACTTATTAAAGTTATCTTATATAGTTATCTTCGGATTATAAATAGATAATATTAATTGAATGTTTGATCCATAGTTCTTTAATGTTGCTATCGTGCTCAGTCATCACAAGTAGTCTTTTGTGAGGAGGTTTGACTGTCACGAATAAAGAACTTAAAATGGTCTATGGTCTAGATTAGAAATGGGAATTTCTAAGGCGTGAACGACCATTGATGAACTTAATCAGAGTTAGGTGATGATCTATTACCGGATCATAGTGTAGTCCGTGCACTGTTAAGTTTATCAAGTATGAAGTGTCTTCTTATTGGACGGACTAGACTCACATCCGAAATCATCAAATAAGTCTGTCACTGATGATAGTACGATAGAGTCGCTTAGATGATCAGATGGAATTAGGTTGACGTCCTGAGCATTATGGACTTGTACTGTTCAACTTATATAATCTTTGATTTAATCGTTACAGAGTACAGCTTGGTACTCCTAATACTTTTATTTTAGGATTAGACGGTTGACCGGGAGAAGTTGCACAATAGCATATATGGACAATATCTTTATGATATTCTTATTGTGATTCATGGAAACAAATAAGTACTCCTAATCAGCTCATTAGATTCATCATCTTATGAGTGACTAGTTTGTAAGAATCATAAGAATAAGATAGTGTCATCAAAAAGGGCAGAACGATAAATATCACCCTTTTGATGAATGTCATAATAAAACGAAGACCTAGCACACCAGATATCTTATTGAATCAATGGACACCTGTGTTCAGGAAGATAGTTATCATACACACTTGAGAGTTCAGCCAAGAGCTATAGTGGAGTGTAATTGAGGTTGGTAAAAGTCTATGCTTTTACCGTAGCTCGAGTGTGTACGTCCATTAGTCCCCTTTGTAGCTCCATAGAGGATGACACCGCAAATATATTCAAATGTTTCATTTGAATAGGATACTCCAATCAGATTCGGTTCGTGATTATTATCACGAATTACTGATTACCCTAAATAGTGGCAAAAATACCAAAGTTTGGTATGCCAGTGAAACTGCAAAAAGATGATTGAATTTAATCCTAAGACATCCCTAGGGTTGTGAGAATTTAAATTCTGGTACAGATATCTTTTTGAATCGTGTCATTCTGACAGACGGTTTGAGATTTATGATAATAACAGTTTTTAGTCCTAGACTAAAAATGACACTGTTATTTAAATCGAAAATTAGAGAAATTAAATATTTGTATTTATACCCGAAATATTTAATGAGAGAAATCGAATAATAATTTCGAATTTAAATCTTTGAAAATATAAAGATTTGATTTATTAAATCTTTTACGGTATTTTCTGAAAAAGATTTGATTTGAATTTATTCTTTATTTGATTTAATTAAATCAAATCTTAGAGTGAATATCTCCAAGTAGTTGAGTAAATTTCTCACAGTTGGTTGAGAGATTTTCTCGGAGCGGTTGGGCCATTCCCTATAAATAGGGAACACCTGAAACCGAAAAACACACTTTCTCACATTCTCAGATTTCGATCTCTCTCTCTCTCTTTTAAGATAGTTTCTGCGAATTTCTCTGAGCTCCTCTCAGGGTTTTTTCAAATTTAGGGTTTAGGTTTTTATCTAGTGAGAGCCCACACCTCCTAGCGACGTAGTCCTGGAGAATACATCGGAAGACTTCTGGAAGCATATTCTTCACAGAAATCGCAAAAGAGATTGAAGATCGGAGTCAGAAAGTTCTTCAGAGAATCAAGATCCGTGTCAGAGACTACAAGAAAAAGGTACACGATTTCAAGGTTGTTGATTAAGAATTATTTACTAGTACTCATGGCTCAGAATTAAAATCAAGAACGAGTTAAATAAATTAAAATAATTAATTCATCACGATCGGGAAAATTAATTGTAAATTGATTTTGAAACAGACGGTTTGACAGGGTTATTGGTATGGGACTCTAACTCAGTAAAATTTTTAAAGGTCAAACCGTGTGACTTAATCAATGATTACAATTTCTTATAGGTCGGCGGTGACTGTTTTCAGTCTAGATCCGCAGATACGACTAGGAATCGGTGTTAATGCGATGTCGATTCCAGCAATTGGTATCAGAGCCCTTATTTACGATGAATAATTAATTTTAATTTAGGGATAATAATTTAGATAATTATTTTGGAATAAACCCTATGAAAATTAATTAATTAATTTCGTTTTTAAAAGTAATTATAATTTTATGTTATTTATTTAATTTTTAAAATTATAGATGACGGCTAGGATTTCGACCAATGTCGAAACCCTAGGCCGTCGATTAGGGTTTCGGGAAGCCCTAAGGCTTCCTGAGGAGATGCGAATTCAGCCGGAGAATAAAATTAAACCAGCTTGGGTTTTTGGGCTGGCAATCGGGAAAAGGGAAACCCGGTTAGGGTTCCCCGAACACGCACACGCGAACCAGCCCGATCGGGCTAGTGGGAGGCGAGGCAGCAGCTGCTGCCTCGGATTGCAGCCAAACAGCTCGCTTCAGCGAACTGTTGTGACGGGACAGAGGGGCGAATCTCGCTGGATTCGCGCCCGGACTGGAGTGGCGGACTTTCGGGTCTGCTCTCCGGTCTTCACTCCTAGCCCAGCTCGCTGCGTGCGAGCTGGTGCGCTGCAAAAGCAGCTCCCCGCGCGAGGCACAACGCAAGGTAGCTGCGAGCCCGAGCTCACTGCAGTTTTGCACGATGCGTAACGCACGCCCGCGGCGAGCTTGACTCGCTGCCTGTGCAGCTCAGACGCGAAGACCGGGCTGGTTCCGATCTGGCCCAGTGCAGTAAGAAGAGACAGTGGGTCTCGGCCCACTGCGATGGGCTTAGAAGACCAAAACCCTAGGGTTTCGATTTAGGGTTTGGTTCGGCCCACGGGCCGGACCATAGGGGCCCACACGCATAATTTTTTTTTTTAATAAAATTTTAATAATTTTGGTTAATTAAATAATTAATAACCCAATATTATTAATTCGGGTTAAAGAAATTTAATGTTTATTGTTAATTTTTGTTTTAAATGGATAAAATTAAAATTAACCCGAAGATTGAATCTGCGTGATCCTAGATTCACTTTCTCGGTCAGCGTTTATCTCAGTCGCTTAAACGGCCTCAAGATCTTTTCCGTTTACGTCAACGACCTTAATTTCATCTCGATTTCCACACCAACCTCGAGATATATATCGGTCGCATCAGTGACGTCATCATTTATCTCGGTCGCCTCAACGGCTTTGAGTATCCTCTCGGTCGCGTCAACTAACTCAGTCTTCGTCACGGTCAAGTAAACGACCTTAAGCTTCACTTCGGTCGCTTCAACGGCTTCCAGATCTTTCTCGGTCACATCAACGACTTCAATTTCATCTCGGTTTCCGTACCAAAGTAGAGATTTATCTCGGTCGCCTCAACAACTTAGAGATCTTTCTCAGTCACGTCGACGACCTCGAGCTTCATCTCTGTCGTTTCAATGGCCACGAGATCTTTCTAGGCCACGTCAACCACCTAGACCTTATCTCGTTTACGTCATGACCTTGAGATCCACGGTCGCCTCAACGGCCTCGATTTTCATCTCGGTCGCGTAAGCGACATCAGCATTTATCTCAATTTCTTCAACGGCTTTGAGTATCCCATCGGTCGCGTGAATAACCTCATGCTTCGTCACGGTCGCGTCAACGACCTCAAACTTCATCTTTGTTGTTTATATGGCCTCAAGATCTTTCTCGGTCACATCAACGACCTCGATTAATTCTCAGTTGCCGCACCAACCTCGAGATCTGTCTCAGGCGCCTCAATGACTTTTAGATATTTTACAATCACGTCGACGACCTCGAGCTTCATCTCGATCATTTCAATGGCCACGAGATCTTTCTAGGCCACGTCGACCACGTCGACCTCATATCGGTTGCCGTAACGACCTCGAGATCCATCACGGTTGCCTCAACGACCTCGAGTTTCATCTCGGTCGCGTGAGGGGCGTCAAAATTTATCTTGGTTGCCGTAACGACCTCGAGATCCATCACGATCGTCTCAAAAACCTTGAGTTTCATCTCGGTTGTGTTAGCGGCGTCAGCGTTTATCGCGTTTGCTTCAACGACTTTGAGATCTTTCATAGTCACGTCGACGATCCCAATCTTCTCTCGGTCGCTTCAACAACCTTAAGATCTGTCTCGGTCACGTCGACGACCTCGATTTCATCTTAGTTGCCATAACAACCCCAAGATTCGCGCGGGTCGCCTCACCGAGCTAGATATTCATCTCAGTCACTTCTGCGACCCTTAGATTCGTTTCGATTGCCTCAACGACCTTGATCTTCATCTCGGTCGCTTCAACGACCTTGATCTTCATCTCATTCACTTCTGCAACCAAAAGATTCATCTCGGTCGCTTCAGCAACCCCAAGATTTTTCTATTTCGCCTCAACGACCTCAATCTTCATCTCGGTCGGTCACCTCTAGGAATTTGTTAACCTCTCGAAAGACGCTACACATGGCCTCGTAACGAGCATCACCCAGAGCACGGGAGCTGGAATGCGGGAACACTAAAATTGAGCACTAAATGGGCCAGAGATGAGCATTTTCTCGGATCCCGCGGGTGACATGCGCAATTGGAAGACAATCTCTTTCGATTAAGCGCCAGGGAAATGTCACTTTCTTCGAAGAAGTCCCCAGCAACGACGGAATTCCGATAGAGGGGGAGCTAGAACGACCGAATAGGGATAACCTAGAGACTCGTCCGCAGCCAGCCCCAAAGGATATCCGATCACGAAGGTCTGCGCTCCCAAGCAGATAAGTTTTCTCACTGTCTTTCCAGATTACTAAAAAACTAGGGGTTGATGGTATAACTAAAAAAAAAAGACTGAGAAATAAATCGCTCAACAAGCATGACTTCCTGATAAAAAGTTTGAAACATTAAGCCGTTCAAGCGTAGACTTCGTCAAAAGACCGAGTATCATATCTTCGGCGTAAGTCTGAAACTGTAAGCCGCTTGAGCGCAGGCATTGGCGAAAGACCAGAATAAACTCTGGCGCGAACTTCGACTAAAGACCGAATAACATATCTTCGGCGTAAGTCCAAAACTATGAGCCGCTCAAGCGGAGACATCGAAAAAAGACCATAACAAACTCTAGCACAAGTCCGGGATCGTAAGCCGCTCAGGCGCAAACACCGGTAGAAGCTTAGGGGGTAGATGTTGGAAGTCACCAATTCGGATTTATCAGTTTAAACCGACCTGGGGTTAGGTCATAAAAAAATTCCTGCGGAATAATTAATGTTTGTTTGATTAGGTATACGCGTAGAATAAACTTTGTTCATTATGGGCTAAGCTTGAAATCGTGTCTCATACCACGATTCCCATTATTATATAAGGTTTACGAAATCTAAAAATCAATTAACTGGTTCTGATCATTCTTATTCGATTTTTATCATAAAAGTTAATTCATTATCTAACATGAATTCAATTTAGGGTTTGAGCAAATAGATAATTATCTAAACAATAAATAACACTAACCTGATTCGCGTTATTCCGGCTGCGTTCTCTGATTTCTGAAACAGCTTCTACAATTTTCTTTCTGTAGATTTCTCCCAAAAGTCTTTCGATGTATACTCCGAAGTTAGGCCGCCAGGATGTGTAGGCTCCAAGGACGACCACGAAACCTTCAAGCTTGAACTGGGATCAGAACTCTCACTGGCTCTGAAATCGAAATTCCCAGAGAGAGAGAGATGAGAGAGAAACTCTTAATTTCTGATTTCAGGTTTAGCCTATTTATAGGAAAATACCAAATCTTAACCACCTGGAGATATTTACTCATTATCTTTAATTAAATAATTCAGATAATGAATAATATCAAATCTTATTAAATCATTATCAAGAAAGATTTAAATCTTAAGATAAGATAACAAATCTTCCGGAATCAAATCTTCCAAGATTATATCTCCTTATTTTTTATCTAATATATAACCAATATATATTATTTTTAATTCGAAAATAATATTAAATTTGATATTGATTTAAATCGAATTTAGGGTTATTTTAAATCAAATATAAATCTTTTTAATTATAATTAATTATTAATAAATATTAATAATTAAATCAAATAATCAAATTATATTATTAATTAAATACACCACGATTTAAATCTCGTATTTAATTTAATCTCAAATTCGCAGCCCTAAACAGACTTGAACCTAGATATACCCGGATTATTGTTTTGGCCATAACTCTCGCTCCGTTCATCAGAATGATGCGATTCAAATGATAAATTCTTAGAATTTGATTTTCCCACAATAATGTGATTGTCCAGGGGTCAAATTCTAATTATCAAATTTTCACTTCCCGGACTGTACGAAAATTTTGGTACTTTTGCCACTTAAGGTAAATAGACATTTCGTGACTTAGTCTAGAATCTAGTCTAATTGGATCCATCTCATATTCAAAAAATGAATATTTATTACGGTGTCTGTTGATGTCGGATTTCGTCAAATCCATCCACAACACAACTGATGGGACGTGCATTTATTGAAGCCCACCTACCCACTCTGGCAGTCTGCTCTTCCCTCAAATCACTCCTAGAGAAGCTAGTGATGGATGTGACAGAGCAGAAGGAAAAAAAGGAGAAGAAAGGAGACCCTAGTGATATTGATGGAAAGCTGGCAAAGTCCTCAGCCTATAAATACTATGAGAAGAGACATTGAAAAGGAAAAAAAAGGGAGACTCCAGACGGAGAAGAGAGTTTTTAGAGAGAGAGAAACTAGTTTTTAGAGAGAGAAACTCCAGAAAAAGAGAGATTTCTTTGTATTTTTGATTACCGATCTATTGTAATATGATTATATTGATATTAGAGAGCACATCGTATATTTATTCATCATACTCCGAGTGTCCAGCTATCAAACGAGAGAAACCGAGTCCTTTTCGGGAATATAATAAATCAGGAATATTCGTGTTCATATCATTATTATGTTCTTTCGATTATTCTTGTGACTGGAAAAGGGCGGTGAAAATCGCCCTCTACAGTTTGGCGCCCACTGAGGGGCTTAGTTTTTCTCTAACTCACAGCCAGGAACTCGAAGAGATGACGACGAATGACGACAACGACAACACTGAGCACTGATCTCATCTTTACCTTTGATAAATAAAACTGCATACTTTCCGCTTTTTCTTACAGGCCTTGCTTTGAGTTTCGATTCGACAAGTCATTCGCCCCTATCAGACGCTCGAGGGAAAAATTATGGACGCCGGAAGATTGGTCGCCGAGAGTGATGGCTTTGTCAAACGCTGCTCGTCGCTCCTCAGACTATATTCTCGTTTCTATATATCATCTACACGTGATTTCTAGTTTTTCTCGAAGATTATGTCTTGAGCTTCGATTTGATAGGTCATTTGCTCAAATCGGACGCTCGAGGAGAAAGTTACAGATGTTGGAAGACTCGTCACGAAGGAGGAGATCGAGGAGCTCATCACGAAGGAGAGCTCGAGGAGCTCATCATGAATAGGAGCTCGAGGAGCTCATCAAGGAGAGCTCGAGGAGCTCGAGGAGCTCATCAAGGAGAGCTCAAGGAGCTCATCACGAATAGGAGCTCGAGGAGCTCATCAAGGAGAGCTCGAGGAGCTCATCACGAAAGAAAGCTCGAGGAGCTCATCACGAATAGGAGCTCGAGGAGCTCATCAAGGAGAGCTCAAGATGCTCATCACGAAGGAGAGCTCGAGGAGCTCATCAAGGAGAGCTCGAGGAGCTCATCACGAAGTAGGAGCTCAAGGAGCTCATCGCGGAGAGGAGCTCGAGGAGCTCATCAAGGAGAGCTCGAGGAGCTCATCACGAATAGGAGCTCGAGGAGCACATCAAGGATAGCTCGAGGAGCTCATCACGAAGGAGAGCTCGAGGAGCTCATCACGAATAAGAGCTCGAGGAGCTCATCACAAATAGGAGCTCGAGGAGCTCATCAAGGAGAGCTCGAGGAGCTCATCACGAAGGAGGAGCTCGAGGAGCTCATCACGAAGAGGAGCTCGAGGAGCTCATCACGAAGGAGAGCTCGAGGAGCTCATCACGAATAGGAGCTTGAGGAGCTCACCAAGGAGAGCTCGAGGAGCTCATCACGAAGGAGAGCTCGAGGAGCTCATCACGAAGAAGAGCTCAAGGAGCTCATTACGAAGAAGAGCTCAAGGAGCTCATCAAGGGAGAGCTCGAGGAGTTCATTATGAAGGAGAGCTCGAGGAGCTCATCACGAAGAGGAGCTAGAGGAGCTCATCAAGGAGAGCTCGAGGAGCTCATCACGAAGAAGAGCTCGAGGAGCTCATCAAGGAGGAGCTGGAGGAACTAATCACGAATAGGAGCTCGAGGAGCTCATCAAGGAGAGCTCAAGGAGCTCATCACGAAGGAGAGCTCGAGGAGCTCATCAGGAAGAAGTGCTCGAGGAGCTCATCAAGGAGGAGCTCGAGGAGCTTATCACGAATAGGAGCTCGAGGAGCTCATCACGAAGAAGAGCTCGAGGAGCTCATCAAGGAGGAGCTCGAGGAGCTCATCATGAAGAGGATCTCGAGGATCTCATCAAGGAGAGCTCGAGGAGCTCATCAGGAATAGGAGCTTGAGGAGCTCATCAAGGAGAGCTCGAGGAGCTCATCATAAAGGAGAGCTCGAGGAGCTCATCAAGGAGGAGATCGAGGAGCTCATCACGAAGAGGAGCTCGAGGAGCTCATCAAGGAGAGCTCGAGGAGCTCATCACGAATGAGAGCTCGAGGAGCTCATCAAGGAGAGCTCGAAGAGCTCATCACAAATAGGAGCTCGAGGAGCTTATCAAGGAGAGCTCGAGAAGCTCATCGCGAAGAGGAGCTCGAGGAGCTCATCAAGCAGAAGCTCGAGGAGCTCATCACGAAGAAGAGCTCGAGGAGCTCATCACGAATAGGAGCTCGAGGAGCTCATCACGAATAGGAGCTCGAGGAGCTCATCACGAAGGAGAGCTCGAGGAGCTCATCACGAAGAAGAGCTCGAGCAGCTCATCAAGGAGAAGCTCGAGGGGTTCATCACGAAGGAGAGCTCGAAGAGCTCATCATGAATAGCAGCTCGAGGAGCTCATCAAGGAGAGCTCGAGGAGCTCATCACGAAGGAGAGCTCGAGGAGCTCATCAAGGATAGCTCGAGGAGCTCATCAAAAATAGGAGCTCGAGGAGCTCATCAAGGAGAGCTCGAGGAGCTCATCACGAAGGAGAGCTCGAGGAGCTTATCACGAAGAAGAGATTGAGGAGCTCATCACGAATAGGACCTCGAGGAGCTCATCAAGGAGAGCTCGAGTAGCTCATCACGAAGAAGAGCTCGAGGAGCTTATCAAGGAGGAGCTCGAGGAGCTCATCAAGGAGGAGCTCGAGGAGCTCATCACGTAGAGGAGCTCGAGGAGCTCATCACGTAGAGGAGCTCGAGGAGCTCATCACGAAGAAGAGCTCGAGGAGCTCATCAAGGAAGAGCTCGAGGAGCTCATCAAGTAGGAGCTCGAGGATCTCATCACCAATAGAAGGTCGTCACCAAAAAGAGCTCGTCACCAGACAGCTCGTCATCAAAGAAAGCTCACCTCCACATGGAGATCATCAACGGAGATGCCATTACCAACATTTCGAGAAGAGCTGATTGAGACGCGCCCGACGATGACGACCCTAATAAAAACTAAAGTTTGATGCAGACACGACGAGGACTATCCTAACCACGGCGCAAAATCGGCGACGAACTTGGCGAACCTCATCGCAAAAAAGGTAACAATATACATATATCTACAAAATTACAAACAAACCGGCGAGAGTGCCGAGAAAATTATTAAAAAAAAATTATACACGGCTAAGGTGCCGAGTAAGCCCGAGCCGGCGAGAGTGCCGAGCAAAAAGAAAATTTATATACGGCTAAGGGTGCCGAGCAAGCCCGAGCCGGCGAGAGTGCCGAGCAAAAAGAAAATTTATATACGGCTAAGGGTGTTGAGCAAGCCCGAGCCGGCGAGAGTGCCGAGCAAAAAGAAAATATATATATACGGCTAAGGGTGCCGAGTAAGCCCGAGTCGGCGAGAGTGCCGAGCAAAAAGAAAATATATATACGGCTAAGGGTGCCGAGCAAGCCCGACTCGGCGAGAGTGCCGAGAAAATTATAAAAAAAAAATATATATATATATTTATGGCTAAGGGTGCCGAGCAAGCCCGATCCGGCGAGAGTGCCGAGGAAATAAACAAGGCGAGAGTGCCTGTTGCGAGAGTGCCAAGCTAAAAGGCGAGAGTGCCGAGAATAAAAAGAGGGGAGAGTGCCCAAAAACAGTGATCCTCGATCACGACCAACGTGCCGTCGGGAGGGACACTCCTTTCCGACGGGCACGGATTTTCCTCTTATACAACAGAGTAAGGCGTGATGCCCGACGACGACACACATGCCGAGGAACGATAGGTGATTCTTCAAACTAACAGACAGCGAGGTAACGAATTTGAATCAGGATACTCTCTTCCTCCCTTTTCGCAAAAAGGGATGGGGGAATATATATACCAATACATCTCAATAGTTTGCAATTTTCAAAGTACAAGCAGACTTGTATATCCATACTTTAAAATATGTCTCACATTTACAAAGTATATATTTACATTTACACTTTTACCTTCGAAGTATATATTACAGTGTTTACAGAGTTTAAATGAACAAGGAAAGTCTCTCGATGAAAAATCAACGATGCCTAGGCCGCATCAGCTCCCATCGGCGAATGACGTCGCCAACGAGGTCTTCTATAACGAACGAGTACTCTGGCTCATGACCAGGGAACCACGCCAACTTTCGAAGAAGAACCTGAGAACAACGCACAAGCGAGAAGAATAAAGGAAGCACGACAAGGAGAAGAAATAGCTCGGCGACATAACCACACAAGGAGCCGACGAAGCGATCGCCAGCTTCGAGGACCAGTGAAGAAAAGCAATGGGAAGAAAGAGTTAGTCATGAGTAAGGCAAAGGTTACTGCATCCGTTATATAGGCATAGTCATCGCAAGGAGACCATCGCTGGAAGAAGTTCATCGCTGCGAGGAGTTCGTCGCTGTAGGCGAGCTCATTGTCGCGAGGAGCTTGTCGAAGAAGATCATCGCTGGAAGAAGTTCGTTGTTGCGAGGAGTTCGTCGCTATAAACGAGCTCGTCGCCGCGAGGAGCTTGTCGAAGAGGATCATCGCTGGAAGAAGTTCATCGCTACGAGGAGTTCGTCGCTATAAACGAGCTCGTCGTCGCGTGTGGAAGAAGTTCATCGCTGGAAGAAGTTCATCGCTGCGATGAGTTTGTCACTATAAGCGAGCTCATCGACGCAAAGAGCGTGTCGCCAAGAGAAGCTCGCCGCCATAAGAAAGATGCTTCACCCAACAAAACCAGTTACAACTCAGCAGGATTCTGCATCAGCTTCCCGAACGGAATCCACCGATCAACAGACTATGATGAGGTTCTCCGACAAAGTTTCTCGGGGCAACCGCGTCAACTAGAGTGGTCGACGGAGTTCGCAAATATCCTTGACAGTTCACCGTTACACTCGTCTTTCATTTTACCAAGTGTTTACACTTGATAAAATGGGGGACTAACTGTTGATGTCGGATTTCGTCAAATCCATCCACAACACAACTGACGGGATGTGCATTTATTGAAGCCCACCTACCCACTCTGGCAGTCTGCTCTTCCCTCAAATCACTCCTAGAGAAGCTAGTGATTGGATATGACAGAGCAGAAGGAAAAAAAGGAGAAGAAATGAGACCCTAGTGATATTGATGGAAAGCTGACAAAGTCCTAAGCCTATAAATACTATGAGAAGAGACATTGAAAAGGAAAAAAAAGGGAGACTCCAGACGAAGAAGAGAGTTTTTAGAGAGAGAGAAACTAGTTTTTAGAGAGAGAAACTCCAGAAAAAGAGAGATTTCTTTGTATTTTTGATTACCGATCTATTGTAATATGATTATATTGAGATTAGAGAGCACATCGTATATTTGTTCATCATACTCCGAGTGTCCAGCTATCAAACGGGAGAAACCGAGTCCTTTTCGGGAATATAATAAATCAGGAATATTCGTGTTCATATCATTATTATGTTCTTTCGATTATTCTTGTGACTGGAAAAGGGCGGTGAAAATCGCCCTCTACAGTGTCACTATTGTGAAGTCACAAAGGGGACTAATGGACATATTACTCAAGCTCACGTGAAATGAAGAAATTTCACCAACTTCGATTCCATTCCACTATAGCTCGAAGTTGAACACACTCTTGAGTAATAATATAATATATAATCCTGACACAGGAGTCCATCGATACAATCAGATTTTGGTAATCATGGTTTTCGTATTTATTATGATTCTCATCAAAGGGTACTAACTGCCGTACTGCCCTTTGATGACACTCATTCTATGAATCTTACAAACTACTAACTCATTGTGTTAATAAATTAATAAGTTGTACATGAGTACTTATTTTTTTTCCACGAGTCATAATAAAGAAATCATAAACTTGTTATCCATATATGCATCCATGCAACTTGTCCCGGTCAACCTTCTGATCCCAAAATGAAAGTTATTAGGAATACCAATGTATTCTTTAACAATCAAATCAAAGATCATATGAGTTGAACCGTACAAGTCCATGATGCTCAAGACTTCAACCGATTCCATCCGATCATCTTTTTGACTTAATCTTACTTTCATCAGTGACGGTCTTACTTGATGATTTCAGGTGTTAAGTCTCTCCGTTCGGTATGGAGACACTCCAATACCCAGTGACTCTCAAAAGTGCGGGACCACCACCAGATCCGGTAATAGATCATCACCTATGGTGTTTTGAGTTCACTAATGGTCTTTACCAATTAGAAGCTCTCACTTTCTAATCTAACCATGAACATTATCTTTAAGTTCTTAACTTATGCAGGTCAAATCTCCTCACACATACACTATGTGTGATGACGTAGCATAATTGTAAATTGTATATATAGCATTTTGGGATGAAACATTTAATTTTATAATATCTAAGATATAATTATATAATATTATCATTAATAAGTTATATTATCTTTAAAAGGAAAGACAACCATAATCTCAGTGAAGTGGCATTAGCATCTGAATAGATGGCATATTATAAAACATGTCCAACAATCTCCCACTTGTTCTCTTAAGAAGATGCTTCATCTCATTTCCTTAAGTCCCTTTTTCCCAAAATGCCCTTGAGATTTTATTCTCTCATTTTCTATGGGTAGGAACGACCTACATTCTCTCACGAGAACATTAATGACTTTTACCTTGTCTATATTCATTATCTCAAATGTTGAGATAATATTTAGTGTATATAGTTCTCACTTTTATAATGGTAACGTGCTCCCACTGAATTAGTGACTTCACCACTGTTGTCACAGTCCGGTGTAGTTACATTTCTATATCCGAAATTAATCATATAGATATTTTTGAGCCATACTTCATATTGTTGGACATATATCCTTAAACAAGATGTATTTATCCATTTGTAAAAGATTATGACAAGTCGTTGAATAAAAGATGGTGCTTATTATGTTAATCTTATTATAGTTACTGGTAGAGTAAAATAGAATGTTTGATCCTTAGTTCATAAAAGATATAATTATGTTATTATTATCACAACAGAGTCAATGTGAGGAAGAATTAATAATCATAATAAATGAACTTAAAATGTCTGTGACCTGATTAACTGGGTGGGAGCCCATTAATCGTATAAGGTCATTAATGTGACTAAGTGACAATCATATTCTGGATTTTGTGTGTGTCACACTCACTAGAAGTGCATTAAGTATGAAGTGTCTTCATATTGGACTTGACCTGACTTAAACTCCGGAAGTTATCATATAAGACCGTCACTAATAACTTGGAGTTGAGTCACTAATAGATGATCAAATGGATATTCGATCTAAGTCCTGAGTGATCTTGAGTCCGAGCTGCTGACTTGATTGTACTTTGATTTAACCGTTAAAGAACACAATATATTACCGTTGTTCCCAACACTATTATTTTGGGAACATGATAGTCAGCAGTAAGGGTAGCTTGGTCATAGACATGAGCATCACACAACTCTCTTCAGAGTCATGATGATTCCCTTGATTGTCGGTGGTGACAAGTGAGAGGTAACCGTGCGCAACTTATGAATCGAAACCATAAGTGGGTTACTCATGATATTACTGACTGAGTCAAGGATGAAAATGCAATGAAGTGCATAACGGTAGAAACCGCCTGCTCATGTGTGGATCATCAAGTGAAAGATTAATAACCCGAATTTGATTGTATCAATGGACACCCAGATGTAATTAAGGGAATAATATATACTGTATCACTAAAGAGTGCAGCCTCGGGTTTATAGTGGAATAACACAAAGGTTTGACGAACACCTTAGCAGTTCGTTCGAGCTTAAGTTATCGGGTCGATGGTCCCTAGGATAGCTCCGTAATGGATGATACGTACGTGATAGGAACATTTTAAGATGTTTAATCATTTGGCAAGACTTATAAAACTGAAGTCTGTGATAGGCATCAGATAGTTTTATCAGTAGCGTGGCAAAAATACCATATCTTGGTAACCAAAATTCACTGACGAAAGAAAGTAGAATTAGGATTTTATTTCATCATGAAAGTTATTGGAAATTAAATTCTAAGAAACTTTGCTTTTGGAACCGAGTCGTTTCGACGTACGGTTTGTGATTTAGAGAATTTCTAAGTTTATGATCGTTTCGGTAAATTATGAAATTAAATCACATGTCACGAATTTAAATGATGGTGTGACACCATGACATTTGAATGTGTGATATTGAGATCAGAGGATATTAATATATTTTAATTATTCGAATTAATTATTAATATCTTATTAATAATTAATAGATTTATATTAATATATATATATATATAATATTTATATATATTATATGTGTAAAATCGAATTGTGTCTTGGAATGTGGAACAATATAACATTCGAATGGATAGGCTTTGGACTTTTCATAATTGCGGCATAAGTACAAAATGTTTTGGTATTTGAGAAAAACCCTAAAATCAATTTAATCCATTGGATCGGTTAGGATTTAATATCAGTCGTTGGATTAAGATAATTGATTTTAACCCTAAATATAATTCGAAATTAATAGCTTGGTGACCAAGCTTAGTTTTTTTGAATTTATGTAATTAATTATATCCGTTAGATCGGTTTAAGATTTAATCTTTACCGTCAGATTGGAAATTAATTAATTATATATATAATATATATTTTTCGAATTATATAAAAGGATAAAATCGAATTAAGTTTTTATTAAATCTTTAGATATTTGATTTTATCCTAAATTAATTTGATCCATTAGATCGGTTTAAAGATTTATCTCAACCGTTGGATCTAGATAATTACAATTCGAATTTTAATATATATATATATATATATATATATATATATATAAATTCGAATTTGATAAGATAAGAGAATAAGACTGTTTTTTGATTTTATCCAAGTCTTTTCTTATTTAATTAAATCCCTAATTAATTATATCCCTTGGATTTAGATAAGTTTATATCTAGACCATTGGATTGAAATAATTAATTATATTTAATTATAGAATTCGAATTTTAGGGGAGAGAATTTCTCTAATTCGGTTACAGTCTGAGCCTATAAATAGGGAGCTCATTCTACACATTTTTCACACCTTTCCCCATAGACAAATTCGAACTCTCCCTCTCTTTAAGGGTCTGCGAATTTTTCCTCTGATCTCTCTTTCTAGTTCGGCTTAAGAGACCTAGTTCTCCGGAAGCTTAAAAAGAACCATCAGTTTAAATTTTGCGACGGTGTCCTGCTGGCGAAGCCCACACTTCGGTACGAGGAATCCAGGAGAATATCCCGGAAGATCACGGGTGTTTCCCTCAGCACCGGCGGAGCCCTGCCAAGTTCAGAACACGTAGCCGGAAGTCGATAATAGAGGTACGGCCGTATGCATTGGCCTAATAAATGCGACCATTTACTGCTTTCTATTTATATCCTATAAAGACTAGATTATTAATAATTATTTATGAATATTAAATTACATAATATTTATCGGGTCTTGTTGTATGGTTATTATCCGATGTTCGAACCGTTGGTCGGTTAACATGTTTTTCCGCTTAAAATAAAAAAAATTAAATGTTACCCGGACGGTTCGACGGTATAATTCGTGATAATAGTCAAGGATTTTTCCAACACATATGTGTAGAACCTGAATAGTTCCTAAGCCATATAGTCTTCATTCATGGAATAAGGTTGTTTATAAGCAAACCCTTATAGTCAATTCATTCAAAAGTGTATAAACAATCCAGAATATTTTAGGAAGAAGTTCCACGCTTCCGTTACGTAATTTTAAGCTGGAGCTTTCGGAGTTTGCGTCCTTATTAAAATTCGCACCCCAAATTCTTAACTCCTAAGATAGCTTTTAAGTAATCTTATAGAAAGATTCTTATTTATTAAGTGAGACCATAAATGTCATTATCTCGAATATAAAATATTCTAAGAACATTTATTCTTTTTCCATATTGGAATTCGTTCGTTTATCTTACATACCGTTTGTTAATTATTGGTCGTAAACGATCAATAACATCTCCGACTACTGAAGTTTCCATAATTTTCATGTCAACGAGTTAATGCATGACTCAAGGACATGGTTATGAAGTACTTAAGTTTCTGATGAACATCATCAAACTTAGACTTAAAGATTTATTTTAATGCCTTGAATACATTAGTCTACAAATCAGTGTTCCGTCTTGTTAATCCATATAGGAATTAAACAACTAGTTATTTAGAAAGACTTAATTTATAACTTCCCGCCATTACTCTTAATAGAGATTTACAGACTATGAATCAGAGACTCTGGATAGATAGCATAGTAACCAGAGTGAGAGATTTCTTCCTGGTCTCTCAACTCTTATTTCTAGGGAATAACCCTCGATTACTACTCTAGCTATGAAGGCTTTATCCTTCCTGTCTATTCCTCTCTTTCAACTATCATAAATTTCTTGACATATCTTGGATCGAAATCCATATGTTAAATTTACTAGTAATAATTATGATTCTATCCACTCATAATTATATGCATTATTTCAGAATTGGATTTCTTTCAATTTTGTAAATTAGAAGAAAAATTCAACGTCTTGTTTATTCTAAACACGTTGTTCAATCTAGGTGCTCATAGTTTCTGTTTGACTGGCATAGTCTCCCACTATACATGAGTACTCTAGATTACTAATTCCTTTGTGGTCCCTATTTCTTATTATTTAAACTTCTTGACAAACTTAACATTCATCTCATTATAACTTCACACCCATATTCATCATTAATGTCGCTTGGAAAACCATTAATTGAACTAAGCTATTTATTAAGAATGTTCATTTAGTGATTTCTTAATCGTATGAGTTATATCACAGACGTCGTGATTCAATAATTAAATGTTTATCAAAACTTTGACTAAAAGTTTCTAAACTTTGAAAACCGTGTTTAAGCGTTCTTCTTGATCAATCAAAGTCGAACTCGACCGTTTGATTAAGAACTTTAGTTTGTTTATTATATTTACTAAATTAGTGTCATTGAGTGTACAAAGAATTGATTAAATTCTTTTCAGTACATTCAATCTAATTCATAATAATAATTCAAATCATCTAAACACGTTCAAATATTTAATTATTAAAACTCATCGATTTCACTAAATTTATTTGTTCTTAATAACTTTAAGTTATAATCCAATTTTATTTCATCTTGAATTATCTAACAACTTTGTAACTAGAAATACAAACTTTCGTTCAAAATTTTATAAAGTTGTAAATTCAGATCCAAAATAAAATAATATAAACTTAAAATTAAATAAACTTAAATCAATCCTAAGCAAGCTTCAGTCTTCACGGTCCATATTCGAGACACTCGAAGAACGTGTAGATTGCTATCTGCAAGATTACAAACAACGTTCTAGTTAGACTTTAATTTATGGACTTAGGATTGTTAAATACCTCCAATAAAATTAACTCGAAGAAAAGTGATCATCACCTTTTCTTTCGTTCATTTGCGGATTGACAATGGACAGTTCCTCTTTCTATGTCCTCGCTTTGAATAGCGAAAACAACGAGGTACGTTCACTTTGATCTTCTTGCGTGCTTCTCTCGGATTTTCTTCATTCGTGACTTGAATAATCAAGTTTTCCGTCATGACAGCCCTCTTGATAATCTTATCAAGTTCAACTCGGGTTATGTTAATGAGATCCTTTTTGAACTTGGCATCCCTTTTATGATAATGACTAAACATCTCACGGATGTATGAACAATCATCATCATAAACAAGAAACCGAGCATCGGGAACCTCGCCAACAAATCTGACTTGCTCATCTAGGGGAACATTAGAGTTCTCCAAAGTTATGTTAGTTATTCTTCATGTCTGACTTGCTCGTCAAGGGGAACATTAAAGTTCTCCAGAGTTATGTCATGTTGTTCTTCATCTCTGATTCGCTCGTCTAGGAGAACATCAAGGTTCTCCATAGGTGTTTCATGACGAACGTAATTTGAGTCACTGGAATCGTCTGAAGAGCTGGGGTCTAAGTTCAATTGGTTCGTACTCGGGATTCCGAACACACTTTTGAAGTATGAATCAAAGTATGAAAAATGACTTCTTTCACTGGATCGTGGCAGTAAGCGAACTTTGAACTCCAGCTCCCTGACACGAGCATCACTGGTATGCTCGCCGCAGAAACCGAGAGGTAACAACGCAAACCTGAGAGGCCGAGGGGCCCGCCATAACCGGAGCGCTTGTCGGTAGAGCGAACTCAAAAGATGAGGGCTCGCTTCCTGGGATCGGGGTCGGCCCGTATAACGAGCCGTGAGCAGGAGGAGGAATAGCGAAAGCTGGACTAGAGCCTGGCCCCGATGGGCGGATCGTCTCCTCAACCCTGGGCCCCTCGGTCGTGACCGCAACCCGCTTTCCTCTCTTTTGTCGGCCCCGACGGCCGGAAAGAGACGGAGGCATTGTGGAGGGGGGTCTCTCGCAAGATCCGTCGATCGTGAATGTCGTTCTTCTCTTCTGCCGGCCCAGACGACCGGAAAGAGACGGAGGCAATGGGGAAGGGGATCTCCCGCGAGATATGTCGGTCGTGACCGCCGTTCCTCTCCTCTGTCGGCCCTGACGGCCGGAAAGAGACGGAGGCAATGGGGAGGGGGGTCTCTCGCGAGATCCGTTTCCGCTGTGCTCCATGCCTGCAAAGGAAGAAAAAAGCCACGTCAGAAATCGATTCAGTATCGTCAAAAGGCAAACAATCGCCACATGTCAGAAAAAGAAAAAGACCAGGAGAGCGGCCAGACTCTTCATCAATGTTCGGAGGAAGGGCAGTCAGACCACGGGCCGATATCCAACCCGACTGAACCCACGCTGATCTCTTCAAATAAGAAGCAAAGAGTCCGGGAATAACGGACTTCGTCTTAAAAAAGTTGACGACGTCCGAGTCCCCCGCGGCCGGGTACAGGTACGGTAATGGGGGTCCAAATTGGTGAGGCACAGATCCTAGATAGGCAACTGAGACCCACACCCAATAATCACGCCAATACGGACCGAGCTTCTTACGAAGACCGGTGGTCTTGAAACCCTTAATCGCGTCAGGGACATGCCAATTCTCTGCCCCTTGTCCGCCACAGTTAGGACGGAACGTGAAAAGCATGCAAAACTGGTCTAAAGACAGCTCGCCGCCACGCTCTTCGTGCCTCATCGAATAGCACCCCGTAGCATATCGACAGGCATTCGGGCTGAGCTGGATCGGGTGCAAACCGAGCGACACGAGTAGCTACTCTAAAAGAGGCGGAATCGGCAATGCGAAACCTAGTCGAATACTCTCCAAAGGAACCGCAACCATCCCTTCGTGTGGTCGACTGGGTATATCCTCCTCTGACGGTGCGCGAACCCCTTCAACGGGAACCATATGCTCATTTCGGAAGAAAGCCTCGAGCCCCTAAGGAGTGACAACGCTCGGCAAGTCAATATCTGAAAAGTCTGATGAAGGATCAGACCAGTACCGACCGCACCTCCGTCGAGTAGACCCGGTTCGTTTCCTGACAGTTTGATCGAAAATTGGGCAAGACCTGTCTGCTATGCCGGCACTATAAAAGGGTCCGCCCGCGTCATCGGCCACAAGATCGGCACTATAACAAGGTCCGCCCGCGTCATCAACCACACGATCGGTACCTGCAGCACCCATACGAATATCCGAATCCATCTCTGGGGTCTAGGACCCGCTTCCGAGCCAACTAGCAAATCACACGGGGAAGTCGTCTCAAGAACGCTCACCTCGGCCGGCATAGAACTCGGCAATACAGGTGACCCCCGAGAAATCTCGGGAATCAGATCAACCCAACTGCGTAGTCTCAGCAAGCCCTCGACCGCCGGACCCGTCAGAACACTAGGCACGTCTTGGGCATCAGAGACAGCAACCCAGCCGCCCCGCGCGGGATCTTCAACAAAGGGAGACACACGGACCGAGTCGGCCGGTAAAGCCATCCTTGGAAGCCCCCTGGGCCCGAACCAGGGGATCAACGTACCCCGAATCCAGGGCATAGGAAACAGGGAATCAATTCCCGTCCTCGACCCCGGAAACATCGCCTGCATACTGTCAAAGCCGGCCCGTCAGAGCCCCGAATCAGCCCGAATATCAAACGGCATCGTCGCCACGCATCCGAAAAAGGCCGGAGATGCTGCCCCACCGTCATGGGCCCACTTCAGAGGGATCGGGGACGAGACGAACCCAACGGGCCCACTCCGAGTCTCATCACGAGCTGAAAAACTGGCCAAAGTTTCCCAGAACCCTAGGACCCCGCTGCCATCGCCGGGGAATCGTCCCGCCGGAGTTACCGGAAGCCGGTGACCACTGTGGGCACCTCCCGTCGACAGCCCATAGCTGCCTGGGCCTATAGAGGCCAAATCATGCCTTCCCGTGAGAACCCCACGCGAGCCCCACCGTCGCCGTCGTTGCATGCCACCGCCCCCAACGCCGTGGCCGAAGTCCCAGGGACGTCGTGGAACTCTTCCCCGTCACGCGCAAGCTCGTCGCCGGCGTCGTGGGCGAGGTCGCCCTCCACAGATCCGCGCGAAAGCAGGACCGCGCCACCCCGCGCCTCTTCCGCGTTATCCACGGCCACCGTCGACATGAACGAGGTCGCCCCCTCACGCCGTGCGCGGTGGCGGTCATCTCCGGCGGTGAAGCGCTCCGGCGAGCTTGGTGGTGGTCGATTGGGTACACTCTCCATGGGGTTAGAGAAAAAGCGGTTCGATTTCGGAACTCGACTAAAAACAACATTTTGCTCAAAAATGCCTCTAAACTCATCCTCTGTGGAATTCATTGACAAAATAATGGGCCCGAGAAAAACAGCACTCAGTTACGTGATTAAGAAAATTTATTTTATCGTTTCTCAATCCGAGCGTCGATTTTAAAATTCTCGAATGAAGGGCCCGCCGTGAATTTATAGTTTCTCGGAAATTTCAAATTCCCGTGAAACTGAGTGGTTAATGATACGTGTTTTTCACGGAATTGATTTTTTTTTAATAGTAAAGAAAAAATTATTTAATTAATCTTTCTTTTGTTAAATTGAGTCAATTTTGGCCATGATGTCACTGAAAGTTAAGAAGCCGAAAGAAGATACGTAGAATTCCTGATACCGTTTCGACGTTTAGATTCGAACCGTTTGACGTCGTTCTCGGGGACATTCGCGTTAGCCCCATTGCCTCTGGCTGAAACATACGATTGCCCTTGTATTTGAAGGGACGCAATTTATGATCAAAATTACTATTATTTATGATTAACCAACATTTATCAAATCTGAGTCCATTGAGCAACATTCACCCTAAATATCTTTAAGTTATGTTATAAAAATTAGTAATTTGCGGAGATTCCCTTTCAAACTTTTTCCTTGAATTAACGTTTCTGTGGTAAATACCCCCCTCGTGCTTATAAAATTGATGGAAACCACTATCCACGTGACCTCCTGAATCGGATAAAAAAAATGTATTTTTCGATTCTCACTATATATTAATAATACTAATTTATCAACAAGGTTATGCCCAAAATGAAATTCAGACAGAGCATCTTTAGATAACCGAAAGTGGCTACCCAAAGGAGTTCCAACCGGCTTGGCATCTTCCATGTTGAACTTCTTGATGATCTTTTTCACATATTCTTCTTTTGAAAGTTTTAACCCATCCTTGCTTCGTATAATCCTCATCCCGAGGATTTGCTTCGCGGCACCGAGATCCTTCATCGCAAATTCCCTTGACAATCTTTTCTTCAACTTCTCGATTTCATGAAGATTTGCTCCCACTATGAGCATGTCATCGACGTAGAGGAGCAAAATCATGTAAGAGTCTTCAAATATCTTGAAGTAGCAACAATGATCCGCCTCGCACCTCACGAACTCGGCTTTCTTCATGAAAGAGTCGAACTTCTTGTACCATTGTCTCGGAGCTTGTTTCAAGCCGTACAAACTCTTTTGGAGCTTGCACACCATCTTCTCTTTGCCTTTGACCTCGAAGCCTTCTGGTTGTTTCATGTAGATCTCTTACTTCAAATCCCCGTGAAGAAATGCCGTCTTCACATCCATTTGTTGAAGGTGTAGATCTTCTTTTGCTACCAATCCAAGGACGGTTCGGATAGTTACCAATTTGACTACCGGAGAGAAAATCTCGGTGTAGTCAATGCCTTCCTTTTGTTGGAAGCCCTTCACGACCAACCGCGCTTTGTAGCGCTTACTCCCGTCGTGTTCTTCCTTTATCCGGTAGACCCACTTGTTGTATAACGCCTTCTTTTTCGCCGGTAGCTCGGCTAATTCTCACGTTTTATTGCACAACAATAAGTCCATCTCGTCCTTCATCGCCAACTCCCACTTGCTCGATTCATCGACTTCCTTAGTTTCATCATAGCTCTCGGGTTCACCCTTGTCGGTGAGCAAAATATGGTTGAGCGATGGTGAGAACCTTTGTGTTGGCCTTCTCACCCGAGAAGATCGGCGTAGCTCGGTGATCGGCGTTTGTTGAATTGACGGGGGTTCAACTTCTTCATCGCATTCTCCATCACTCTCGTGGTGATGTTCTTCTTCGGCTGCTTGTTCTCCCACTTCCGGGGCATCCCTTTTCGCTCGTGTGCCGGAAACTCAATCAAATCAACCACCACTGATTTTTCATTCTCCGTTACGCGGCTTTCCGGGACTTCTCGAAGCTTGTCTTTGTACAACACTTGTTCATTGAAGATGATGTCCCTGCTTCAGATGATCTTCCGGTTTTGATCATCCCAGAAACGATAACCAAGCTCGGAATCACCATAGCCAATAAAATAACACTTCTTAAACTTTGCATCAAGCTTACTTCTAGAAGTGGCATCAATATGAACATAAGACAAACAACCAAACACTTTCAAATGAGAAAGGTTTACCTTCTTCCCTCTCCAAGCCTCTTCCGGAATTCAGAAATTTAATGGAACTGATGGTCCTCGGTTGATCAAGTACGCCGCGGTGTTAACCGCATCGGCCCAAAACGTCTTCGGTAGCCCGGAATGTAACCTCATGCTTCTTGCACGCTCATTTATGGTCCAGTTCATCCTCTTTGCTACCCCGTTTTGTTGAGGTGTTCCGGGGATGGTCTTTACCATCTTAATCCCATGTTCGGCACAATATCTCTTGAAGTTTCCGTCAATGTACTCTCCGCCGTTGTCGGATCTCAAACTCTTCAACTTCAAGCTTGTCTCATTCTCAACCAAAGCTTTCAACTTCTTGAAAACGGTGAACACATCGGACTTGTTCTTCATGAAGTAGACCCAAAGCTTTCTTGTTGAGTCGTCAATGAACGTCACATAGTAGTGTGACCCTCCGAGGGAAGCAACCGGGGCCAGTCCCCACACATCCGTGTGAACCAATTCTAACTTCTCGGTCTTTAACTCTCTCTCTCCTTTGAGAAACTAACTCGCCGTTGTTTCCCAAGCACACAACTCTCGCACAAATGGTGGTCCACCGACTTAAGCTCAAAAATCTTTCCGTCTTTCACGAGAATCTTCATACATTTCTCGCTCATGTGTCCGAGTCGATTGTGCCACAACTCGGACTTGTTGGCATTGTCCACGAGCGCGGCCGAGTCGGAACAACTTGTCGTCATGTAAATGGTACCGGTCTTATGGCCGCGGGCAACGACCAAAGCACCCTTTTCTACCTTCCACGCTCCACCGCCAAAGGTTATCGTGTGGCCTTCTCCGTCGAGTTGGCCCACCAAAATTAAGTTGCGCTTCAATTTCGGCACAAGTCGAACCTTCTTAATCTTCCACGTGCGTCCGTTTGGCATCTTCAAGGTGATGTCCCCGGTACCAATAATATCTAGTGGTATGGCGTCGGCCAAATAGACTTTCCCGAGGTTCCCCGCAACGTAGTTCTCCATTTCCTCTTTGTTCGGAGCTTTACAATCTTTCCTCATGTGACCCGTTTTACCACAGTTCCAGCACTCCATTTTTCGTCCGAATCTTGACTGACCTCTGCCATTTCTCGACTTTGATCTACCCTTGTTCCAGTTGTAGCTCTTTTCGGTTCCTCTGTCTCTGTGTTCTACGTGCAACGGAGAACTCGACGATGCTTCCCCTAAATCGATTCTCCGAACTTCCTCTGCAAGAATACGATCTCTGACATCGTTGAACTTTAACTTGGCGGTACCCACGGAGTTACTAACCGCTGCCCTCATCGATTCCTAACTCGGTGGTAAAGACGCCTACAAAATTAGGGCACGAACTTCATCATCAAAATCTATTTCAACGGACGACAACTGATTGACTACGGTGTTGAACTCGTTCAAGTGAGTAGCTACAGACCCATTTTCTTCCATTCTCAAATAGAAAAGTTTCTTCATGAGAATTACCTTGTTGTTCGCCGAGGGTTTCTCGTACATATCGGAGAGAGCTTTCATCATGCTCGCCGTGGTCTTCTCCTTCGCCACGTTGTGCGTGACGTTTCTCGACAACGTCAGCCGCACAACTCCGAGCACTTTTCTATCAAGGAGAGCCCATTCCTCATCATCCATATCCTCTAGTTTCGAACCCAAATGAAGATGAAGCTCTCTACCATAGAGGTAGTCTTCTACTTGCATTCTCCAAAATGCGTAGTCCGAACCATCGAACTTCAAGCTTTGCACCAACCCATCATTTCCACCCATCGTCTTTTAGATCGCAACACAACCCGGTCGCTCTGATACCAGTTGTTAGGGAATAAGCACCGAATGCCCTTTGAACCGAAGACGAAATAATGGCAAGAAACGAAATAAAATGACATCGGAGATTATAGTGGTTCGCCCCCAATGCGGGAGGTACGTCTACTTGCCGCTTGCAAATATGATCCACTAGAATATCCAACGGAGTTGTTCGAATACACCCTCGAGCTCACTCACTCTTCCCTTGTGTTTACAAGTGTTTCTCACTCAGGAACAAAACCCCTTTGTTATTCCCTTTCTTCTTGTTGTGCCCACAGCAAGAGCAACACACCCACAAGAAAAACAAATGATGGCTGAAACAGAGCCCTCACACTACAAAGCTTTCTCTCTCAAAGCTCTATGCACCCAAAGCTCTCACTTTTTTCTCTTGTGGAGGATGAAGACCCACCGAGCTCTCTATTTGCCCTAATCTCAAAGCTTCTCCTAGAAGACAACTTTACCATCATGAAAGTCTAAAGCAATGGAAGAGGAAATACCAATATTACCTCTAAGCTAATCATGACTTTCCCAATTGAATTAGGCTTCACATAATAACAGGATGAATCTGCGGAGAGGAAAAAACAATGGGTCAGGGGAAGCGGGGAAGATAGCGGAGACGTAAAAGCCTTCTAAAAAACACAATATCCTAAAATCTGCTCACCTGGAAATAGAAAACTACATCAGCAAGGATGCTCGATGATCCATTACACAAATGAATATATATATATATATATATATATATATATATATATATATATACACGAAAATTGTACCGGTGAGGACATGACATGGTTCAAGGATGAGAGGCGCTCCATCGTGAGAGTATTTGCAAGTCACAGTGTCGTTGACACAGAGAAAAATTATGGAAAGATAAAATCAAGAATCTCGCTCGAAGGAGATTCCGACTTCGACTAATCATGGAAAATGATGTTAAGAAATATAGTACCTTCCACTTGGTGACGCTCCCCACCTGAAGCTTGGAACGAATTTGGTGACGGCTTCGGAGATGAAAGTAGGTTGACAGTATATATCATCTTTGAACTGAAAAAATTGTCTTTACCACATTTTTATATCATATAAATAAATAAATGATGGAGAAATGAAAATGAAGCAGTCGTGTAAAAATGGTGAAAAATAATGGAAGAACGATGTAGAAATGAAACATTATTTTTTATTTATTTATAGGCCAAATGTAGAGTAGCGTTTTGCGAATCCGAAAGGTCTGCTGTTTTTTTTTCTGTTCTCATTATTAGTGAGGCTATCAATTATGAGCATATTATGAAGAAGTAAATGTTAGTGCTCATGAAGTGTTAGGTATGAGCCATTCGTTACAACTTACAACATTAACAACATTAATAGTAATATAATAACTAATACATTAAGCGATACACTAATAGGTGACGCATTTGTAATTAAAATCCCAACATTAATAGTATAATAATCTCATGACTAAAATCCATAAATGTTATATGTATTTGTTATTAATTGTCCTATATAAATCATGATTAAAAAAATTCTAAATTCTTAAAAAACTTGAATTCCTAACACCTTAACTATAACTTGGCACGTCACTTGTTGTTTCCTCCTTTTGTAATATATAGATTTCGGGCCCGTTTGACATTGCTTATTATTAGGTGCTTTTGGTTTTTTTTTTTTTTTTTTTTTATAATTTTAAGTTAATATATGTGTTTAGTAAGTTATAATAGAAGCACTTCAATAAAAAGTTTAGTTTTTTATAGGAAAAATTCAAAAGTATTACCATGTAATAAGGTAATAGATGTTTTTGCTAGAATCCACTTTTTCTTTTCTTTTTCTCTACCCCCATAAATATTTTTTAGGGTGGTAAAAGTACCAAAAATACATATTATTATTGCGGTTAAGATTTCAATTCTTTTTAAGTGGTAAAAGTATCAATTTATACGTCCATATTTTTTAATTATTGTGATTAAAGTACCAATTCTTTCTGGATGGTGAAGATACCAAATTTTTATGTCCATTTTTTAAAATTATTTCGGTTGAAGTACCAATTCCTATTGGATGGTATACCAAAATATTTTACTATTGCGGTTATAGTACCAATTTTTTAAGGTGGTAAAAGTACCATTATTTTATGTTCACATTCTTAAATCTATCTATCTATCTATCTATATATATATATATATATATATATATATATATATATATATATATATATATATATATATATATATATAAAAGGAAAATCTATCAACAATAAATTAGTAGTCTAAAAAACCATGGATTGGAGAATCCTCTTTTTACAGATTTTCTATTTTTTAAAAGAAAAAAGCAATTGTAACAACACAATACGTATGGTTTTTCGTTTCTCTTGCAAGCATTAAGTTTCCTTTAAAGCATTATGTCTCATTCAAAGCATTGAATTAATTTAGTGGAGATTTACGTTTCACCAATTAGTAGTGGAAGAGAAAATGATTTTACTTAATTGATGGATAGTGGTTTAGTTCTGTAATGCAAAATTGGCTTCTGTTTATCTTCTTCTTCTTCTCAAATGTCACGAGCTTATCCCAAATGCATGGATGATGAGAACGAGAACGCCAACATTATTTGAGCTCCATCGTCACAACCTCGCTTGATCGGTCGCTCTCCCTGTCGCTATTGTTCCCTCTAGATCTGTCAACAAGCGAGTTCGCTCGGACAAACTCATCACTCAAGAAATCTTTGTAGCGATCCTTTTAATTTTTCACGGGGTTACATTTGTCTAGCGGACCCGGATATGAGAAGATGCTAGGAGGACTTTTTTTTTTCATTGGTATATTAATCTTTTCAATAATTTATAATTTAATTGATTGAATCATATTAGGTAAGGGTTTTTTTTTTTTTACTCAAACATATGTATGACTTTCATCTATAGGATCATTTTTTTTGTCAAAGTATAAAAAATTTGAATTAATAATTCTTCTAGTTGATGTATTCTTTTCAATGAAGTTTGAAAATTTTGAATTAATATTTTTTCTCGACTCTCTGCCTCGCCTTTCTCTCCGGCAACAAACCCTACCTTCTGAAATGGTAAGAATTACTTTGAAATCTCGATGGCGACAACTCCTCTAATAGTGACTTAACATCTCTGGTGATTCATTGTATTCAGTTTTTTTTTTTCATTTCAATGCATTTTTAATTATGCGTACAATTTTTTTCACTTATTATTCCAGAAATAGAAATAAATCATTCATGTTTTTTTTTTACATGTAAGCTTTGGTGACAGGATATTCAAGATAATACTAAGTACAAGAGTGGCGTTGAGGTGATAAATTCATATTCTCTTAATTTTAAATTGTTTAAAACTTAATTTGTTACTCTTTTTTTTTTTAATATTATTCAATTTTATTTTAGTTAGACGTTGATTAAGTAAATATGGATCTTAAAGGATGAACATGAGAGAGAAAAGTGTGCACCTAAGTGAAAGATTATTAGATGATATTCTGGTCCTTCTTGAATTTTGAGTGATATATTGGGATCTCTTTTATTTGGTTTTTAAAGTGTTCTGCTCAAGATTGTAAAGGATATATCCGTTCATAAAGAGAGTTTACAGATACCATCAAGAGATCAAGGATACATATTCTCATTTCTTAATTTTTAGGCTTTTTAATTTTTTAATTCATATAAATGATTATCATTAAGTATAGATAATAATCAATGATTATTATACACCCAAATTTTAGAGCGACTCAAGGAATATAAAAGTGTGCAATAAGTCGATCACAGTACAGAATAATTGTAGATTGATTATTTTTGTCAAGGAATGCCGAAATAATTAAGAGCGGATAGTTTTCAATTTACTGAGACAAAAGAATAGGAAAGCGTTTTTTTTTTTGTTTCTATTATAAATGAAATATAGATGTATATATTATACAGCATGATTTAATTATACAGTAACTTTTATACAACAAGATTTAATTTATACGCTTATACAATTTTTATTTTATTTTTCACTGATTTTATTATTATTAAAAAAATGCAATGTCTTACGGCTTAAATCATGTTGATATTTTTTGTACGCTACCGCGCAAAGCGCGGTGCCGGTCCACTAGTTATTATAGTTAATGTAACAATTCTTTTTAGAAGGTAAATGTAAATAAATAAATAAATAACAAATACATATTATTATTACAGTTAAAGTACTAAATCTTTTTAGTTGATAAAAGTACTAATTTTTTTATCATGGACAGAAGAACACATGGATGTAAGAAATTGGTACTTTCATAATAACTATTGCCAGTTAAAAGCACAACAACAAGCTAAGAAATCTTTTTTCTTTTTATTTATTGAATAATTATATTATTTAAATTATTTTTTTAGCTTTTTTATATTAATATTAAGATTTAACAAATATTATTTATGTCTACTTTTGTATTTTTTGACATTTAGAAGCTAATTAAGTAAAAATAGTTACCAAACACTAAAATGAAACTTTTAAAAAAACCAATTGTCTTATGTTTTGATTAACCAAACAGTGCATTACTATCTCTGACAGCAATTTTTCTGGCAGTATATTTTGAAAGCGATTCTGAACACAGCACATCAAGGCCAAACTGGGCCTTCAACTTACATGTTTATACATGTGTGTGTTTAAAATAACGTCTGATATAAATTGTTGTATCTCTTATTTTGACGAAAGGTTATTAAACAAAATATTCAGGCAAGGTTTAAAATGTCGCTTGCCGATGTCGTTTCGCATTTTCCGTTTTATGGATATATCGCTTGCCGATGGGTATGTCGATGGGCAAATCGTAAAAAAAAAAAGGCATGCCGCATATACCGCATGGGCATACCGCATGCCGATGGGGTTTTCGACGGATATTTTGTAAAAAATATTTGAGTATTTAAGCAAGATATTTATATAGGTTCAAAACTACATATTTAATAAATACAAGACATAATTGTATGCAACAAAACACATTTGCAACTTAAATATGTAAGTGAAATGTATAATATTAAGTCACTTTATTAGTTGAAATGTATAATATTAAGTCAAATTATTATGTGAAGTGAATATGTATGCTAATTAAGTGTGTAATATTAAGGGAATATGCATGTTAATTGTATATGTATGTTAACAAATTTAATATTAGTTGAAGTGTATAATATTAAATGAATATGTATATTAAGTGTATATGTATGTTAGATGAAGTTAATATGTATGTTAAATGTATAGTATTATTTGAAGCGTATAATATTAAGTTAAAATATTAGGTGAAGTGTATGTGTATGTTAAGTGTGAATGTGTGATATTAGTTGAATAACAAAAAGTCCCACATTGATAGATGACAAGAGTTTGGTGATGTTTATATACCAAATATTAGGGACAAGGGCTTGGGCCCTTTGGGTCATAGGATTTTGTGGATGGGGGAGGACTCACACAAATGTTACACCACCACACGCGCCCGCCGCCGCCGCCGGCCGTGACGTGGCGGGGTGGGGTGGGGTGCTCTTGTGTGCGTATAATTATTTTTGCCGAAAGTTTAATTAGTATTTTACCGAAATCTACCAAAAATATGATTTTTTGCGGGGTTAGTAGAATAAGACAAAATAAAGACTTTTCAATATTTGACCGGTCAACGACACGTTACTTTATAACAATAAACCTTGACGATTCAACGCCCACGTCATCAGACACGTAGTTCCTGCCCATGGGACTTAAAACGACAAAACAAACAATAAAAAACCACAGTTTATACAACACCATAAAAGCGAGAAATGCAAAATAGCACCATCACATAAATCATTCATTAAATCCATTACAATTTCAAAATGGAAAGATCAATATAATATACATTGTTCAGTTTGACGAACACTAAAGGTACGGGTAAACGAAAAAAAAATACTTGGATCTTTTGAACCCATCTACTCCTCATCCTAACGCTGAACAACGTATATATATATATATATATATATATATATATATATATATATATATATATATATATATATATATATATATATATATATATATATATATATATATATATATATATGCGTGTGTGTGTGTGTGTGGAATGGGTGAGCACCATATGCTTAGTAGGGAATCTATTACCAATTCTCTTTACCGAACCATTATTGGTCAAATTTCAATTGAATAAATTAAACGTCAACATAAACCATTTAATCATCATTTTCAATCATTTTATCAACAATAATATAAATAAATAAATAAATATACCCCACAAAAGTCAAATCATTTCGGTGGACCATGCCGAGTAAGCTCGCGCCTTTACTCCACTATATCCCATCGAGTCCTCAAGGCATTAGCCCAGGTGGACTAGAAGTCCCTAACCGTAACTCGCCCTCGTCTCGGGATCCTAATGTCCACCCAAAGACGGCCAGTTCGCCATGGGCCGAAATGTTGACTTTTGGGTCACCCATCATATCCAGAATCATAACCATGTCTGGCCTACTGCGCAGTAGCCAGCTGCTCGTCAGCAGCTCCAATCACATCATCCGTCCGAAGCGGGTACCAATATTATAATAATCATCATCTGCTCGAAGCGGGTACCATATCAACAAACGTCATCCCGATGTCACCGTAAACATAAAATATATAACAAGCATCAATCCGATGCAACCATACCTGGTATCCAGCCTCGCTATCAAGTAACGACAATCATAACATTAACCTTTATTAATTATTAAATCATTTCATTAAATCCGATATTAACCTAACCAGTTCAATCTTCATTAAAACGTTGGTTTCTAAGTTCATTTTAATAAGCGAGAAAAGGTAATAGCCCCTACCTCGATTCGTGAAAACTTTGTTCGGTCAACTAACAAGTGGAAGGAGGAGGTTCGTGTAGGCCTTGGGTTATATGATCAAGAACTTAAGGTTCCGATATAGTGTTCGAGGTGGGCGATACGATTTGCACAATCTACGAGGCTAGCAAAGAATGACAATATGCTTTAATGAAATACCGATACCATTCATAAGTCAATATGTCATTAGGATTGGACTTAAAATTGTCAATTGGAAACCCGATATGCTGAAATTTAACCCGGGCCGAATCTCCGTCTGGCACGCAAAACGAGATAGCAAAACGAGCATCAATTTAAATGATTTAATATCTCTTATAGCCTAATCCGACTACTCTAAGATCAAGGACAATGTCAATTTCATCAACCAAGGCCCAAAACCTATCTAATTTAATCATGGGGATTTCAAAGCTAGGGCGGCAAAATTGAAGGCTTACTGGAAGTCGGATAAAGAATCCGATTAAGGGCTTTCGATCTCCTCGAGAGGGCTTTAAAACCCCTCAATCAATTTTGGAAACGGAGGTCGACGGCAGTTGCCAGTGACGCCGAGTATCGGCGCCGGAGATGGCTCGCCGGAGAAAACAGAGACTCCCACCACCACATATCGAACCTCCTGAGAATAAATACGAAGCTCATTTCTCCAATCGATCGCTCAAACTCCACGGATCTAAACCGTTATAACCGAAGCTCCCGACGGGTTTTCTGATCAATGCCCACAATTTCCGACCAACAAAGACCTTTCACCGTACTCGTATCTTCACGAGCTTTCCAACGATACCAACCATTCACCGATCGGAGCTTTGGAGAGAAAGTTATGATGTCTTGAAAATTTGTTGGAGAGAGAAAAGAAAAAAAAAAGAAAAAAAATAAAGAGAGGAGAGAGATGGTGACTACAGGGAAGGGAAAGAAAAGAGAGGGGGAGGGAGAATGGTTCATTCGAACCTTTTCTCTGACAACATTTTTTTTCCCAAATATATATATATATATATATATATATATATATTAAACATAACTATATATATATTATGGGTTTTACAATACTCTACCCCTTTAAAAATTTCATCCTCGAAATTTAAACAAAACCATCTTTGAACAAGGAAGGGTACTTCTCCATCTTCTCCGACTCTAACTCTCATGTTGGGTCTCTTACATCGTGGTGTTGCCAAACCACTTTAACTAGTTGGGTTTCTTGCCGACGAAGAACTTTGACTTCACGGTCTATAATTCCAGTTAGGTGTATCGTGGAGCTAGCTTTCTTTTAATTCCAAAATAGGAAACACCACGCATGGGTTTTACTTTTAGGAACACATAATCGTTAACTATGTATTTCAATGACCTTCGTCTTTGATCCGCATAACTCTTTCGGTGACTTTGAGCAGTTTTAAGTCTCTCCCGAATAAGCTTGATTACTTGCATTGTATCTATGAGATACGAAGGACTGAGAGTAATATGATCTTTATACTCGGTCTAATCAAGAGGCAAACAACAAGGTCTGCCGCATAAGGCTTCATGCGATGCTATATCAACAATAGCCTGAAAGCTAATGTTATAAGAAAACTCAACGAATGGTAGTTGCTTCTTCCTTTAAAATCTATGATGCACGCTCGATCGAAACATGTCTGCTAAGATTTGAATTACTCGCTCTAATTGGCTATTTATCTGAAGGTGGAAACTATGCTCAAATGTAATTATGTTCTCATATCTTTTTGCAATCGTCTCCAACATTTAGAGGTAAAACGAGAGTCTTAGTTGGAAACTATAGAAACAGGAACGTCGTGAAATGTTATTATCTTTTACACATACAAAATTTTGGAACTTCATAATCTGTTCGAATGCCTAGAAGGTGGATTGATTTTATTAATCCATCAACGGTTACTCACACTGCATCATGTCCTCTGCGAGACTGAGGGAGCCCCAAAACAAAGTCCATAATGACGCAGTTCCATTTCCACTCGTGTATTTCCAGTGCCTCAGCTCCCCATCGTGTCTCTGTTGTTTTTCTTTGATGATTTGACAAGCTGGACATCTCTTCACGAACATCGCCACATCAGATTTCATTCTATACCGATGGAATTGACTCTTCAGATCTTAGTAAATTTTCGCACTCCCTGGTAAATAGCAAACTTAGAACGATCAAAATTCTTGTAAGATGGAGCTTTGTAATGAATGATCTTCAACTACTTCAAGCCTTCATTCGTACCGACCTGACATCTCTTGTATTGTTTCGTCGCTCCATTGACTTTGTCTGTCCTGAAGTATTATTAATGGAACACCTACTACATAGTACGCTTATCCCGTGAACTCGTTGTCATGGAATTCTAAATTGTAATCAATGATGACAATCAAATTTTTTTCACGGTTTCCAAGGTCAGAGAAACAACTAATCTATGGTTCTTCCAACTTAATGCATCAACCACCACACTTGTTTTTCCCGGGTGATACTGTAAACTAAAATCATAATCTTCCATATGTTCCACGCATCTTCGTGGTCTTAGATTCAAATCCCTATGTGTGAACAAATACTTGAGACTTTGATGATAGGTAAATATCTCAAATTTTGAGCCATAAAGGTGAGAACGCCAATTTTAAGATCAAATATCACTGCTGCTAACTCCAGTTCATGAGGGAGATAATTTAGTTCGTGAGGCTTTCAACTGCCTAAATCTACTCTCTCGTGCTGCTTGAGTACATAACATAGTCCACTTCGAGATGCATCCGTATATACTATAAACACTTCCTCTAAATTGGGAGCAACAACGATGGAACACTCATCAATCGTCGCTTTAATTCTAAAAATAACTCTTCACATCTATCGTCGTAACTAAACTTAACATCATTTCAAACGAGCTTGGTTAGTAGCACAACTATATTTGAAAATTATCCACGAACTTCCTATAATAGCCCGCGAGAACAAGGAAGCTTCAGACTTCTGCTACAATTTTTTTTCTAGTTTAAGATAACTTCGATCTTTAACGGGTCTACGGCAATACCTCGTACAGAAATCACATGGTCTAAGAACTTCACATCTGTCATCCAGAATTCAATTATATATATATATATATATATATATTGCATCAAGCGATGGTCATACAAAATTTACAGAATTATCCGTAAAGGTCCCGCGTGTTCTTCTAGAGTTCTTGAATAGATAAGTATGTCGTCAATGAAGACAACAACGAATCGATCCAAATATGGCCAAATGATTCCAAACATTATTTCCATAAATGCTGCTGGAGCATTCATAAAAACGAAAGACATAATCGTGATCCCAAAGTAGCCATGTTGCGTACAGAATGTTATTCTCGGAATGTTAGTATCTCAAATCCTCAATTGGTGGTAACTTGATTGCAATTCTATCTTTGAGAAGAAAATGCATCGTCCTAATTGGTCAAATAATTCATTAATGCACGATAAGGGTATTTAATTAATTGCTATCTAAGCGAATAAAATAGACGCTCTCACGTTAATGTTCATTTTATTATAAGCCATTTACTCCACAAATCCTCTAAGTGCTTCATCAATTCTGTTAATTCTGCTAAAAGCCATACGATAATAGGTGATAGAGACCGGAGAATTCTCAAGAACTAGATTAATATCAAACTCAATCCCATGGTCTAACGGGAGACCCAAAATTTATTAATGGAAACACATTACCATAATCATGTACATAGGGATTTAGGGTTTGATGGCACCATAAACCATATTTTCAATGGCAAAAATGACTCCTGACTTTTCAAGGTTCATACTTCAAGAAAAAATTAGGTCACCATATTATTCCACCATTGGACTTATATTCGGTAACTTGTCCATTTTTTTTAAGGGGGACTTGTATTTTGTAGAAATCCATTATAGCACGATATTTCGCCAAATAATCTATTCTCAATATCACATCAATCTTGGTAATAGAAAGGATGAATAAGTCTGTTGAGGATTTACTTTCCTCAATGACAAACTTCCACGACTTGCAGATCATGAAAATTTCTAAACTTCTCTTATAAGATTAGACAACGTTAAAATAATAGTACGTGCCTTAATGTTTCTGGCTTAAAGAAAAAGTTACGCCAAATCGAGGAATCTTAATGGCGTCCAAGTTTCACGAATCCGTTACCAAATCCTTTGTCGAAATTCCATCTTTCTATCTTCAAGCTAGCTATGACATCAAGATTATAAGAAAAAATTCAACAATATTTGCCTGATATTCGGCCATTGTCACATTCCCCTAGATTAACTGGGAGAAGTCACAGATCTTTCCAAACGGTAATCCTTTAAAACATATTGTGTCGTGAATGCACTAACATAGCCTGACAACAAAGGTCACCTACCTCGATATTTTTCTTGGTACATTTTTCCACCACTGTGCCGCTAGGCCCTCAAAAGGTAGGGATATTAACATAATATCCAATCAGAATCAAGAACTTCTAATTTTTCTCAATCAACACCAACCACTTTTCATCTGTAGCCGCATCAGGAAATTCTTTAAACTTTAGATGAGATCACAACATGAGCTTCTTCTTGAAGGTTCTCATTCTTTCAGCAACATGGTTTAGAAGTTGTGCAACAAGTTGCACAATATGGAATGCGACGATCATTTGTTCATTATCGAATTAGGGACGCAGATCAGGGATACTTAAAGAACTTTGAACCATGTTGATCAATTGTAAACAGATTCAAATGTCAGGAATGTGGATGGTGATAAAAAGCAAAACACGACTAAAACACATGGGAAAAAAAACTTTATGGTGTTGTACCCTAGGTGCCGTAACCTAGGCTTTGATACTAAATTGTAACGCCCCTAAATGAGAGTTAGTAGAATAAGACAAAATAAAGACTTTTCAATATTTGACCGGTCAACGACACGTCACTTTATATCAATAAACCTTAACGATTCAACGCCCACGTCATCAGACACGTAGTTCCTACCCATGAGACTTAAAACGACAAAACAAACAATAAAAAACCCACATTTTATACAACACCATAAAAGCGGAAAATGCAAAATACCACCATCACATAAATCCTTCATTAAATCCATTACAATTTCAAAATGGAAAGATCAATATAATATACATTGTTCACTTTGACGAACACTAAAGGTACGGGTAAACGAAAAAAAAAAATACTTGGATCTTCTGAACCCATCTACTCCTCATCCTAACGCTGAACACCGTCTTTGACTGAAAGGAATATTATATATATACTAAAGGTACGGGTAAACAAAAAAAAAATTACTTGGATCTTCTGAACCCATCTACTCCTCATCCTAACGCTGAACACCGTCTTTGACTGAAAGGAATATATATATATATATATATATATATATATATATATATATATATGGAAGGGGTGAGCACCACATGCTCAGTAGGGAATCTATTACCAATTCACTTTACCGAACCATTATTAGTAAAATTTCAATTGAATAAATTTAACGTCAACATAAACCATTTAATAATTATTTTCAATCATTTTATCAACAACAATATAAATAAATAAATATACCCCACAAAAGTCAAATCATTTCGGTGGACCATGCCGAGTCAGCTCGCGCATTTACTCCACTATATCCCATCGAGTCCTCAAGGCACGAGCACAGGTGGACTAGAAGTCCCTAACCGTAACTCACCCTCGTCTCGGGATCCTAAACTCCACCCAAAGACGGCTACTTCACCATGGGCCAAAATGTTGACTTTTGGGTCACCCATCATATCCATAATCATAACCATGTGCCTATTACGCAGTAGCCAGCTGCTCGTCAGCAGCTCCAATCACATCATCCGCCCGAAGCGGGTACCAATGTCATAATAATCATCATCTGCCCGAAACGAGTACCATATCAACAAACGTCATCCCGACGTCACCGTAAACATAAAATATATAACAAGCATCAATCCGATGCAACCATACCTGGTATCCAGCCTCGCTATCAAGTGACGACAATCATAACATTAACTTTTATTAATTATCAAATCATTTCATTAAATCCGATATTAACCTAACCAGTTCAATCTTCATTAAAGCGTTGGTTTCTACGTTCATTTTAAGAAGCGAGAAAAGGTAATAACCCTACCTCGATTCGTGGAAACTTTGTTCGGTCAACTAACTAGTTGAAGGAGTGGGTTCGTGTTGGCCTTGGGTTATATGATCAAGAACTTAAGCTTCCAATTTATTGTCCGAGGTGGGCGATACGATTTGCACAATCTCCGAGGCTAGCACAGAATGACAATATGCTTTAATGAAATACCGATACCATTCATAAGTCAATATGTCATTAGGATTGGACTTTAAATTGTCAATTGGAAACCCGATATGCTGAAATTTAACCCGGGCTGAATCTCTGTCAGGCACTCACAACGAGACAGCAAAACGGGCATCAATTCGGTGATTTAATAGCTCTCCTAGCCTAATTCGACTACTCTAAAATCAATGGCAATGTCAATTTCATCAACCAAGGCCCAGAACGTATGTAATTTAATCATGGGGATTTCAAAGCTAGAGTGGCGAAATTGAAGGCTTACCGGAAGTCGTATGAAGAATTCGATTTAAGGGCTTTCGATCTCTTCAACGAGGGCTTCAAACCCCCCCCCCCCCTCCCCAATCAATTTTGGAAATGGAGGTCGACGGCAGTCGCCGGTGACGCCGAGTATCGGCGCCGGAGATGGATCGTCGGAGAAAACGGAGACTCCCACCACCACATATCGAACCTCCCGAGAATAAATACGATGCTCATTTCTCCAAACGATCGCTCAAACTCCGCGGATCTAAAACGTTATAACCGAAGCTCTCGACGGGTTTTCCAATCAATGCCCGCAACTTCCGGTCAACAAACAACTATCACTATACTCGTCTCTTCACGAGCTTTCCAATGGTACCAACCATTCACCTATCGAAGCTTTGGAGAGAAAGTTATGATGTCTTGAAAATTTGTTGAGAGAGAAAAGAAAAAAAAAGAAAAAAAAAATAAAGAGAGGGGAGAGAGAAGGTGACTACGGGGAAGAGAAAGAGAGGGGGGCAATTTTTTTTTTCAAATATATATATATATATATATATATATATATATATATATATATATATATTATGGGTTTTACAGTTTATTTTATGTTGCTCTTAATTCATCTAAAATTCTAATGTTGAATTTTTTGTTATGGTGTATTATGGAATAAGCAGAATTTTACCTGAAGATCGGTGTGTTAAGTAAATATATATATATATGTCAAGAAGCAAATTAATTTGTTAATTGGGTATTTTTTTTATTATATATGTTACGGGTAATTCTCGGGATTGATTTTACAAATAATTAATTAAAAGGAAATTATCAAATTAATTTTCTTTTATTAATTGTTTATTTAATCATATCAATTCAAAGCCCAAAAACATGCTCAGGAGGCCCATTTTCGCAAAACAAAGTGTCCCGGTGTTCCTAAAAAATATGAAAACACCCAAAAACAACATAAAATTTGTTAAAAATGGACGCGGGACGAGCTCGGGACGAAAAAACACTTCGTAAGCACTTTGGTGGGCACCACATGCGCAGCAGCCCACCAAATGCTGCCACGTGGCAGGAAAATGACCCAAGTCTGCCCTCCACTCGCTCCCACTCGCCCCCTGCCACCTCAGCAAGCCAAATTCAGCCTCAAATTACCCCTGGACACGTGTCAGCCAAGGAGAGGAAGGTGTTCCTTGCACATTGCGGACGTTTGCCGTGCGTGTGGGCGCGTCGCCACTCGGATGGACAATCCGACGGCGGCAATGGCTTCCTCTCACTCTGAGGATCAAAATGCATATATAATTTGCACCCAGGGGCCTCCCAGAACTATATTTATTTTCTTCCGAACCCCTGCCCCTTCCTATAAATAGCGGCTTCATTCACAATTTCAAACACAATCGAAAACGGACTCGAAACCTCTCGAGCTTCTCTATACTGGCCTCCCCCTAAAATATTATACTAATGTTGGGCGTCGGAGGTGAATCAGAGGGTAACTCCCCCTGTTTCCCTTGACCTCGGGTATTCTTTTCTCAGGTCAAAAAAAAGGAAGATAACGGAAGCCCTGGGGAAATTCCTATACGGTTTATAACCCTCCTGATAGGTTCTGTTCCTCGTTGTTCTCGGTCTATCTAACTGTCCATTACGTGGCAGTGCAGATAGCCCAGGGACACGGGTCTGAACCCAGAATTCGGATTGTAGGGGAAAACCTGAGGGAATTTCTCTAAGATCCCTACCACCAAGGAATCACTCAGAGGGGAATCCCTGGAGGATATTCTGGGACGATTGACGACCCCGCCTGTCCAAATTCTAGCTCTGTGCGGGACCCGTTCTGTCTCTTAGTCCATATCTTTCACAGATACAGCGACTCTGCAGACAGTTCAGCGGACCCGGACTAAGATTTACAGGCCGAGGGGCAAATCTCCCAGGGTCCGCTGCCTGGTCAAACACATTCTCCTTTTCGTGGGAACCCGATCTGTGAGGAACCCGAACCTGTGACCCAGGCCTTGTCCAATCCAGGCCCCGTGGAATCAGGAGGTGCGTAACCCCGGATCGCTGGACCTCGAACGGCGAACGATATGTTCTAACCTTGGGCACTAGGAACTCCCCTCAGAGTCCACATCACGGAGGAGACGGGATCGGCCATTTTCAAAACAACGATTTCTACCTCTGTTCTCACGTCAACCTGACTGGGCAATCTCAGGCAACAAAATCTGTCATCCCCGCAATAGGGCCAACAAGCCCAACACAAGTCAACATCAGCCCACCAAAAGTCAACAAAACGACATTGGGCCCGGTCCAACACCAGCAATTGGGCCGCTACAGTGTTTGATCTAAAAAACGGCATCAACATTTTGGCGCTAGAAGGAGGGGTCTTGTCAACATTGAATTCAAGCCTCTGAATACCCTCCCAGCAATCAATTCTCATCCACTTCTTTCAACTTGCTGGAATGTCGAACAAATCGACAGAAGGCACGCCCACCCGTCCTGCAGGAAGCATGGCTTTAAACACGCGGGCTCAGGTCAACGCACGCCGAAATCACGCACGAAACCAGCCCGAGACAAGTGTCCGTCAAGAGCCTGCAGTCAACGAAGAAAGAGAAAGATTGGCCAGGCTGGAAGATAGCGTCTTCCGGCTAACCGGGTTAATGTCCAGACACCTCGGGCATGACAGCGTCAACCACGACGTCATTAACGAAGAGGAAGAAAGTTCAGAGGAGCCCTGAAGCTCACACAGAGAAGGCCACTCGGGACACAACCGGCACCTGAAAATACTCAGGAGCCGGCACAGTCACAAACAACCCGAAGGTCAGCCTTTGACCGGCTCGGAAATATCACCAACAATGCAAGAGGGCGAAGGAACATCCAGCGTCAACAAATGCGCACCGAGGCGCGCACAGGAGATCTACGAAAACGCATCAGTCGAAAAAGAGAGAGGTCCTGCCACCAAGAGGATTCAGATGACACTGAAACGGAGACATCCGAAACTCTTAAGCACACCACCACCCGTCACACGACACGAAGGGTGAATGACTCCTCGGCACCTCTCCCGGCGGCAGCTCCCTCATACGATAGACTAAAAAATGAAGTCCAAGCACACAAAAAGGAAATGCGAGAGCTCGCCGCCACCCACAGCTCTGACCCGGCCGTCAAAAGCATGATCGAGGGAGTCATGTCCCCCCTCGCCAGTCACTTGCTCGCCGAAGATCTAGACGGAGACTTGCGATTCCCGTTAAACCTCACTTATGACGGCACCAGCGACCCCACATACCACCTGGTGCAGTATCAACTTAATATGCGGGTAAAGAAGTGCTCGCCCTCCACGATGTGTCAGACTTTCTGCCTGACCCTCGCTGGGCCCGCCTTCGAATGGTATTAGCGACTCCCGAAGGGTTCCATCGAATCCTTCGAACAGTTAGCGGAACTCTTTGTCTCCCGCTTCGCGAGCTCACTTTCGCAGCGAAAAGGGAAGTCATACCTGTGGACCCTCAGACAGCGTAAAGACGAATCCCTCCAGGCTTACCTAAAAAGGTTCGTCGAGGAAGCAAACAAAGTTACCAGCTACACCGATGACGACGCAATTGCCGCCGTGATCGACGGCCTCCCGATGTGCGACTTCGCGCGCTCTCTCATTAAGAAAAGGCCAACCTCCATGGCCGAACTAATGGTGAGGACCGCGAAAAACATCACAGTTGACGAATATTACAACAGCCGAGCCCAACCCGATCGGGGAGATCAGCATCCGGATAATAAATAAAGCGGCAACGACGAACCTCTGGGAACGAGGCAACGCCAACAGCATAACTCCGGAAGCCGACAACAGCAACCCAGACGAGCAGAGAAGTTCCGAAAAGACATGAACTTCACTCCCCTGACAACTTCACCAGCAATGATCTTCAGCCTTCAGGGAGACAAGTTCCGGAGCCCCGGGCCACTAGTAATAAATGCTAAGAAAGATAAGAGTCGGTACTGTGAATACCATAAAGACCATGGCCACACGACGTCAGAATGCTGGCAGCTAAGGAAACAAATCGAACAACTAATCCAGGACGGACAACTGAAGTAGTTCGTTAAAAAGTTAATGTCAGAAAGCGGGAAACCCAATAACCCGCAGCCCCAAGAGACTAAGCCATACCAAGGTGGCGGTCCGGACCAACCTCGGCCAGACAAGGAACAAGAGAGACCCCAGCCCTCGCAGTACAATGTCATCTCTACCATCCTGGGCGGACCCGAAACCCGAGACTCATGCCACAAGCGAAAAAGATACGCTCGAGCCTTAGAAGGAGATCGAGAGACACACCAGATCAACTTGGCCAACCTTGGATGTACACCCAATGTACTTCCTAGCCAAACGATAATCTTCACGGAAGAAGAAGCCCGAAGAGTTGTGCAACCCCATAACGACGCAATCGTGGTCGAGACGTTAATCGCCAACAACCGGGTACGACGGGTGTTGGTTGACAACGGGAGCTCGGCTGACATCATCTTCAAGGCAGCCCTAGAGCGCATGAGTCTGGGAGGACTCGTTCCAGCGCCAGTCAAGACTCTGCTCTACGGCTTCAACGGGAAACCAGTTCTCGCCGAAGGAGCCATCGAGTTACCAACAACTTTCGGCTCGGAGGAAGGGGCCCTACTCACCAAGATGGTCAGATACCTCGTTGTGGACCAGCCATCGGCATACAACATCATCATGGGAAGACCAAGTCACAACAAGATGCAAGCCATATCGTTAACCTTCCACCTACTCGTCAAATTTCCAACGGAAAACGGGATAGGAATCATGAAAAGAAGTCAGCGAGAGTCCCGCTCCTGCTACGCCCAAGGGACGAAATCAGCAAGAAATGAACTAATCATCAGTACTATCCGCCAACTCGGAGACGAACTCGCCCCCGAGCTGAAAGATGCTCGGATGCTTGGCGAGCTCGATCCTAGAGACGATAGACGCAAGCCAATCATGGAGCCCTCCTCTGACGTGACCCAAATTGCGATAGATGAGAGCACACCTGAAAAATGTGTCACAATCGGAGCTCAGTTACCAGTCACGATCAGGACGCAGTTGATCGCTTTCCTATGAGAGTTCAGGGACCTTTTCGCTTGGTCGCACGCCGATATGCCCGGCATCGACCCGGAGATTGCCGTTCATCGACTCAACATCGAGAAAGGAAGAACCCCGAAAATACAACGGCGACGGGCGTTCAATCCCGAAAGATACCAAGCGATCAACGAATAAGTCAACAAGCTTATCGCCGCAAACTTCATCAAGGAAGTCACGTACCCCGACTGGGTATCCAACGTCGTGATGGTCAAGAAGCCTAACGGCAAGTGGAGGATCTGCATAGATTATTCCGATCTCAACGCTGCGTGTCCAAAAGACTGCTTTCCACTTCCAAGAATCAACTAGTTGGTAGACGCCACCGCCGGTCATCAGCTCATGAGCATGATGGACGCTTATTCAGGATACAACCAGATTCGAATGCACGAGCCCGACCAGATACACAAGCATTCGTGACCGACCGTGGCCTTTATTGCTACAAGGTCATGCCATTTGGACTCAAGAATGCTGGAGCCACATACCAGCGCCTGGTCAACCGAATGTTCGCCTCCCTGATCGGAAAAACCATGGAAGTGTACGTTGACGACATGATCGTAAAAAGCCTCAAGGAGGACGACCACGTCAGCAATCTGCGGGAGACATTCTTGTTACTGAGGAAGTATCAGATGAAATTAAACCCCGCCAAATGCGCTTTCGGAGTGGAATCCGGAAAGTTCTTGGGATACATCGTCAACAGACGGGGGATCGAAGCAAACCCCGAAAAGATCAAGGCCCTTCTTGAAATGAGAAGTCCACAACGAATCAAAGAGGTGCAAAGCCTGAATGGTCGAATTAACGCTCTGGGAAGGTTCGTTTCAAAAGCAACAGATCGTTGTCAACCGCTCTTTCAAGCCCTCAAAGGCGGGAAGAACTTTGTCTGGGACGAAAAGTGCGAAGCCGCCTTCCAGGAGCTAAAAGCTTACCTCGGATCGCCTCCCCTGCTGTCAAAGCCGAAAAATGAGGAATCACTTTACCTCTACCTCTCGGTTTCGACTCGAGCAGTGAGTGTCGTCCTGATCCGAGAAGAAGACAAGAGGCAGCTGCCAGTCTATTACGTCAGCAAAGTCCTTCTAGACGCTGAAACACGTTACACCCAAATTGAGAAGTTAGCTCTGGCTCTAGTCACCGCTGCAAAGAAACTCCGTCCATACTTCCAGGCTCACCAGATAGTCGTGAAGACCGAACACCCTGTCAAGAAGGCACTTCTCAAATGCACCTCCTCGCGCATGGCTATCTGGTCCCAAGAGCTAGGAGAGTACGGCGTCGAGTACCAGCATAGGGTCGCTATCAAAGGCCAAGCCATGGCCGACTTCATCGCTGAATTCACCTACGACACCGAAGTCGAAACTGAAGACGAAATCGACAAACTGCCGAAGGCGCTCAAAAGGAAGAATCATCCTGATGGACCAACTTGGTGCCTACACGTCGACGGCGCTGCAAATGCGCAAGGTTCTGGAGCTGGAATAGTGCTCACTAACCCCGACGGCGGAAAGCTCCGCTACGCCATACGCTTCGGATTCAAAGCCTCGAACAACGAGGCCGAATATGAGGCGCTGCTAGCTGGACTTCAAATCGCACAAAGACTCGCTGTGAAAAACCTGCGGATCTACTGCGACTCCCAGTTGATTGTGAAGCAAGTGGAAGGAGAATATCAGGCAAAGGAAAACAACATGGCGGCCTACCTGGCAGAAACCCAACGCCGTTTAGAGTTCCTAGCTTGGTACGAAGTGGCCCAGATACCGCGTGCCGAAAACTCCGAGGCCGACACATTAGCCCGAATGGCATCAGGAGCCGATAATGAAGAGCTTGGGAAAGTTCCTGTCGAAGCCCTCGAGCACCCTTCGATCAAGAAAGTTGAAGGCCCGCTACAACCGACAAATCCGTTGAAAAGTGGAAGACGCCGACAGTCGAGTACCTGAAACACGGTACCATCTCTACCAATCACGATGAAGTCCTCGTTATGATCAATGGAACCACTAAAAAGTGGACACCGCCGACAATCGGGAACCTGAAATACGGTACACCCCCAGTCAACCTCGAAGAAATCCTTACCATATCAGACAAAGCCGGTGAAAACTGGATGACTCCGATAGCAGGGTATCTGAAACACGGTACCTTACCTGCTGACCGCAACGAAGCTAGACAACTCAAGTTTCGCGCGACGAGATACGTGCTATACAACGGAGAACTCTACAAACGCGGCTTCATGCAACCTCTCCTGAAATGTCTTCCCGATGACGACGCCAACCTCGTCCTTCGGGAAATTCACGAAGGAGTGTACTTCTGGCCAACTCTAAAAAAAGACGCGATCGAGATGGCACGAAAGTGTGACAAGTGTCAGCGGTTCGCCACGATACTGCGCCAACCAGCAATCCCGTTGTGCCCAGTGCTGGTTCCACGCCCGTTCGCCAAATGGGGGATCGACCTAATCGGAAAATTGCCAAAAGCCCCGGGAGGGGCGGAGTACGCAATAGTGGCCATCGACTACTTCATCAAATGGGTCGAAGCCGAGCCCATGGCGAAAATCACGCAGACCAACACGACAAACTTCATCTGGCGCAACATAATCTGCCGGCACGGACTACCCGAGTCGCTCATTACCGACAACGCCAAACAGTTCAACAACATGGATCTTCGGGCATTCTGCCAAGATCTCGGGATTAGCAACACTTACTCCTCGCCCGTCTACCCACAAGAAAACGGTTAGGTCGAATCCGTCAACAAAGACATCAAGTCGATTCTGAAAAAGAAACTCGACGAAAAGAAGGGAAAACGGGCCGAGGAATTACCCGCTGTGCTCTGGGCCTACCGAACTACCACCAGGAACGCAACAGGAGAAACTCCGTTCGCCTTAACCTATGGCGTCGAAGCGGTTATCCCCGCTGAAATAACGGTGCCGTCACCCCGAGTCGAATTCTTTGACCCGGTGAAAAACCCGGAAGCCCAGCGACTCGAGCTTGACCTTCTCGAAGAGAGACAGAATGATGCCTACACACGCCTGGCGGCCCAGAAACGAGTTGTGGAGCGATACTACAACTCCAAGGTCAAGACACGACGTTTCTTGGAAGGAAGCCTAGTGCTAAGGAAAGTCGGGCAGAACACGCAGGTCCTAGAAGCCGGCGTCCTAGGACCAACATGGGAAGGCCTGTATCGCGTCGCCAAAGTAATCAGAGACGGAACTTACCTGCTCGAAGACATGGGGGGTCGGGAAGTCCCTCGCCCCTGGAATGTGGAACACTTGAGGCAGTACCACAAGTAACGCCCGCTCTACTAGGCCTAGCCAAAACAAAGGTCCAAGTTGAAGCTAAGATCCAACCGGATGCTAAGATCCAACCAGATGCTAAGAAGCCAAACGCCAAGTCGAAGCTAAGAGCCAATATCCACCAATTACATATATGTAACATCTTATCCAATGTAAAATAAGAGCGCCACAAGAAGCGCCGAATAATGCAAACCGTCAAATATTTCCTAAGAACTTTCCAGAAATTAGAGACGGCTGCCTCCAGGGATTAGTTTTCTCACAATCTTTCCATATTACTCAAAAACTGGGGGGTTGATAGAATAGACAGACAAAAAAAAAACCGAAGAAGTAAGACGCTCAAAGCGCAAACGTCGGTAAAAAGACCTAGTATGGCCCCGACCTCGATCCTGCCTACTCAGACACCAAAGACCGAGCAGCGCCACTCGGCACAAAATACCTAGTATGGCTCGGGCCTCGATCCCGCCTACTCTGGCACAAAGACCTGTATGGCTCGGACCTCGATCCCGCCAACCCAGGCATAGACTCCGAAATGGTAAGCCGCCTCAAAAGCGCCAACCTCGGAAAAAGACCAGGGGCGTAGACCTGGCATTAAAGTCCAAGACGGTAAGACGCTCGTAGCGCAGACTTTGGCAAAAGACCAGAACCTCGCTTCTGGCGTAAGTCTGGAACTGTAAGTCGCCTAAAAGGCGCAAAACTCGGCACCGAGACAGTAAGCTGCCTCACAAGCGCCGACGTCGGAAAAAGACCGAGCGCCTCCAAAGCGTCTCTCAGCACAAGGACCTGGTACGGCTCGGGCCTTCAACCCGCCACTCAGGCACAACGGCCGAGCGCCTTATAAGCAGCACTCGGTACGGAACAGCAGGATCTCAGCCTCGCCAACACAGATACAAAGTCGAAAACAACGGGCCGCACAAAAAGCACCCACCTCAACTGAAAGACCAGAGTCATAATTCTGACGTAATTCAAAAGCAGGAAAAAACGCTAAAACCCGACAAGAAGCTCGGAAGCGTGCGCACCACCTGAAAGAAAAAGCATCTGAGGCAAATAGAAAGGGGGTAAAACCGAGAAAAGGCTACTACCCATAAACATACAACAACCAGTCAGCACGCCCTAACCACAGGCGAGCGAGCAAAACGATAATACAAAAGCCATCGCATCTCCAAGGAGACCGAGAATGTCAGTGCCTACACTAAAATACCCCTGAGGGTATATACAAAATTCCACCACAGACGGTGGAGTGTACATCTACGGTCCCTAAAAAAAAGATGCGTATATACAAACAAAAGGGGAAAAATACGCCTACAAAAGAAAAAAGAGCTGCCACCCGAAGTCACTCCTCCCGATCAGCCTGATCACCTCCTCCAGGAGCATGCGGAATGTGAACACCAGAATCACCCTGGTACTGCTGGTCTACGCCAGCTGGGGCGCTGGTGGCAGTAGCGCCCAAATCACCCTGGGGGTCCCCCGCAAAGTCGAAATCCCCGATTTGAGGAGGAGGCGGAATGGAAGCAAGGAATGGCTCCAGCGAAGCACGCACGGAAGCCGGCATTGTGGGGTCTTCATCAACAAAAGAAGTGCAGATGTGCATTCCGAAGTTCGCCAGCACCACCGCACCGAGACATGTGCGGAAACCCTCCCAGAACCGAGCATTGCCCAGCTCCGCTGCAGTGCCCTGCACGCGCTGCATCTCTTCCTCAAGCGTTATCAGCTGGCCCCGAGCAGTCGCCAACGCCAGGGCGGCGTTATGATACTCCACAGACCCCCGGCTCAGTCAAGCCACGAGGCGTGTCCCGGTGTCCTGGGCCTCGCGTAGCATCCGAAGGGCCACAGCCATGCCACCGTGCGATGACTCAAGACGGGAGCGCAGCTCCCAACACTCACGCTCAGTAGCTGCAACCCTCTGGCGGAGATTGTGCACCTCCTGAGAATTCCAGGCTTCAATACCCTGATCCTGAAAGGGGTTTGGGATAGCTGCCCCCCCCCCCCCCCCCCCCACGGCAAACGCTGAGGGAATCTGCACACACAAAAGAAAAGTCAACAAAACTTGGCGCAAGCAACAAAATGAATCAACAAAAGACACACCTGAGGAGCCACAGTCCCAGAAGCAAGAAGCTCCTCCAGGGGAGGAGCAAACTCAAAGACACTCGGATCGAACAGCCAAGGCGCCACACCCTCTGGAAAAGGGGCCGTGCGCGAGGATGAAGCCTCGGGAGTCTGAAACGAGGCAGTAACCAGAGGAGCACCCGTCGCGAGGGACGGACAGACAGCAGTAGCGGACCCCTCAGCGGCCCGTGTCGAACGACGAGCCCGACGCCTTAAAACAGAGGCGTCGGGGACAGGCCCTCGTGAACCTTCTGCTGAAATATTGCCTTCTTCATCCATACCTGCAAAAATAGCAAACCTGTCAGGAAACAACACAAATAAGAAAACGATGAAACTTCCGCTGAAGAAGTGAGAACAGTCATCAGTAAAAACCATGAACAAGTTGGGGTCTCTCAAGACAGCTCCTACGCAAATAGCTGGGTAGAATCCACCCCGATCGGATCCACGCCGACCGCTCCAAATAAGGAGCAAAAAATCCGGGAGTAGCAAATCTCACCATAAAAAAGCTGGCAAAATCATGGCCCCCGGTGGTCGGGCGCGAACGCGGCGGAGGAGTACCCAGGCGTTGAGGCACCAATCCAAGATAAGTACTCGGCACCCATACCCAACGGCTATACCAGTCAGGGTCCGAATATTGATGAAGGCCAATGACGCTGAGACCCTGGTCCGAATCAAGCACGGACCAGTTCTCAAATCCCCTCGCTCCCCAGAAAAGCCGAAACAGGAAAAACTAAAAAAATTGGTCGCCGTGGTCTCCCAGTTCTCGAAGGACCCATCTCCGGCGACGGGGAGCGGTGCAGCGCCGCCCCAAAACTCCCCAGATTCACGACGGGCGTGGGGCTCCGTCCGGCCTCCTCCGACCACGCTATCACGAGCCACCACCGCGATCGAGCTCGCCATGACCTCCCGGTGCTCGTGGGCTCCTTCACCGGCGACGGCGAACTCCGGCCGCCTGGCTGGATCAGCTCCTCCTTGGTTCTCCATGAGTCCAGAGTGAGAAAATGTGCTTGTTTTCACAAAAACAACCCGACTTCGATCCGATTTTCACGAAAATCGATCCTAAGGTCACATTTTGAAAACCGCACAACAGTAAAATTTACAAAAAATGCAACACACCAGAAAAAACGGCACGCGAAAAGGCTAACCGGATTAAAAGATACATGAGTTCGAAAAACTTACTTTTTAAATCCGCGAGTCTCGCTTCGTTCTGGAACGTTCGAAAATGAAAGGGCCCACCTCGAATTTATAGAAGTTTCACGGAAATCACAAATTCCCGTAAAACTGGGGGGTTAATGTTACGGGTAATTCTCGGGATTGATTTTACAAATAATTAATTAAAAGGAAATTATCAAATTAATTTTCTTTTATTAATTGTTTATTTAATCATATCAATTCAAAGCCCAAAAACATGCTCCGGAGGCCCAGTTTCGCAAAACAAATTGTCTCGGTGTTCTTAAAAATATGAAAACACTCAAAAACGACATAAAATTTGTTAAAAACAGACGCGGGACGAGCTCGGGATGAAAAAACACTTCGGAAGCACTTTGGTGGGCCCCACACGCGCAGCAGCCCACCAAATGCTGCCACGTGGCAGGCAAATGACCCAAGTCTGCCCTCCACTCGCTCCCACTCATCCCCTGCCACCTCAGCAAGCCAAATTCAGCCTCAAATTACCCCTGGACACGTGTCAGCCAAGGAGAGGAAGGTGTTTGCACCTTCCTTGCACACTGCGGACGTTTGCCGCGCGTGTGGGCGCATCGCCACTCGGATGGACGATCCGACGGCGGCAATGGCTTCCTCTCACTCTAAGGATCAAAATGCATATATAATTTGCACCCAGGGGCCTCCCAGAACTATATTTATTTGCTTCCGAACCCCTGCCCCTTCCTATAAATAGCGGCTTCATTCACAATTTCAAACACAATCGAAAACGGACTCGAAACCTCTCGGGCTTCTCTCTACTCTCTCTATACTCGCCTCCCCCTAAAATATTATACTAATGTTGGGCGTCGGAGGTGAATCAGAGGGTAACTCCGCCTATTTCCCTTGACCTCGGGTATTCTTTTCTCAAGTAAAAAATGAGGAAGATAGTGGAAGCCCTGGGGAAATTCCTATACGGTTTATAACCCTCCTGATAGGTTCTGTTCCTCGTTGTGCTCGGTCTATCTAACTGTCCATTACGTGGCAGTGCAGATAGCCCAGGGACACAGGTCTAAACCCACAATTCGGGTTGTAGGGGAAAACCTGGGGGAATTTCTCTAAGATCCCTACCACCAAGGAATCACTCAGAGGGGAATCCCTGCAGGATATTCTGGGACGATTGACGACCCCGCCTGTCCAAATTCTAGCTCTGTGCGGGACCCGTTCTGTCTCTTAGTCTATATCTTTCACAGATCAGCGACTCTGCGGACAGTTCAGCGGACCCGGACTAGGATTTACAGGCCGAGGGGAAAATCTCCCAGGGTCCGCTGCCTAGTCAAACACATTCTCTTTTTCGTGGGAACCCGATCTGTGAGGAACCCGAACCTGTGACCCGGGCCTTGTCCAATCCAGGCCCCGTGGAATCAAGAGGTGCGTAACCCCGGATCGCTGGACCTCGAACGGCGAACGATATGTTCTAACCTTGGGCACTAGGAACTCCCCTCAGAGTCCACATCACGGAGGAGACGGGATCGGCCATTTTCAAAACAACGATTTCTACCTCTATTCTCACGTCAGCCTGACTGGGCAATCTCAGGCAACAAAATTTGTCATCCCCGCAATAGGGCCAACAAGCCCAACACAAGTCAACATCAGCCCACCAAAAGTCAACAAAACGACATTGGGCCCGGTCCAACACCAGCAATTGGGCCGCTACAGTGTTTGATCCAAAAAAGGCATCAACAATATATATAATCATTAAATAAATATTCTAGTGAACACTTATGCGTAACCTAAGTGGATTATACGTGATGCTAATACAGAAACCGGAAAACCGGATTTCCGTATTTTTTTATAAAAAATCCGGAATCAGAAAATCCGGTTCCGGATTTTTCCGGAACCAGAAAATCCGGATCCGGATTTTCTGAGTTTTCCCGGATCCGTTTTTCTAAAAAGGTGCAGTTTTTATAAAAAAAAACGGTACAAAATCAAATATAGACATATTGTTTTATTTTTTTTAAACAAAAAAAAACAGTAAAGAATCCGGAACCGGATTTTGTTTTCCGAAAAAAATCCGGAACCAGAAAATCCGGTTCCGGATTTTTCCGGAAAATTAAAAAACAGAACCCGGATCCGGGTTCTGTTCAGCATTTACAGCATTAGATGCTATGTTTGTTTCGTTTTAAAAATCAAGTATATTTTCATTAATTTCTAACTATTCAAACTAAAATAAATGAATGATGATATGATAATAGTACGTGCTTTGCTTTTCTAGAAGATACTACGGCCCCGTTTGGCATTGCTTATTAATAGGTACTTTTGCTTTTTTTAGAATTTTAAGTCAATATTTGTGTTTGGTAAGTTACGGTAAGTTACAATAGAAGCACTTCACTAAAAAGTTTAGCTTTTCTATAGGCAAAATTTAAAAGCTAGTAATAGATGCTTCTGCTAGAATCTACTTTTGCTTTTCTTATTCTTTATCTCTATAAATATTTTTTTGGTGGTAAAAGTACCAAAAATACATTTTATTATTGCAGTTAAATGTCTAATTCTTTTTAAGTGGCAAAAGTACCAATTTTTTATGTCCATATTTTTTAATTATTGTGGTTAAAGTACCAATTCTTTTTGGATGGTAAAGATACCAATTTCTTACATCCATGTTTTTTAAAATTATTTCAGTTGAAGTACCAATTCTTATTGGGTGGTAAAAGTACCAAAAATATTTTAACATTGCGGTTAAAGTTCCAATTTTTTTAGGTGGTAAAAGTACCTTTTTTCGTTACATTCTTAAAATATTATAGTTAAAGTACCAAGTCTTTTTGGAAGGTGAACGTATATAAAAAAACAAATACATATTATTATTGCAGTTAAAGCATTAGTTCTTTTTAGTTGGTAAAAGTACTAATTTTTTTACCGTGGACGAAAGAAACATGAATGTAAAAAATTGGTATTGTCACCATAATTATTGTCAATTAAAAGTATAAAAGCTTAACAAACTAAGAAAGGTTTTGTATTTTATTTATTGAGTAATTATATTATTTAAAGTCTTTTTTAATTTTTTAATATTAATATGAGATTCAATTAACATTATTTATGTCTACTTTAATATTTTTTGACATTTAGAAGCTAATTAAGTAAAACTGGTTACCAAACACTAAACTGGAACTTTTGAAAAAACCAATTGTTTTTTGTTTTCATTAACCAAACAATGCATTACTTTATCTGACAGCACTTTTTCTGACAGTAAATTTTAAAAGCAATTCTGAAGACAGCACAGCAATGCCAAACTAGGCCTACCTTACCCATTAAGTGACTATTTACTTATTCTAATAATAGTAATAATAAATAAACAAATAATGAGAGCTTTATCATTTATATGGATAAGTATAGATTATGGATCATAAGTATACAGACTATCGGCCCAGTAATCAAATCCATGAAAGCGATCGCACATCTCCAAACCTCAACGTGTTCATTTCTTTTCTAGCCTGTGCACTCTCCGGTTCCGGTTCCGAGAGGATGAAGAACCCTAACTGCTTTTATGTGGTGATTTAATTAGTGATTTTTTTTTTCTATAAAAATAAAAAATAAAAAAAATTAGGGATTTTTTTTATTTAGATTAAATATTTAAAATAAAAAATTTATATTGAATAATATTTTGTTTCATAAATTTAGGGCTTTACACTTGAAAATTAAACACTTTTTTTTATGTTAAATATTTTAATCTTATGCATATTTGTGTTAATAACTTAATAATAAAAGAGAAGCATGGAAAATAAAAACAGTCAAAGACGTAAATTTCACAATCTTAATATTTATTTGACGAAATAAAAAATTGAAATTATATCGGAATGTTTGAGTATCTTTTAATTATTTGATAGATATTTTTTAGCTCTTTTTTTTAACCTTTTTTTATGTTTATATTCTTCATTTTAATTTAACTTATCACTACTAGATTATTCTCTTATCTTATTAATTTAATCTTTAAACTTATTATTCTTTACTAATTTAATCCTTAAACTTATTTTGAATTGGCAAAAGTAGAGCGATTAATTTGTTATTTTTAAAAATTTGACGCGAATGGCGCGTTTTGAAGCTTGGTACATAATTATACAACTTGGTAAATTAAGAATTATATTATTTCTATCCATATTGCATCTCTTATAACGTTAAAATGTTAATAAAGTAAGATCTTACCATTAAAATCTAATTAGGGAATATTTTTGCAAAAAAAAAAATGAAAATAGAGGGTCTAATTAAGAAAAATTCCCTTATTAGTAACATCAATAATAATTATTGTTATGTGCATTTTTCGTAACATATAAAAATTGGTCTTTTTGGGCAAAAGTCAAAGCCCATCACCAAAGCCAAAGACCGGAGGCCGACGAACCAAGACATTGGCGCACCCCGGAGTCAAAAAGGCGAAGAGGACAAGGCCGACGAGGCGACGAGGCCGACGAGGTGACGAGCCGACGAAGCGCCGAGCCGACGAGGCGACGAGCCGATAGGGCGACAAGGTGACAAGCCTGACAAGCACCCTCGTCATAGCTTGACGAGGGCATAACTCATAATTATTCCACACGACGAGGAGATCCGAGATCACGAAGATCCCCGGGAAATACTCCAGATTCCCCCGGACTCAACATACGGACTCGCGGACAACCAGAAGACATCAAAGACGAACCAAGAAGCACCGACGAGCCCCTCGACAGGGCTAGGGGCCGCGGCAACCCCCCTGGAGGTGCAATTTCAGGGAATTGGTTTTCCTATAAATAGGAGTCTTCCCCCCCTCATTTCCACACTCACTCACATCTTTCTCCAGAGCTTTTCTCTCTAAAAATTTGTCCACTCCTATAGGAGGTTGGACTTGAATAAGAGTAGAGATCGTTCTAGAAGAAAAGTCTCAGTCTCGACTAGGGAAGTTGTTCGACGAGTCAACGAAGGAGTCCCTCGCCAGGTGGTCAAGCTTGCCAACACCTGCGAGATCGACGACCAAGGAGCATCCCTTGTCCGGTGAGGCGCATTCACCAACCTCGACAAGGTCGACAAGGAGCATCCCTTGTCAGGTTAAGGCGCCCTCTCCAACCTCGACAAGGTCGACAAGGAGCATCCCTTGTCAGGTTAAGGCACCCTCGCCAACCTCGACAAGGTCGACAAAGAAGGAGCACCCCTCGTCGGGATAAGGCCCCTCGTCACAACGAGCTCGCCTACACCGACGGGGTCGACGAAGAACACTTCACGCCGGTAATACCCAGTCGCCTGGCCAAGGGTCACCCCCGCGCCGCCAACATTGGCACTTCCGACGAGTTAAACCACATCGTCATTCACCCGCCGTTTATCACTAACCCCGAACTACGTGGGACCTGATTCTCTTAAACTGACATACGTAGGCAGCCTCGCCCAACCATAAGCGACGGGGCACGGGCCTAATCTACCCTTTTTTGCAGGTCCTTCCTCGCCGTAGGAGCTCGTCAAGGAAGGAGAACCACGAAGAATCATCAAGACCAGCTCGGAGCTTCATCAAGACCGAAGTTTGCCTAGACGAGGATATCGCCAAGACAAGGACCCCGCCCGGACTTCGCCACCACGAGGGAAGTCCGACGAGGAGCTTCGCCGTGATACGGACTTCGCCCCCCACGAGGGAAGTTCGCCGAGGATCGCCAAGGACAGCCCGAAAACTTATCCAAGACGACGGATTCGCCTCCATCTTGACGATCATTAGTCAACCCGCGTTGACTCAGCATTCAATTATCCACGTGTTTAGCGGGTCAATCTCGAGACCCAAACCTTAGATCTGATTCTAAGTTAAAGTCATATGGAGGTACGACCGGAAGTCGTCAATAGATGTACGACCTTATGCATTGGGTTAATAAATGCAACCATTTACTGCTTAATATTTATTTCCTATAAAGACTAGATTATTAATAATGATTTATGAATATTAAATTACATAATATTTATCAGATCTTGTGATATGGTTATTATCTGATATCCGGACCGTTGAACGGATAACAAGTTTTCCGCTTTAAAATAATTTTTTAAATGTTACCCGGACGGTTCGGAGGTACATTTCGTGATAATTTACACAATATCTGAGACGTGATTCCCAATAACAGGAAGATGATACGCTGGCACAGCTGCAAGAAGCCTTGGACCGCCTCCAGCCATTGGCGTGGTACGAGATCGCCTCGATCGCTGCAACCGCCAACGACGAAGCAGCCACACTAGCTCGAGCAATTAGCGGAAAAGGAGGAGACAGACGGCGCAAGACCCCCGACGAAGAAACGAAGGAAGAGTCAACCGCCTACGAAGAAATTCTCGCCATCAACACCGAAGACGAGCCCAAGTAGATGACTGCGATAGTCGACTGTCTATGCCAAGGCGAGCTACCAGTCCTACCAGTCAACCCGCACTATTAAAGACACATCGGAAGCCCCATATCCTTTTCAATAAAGCGCAATGCGCAAGGCCAAGTCTACTATGTAGGCCAACCTGATCTATGAATAAATTCGTCTTTACGAAATACTCTGAAAGTTTTCCCAAAACTGCAAGGCAGATTACGCAAAAACTCGGGGAGTACAACGGTATATATCGTCCTAAAAAAAATAACGGCTACACACTGGACTCCTTCGCCGGGATAAACAGGCACTGGCAAACACGATCCGAAACTCCTTCGCCAAGATAAATAGGCACCAGCAAACACGATCCGGAACTCCTTCGCCAGGACACAATAGGTAGCCCAAACTCGTCGGATTAGCTATCCGGCGAGCAAAGGCATACAATCGTCTACGGACAACCTATACTACTTGCAGGTTAAAAAAGGGTGACGACCCTACAATCGCAACAGAGTGTACTCACAAGACTGCCACAACGCGCCACGACGCACACACTCGACAATCAAATGTATGAACAAAACTAAAAGTTCAAATTATACTAAATGCATAAATGTCATTAAACAGGTACGAAACGAGAAAGCGAAACACGCCGAACAAACATGCCAGGGCAACGAGTAAGGCTAAAACAAAGCCCGAAAATGTCTATAAATCATAGAGGCAAAGAAAAGAGAAACTAATCTCTGGGAAGCACCAAGCTGAGAGGCTCCGTAACACGAATGGAGTCCGGAAAACCAAAGACTTCAAGACACCATTGGAAGCTTCAAGACGACGAGCCACCTCCGCCGACGAAGTCAAGTCCTAGAAGACAAAACGACGAGTATAAATAAGAGCAATACGACGAAGTAAGCAAGAACGCCGAAAAGTACGTACCCTCACCTGACAAAAGGAACCCTCAACAACCAACACCGAGTCATGAGTACCCACCGCCGACGCAAACGCTCGGAGATGAAGATTGGAGACGCTCCCTAAACAAAGGCGCTTGAGGCACACCGCACGCTCAATGCTTGATGAACCGCTAGACTCAAAAATCTCGCCTGACGGAGGAACGGCAACAGGAGATGACATCCCACCAAGACCAACACCATGTTGACGAACCCGACGAGAAGAGTCCCCAGCCTTCCCAGGACACGGCGAGCGTGAACGACGAGACGAAGATGCCTTCTCCGACGACAATCAACGTTTCGGCAGGCAGAATGAACGATCATCAAGACCCTTGCCAGACGACTTCGAGGCCGGAGCAACATAAGCACCGAAGGCAACATGAGCACCGGAAGCAACGGCAGAAGCCCGAGGACGCATATTAGGAACAAACTTCCTGAAGACAGACGAACCTGAGCAACGATGAATGGAACAATGGAGTACGATACAGCTACTGAAGACCAAGCAAAAGGAATTATACCTGCTAGAGTCGACGAAGCATGAACAGCCGAAGGACGGGCGATCACCGAAGGAATACGCCATTCAGGAGAAGGAACCTTCGCTTTCGATGAAGCCCTCACTGGAGAAGAACGACGAACATCCGCCCTTGAAGAATGACGAACGCCTTCCTGCTAGGAAGCGCGAGGAATGTCACCCTCGGCCGGAGGAGGCACCTGAAGAGAAAACGAAGCAACTGAGTCAACATCATCAGCACCGGCGGAAACGACAACACTACGAAGCTCGCCTGCAGCAGGAACTCAAAGACCGACGAGGTGCGAAAGCCCATGCAAATCAAGTCAGGAAGCCAGGTCATAAGCAGTGGCGTAACTGCACACCATCAGCTTAGGACAGAAGGCCGAAATGCAAAAACGACAATGTCCGAGCGTCTCCTCAGCAGGACCCTCGCCAGCGGCAATGCCCACGATGAAAAGACCCTCGCCTGCAGGTCCTTCCTCAGCAACGGGCGCCTCATCGACAAAGTCCCCGCCAGTGCCCTGCTCCTCGACGGCATCAGACGTATCGACATCAGCAAACTCTACGTCAGAGGCACCATTAAGGACCGAAGGCTCGGAGCCATGCTCACCGGGAGATCCGCCAGAAGCTGCTAATCCACCTGCAAAGTTCACAGCACGTCCAGGAGATTCAAAAGACAAAACGCTCTCCGCCGGAGCCGAAGACAAAAGACGAATCAACAACGAGAGGTTCTTACCGAGCTCGGAGACCGGCACGCTTTGCCCAGGAATGATAATTTCCTCGGCAGGAGATAGCCCCGGTCCCGACGAGTTTAACGCAAAAATCGGATCGTCAATCGGAGTCTCGAAGCCCTCGAAATCATAGTTTCCGTCGAAATCGAACCCCGCCACCACTTTTGGTGGCCTTTTCGTCGGAGCACGTTCGCCAAAGTTGAAGATGACCTCACCACCTCCAACGCACATCACCATTGCAGCCGCATCGCTCGCCGGAGCTCCGCTATCGCCGCTGCCCGCCTCGAGAATCGCGCCGATCGCGCCAAAGCCCACGCCGGAGTTCTCGCCCTCCACCGCGCCGGAGATCACGCCACCACCGCCGGCGACCGCCACAGACGACGCCGACGAGACCATCCCGGCCAGCCCAGCCACGCCGCTGGTCCCGCTGCCATCACCGGTTGAGCCGAAGTCCGCAAAGCACGTGCCCACGCTCGTACCGGCGATCTCGCCGCCCTCTGCTCCAGCCACCGCGCCGCCACCGGCGACCACCGCAGACGACGCCGATGAGATCATTCCGGCCAACCCTGCCTCACCGCGGGTCCCGCTGCCACCACAAACCATGCCGAAGCCCGCGACGCACGAGCGCTTGCCCGCACCGGCGAACTCGCCACCCACCACGCCTGACAGCTCGCCGCCGCCGGAGACCGCCGCAGACCGAGCCGACGAAGCGATCCCAGTCGGCCCAGCAACGCCGTGGGACCCGCAGACCTCGCCATCGCCCGACGCACCGAAGACCTCGCTCGCTCGCGTCGAAGCCAAACGCCGGTCAAGCCCCACGCCACGCCAGTCAAGCCCCACGCCACGGCGACCGTCGTACTCCACCCAGACGCCGCCGACTGGCCCCCGCCGGTCGTTCTCGTCGTGCCTCCAAGCGCCATACAGCCCGCCGCGCCGCCGGAAGTCGAGTCAACGCCGAGCTCTCTCACGCCGAGCTCAATCTCCTCCGCGAGCCTCGCCGGAATTTTGATTCTCGTGCCATCACCTAAATCAAAGATATCCGCAAGGCTCGACGTCCAATCATTCAACATCGCCGGAGCATCACCAAAGGCGGCCGGAGTTTCATCATCAAAGTCTGAAAATAGAAAGTCCGGTGAGAAAATGAACTTACCGGACTCTTGGACGTAGTCGTCGAGATCACCGCCACCAATCCCGCCGAAGAAAGCCATCACCACCGCAAGCAAGGAAAACAAAGTCGTCAAGCTTGGCGAAGAAGAGCAATTAGCGAATTGGAGAAGCAGAGGATAGAGAAAAAATGCCTTAAGCCTTAATGTAGTAATGATGTAATGTTTTACCCTAATCTCATTTCCTCTTTTCATTAAATTCGAATTCTATGATTCATACAAGTCCAAAAATCGCATAAACTAGGCCCATAAAGCTGATGTTTAATTTTTTTTTAATGGTAAAAAACGATCAAAAATGGGCTTTTATACGTTTTTAAGTGAAAAATGCTATTATCAAAGGTTATTTAAAAAGCCTTGGAAATTAAACTTTGGAACTTTATAAAGTTTCATTTTTAATTTTCAAACATGAATACCAAATTAAAATTAGTTTCCCGGGTTTTCATTAATTATTTACGGTATTTATTACATGTGAAAAATCGCGCAATAATTAAGGAACTTGTTAAAGTTTCAAGCTTAATGCGCAATTATTATTTTCAAATTATTTATTATGTCACTTGATTTTATTTATTTATTTTTGGATTTATTTGCGGAGTTCAAAATTAATTTAAAAGGCCTTTATTTTACAAAGTACGCCTATGAACCTCCAAAAATCCTAAAATCAAGTAAAATCATAAAAAATTGACTTATGATTTATTTAATCAAATTCGCCTACGTCTTTGACTATGCTCGAATTATTTCCCACTTATTTATGCGAATATTTTCAAAAATATTTTACAAACCACCCAGTTAAATGAAATATGCAGTTCCTTGGGAGGACGGAGAGGAGACTAAAATCTCTAACCCGGATCCTCGCCAAATAACACAAGTTGCTTTAAATTTTTAAAGAAAAGTTTCTCGCGTAACACAATTACCCAAGAAACTGGGGGGTTAATGCTATGTGCATTTTTCGTAACATATAAAAATTAGGTCCTTTTTGGGCAAAAGTCAAAGCTCATTCACAAAAGTCAAAGCCCATCACCAAAGCCAAAGACCAGAGGCCGACGAACCAAGACATTGGAGCGACGAGCCGACAAAGCCGACGAGGCGACGAGGCGACGAGGCCGATGAGGCGACGAGGCCGACGAGGCGACGAGGCCGACGAGCCGACGAGGATGACGAGCCGAGGCGACAAGCCGACGAGGCGGCAAACCGACGAGGCGACGAGCCGACAAGGCGACAAGGTGACAAGCCTGACAAGCACCCTCATCATAGCTTGACGAGGGCATAACTCATAATTATTCCACACGACGAGGAGATCCGAGATCACGAAGATCCCCGAGAAATCCTCCAGATTCCCCCGGACTCCACATACGGACTCGCGTACAACCAGAAGACATCAAAAGACGAACCAAGAAGCATCGACAAGCCCCTCGACAGGGCTAGGGGCCGCGGCAACCCCCTGTAGCAGGAGAGAAATTCGCAGGCCCCTGGAGGTGCAATTTCAGGAAATTGGTTTTCCTATAAATAGAATCCACACTCACTCACAGCTTTCTCCTGAGCTTCTCTCTCTAAAAATTCATCCACTCCTATAGGAGGAAGGACTTGAATAAGAGTGGAGATCGTTCTAGAAGAAGAGTCTCAGTCTCGACTAGGGAAGTTGTTCGACGAGTCAACGAAGGAGTCCTTCGCCAAGTAGTCAAGCTTGCCAACACCTCCGAGGTCGACGACCAAGGAGCATCCCTTGTCAGGTTAAGACGCCCTCGCCAACCTTGACAAGGTCGACAAAAAAGGAGCACCCCTCGTCAGGATAAGGCCCCTCGTCACAACGAGCTCGCCTACACCGACGGGGTCGACGAAGAACACTTCACGCCGGTAATACCCAGCCGCCTGGCCAAGGGTCACCCCTGCGCCGCCAACATCAGCACTTTCGACGAGTGAAACCACATCGTCATTCACCCGCCGTTTATCACTAACCCCGAACTACGTGGGACCTGATTCTCTTAAACTGAGATACGTAAACAACCTCGCCCAACCATAAGCAACGGGGCACGGGCCCAATCTACCCTTTTTTGCAAGTCCTCCCTCGCCATAAGAGCTCATCAAGGAAGGAGAACCACGAAGAATCATCAAGACCAGCTCGAAGCTTCATCAAGACCAGAGTTCGCCTAGACAAGGATATCGCCAAGACAAGGACCCCGCCCGGACTTCGCCACTACGAGGGAAGTCCGACGAGGAGCTTCGCCCCCCACGAGGAAAGTTCGCCAAGGACAGCCCGGAGACTCGTCCAAGATGACGGATTCGCCTCCAGCTTTGACGATCATTAGTCAACCCGCGTTGACTCAGCATTCAATTATCCACGTGTTCAACGGGTCAATCTCGGGACCCGAACCTTGGATCCGATTCTAAGTTAAAGTCATTTTTACGCATTAACAATTATGATGATAATAACACTACTAATACTACTACTTATCATACTATTTCAGAAGTTTACACATTCTCTCACTCTATATATAGATAGATATAAAACAAGGGACTAAAAGCTACTTAGCTATGGCATACATTAAATTTACAATTAGGGATAAGTACCAACAAGGTCACTGAAAGTTAAGAAGACGAAAGAAGATACGTAGATTTCCCAATACCCTTTCAACGTTTAGATTCGAACCCGTTTGACGTCGTTCTCGGGGACGTTCGCGTCAGCCCCATTGCCTCTAGCCGAAACGGACGATTGCCCTTGTATCTGAAGGGACGCAATTTATGATCAAAATTACTATTATTTATAATCAACCAACATTTATCAAATCCGAGTCTATTGAGCAACATTCACCCGAAAGATCTTTAATTTATGTTTAAAGAAAAATAGTAATTTGCAGAAATTCCCTTTCAAACTTTGTCCCTAAACTAACGTTTCTGTGGTAAATACACCCCTCACGCTTATAAAATTGATGGAAATCACTATCCACGTGACCTCCTTAATTGAAAAATAAATGTATTTTCCGATTCTCACTATATATTAATAATACTAATTTACCAACATGGTTATGTCCAAAATGAAAATTCAGACGGCATATGACTACAAAACAAAGTTAAGCTGGGGGATCGGCGTCAATCACGCGTAAAAATTCAAAAGCTCCCGTTATTATATATGAAAAAATATTCTTTTATTGATGGGGATAATATTTACTTATTAAGCAAAACTTTGGGCCTAAATGATTTTTTTTTTTTTGGTAACTTTTCCTATGCATCAAACAAGAAAAATGCAATGTACTTTATTGAACATGGTCCTGTAAATATAAACTTACAGTTTCATCTGGAACGACGGCGTATCTCTCGGAAGGCGAGACCCAAGTTTTCCCTGTAAAAAAGTTTCAAGAAAATAAGCCACATGTTATAAGGTTTCATTGAATAATGGTTTTTATTATTATTATTATTATTATTATTATTATTATTATTATTATTATTACTGTAAAAAATAATAAGGTAATTAGTAAATATAAATTAAGATAAGTATGCGAAACCTGATGATGCATCAACGTTCGAAGACTCGATCTGTTGGCCGCTATATCCATCGACGCTTAAAGCTTCAATCAGCTTCGGAGTATTCCTTTAATTACGAAACATGACGATTAAGACGAAAAAAAATATGCAATAAAATTATAAATAAATTCAATTTCGCTAATGTACATTTGTAACAAAGTTGTTCTGAATATTCAGTTATTCACAGTTGCAAGAAGAAACCAAAGATTTGAAATTTATGTTAATGAAACATCAAGTAAAAATAGTTTTGAGATTTCGAATATTACCTATCAACGGATTCCCCGTGCCCGAGCTGCCCATTTGTGCCTCTTCCCCATGAGAAGACATTTTGAGTTTCAGTAACAGCAAGTGTGTGTCTCCACCCACAGGAGATTTTAACCACTTTCTGCGAATATCGATATACATAAATAAATAAATAAATAAATAAATATCAATATTCAGAAGAAAGAAACAGTAAAAGAATAAGATAAAAGAAAGAAAGAAAGAAAGAAAAAAAGAAAGAAAGAAGAGAGTTCAGAAAATAAATATATCAATATCATATTTATCTTGGGAACAAAAGCATGAGAAAATACCTGCTGATTGGGAAATGTGACTTGAACAGGGCTACAATGGTCCGCATTATCGCCAACTCCAACTTGCCCAAACTGCATGTGAATGGAAAATCATGTAAATTACATAATAATAACTCGATGAAGAAAATGTATGAAAATGGGACAACATAATCAAGAATAAAAAATCAAAAGTATGAAAATCTACCTTATTCCAACCCCAGCCATACAGTTTTCCGTCGGATGTCAGCGCCATTGTATGTCTCCAACCTCCAGATATCTGACAGGATTCAAGCCAAAAAACGTTCAGACACAAAACAGAAAAACGAGGAATTTATAACATTCTAACACAATTTCCTGAGTAACTCAACCCACCATTTATCATGTTTTTTACTCAAAGCACCAAAAATACCAACCAAACGCAGTTGCAAGAAATCTGATTAGCTAGTTATTAGTTCCAAAAAACTGCAACTTTGATTTTTCTTAACACAAAAAAAAAATTATAAACTAAATCCCAAATTACTAATGATGGATATTTGACTTTCATATTCGGTTAAATTTGGATTTAACTGTATTTTTGAAGAAAGTAACACAAAGATACACAAAAACCATAAATTTGCCCCAAAAAAAAAACGATTTTTTGTAAAATCAAACCGAAAGTACAATAGTAGAACATTCGATAAATTAGAGTTTTCGGCAAAACCAAACCTTTGACGAGAAAGAAGAGGCAAAAGGTCTTACCATTGAGATAACACTGCCACTCAAGGCTTCAAGCTTATGAGGAATTAGGTGATCCTCAAAGTCTCCATGACCTAATTGACCATATTTGCTCCATCCATAAGTGTATAAACCACCAGAGGACGAAACCGATATAGTATGCCTCCATCCACAAGCCACCATAACCATCTTATCATCCTGCAATTCCCATCATAGTATAAAATAAATATACGAGGAATCACAAGAACTAATGGAGCGTGAGTTAATATAACTATCAAGTATTAATGAGAGGATTCAAGAGCATCTGAAGAAGGCAAAAAAAGAATATACTAAATCAAATCCTAAAATAATAAAATATGTATAATTAAATCCTAGGGCTCGTCTATAATTTTATATCATGGGGATATAGCACAAAAAGTTTATGGAGAAGATTAGTTTATTAAAATAAACTAAGTGAGGTTAATTAAATAATTATTTGAGGGTCAGAGATCTTTGATTTTGTAATTTCTGAAGGAGCACACTGCAATGTCATTAGATGGACGTTAATTTCTATCGCGATGGGAAGATAAAGCTTCAAATACTTATTCAATTAACAGATGAATATAAAACATCCTAATATTAGTTTTCGCATGAAAAAAGAACAAGCAATACTGGCTCATAAACGTACATCGTTAACTGAAACTTTCTCGGGAACCAAACGATCATTTCTGTCTCCTAATCCCAAGTTACCATAGCGCCCCCATCCCCATCCGTAGAGTGACCCGTCTTCTGTAATAGCTGCAGTGTGTTCTGCACCAGCAGCCACCATTTTGATGGATAATCCCTATAGTAGACATATAGAAAGTTAAGGGCATTTTGTAAATATCACTTGATGAATTAGCTAATTTCAGCATAAAATTTGTAACTGGAAGTTCAAATGTCAGATTGAGTATAGTTATAAATAAATTAATTAATTGTAGAAGATGACAAATATTTTAAACTATGCACGGGTCTTAATAATCCCAAATTAAACTGAAAAAGTATGATTATGAGTTGTAACTTCAATATAATCTATGAGTCTCGTGATGAACTAGGTTTCAGGGTAAGATCAAAGGCGTCTTCCATGAAATGCATATGCATATCACAGACATTGCTACAATACCTGAAATGCATGGATTTTCTGTGGAATAAGAGAGTCCTCGGTGTTGCCAAGACCAAGCTGACCATTTTGGTTCCGACCCCAGCTTCATCAAAGAAAACAAAATTAAACTTATCTAAGAAAAATATCATAAATATATTATGATAAACCTGAAAATACAATGCCATATGATTCCCCATTGGAGAAAAAAAATAATTCTGAAGGAAGAGAAACTAAGAAATGAAGTTACCTTTGGACCTCTCCTTCCATAGTGACTGCCAAACAATGGCTGTCACCGCATGCAATTTGCTTTATTCTTATTCCATGCAATGCTTTAATAGAATGTGGAGTGAACAAGTCGCTGGAATTTCCATGACCCAACCTCCCAAAATCACCCCTGAAACCAGTAAATAAACTCGTGATAAATAGATGGAAATACTGTTTCTAAGCATATAAATGGTTAAGAATTATCGATAAATTTTGTTTCTAGGTACTTATAAAGCCATATTAAAAATTAAAAAATAGGAAAGTAATCATCAGTTGTCCTTGATAAACCCTTTTTGTATCATGGGGTCAACTGAAACAATGCAACATCATTAGAGGAAAAATTGACATACCAAGGCAATGCAACAAGTTCAAACGAAACAAACAACTGATAAGTAGTTAAAAATGAGAAGAAGAAAAAATGTTCATCGAAACGGAGATAAGGAAAACGGACCATCCCCAACTGTAGACTTCCATTTGCGCCTCTGAATATGCAGTGGTGTGATCAGCGCCGCAAGTGACGGAAACTATCTCTTGGCCGTCCAACGCGCTCAGCTGCGTCGGGGAAGGCCGGTCCTCCGCATCTCCGTGGCCAAGCTGCCCGTCCTCTCCTCTTCCCCACGAGACGACAACATTTCCAGCTGCAAATAAGTCTCAAAACAACCACGTAAATGGCTTGATACAACACATCATGAACCACAATAAACAGAGAATATAAACAAAGCTTTCAGCAAGAACACTTGTTAGCTGAGATCCACTTCTGCAGAAGAATTTTGGAAGAAAAACGAAGAACAGATTCACCAAACTGAGTCGAGAATATTCCTTTAAGTTCGAAGAAAGGGAGAAATTCCATATTCAGATTCTGCAAGAAAAACAGAATCACAGGTTTCTTTTCGTCACTGATCAGTGCGTATCTCGAAGTTCGCACTGAATCCGGACAAAGAATGCCAAGTTCGAACGCTCGATCAACTACGTTTCAGCTGTGAGTAATAATCCAATCATTTCCAGAGAGAGAGAGAGAGGAGGATCGGGAGCTCACAGAGGAGAGCGACGGAGTGGCTGGCTCCGGCGGAGATGAGGAGGACTCTGCGGACGGGACCGGTGACCTCGGTGGACGCCATTGCAGGCCGAGCTCTGTGGAATGGTCTGGAAGAGCGAGCGAGCGAGCGAGAGAGAGAGAGGATGAATAGGGTGTGGCCCTCGCTGTAGAGAGGAAGAAAAAGTGAAAGATGATAAAATTCCATAATGCCAACGCCACTCTGGGGGTGGGCCCCACTTCCATTTATGTTCATCTACCAACCAAGTACATATTATTATTATTCAACTATTGTTTTTCTATATTTTTTTTTTATAAACGACGAGTAGTTTAAAATTAAATCATAAATGAAACTAGGTACGGTCTTGTTAAACGCGCAATCGTAACTAGATGAAAGTGTTATAATTGATTCATGTTGTCACGAGGGAGTCTCGATTGTTGTTCCTCGTTAGGCACGTTCCCGTGTTTGTTGTTGTTGTTAATGGCAATATAACGTGGAGTACTCGTCCGTTCCGAACCGCAGCTGTTAGGAGGACGTAAAGAGTTTAATATGGCTCGTCTTTTTTCGTTCAAACAAGATAAAGCTTATGGGTCTTCATGGTTAATTGATTAATTGACATCCTTATAATTAGCAAAGCATATGAACTAGAAGCATTGATCCAATGCTTATGTGCGCCGTTTGGAGAGGATGACATCTCGACTTTAATGGAAGTGAAGCCCCTCAACCCGCTATCGTTCATATGGCGGAAGCAGCCACTTCAAATCACTCCTCCAAAAGAAAGAACAATAATATCTTATTTATTTATTTTTGTAAATTCATACTCCCTCTATTTTTTTGTTAAATAAAATAATATAACACCCCTACCCTAATTAATATAACAAAAAAGTATATTTATTTATTTATTACAAAAAAAATCATATCATTTTAAATTTTTAATTGAAACAACTTAAATGTATTTAACACTGTTAAGATTAAATCAACAGGGGTTTTAGGTCCCCAACCTTTCAAAGTGTGGGCAAATATACACAACGTTTGTTGAATGTAAAATCTGTTGGTCCTTCCGTTAGGAATGTTAAATTCTGCTGATGTGGCATCGTTAAACTGCCAAATGGACTGTCAACTTGTAATATTAATTACATAACTTAATTAATAAGAATAAATTAAATCAGATTTTAATTATGATTCAAAAAACAAATTAATACTTTAAATTAAATAAATAATTTTTACTCTTCCCTAAAAATCAAACAGACTCTTCGTCGAACATAACAAAATTTTTTAAAAACGATGGATTATTAAACAAAATTTTAGTCATTTCTAATAAAATTTTGGGAAAACGACCTGTTGATGCAGAAAAACGCTTCAAACATTTAGAGGCCCAATTGCTTGTGTTGGGCCGGGCCCAATGTCGTCTGGTTGACTTTTGTGGACTTTGGGCTTGGGCTCCTGGACTTTCGAGTCAATCGGATCCTCCGCTGACTCAGTAATCAAAAATCTGTGGTAAACTCCACTACCTGTTGCTAATATGGCCAGGACTTGGCCTGGCCCGGATTACAGGTTCGGGATACCAAAAACGGACTCCTGACCACCGTGTAGGGGGGGTCACAATATTGACTTTCAAGTGGACCTTGACAGATTAGACCCTCGACCGGCGTCACGGGGACAGATCCGGGTCCTCGGGCTATCCGCGTAATCTGTATATCTGTCGGAGATACAAGAATACTGGATAGAACGAGCACCTCACGGACCTAGAACCTTGGCAAGGAGGGTCTTAGATCGTGCCAAAATCTTCTCTAGAACTTCCGCTCAAATGTGTTTTTTCTGTCTCGGAACCTGAACAAAACAAAAACCCGAGATCAGGGAGAACCGGGGGGGGGGGGGGGGGGGAGCCCCTGAATTCACCTCCGACGCTCAACATTAGTGTAATATTCGAGGGGGAGATGTTTAGAGGGTGCTCGAGAGAGTTTTGGTTGAGTTCCGTTGAGAGAGAATGAGTTACCGTTTAACTGAAACCGAGCTTCTATTTATAGGAGGGTCCGGGGGTTAAAACGTGAATAATTATTACTCCGGGAAGCCCCCGGGGTAAAATTATATAGTTTTTCGGGTCCCTCGGACGTGGCCGATCCAACGCCGCAATTTTCAGGCCGATCGGAGCAGCGACGCGCCCTCACGCGCGGCTACAGTGGCGGTGACGCGAAGCTTCACGCGTGGCAGCCAGGGCTGACGCCAGCAGCTGCGTCATGGCTTGCGTCAGCGGGACGCGTGTCGCTTCCCTGTGGCCTGCAGGGCATCCTCGCGGCCAATGGCTGGCCGCCACGTGGAAGGGTCAATTTAACCATTGGAGGGTCGGCTGGGCCGTCTGACGCGCTTGGCAGTGGCCTCTGGCCCTCGTGGGGCCCACCTGGTCGGGTGGTGGTGATCCTTGGGGCTCGTGGGGCCCACCCGGAGGTCCGGGGGCCTCGGGCGTTTCCCGATGCCGTTTTTTACAAATTTTATATCGATTTTGGGTATTTCGATATTTTTGGGATCATCTGGACCCTTTATTTTTCAAAAACGGGCTTCCGGTGAATATTTTGGTGGCAAAATTGATTATAATTAATCAACTAATAATCAATTAATATATATAATTAATATATATAATTAATCAATTAATAATCAATTAATTGATTATTACTTAATCAATTAATATTAAATCAATCGTGCAAAAATACCCGTAACACGACCGATTATTAAAAACAATTGTAATTTAAAAAACGACATAGTAAAGATGTGAATAATATTGAAGCACGAGTTTAAAAATAGGAACTACGCGTTAAATAAGTATTGCTCGTTAATTTAAAGTTTTAATTTAATTTTTGAATCATAATTAAAATATGATTTAATTTATTCTTATTAATTAGGTTATGTAATTAATATTACAAGTTGACAGTCCATTTGGCAGTTTAACGATGCCATATCAGCGGAATTCAACATCCCTAACGGAAGGACCAACGGATTTTACATTCAACAAACGTTGTGTATTTTTTCCCACACTTTGAAAGATTGGGGACCTAAAATCCCTATTGACCAAAGATTGTGCATTATTGCCGCAATTAACCCTAAAATAAAAATAATTGTAGCATACATGTGAATCTTGTTTGATAGTGGTGAATTATTCATTGAAAAGTCAATTGGCGATTGGACTTGTTTCCTCATTTTTGTTTGATTGTGAATTATTATAAGTTTATGATATAGTCGTACGTGTGTGTAAGAACCGACTTGTTTTTAATGATTTTATAAAAGAAAATTTGGTTGATGTTATTAAATGACATCAGTTTTTTATATTGCAAACAATTCAATATTAAAATATTCTTTCACGTTTCAATAATTGTCTAAGTATAATAATAATTGGTATATTTAGAAAATTATCAGAAAAAATTATCTAATATTTTTTGGACACTTTTTGTCTTTAACTCAAACACTATTGGGGCACAATTTTGAAATTTATTAAAATCGAGAATAATTTCGTTCAAACATACCTATTGGAGCATACAAATTGAAGTTTCCCTTTTAATACTCCAGCAAATCTTGTTAAATATTCTAAATTTATCATTTATTCTAATTTATTAATTAAATCTTAATTTAAGTTACTTCATAAATTGATTACTCCAGTCTCCATATCACTTTATTCATGAACTTATTCTTTTATATCAATTTCGTTCATAAATATTATAATTTATGTAAAAAATATTTTTTGGCTAAATATTTACCATCTTCCGTCAAAATGTCTTTTGTTTACAATAAAATCTACAAAATTACTGTCTCGACTATTTCCTTTTCTAACATTTGTTGTTTCTTCAACATTTAGGTGGCGTTCACTTTGATGTAATTAGGTAGTCATAATCGTAATCGTAATTGATTATGGTGTTTACTTATATTGTTGTAATGAATAAAGGAATGATCATTACATTGTTTACTAGGATACAATATACAACGTAATCAATAAGTATTTTACCAAAATACCCCTAGTTTTATATCTTTATTTTTTTAAACTAATAGCATATTCACGTACGTGCCCCTGTAAATTTCTACCCAAATTTTATGATCAAAACATAGTTGAATGCCTAATGAATCTAATGTGTGGTTACTAAATTTTTGACAACTCTACCCTCCTTAATTTTTTCTTTCCATATTTAAAAAGAAAAGTAAAAAGAGGACTAGCCAAATTGCTCCAATTTGATCATCATGTGTAGAGTTCAGTGAGTTGTTGTGGCAGAACCCAAGCCACACGAAGAAGCTTCACCTGATCCTGACTTAATATATCACAAATTTTATAAACAATAAAAAATAGTATATACTAAGTCGATAAAAATAAATTCAGCCAACATACATATAGTCACATAAGGTCCAACAACATAATCAAAAGTTAACACAAACTATCATCCAATATAAATAAGAGCTCGACCAATGAAGGGTCTCGTCCTTTCTGAAAGTCCAGACTTCACCCTCTCTGCATTTGTGATCGAAGAGGCATCAGTTCCAGTTTTTTTGGAGGTTGTTGAAAGCTGCAAAGAGACCATTCAAACATATCAAACTAAACTGTTCCCTAACAGTCAGACATAATAGTAACATAAATTAATCAAACATAATAATATAGATAGTAGTAATTATTGATGTGCAAATTCGTTCCTTAATCGGAATAATGAGGTCATTAATTAAATTTACGGTTCATATAAATTAAGACCAAAGTTATGAATATAATTGAGTATTCATACAATTGGGCTTGTGAGATACATAGCCCAAAGGCCCAATAAACACTTAATTGTGTTGAGGCCCGAACAGAACCAAAAGCCCAAGAAACAAAAGCCCATCTTGAGCAAAGATTGCACAAAAGAGATACGAGCAGAAGGCTTCCAAAGGGAAAAATCCCGAGCAGAACTCAAAAATCACAATAGCTCAAGACAAAAACCAACACTTGGATAAAATCCAAAGAACCCGATAAGTCGAATGACCTGAAATACCCAAAGCTCGTCCCGGGCAGAGATTGCCACAAAGGGATCAGAGCAGAAGCAGTTGAAAAATCCAAGCACGAGCAGACCAAGTCAACAACTTTGATTCAAACCTCCAGAGCCCGACCAGGAAGATCGCCACGACCTACATTCAAATCCCCACGACGTCAAGTCAAAGTCCACTACTGCGCAATTCTCTCAGAACGTGGCCCACGTGTCAGCCCGACAGCAAGTCAAGCTCCGAACTCGAAGCCATCACCAACGTACACTTCCAACGGGCATAAATCATAAGCCTATAAAAGCAAGAAGACAGCCCTATCACACGCACGCAAGCATTTACTTCGAGAGAAAAGAGTGTGTGAGATTTGTAATTTCAGAGTGTTTTCTTTCATTTTTCGATCAACTCGGAATTGGCTTGTAGTTCTGGTTGATCTCTCATTCTAAGCAATAAACTTACAGAGGACGTAGTCAACTACCGCATTGGGACTAACCTCTCTAAAAAACCTTTTATGTTTTGTCCTATTTTTTATCTTTTTATTATTGTCGAGAGTATCGACGACGCGGAGGTCAGGATCCACAAAACTTTTAGCGTCTTCAAATCGAAATCTCATTCACTTCTCACGTGACTATTGGTGTGTGAAACCACGTCAACAGTAATACCAAATTCTCTAACAATCATAGAGAAGCTTTAGCAGCCAAGCATCTCTCCGAGTAGTGGAAAGGCCGAACAAATAAAATAGTTTCTCCTTGTTTTCCATAAGTATCTCAGCGACTCTATCGCACTCTGAAATAGTCAAAGTTGTCGTTTTCTCCAATTCACCTCCAAGACGCATAAGATATTTAACATTTTGATCTTGATTGTCAATGATTGCATCACTAAGGCGAGAAGATGCATTTTCGATAGCTTTAGCGAGAATCCAAGTATCGTCCTTAGCTTCACAATTTCCCCAATCTCTCTTTCTCTTAGCCGATCTTTTTGGTTGGTTCATACTGTCATTTCCCGTCGTAGCACTTTCATTAAAAGTATCATCTTCAGTTCCAATACCATCCACTCCACCTCTTCGCTACTCCCGTTCTTTTTCTCTTTCTCTTTCAATGTCGTCAACAATATCTTCTATATCTTCAGCAAGTTGTCCTGTTGCACGATCTTTGCCATAAACCATGGAGAGTTCTTCATAATAAGGAAAAGCGTTAGTTTTGAAAGGTGCTGCTTCTTTATGGCTCTGTATTACAATTTAAATTATTAGCAAAATAATGTTAAATAATTAAGTACTTAACCAAAAAAATTGAACGAACATACATTTAGATATTCATCCCAAACTGATTTCTCAGCAGTTACGGTTTTTTCTGGATCCCAGCCAAATCCACTACAGTTAGGCCCTGTTAACATTTCATGCACAACCTGAAAGTTATTTTTGAAAGTCCTCAACCGTGACTCGATGTGTGGTTTAGCTAATTTGTCACAGTTGGGTAGTTTTTCATGTAGCTTCTTCTCAAGGGCTCGAAGATGCCTAGGCTTGAAATTACTTCCATCCGCTTTGAATGTTCCTTCGTCGTTTATTTCCAATAACGAATCAATGAGAATTCCATCTTCATCTTCATTCCAAAACCTCTTATTTTGTCCTGGGCCCTTTTGGCTAATTGAAATCTCCGTCCTATAATTAGAATAATAAACAATAATGTACAACAACACAGTAAATCTTTAGTAGCAATCAGATTTGCAACTAATTAAATTTCAAATAAACAATCATATTCATACAGAAAGATTGAGTTGGTAAAATATTGAACAAACAACCAAATCTTAATATACTAAACTACATAGATCGTCGAGATCCAGTCGTTATACATCTCTTGTGCTAAGTTATTTCTCCATGTATTCCATTCAGGGGAAATTTCAACAAATGTTATAAATTCATCTGAAGATGGCTGGCCGGACTCTATATTCGATGGTGTCCCTGTAACTTCTTCAGACATATGTAACTTGATGAAATTATGTAGCAAGCAGCATGCATAGATAATATAATTTGAGTCTTCACGGGATAGAATGTTGGACTCCTAAGAATTGCCCAACGACTTTTTAAGACCCCAAATCATCTCTCAACTACATTCCTAGCCGCTGCATGCTTAAAATTATAGTATTCAAAGCGATCTTGAGGAAGACTTCCTTCTTTTCTTTGACTCCGATGATATCGTGTTCGTCGAAAAGGGGATAGGAATTCAATCGCGTTAGAAAATCCAGCGTCAACTAGGTAATATCAACCTAATTTTTTTCAAAATAAATCAAATTCATCTATCTAAAAACTCTTAATAACTATATATTATGAATAATAAATACTAATACAATAACATACCACGAGGAACTCGTAAACCGCTTCTCTTACGGAGGGCATCACGCAATATTCTACCGCCATGCGCGGAGCCTTCCCAACCAACTAAAACATAAACGAACTCCATATTTGGTGTACATACAGCTAACACATTAGTAGTTATGTCCCCGCACCTATTACGGTAGCTTGCTCGTTCTGTTACCGGAAGTCTTACTCTTACTTGAGTTCCATCTATGGCATCTAAGCAATTCTATTAAAAAAAGTTATTTTAGATATAAGTATTAAAATGAAGTACTGTATAAAAATTAACCATGTTAAAATTATTACCTTAAACCATTTCCATCTTTCATCAGTTCAATTGCAAGGCACTGGTTCTGGTTTTTTCCATAACTCTTTATGTAAGCATATGACTGCCCGTAGAACATTATGGAAATACCTACTCACTGTAGCCCCGGACCTCAAAAACCGAAACTTGACAACTCTATTCTTTTGATGATGTGCTAGTATATGTAAAAACATAGCTACTTGTTCATCAACTTGTAAATATCTAGCAGCTTTTAGTCCACCTCTACTCTCCAATACACCACACAACTTTGTAAATGCATTTCTAGTCAATCTAAGTTGATTTAAACATGTAACATCACTCTCATATGCATTCTGATGCACAATATCTCTATTGACAAACACATCAAGAACATATAGTTGTTCTCTTAAAGCTCTCTTCTCTATTTTGGATTTATGAATTTTCATAAATCTCTCAACTAAATGCAAAACATTCATCCATTAGAAATATAGTGAGCCTAAAATTGTCTTCCTCCACCTACATAGATATTTTTATATAAAACAGTTATTTTTTGTCCTGATTAAAAAACAACAACTAACACACAATAAATACACAATAAGTATTAAAAAATGAGATTAACAAACACGGGCAAAGACAATGAACATTACTATATATTCATCTCTATTTAATAACTATCCACATCAAAAGAGGAACAAACGACAAGACAAGACAATTTAATTATACCATTCATGATTGTTTATTTTTTTAACGAGAAAAATAGGCAAAGACAATGAACATTACTATATAAGAATGAAGGTATTTTAACAAGCAGCTAGAAGGCATTTACACAAATACGATTCTTGGAGACCTATACATAATATAGATGCATTGTTTATAAGAAATAGCCTGTAGTTTTTGTTGAGCTGATTTGCGAAGTCAGTTGAATTGTTCATCTGGGATATAAACAAACACGGGCATCATTAGGTATAATCAAAGAGGAAATTAAAAAAGAAAAAGAAAATAATTTCACCAAAAAAAAATTCGATCAGTTCCAAAACAAATTCAATCAAAATTTCACCCAAAATAAAATTTAATCCTATCAACACATCCAAATTTAATGAAAAAGCTAACAGAGGTTGTGAAATCAATAGGTCGAATACTAAATTTACCTTCAGTGAGATTGTTGATCGTCTTGGAAATAAAACGTTGTACTGTAATGAGAAGTTGAGAGCAATTTTGAGAGGAGAATAACACAGGAGAATAAATAAATTTGGGAGAGAGTGAGAGTAGACGAGGAAGCGTGAGAAAAAAAATTGGAAGAGAGAAAGAGTGAAAAAAGTGGGAGAGAGAAATAGAAAATAAAAAAAATGGGAGAGAGAAAATCCTAAAAAGGTGGGAAAGTGGGAATATTTTGGTAAAAAAAAAAAGAATTGTAATCATGATTACGAGAGTTGGAAATTGTAATCACTATTACATCAAAATAGCCCATATTGATTACAATGTAATTAGCATTACGTTGAATATTTTTGTAATCGCAACTAAACATCGTAATAAGTATTTGTGCTTATTACGATTACACCCGATTACGTCCAATTACGTCCAAGTGAACGGGGCCTTAATTATGTTTGGATTCTTGCTTACATGAAGCCTCCAAGCTCTTCAGTTCAGTCATATAACTTGAATTTATTAATACTATTTAAAATTTTAACTAGAACGAATAAATATTTTATTAAAATTGAGCATATTGTTCTTGCTTACATGAAGCCTCCAAGCTCTTCACTTCAGTCAACAGTACTTGAATTTATTAATATTATTTAAAATTTTAACTAGAACGAATAAATATTTTATTAAAATTGATCATATTGTTAATGCCGAAAAATGGATCAACACTTAAAAGCGGCCCGATGACCGCTTGACGGTCAAAGGGGGTCTTGAAGCTTGATTCGTCTTTATTGATAGGCCGTAAATATCTTCCGGAACTCCGTCTCCGTATACTTTGCTGAAAGAATGAAATAAACGTGAACTTAAAGGGGTACGAAGGGGGTGCCTCCCTATCCACCTCCGACGCTCAACATTAGTCGGGTATTTAAGTCGGGATATTTAAGAGAACGGAAAACGGAGGTTTTATCGCTTTAGAGAGCGTTTTTGTGAGTTGATCTAAGTCGATCTAAGTTTGATTCGGACTTACCGTTTTGATTGAAATGAGCTTCTATTTATAGAAGGGTGCATGGACCTCTTAGTAATTAATAATTACTTTGTTAGGCCCCTAAACAATTATAATATTGCTTGCGCGGTGCCCGGTGCGCTGTGCGCGGTGCTTTTAATAATTAATTTAAAGCCTCATTTGTGGTAAAAGTAACTGAACTTTTACTGACTTTATTCGGGCCGAGTCCCGTTGACTTTTTGGGTTGACTTTTCGTTGACTTTTCAGGCCGAGTCATGTTGACTCTTTAGGCTGAATTTCTGCTGACTTTTCAGGCCGAGTCATGTTGACTTTTTAGGTTGACTTTCTGTTGACTTTTTGAATCGGGTCTCGCTGACTTTTTTGTGGCGGGCTCGGGTCGTCTTTGCAGACTTGCTTTGTCGTTTTTGGTCTTTCATGTTTTTTGGGCTGGGCCTTAATTTTTCTAGTCTCCGAAAAATACCCATAACATTAACCCCCTAGTTTCTTGGGAGATTTTATCTGGTGAGAAACTATCTTTGCGTTTTTGTTTATGAGCTAGCGCTTTTAAAAGATATATGGGGGCGTCCCAAGGGGTTACGCTCCGTGTATGCTTATGGGGATGTTCCATGAGATAACCTTACCGTTTCACGTCTACGATGGTGAGGAATTTCCCAGAGATCACCTACCGTTTTTAAGGGGGCGTTCGGGAGATAACCCCTCAGCTACGCTTATGTTTGCAAGTTCGGTGTGTTTTGGAATAACCTTCCGTTTTGCATTTACGGGTGTTGTTCCGAGAGATACCCTTTCATATTTTTTCTTAGACAGCGTGAGCGTGAGAGCTCTTTGGAATTTGGACTGGCTTAGGCATCTTTGTGTTTCGAGCTTCAGCCAGTGTTTGTGCCTGGGCGTCTTATGATGTTCAACTTATGCTGAAGATAAGTTATAAGGTATTTAGTCAGAGTTCGCGCTTAAGCGTCTCAACCCCCCGGGCTTCTACCGGTGTTTGTGCCTAAGCGTCTTAAGCCGAAGATATGTTATTTGGTCTTTAATTCGAGTTCGCGCCTGAGCGTCTCAATCCCCCGAGATTTTGCCGTTGTTTGCGTCTGAGCGTCTTACGATCCCAGATTTACGCTAGAATCTGGTTCTTTTTCCAATATTTGCGCCTGAGCGTCTTACAGTTTCGGACTTATGCCGAAGATATGTTATACAGTCTTTAGTCGGAGTTCGCACGTGAGCGTCTCAACCTGTTGGGAAGTTCATTACGTTTTCCGATAATATTATCACGATTTATGTCGTCAAGCCGTCCGGGTAACATTTAAAAATTATTTAAAGCAGAAAAACTTGTTACCCGTACAACGATTTGAACATCGGATAATAACCAAAATCAAGATCTGATAAATTATTACTAATTTAACTTTTCATAAATTCATTATTAATAATATAGTCTATAGGAAATAAATAAAATGTAAATAAAGATTTCCATTTATTGACCCAATGCATAAGGACATGATGATGATTTCGTCTGCGCGTTCTGAACTGAGCAGGGCTTCGCCGATGCTGAGGGAAACTCCCGTGATCTTTCAGGATATGGAATCCTTGTACCGAAGCGTGGGCTTCGCCGGCAGGACTCCGTCGCTAAAGCTTTCGGAGAACAACGTCTCACTAAGCCGAACCAAAAAAGGAGATCAGAGGCTAAGAAATTCGCAGACTCTAGAGATAGAGAGAGATCGAATTCTTGCTCTGGGGAAGGTATGTGAAATGTGTAGAATGAGCCTTGTATTTATAGGCTCATGGAAAAACCAATAAGGGAAGTTTCCTTCGTTGAATTTCGAATTTTATGATAGGTAAATATAATTAATCACTCAAACCAATGGGGAAGATTGAATCACCAATGGTCCAATGGTTAGGATTAATTAGGGATTTAACCAAATAAGAAAACCATGAATAAATCAATTATCCAATCACTTCCTTATACAAGAGAACTCGAATTCCCTATGTTTACATATGGAAAATTCGAAATCAATAAGCTTGATCCAATGGTTGGAATTAATTCCATAACCAATCTAATGGACCATATTGATTTAGCATAAATTCAAGCCTCATTACTTGTTCACCAAGCAAAAATTCGACCTCCATCATCAAGAATTTGAATTTTGCATTTCCATATATACATGTTAATTAATTTCCAATCCAATGGTTAAGATTAAATCTTAAACTAATCCAATGGATATAATTAATTAAGCAATTTCGAAATTCATGCTTGGTCACCAAGTCATTTTCGAATTTAGCTTTCCAAATTAATTATCATGATCCAACGGTGAAGATCAAACTTGACCGATCTAATGAACAAAATTAAATTCAAGGTTTTTCATTAATACTTAAACATAGGTACATATGCCGCATATTTGGAAAGTCCAAATTCAAGTAAATTCGTGTAAGCCCAACTCACACATTTACTTGGACCGCATTATTTCCCCACATTCATATATATATATATATATATATATATATATATATATATATTTATTTAAATAGCATAAATCTATTAATTATTAATTAATTATTAATAAGACTATTAATAATTAAATCCAAATAATTAAATTATATTATTAACCTCTGATCTCAATATCACACATTAAATGTCGTGGTTCAACACCACCATTTAAATTCGTGACATGTGATTAAATTTCACATATTTACGAAAACGATCGTAAACTTGGAAATTCTCTAAATCACAAACCGTACGTCGAAACGACTTGGTTCCAAAAGCAAAGTCTCTTAGAATTTAATTTTCAACAAATTTACAGTTGATGAAAAATCTAAATTCAACTTTATTTTATCAGTTAAATTTCCACACCAAACTTTGGTACTTTTGCCACGTCAAAAATAAAACTACCAAGGTCTGACACAGACTCTAGTTTTATGAATCCTGACAAATGATAAAACATATCAAATTTTTAAATCACGTACGTATCATCCGTTCCGGAGCTATCCTGGAGACCATGAACCCGTATCACTGAAGCTCCAATGAACTGCTAGTGGTTCGTCAAACCTCGGTGTTATTCCACTATAAACCCGAGGCTGCACTCTTTATTGATACAGTAAATATTATTACCTTTATAGCAAGGTATCCATTGATACAATCAAATTCGGGTTATTGATCTTTCACTTGTTGATCCACACACGAGCAGATGGTTTTTACCGTTTTGCCTCTCATTGCATTTTCATCATCAACTTAGTTAGTAATATTTTGAGTAACCCACTTATGGTTTCGATTCATAAGCTGCGCACGGGTACCTCTCACTTCTCGCCACTACCAATCAAGGAAATCATCTTGACTCTAAAGAGAGCTATGTGATGTCCGTTTCTATGACCAGGCTACCCTTATCTGTCAACTATCATGTTCCCAAAATAGTAGCAATGGGAACGACAGTAAAATGTGTTCGTTAACAGTTAAATCAAAGAACAATCAAGTCAACAGTCCAGGCTCGAGGTCACTCAGGACTTAGATCGAATATCCATTTGATCATCTACTAGTGACTCAACTCCTAGTTGTCAGTGACGGTCTTATATAACAACTTCCGGAGTTTATGTCAGGTCCAGTCCAGTATGAAGCCGCTTCATACTTAATGCACTTCTAAGGAGTGTGACACACACACTTAATCCAGAATAGAATTATATCACTTAGTCACATTAATGACATTATACGATTAATGGGCTCCCACCCAGTTAATCAAGTCACAGACATTTTTAAGTTCATTTATTATCATTATTAATTCTTCCTCACATTGACTCAGTTGTGATAATAATAACATAATTGCATCCTTTATGAACTATGGAACAAACATTCTATTTTACTCTACCAGAAACTATAATAAGATTAACATAATAAGTAACATCTTTTATTCAACGACTTTGGTCAAAATCTTTTTACAATTAGGGAAAAGACATTTTGTTTAAGGACACATGTCCAACACAACCCCCCGAGCTTCTGCCGGTGTTTGCGCCGAACGTCTTACGATCCCGGACTTACGCTAGAATCTTTGTTCTGGTCTTTCGCCGATGTCAGAACCTTAGCGTCTTAGAGTTTTGGACTTATTTACCAAGAAGTCACACTTTAAGTGATCTATTTCTTGAGTTTTTTTACCGGATTTGCGCCTGGGCATCTTATTCCCCGACTTTTGCGCCTAGGCGTCTTGTTTTTATTGTTTTTCCGGTCGCGCTTTAGCGTCTTACTTCTCGGTATTTTGCCAGGTTTTGCGCCCTAGCATCTTATTACCTGGTCTTCCGCGTCGTAGCGTCTTGTCGAGTTTCGCGCCTTAGCGTCTTATTTCTCGGTTTATTTCTGCCAGATTTTGCGCCTTAGCGTCTTATTTCTCGGTTTATTTCTGCCAGATTTTGCGCCTTAGCGTCTTACTTCCTGGTCCTTCGCGCCGTAGCGTCTTGTCGAGTTTTGCACCTTAGCGTCTTATTTCTTGGTTTGTTTCCCGAGCAGGTGGGATTAAGATCACACCTTTCTCAGTCTTATTTTGCCTGAGTCGGCGAGATTAAGATCCGGCCTTTCTCGGTCTTATTTTTCGTGAGTCGGCGAGATTATGATATGGCCTTTCTCGGTCTTTTTTCCTGAGTCAGCGGGATTAAGATCCGGCATTTCTCGGTCTTATTTTGCCTGAGTCTGCGAGATTGGGATCCGGCGATTCTTGCTCTTTGCGTCAGAATCAGCGAGATTAAAATCCGATTTTTCTTAGACTTTTCACCCGAGTTGACAGAACTAAGATCCGGCCTTGTCTTGGTCTTTGTGCTTCGAAAGTATTCTTTCAGTTCATACTTTGATCGTCACTTTTGTTTGCTCGCTTCGTCTTCGTGGTTCTAATTTTGACCAAGCGACCGAGATGAAACTCGAGGTCGCATGAGGTGAACAATTTAAAGCTTGAGGTCGTTGATACGACCAATGCGAAGCTTAAGGTCGTTGAAGCGATCAATGCGGAGCTGGAGGTCGTTGAGATGACCGATGGGAAGCTTAGGGTCGTTGAGACGACCGATGCAAAGTTGGAGGTTGTAGAGATGGCCGACGCGAAGCTTGAGGCCGTTGATACGACCAATGCAAATCTTGTGTTATCAAAGCGACTGGGTTGAACCTTGAGGTCGTTGAGACGACCGATGCAAGTTTGGAGGTCACTGAGACGATCGATGCGAAGCTGGATGTTGCTGAGACGATCGATGTAAATCTCGAGGTTGTTAGGACGACTGGTGTAATTATTAAGACGGCCATTTCAAATCTGGAGGTCGTTGAGACGCCTGATGTAAATTTGGACGTCGTTGAGCCGACCGACGCAAATCATTAGGTCGTTGAGGCGACTGATTGGAATTTCAAGGTTGTTGAGACAACAATGAGAATATCGAGGTCGTTGAGATGACCAATGCGTATATTGAGGTCGTTGAGCCTTTTTATCGTCATGGTAACTGGATCGGGCGTTCGACGTCATCTTCGGGCTTCTGACTTCAGTCGTTGTCGTGCCCTGATGAGCTTTTGGCATGCTTGTCGGGTTTCGGACTTCGTCAATTAATTTTTCCCTGATGAGCCCCCGACGTCGTCGTTGGGTTTTGGACTTGTTTGTTGATTTTCCCTGATGAGCCTTTGGCGTCATCGTCGGGTATCAGACTTTTTCCATTGATTCACCCTGACGAGCCTCCGGCGTCGTCGTCGGGTTTTGGACTTTGCGTCTTTCCCTGATGAGTCTCTAGCGTCGTCGTCGGGTATCGGACTTTTTCCGTTGATTCACCCTGACGAGCCTCCGGCGTCGTCATCGGGTTTCGGACTTTGTCCGATAATGTTTCCCTGATGAACCTCCGGCATCGGGTTTCGGACCTTGTCCGATAATTTTTCCCTGATGAACCTCCGGCGGCGTCGTCGGGTTTCGGACCTTGACCCTCAATTTTCCGTGATGAGCCTCCGGGGTAGTCTTCGGGTTTTGGACTTTGTCTGTTGATTTTCCTTGATGAGCCTTCGGCGTTATCGCCGAGTTTCGGACTTTGTTCGTTGATTCTCCCTTATGAGCCTCCGGCGTCGTCGTCGGGTTTCGGACTTTGTCCGTTGATTTTTCCCCGATAAGCTTATGGCGGTGTCGTCGGGTTTTGGCCTTTGACCGGTGTCTCTCCCCGATGAACCTCTGGCATCGTCGTCGCGTATCGGACTTTGATCGGCGGCGTCCCCTGATGAGCCTCTGTCGTCGTCGTCAGGTATCGGACATTGTCCGTTGTTTTTCCTTGACAAGCCTCTGGCGTCGCCGTCGGGTTTAGACTTTGACAGTTGTCTTTCCCCGACGAGCCTCCGGCGTCGTCGTTGGTATCGGACTTTGTCCGTTGATTTTTCCCCGATGAGCCTTTGGCGTCGTCGTCGGGTATCGGACTTTGTCCGTAATCCGAACTTTTATCGCCGTGTCGACAAGGTGGGCCCTCCATGATTAGATATATATAAATATATATGTAATATTTTTGTTTGTAATATGAGTATTCACACGATTTGCTTCTTTATATATATATATATATATATATATATATATATATATATATATATATATTATAATCTGATAGTTTATAATCAGATGAGTAAATGATGGAAAAATACTCAACGTTTAGTCAAAGAATCCCTCATGTACCTAAAGTTTAAAAATTATGGCAAAAATACCCAAAGTCGTATTTAGAGAGTTGACCACTTCATTCTCGCAACGCCGTTAAGTTACCCGTTAATTCTGGCCACATGGAAAAATTTGTTTTGTTAAGTGTAATCATTAGGGATCCAATTAGTTGTATTAAATAGTATTAATTAGGGGTTTAATTCGTTATTTTGTCGTAAATGAGGCTGATGTGGGCTCGTCGACGTGGCAAATATTGTTATGTCAGCAACCCACGTTTGTCCACGTGGCCAGAGTTAACGGGTAAGTTAACGGCGTTACGAGAATGGAGTGGTCAACTCCTAAATGTGACTTTGGGTATTTTTGCCATTATTTTTAAACTTTAGATACACGAGAGGTTCTTTGACTAAACTTTGAGTATTTTTGCCGTCATTAACCCTAATCAGATTATTATATACATATATATTTTTCTTTCTTGCTTTTTCTTTTTTCTTTTTCTTTGATATTTTCGCTCTCCACATCGAACAGAGCTCGTCCCCTCCTTTCTCAAATCAGTCGCCGCCCTTGGGTCGTCGGAGATTCATCGTCGATTGACCCCGCCATGTAGAGCACGACATTTTTTCGGAGAGACCGGTGGTGGTGGAGCTCCATCGTGCGAGATGGCGGGCTGCGAAGGTCCAAACCCGGGTTTGAGAGCTTTGAGCTTCTCCGACGACAACGAGGGGGCTTACGGCGGCGGCGAACCGCGTGGGAGAGCCACTGCGGGGGTTTCGGCGTTCGTGGAGGACGAGACGCCGCTGTCAGGCGCGCTGGAGATTCTCTGCGATCTCCGTGGGTTTGCGAGCTGCGAGCTTTCGTTGTGGCTGTGAGGTGGTTCAGGGCGGCGGATCTTCACGGTGGGGCTAGAGGAACGCCGTCGCCCGAGGTGGATCGCCGCGGAGGTGGTCCGATCGCTGGTTTCGGCTCGTGGCAGATCTGGGGAGGTGATGACTTCCACGCTTCGACAGGTGACGGGGGCCACCTTGGCGTGGTCGAAGCTTTTGCGGCGAGCGCGAAGTTTCGCGGGGTGGTGTGCTCCTGGGTTATCACAGCGGCAGTGGAGATCGGTGCCGGCCGCTCCGGCGAGGTGCTAACTGTGACAGAGGCCTTGCTAGACCCGATTGTTGCGGTCCGGTGATTTTGAGATGTATGAAGAATTTGCTTGACTGTGGGCGGCGATCTTACGGACGGGTTAGACTGAAATTGAGTTTGAAGCTGTTGAATGTAATGGCAGTGACTCGAGGCTTGAATGTGTCGTGAGCCCCTCATTCGAGCGCCAAAATGTTAATACCGAAAATGAATCAACACTAAAGTGGCCTAAATCTTGATTTTGGGCCGGGCCCGATGACCGCTTAACTGTCAAAGGGGGTCTTGAAGCTTGATTCGTCTTTCTTGATAGGCCGTAAATATCTTCCGGAACTCCGTCTTCGTATACTTTGCTGAAAGAATGAAATAAACGTGAACTCAAAAAGGAACGGAGGGGGTGCCTCCGTATCCACCTCCGACGCTCAACATTACTCGGGTATTTAAGTTAGGATATTTAAGAGAATGGAACACGGAGGTTTTATCGCTTTAGAGAGCGTTTTTGTGAGTTAATCTGAGTCGATCTGAGTTTGATTCGGACTTACCGTTTTGATTGAAATGAGCTTCTATTTATAAAAGGGTGTAGGGACCTCTTAGTAATTAATAATTACTTTGTTAGGCCCCTAAACAATTATGATATTGCTTATGCGGTGCTCGGTGTGCGATGCTTTTAATAATTAATTTAAAGCTTCTTTTGTGGTAAAAGTAACTGAACTTTTACTGACTTTATTCGGACCGAGTTCCGTTGACTTTTTGGGTTGATTTTTTGTTGACTTTTGACTTTTTGTTGACTTTTTCAGACTGAGTCATGTTGACTTTTTAGGATGACTTTCTGTTGACTTTTTTAACCGGGTCCCGCTGACTTTTTTGTGGCTGGCCCGGGTCGTCTTTGCAGACTTGTTTTGTCGTTTTTGGCCTTTTGTTCATGTTTTTTGAGCTGGGCCTTAATTTTTTTAAGCTCCGAAAAATATTCATTAACACATATGATAAATAATAAAAATTAGAAAGAAAATAAATTAAAAATATAGTATAATGGACAAATTGATATAAAATAATAAATTTAATACATATATTTATAAAATAATTTTTTGAAGAATAAAAAAAATTTAGTTTAAATTCTTTTAAAATTTTACTTCTCTATCGGGACAAGTCCTTCTCTCTTTTTCTCTTTCTATTTATTATTAATCTCTTGAATATTTACTAACTTCTGTCATATAGTACCTTAGTACCTGGCAGTTAGTAGTACAGTATTTCATGAATGAGTCCCTTTTTTGAAGTTTCTACTATCACAATTAATCCTCTAAATGTGGGAGTCACATATTTATAAACAAACAAAAAAATGCCCAAAATTTATTTTGAAAAAAAATTGGCAATCAATAATACTTCTATTTATGGTTTTACGCAAGTTAAAGATGCTAGTTTCGAAGAACTCAAGAAGACATTGTTGAGGCCTGAGGGTGCTCTTAGCTACCTCTAAGAGTTCAAGGAGGCTCAGAAGACTGAGACTCTAAAATCATGTAACGAGACATCCGCTCCGGCTTGGAAACCTCCCTATGAGAACTGTGTTGTTATTTGTATTGACGCCGCAATCGATGGCTGTGTGGAGGGTTATGACATTGGTCTAGTGGCTCGTAATTACGAAAATCAAGTCCTCGCGTCGGAAATCAATATTTATAGGTACAGGCTATCCCCCCAACTTGCGGAGGCTTAAACTATTCGACGGGGGGTCGAATGGACGTATGACCAAGGATGAGCGAAGATTCGCGTTCAATCTGATTGTTTGGGAGTGATTAAAGCTCTGAACAGTAAGTCCACCCCTCTTTCTGATACGGGCTCTATATTTATGATATTGATCGTTTAGCTTCTCAGATCGAGTCTGTTTTTTTCTACTTCATCCCGAAAGGCTGTAATGAAATTGCTCATGGTCTAGCTAAACTCGCCATCAAGGCTAGAGGAAATTTCGTTTGGTTGGATTCTGTCCCGCCAAGTGTTGAGATGTTTCTTTTAAGGGATTTAAGTTGTAATAGGGGAGTCATGACCCTTGTTCAGGACGCTCGCTTGGCTTTGCCAATGGTAATATGATGTGGAGTCTCTTCCCGCCCGGGCCGCACCCGTTAGGGGGACTCTGAGGGTTTAATGAGACTCGTCTTTCTTTAAAAAAAAAAAAGGGATGCTAGTTTCGAATATATATTTTTTATTTTTATTATAAAGGTAAACTGCGACTAAAATATCAAATGTTTGATTTTATTTTAATTACGTGCCTATTTTTTTTTTGTGTGGTTATAATATACCTAAAGTTTATTCCGTTACTGCAAAATGTACCCCGCCGTTAATTTCTCGTTCCTCTCCGTTACTGCTCTTACTTGGCACTCATCTCGCCGCGGCTTGTCATTTTTATCCCGCCACGTCAGTCACTTGTTAAGCTCGAAAAAAAATTAAATATGTCGCGATCGGCCAGGAAGAAGGGGATCAGAGCGACCGGAGCCATTTGTATAGTCAGCTGCGAGTTCTGAAACGGAGTCGCCTGAGATGGCGTCGCGAACGAACTCGGAAAACCGAAACCGCCACTCGACGCAGGCTGCTGAAACATCGAAGGTTGTTGCGGCGTCTGAGACGCAAACGGATTAGCTTGCAATGATCCGAAGCCACCTCCGGCGGCGAACCCCGGCGTCGAAGGAGTGCCGAAGGCTGGCGTCGCGGACGGGGTTCCGAACAGCGGCGACGATGAAGGAGCTCCGAACGCCGGCGTCGAGGACGGCGTCCCGAATCCCGGAGTGCCGAAAGCCAGCGTGGAAGACTTCAAGACGGAGTTCCGAATCCTGGACTTGAAGATGGAGCTCCGAACGCAAGTGTGGAAGACGAAGCTCCGAACATCGGCGTGGAGCAAGGAGCTCCGAACGCAGGTGTGGATGAGGAAGCTCCGAACATTGGTTGATTTGGAGAAGGAAACTCTAGCAGATCAGGAATTTCAATTTCAGATGCGGGAGAGAGAGAGGCTCGCTTGTGTTGATGGAGAGATTGCATTTTTTTTTTCGAGTTTAACAAGTGACGGGATGACGTGGCGGGATAAAAATGACAAGGGTGCAGTAACGGAGAGGAACGAGAAATGGACGGCGGGTACCTTTTGCACAGTAACGGAATGAACTTTGGGTATTATAGCCAAAAAAAATATTGGTCTATTATTAAAATAAAATAGTGGGTATTTTAGCCAAATTAGTATGAACGACTCTTTGATCTTTGACCGTATTAACAAAGTTTCGATTTATAAGATTATTCACAATTCATCCATTTATCTTATTTGTATTTAACTATGTACAATAATGAGGACAGTCATTTTCGATTTTGACTGTGTTATTCTTTTTTTCACCGTTTCATAATAAATTTCAATAAGAGCATCAAAGGAAGTCATGTTGGTCCATGAATTCACACTATGAATGAAGTATGAAGAACAATAATTCACCTCAAAGAATTCAATGGTTGATAGTAGCACCCCTGAACTTTGTATTTTTATGCAATTATTTTCATGAAGATCTTCTCGATAAACTTGCTCGGGACTTTTTTCAGGAGACTCTTCTCGAGAAATATGATTGGAGTTTCGTAAAAGACCATTAAAGAAAATCACTCAAAAAACCTCCTAAAAGATCTTTGACGCACGCTTATAGAGTAAAAATAAGGCAACCAGATCATACTTTCATACAAAATAGTAGATGGGCGAAAAAAGAGTTGCTCGCTAACAATGTCATGTCATAAGAAAACGCCGCGCCACTAATTTTGAAGACCCCAATTTAAAATTCGTATTTTTTATTTATTTATGAAAATTATCTGAATTTTTAGGTTCTCGGAGTATATAAAACGATCAAAATATTCAGGGAAAAAAAAAAGTATTTTACCCATTCTTATGTGCATTTTTCATAACATATAAAAATTGGGCCCCCTTTGGCAAAGGTCAAAGCCCGTAAAGAAAAGTCAAAGCCTATCGTGGTAAGTCAAGGCTCATCACCAACGCCAAAAGCCCGGGACTGAAGAACTAAGACATTGGCGAGGCCCGGGGTCCAAAAGACGACGAGGCGACGAAGCCGACGAAGCGACGAGGCGACAAGCCGACAAAGCGACAAGGCGACAAGCCGACGAAGCGACGAGGCGACAAACCGACGAGGCGACGAGGAAACAAGGTGACAAGCCGACGAGGCGACAAGCCGACGAGGCGACAAGCCGACAAGCCGACGAGGCGACGAGGCGACAAGCCGACGAGGCGACGAGGCGACGAGGCGACAAGCCGACGAGGCAACAAGGCGACAAGCCCCCTCGTCATAAATTGACGAGGGCGTAACTTGTGATCATTCCACACGACGAGGAGATCCGAGGCCACGAAGATCTCCGGGAAATCCTCCGGATTTCCCCGAACACAACAAGCGGATTCGCGGACAACCCGAAGACATCGAAGACGAATCAAGAAGCACCGACGGCCCCTTCTGTAGGGGAGAAACTCGCAAGCCCCTGAAGGTGCATTAGTCAGGGAATTCGCAAACCCCTGAAGGTGCAGTTAACAGGGAATTTGCAGGCCCCTATGAAGTGCAATTTCAGGGAGTTGGTTTTCCTATAAATAGGAGCCTTCTCCCCCTCATTTCCACACTCACTCACAACTTTCTCCAGAGCATCTCTCTCTAGCTTTCTCTCTCTAGAAAATTCGCCCACTCTTAAGGAGGAAAGGGCTTGAATAAGAGCTGAGATCGATTTAGAAGCAGAGTCTTAGGCCTAAGAAGAAAGGTTGTTCGACGAGTCAGCTAAGGCGTCCCTCGACAGGTGGGTAACCACGCCACCACCTGTGAGGTCGACAAGGAGCTTCCCTCGTCGGGATAAGGCCCCTCGTTACACGAGGCCACCTACCCCGACAAGGTCGACAAGGAGCATCCCTCGTCAGGTTAAGGCCTTCGCCAACACCAACGAGGTCGACGAAGAACACATCACGCCGGTAATACCCAGCCATCAGGCCAAGGGTCACCCCCGCGCCGCCAACAACGGCACTTCCGACGAGTCAAACCACATCGTCATTCACCCGCCGTTTATCACTAACCCTGAACTACGTGGGACCTGATTCTCTTAAACTGAGATACGTAGGCAGCCTCGCCCAACCATAAGCGACGGGGCACGGGCCCATTCTACCCTTTTTTGCAGGTCCTCCCTCGTCATAGGAGCTCGCAAAGGAAGGAAAAGCACGAAGAATCATCAAGATTAGCACAGAGCTTCATCAAGACCGGAGTTCGCCCAGAAGAGGACATCGCCAAGACAAGGACTCCGCCCGGACGAGGAGCTTCGCCGTGAACCGGACTTCGCCACCACCAAAGAAGTTCGCCGAAGATCGTCAACGACAGCCCGGAGACTCATCCAAGACGACGGAATCGCCTCCAGCTTTGACGATCAACAGTCAACCCGCGTTGACTCAGCATTCAATCATCCTTGTGTTCAGCGGGTCAATCTCGGGACCCGAACCTTGGATCCGACTATAAGTTAAAGCCATTTTTACGCATTAACACCCATAAAAATTAAAAAAATAAGTAGATGCCGAAACGAAAGCATGTAAAATTCAGAGTATTCATTATATTTTGTGTCCATTTAGCATCTTCAAATGCTCTTTATAATAATCTTCGCATGTTCTCTGTTCTCTCTCTCAATACAGATTAAAATATAAAAGAAAAAAGTATAAACGACACCACACGAATCCACCACTTCGCCTAGAGTCCGAGTTTTTGTCCATGTGTATATTCTTATATATAAAAAATGAATATTTGCGGCATAAGTATATACTCTTATATCAATTGTATCAATATATTTTCAATTTTTAAACATCAGTAGCACTTAAAGGTCACAAAATAATATTCAAGTTCAATTCCGTTCATATCTAATTAACGTTTGTCAAACTAGAGACACACACGTTGCAAGTTAAATAGAACTAGAAGTATTGAATAATTGATATATTTTCGGCATTTAATATGTACGTCTCTTGTATAAGAAATGTTAAGTTGAGAACTCAATATTATTAAAATATTTAATAATTATTGCCTTGAAAAAGAGATTGAAAATATATTGACCCACTTACTGCAAATTTAGATACTTACTCCGCAAATATCCCTATATAGTAATCGGATTGGATCCATACATAACATGCATACATCATGTGCATGTATGTATATAATATATATTGATAAAACAAGGAAAGGAAAGGAAAAGGAATGGCATTGGATCCATGGCCGAGCATCGCCGCCACTGTAACGTCTTCCTTTAACGTTCGAATCATTCCTCCAACACTCACACCCATCAAGACACAGAACCAGTAGAGAGAGAGAGAGAGAGGATGGTGCTTTGTTTGTTTCCGTTGTCTTGTCGGGTCTGGTCTGGTCGTGTCTTGACTTAGACCCGTCTGGTCCACTCACTCTCCATGGAGGTCGCCGGAAAACCCACCGGGAGAGTCCCGGCGGTGGTGGTGGTGGGAGTGAAGCTGGACTCTCGCAGCAGAGAGCTTCTCACCTGGGCCCTCGTCAAAGCCTCCTTCCCCGGCGACCAAGTCATCGCACTCCACATCCCCACTGGTGACTCCCTACTCTCTCTCTCTCTATAGCTCGCCGCCATTGTTGCTCTGCTCGGAATTGAGATCTCTCACCTTCCAGTCAACCCAACTCTTACGTTGGGAGACTCGGAATTGTTCAATCCCTCGACGCCATTGTTGCTCTGCTTACTCCCTCTCTCTAGCTAACCTTCGTCGCCATTGATGCTCTGCTCAGAATTCAGATCTTTCTTTATCTCTCTATAACCATAGCTTCTCTCTCTCTCTGAATTGTCGTTTGGGTGTTTCTGAACAGATGGAACGACGTCGTTGCTCTCGCTGGCGAACGCGCTCGACGCGCTGCTCTCAGTCTACGAAGGCTTCTGCAACCTCAAGCAGGTCCGTCCAGCGAAACGCCGTCGTTTCTCTCTCTCTCTCTCTCTCTCTCTCTCTCTCTCTCTCTCTCTCTCTCTCTCTCTCTCTCTCTCTCTCTCTCTCTCTCTCTCTCTTCTCACCTGATTTTGGTTCTCTCAGGTGGATCTGAAGCTCAAGGTGTGCAAGGGCCGGTCCGCGAGGAAGATCCTCGTGAGGGAAGCGCTCTCGCACCCTTCAGCCACGCTCGTCGTCGGGGTTTCCAAAACCCGCCGTAGAAGCTCGGTTGCCGAGCATTGTGCGGCGAAGCTTCCCAAGGGTTATGCGGTTTTCGCTGTTGATGGTGGTAGGGTCGTGTTCGAGAGGGAAGCCATTAACGGTAAGCTTAGGGGTCCGTTTGTTTACCTCGTGGTACTTTACAATTTAGGGCCGAAACCGGAATCTGGAACTGGGATTTTGACATTGGCTTACCTCGTGGTATGTTACAATTTAGGGGCGAAACCGGAATCCGGAACCGGGATTTTCAAGATTTTTTTTTTCTTCTCCCCTCTTGATTTTCCGGGAGCTGAAAACTCCTCCTGATCTCGATATCGGTTGTAAAAACCATTTTTTTTTTTTTGGGAACCAGTATTTTGCCGGTTTAAACCACTTTCTTGAACCGGTAATAGAATCGTAATCTATCTGAACCTAAACATTAGGATCCGGCTAAGGCGAGTGAGAAAAAAAACCGTCACTATTTTGAAAGGGCGTGTTAAAGAAGTCACGGGTTTCTCTCGTGATTGCTCTGAGAGTTGAATCGACTAATCTAAGATTATGTGTGCGGGTTTCTGTGTTGCTTGTTGAGCAGGCAATGATCGCGCTCTTCTGGTTCTGAAGAACCCGATCGAGTCGAACGGGCGTCACTGTCGCCACCGAATAAGGAAATCATGCTCCAAGTGTAGAACGCAAGTCCCCGAGGCTGACTGGTGCGTCACCTGCGAGCCGAGTTCAATTTTGCCGTCGAATGAACTTGAACTGCACCATTGTATCAGAAAATCATGTTCGAATTGCAGCATTGTCGAGGATGATCTTCAGGCGGGCGAGGTTGAGGAAACTCGGTCAGTCATGGCGGATCTGGCTCTTTCGGATCCCATGGAACCTCAAAATCCCCGGTGCTTGAAGCCCGGTTGGTCTCTTCTACGCCGTTTGGTTCTGCCAAAGAGACGACGCCATGAGAGGTCTGTTATACACCCTGATCAGAAGCAAATCGTCTCGGATCGCCATTGCTCCGATCTTGGTGGAGAGAGCAAACCGATCGACAGAAGCTCGGAAAGATTCGTTGAAGCATTGAAGAATCTAAACGAGAAGCACTCAGCGACCTGTAAATTATTCACGTTTCAGGAACTTTCACACGCAACTTCTAACTTTTCGTCCGGTTTGTCTTCACTCCCTAACTTCCGAGCTCTCGGATTTCGCAGTCTTGTTGACCTTTGAAGGGTCGTTTTTTCCATTCAACGTGACATTCTTGAGAATGATTTCAGACAATTTGGTCGGTAGAGGCGGAAGCAGTTGCGTTTACAGAGGGCGTTTTCCCGACGGAAATGAGCTCGCTGTGAAAATCATGAAGCCATTTGAGGATGTGATGAGCGAGTTTGTTCAGGAAATAGAGATCATCGCAGCTTTGAAGCACAAGAACATTGTGTCGTTGTTCGGTTTCTGCTTCGAGGACGACAATTTGCTCTTGGTGTACAACCTTCTGTCAAGAGGAAGCTTGGAAGAGAATCTTCATGGTAATATTCACTTGTTCATTTCTGTACTAGGGGTATCAGGGGTATTTTACGATAAATACGGGACTAGTTATTCTTTTTGGTACTTAAAAAGTGTAGCTATTGATCAAGGTCACAAGAATGATGAGAAAAAAATTGGCTGGGAAGAGAGGTACAATGTAGCTCTCGGCGCAGCTGAGGCGTTGGAGTATCTGCATTGTGGCTGCGCCGAACCCGTGATTCATCGCGACGTCAAGTCCTCAAATATCCTTCTATCAGACGATTTCGAGCCTCAAGTAATGAACTTCTCATCGTCATTTCTTTGAATCATACTAATCATGTGAAGCTTATCGTTTTCGGAACTTTTTTGTTTTTGTTTTTAGCTCTCAGATTTCGGGCTCGCAAGTCGCGCATCGGCGTCTTCGCATGCTGTATGCACTGACGTTGCCGGAACTTTCGGGTAAGTTTGTGTAGAAATAGAAAGATCGAAATATAATACAATGGAGGAGAAAGAGTACGAAAATAAACGACGGGTAGGTTAATTAAATACAAATGTCACACCACTAAGCTATGAAACGGTCCGGGACGAACTCTTAGAAATATGATTGGCTAAAAGTTGTTGTTGTTGGCAGTTACTTGGCTCCAGAGTATTTGATGCATGGAAAAGTGAGTGAGAAGATTGATGTGTATGCATTTGGAGTGGTGCTTCTCGAGCTTATCTCTGGTAGAAAGCCAATTGATAATGCCCATGAAAGCCTTGTCATGTGGGTGAGTTATATGCTACATATGTTTCTTTAATTTTTGGTACATATGCCTCCTTATACTATATAAAATTAGTAGATTGCCCCCTAACATGATGGTAAAATGGTACATTGACTAACATGATGGTATATTTGTCAATTAGTTACCGAACGAGATCAGTAGGCTAGATTATCGAACTATTGGGAAGAAATTAACGAGTCCAGTTATTTAAGAATTGGTAATGTGAAAGTCTCATGACATTGGAGAAAAATAATAAAATTGATGAAAATACCTTCACAAGTCATTTGTTGCGTACAAGAAAATGTTTATCATTTTTTAACTCGTAAGGGGCAATGTGTTACTTTCTGAAAGTAAAAGGGAAAAAATTGTACTAACATGCAAAGTGTTACAAATTGATTGAAGAGCTTACATTATTGCCTATACTTCTTAGTTTTTTTTTTTTTTTTTCCATGTTTGACTTGTATGTTATTAATTGGGAAACTATGATATGATTCTCAAGGCAAAACCAATTCTGAAGAGTGGGGATATCTCCCAATTACTAGATCCGATTCCGGTCAGCAACGACTTTGACTCGGGAAAGATCGAGGGAATGGTTTTGGCTGCTACTCTTTGCATCAGTCAATTGCCTGCATCGCGGCCTTCTATAACTACTGTACGTCTTCTTCCTCATTACGGCGAGGCTAGAACTTCTAAACGGGTTCATTAGCTTGTATTAGTGATTAATAGTATCCTTATTTAACTCATTGTAGTTACAGCCGTTGCCGTTTTCTTTTATGCATTACCAGTTGCAGGCTGATAATATTAGTTACGACTTTCGGATATATATTAATGTCGGATTTATCATTTCATCCAAGTTTTGGTCTTATCATTCCATATTAGAATTTTTTGCTTCTTTCAATTTTTTGTCAGAATTGATTTACGATCGAAATTTTGGTTACTGTACTGAAACACGGTTGTTCATCTTAAACTCGAACTAATCATCGTATTTTGCCAAATTTTCAGGTTTTGAAGCTTCTGCAATGCGACGAGGAAGTGACGAGACTAGCGAAGCATCAAGCGAATGCATCTGAAGATCGAGAAGAGGACGGCGAAGGAGAAAAGCTTCACGCTAACCTCCGATCCCATCTGAGCCTTGCGCTGCAAGATATCGGCGACGATTCTCTCTCGTTCACTGGCAGCGAGGGAAGCATATCCGTGGACGATTACCTGAGAGGGCCGTGGAGCCGCTCATCGAGCTTTGACTAATTTACCCTCGGCCCGCCCCTCCTTGCATTTACAGGGTTTTTGTATAGATTTGTTGTAGCTTTGGTGTATTTCATTGTTTTTCAGGTTAGCTTGTAAAATAGGCATTGGAAAAGAGGTTTAGTGGGAAGATTCTTGTGTTGAAGGAATCTTGAGAGATCTTTGGTGTTTAGTAGATTTAGTTGTTGGAAGAAAATCTGATTTTATTTTTATTTATTATTGTTCATGTTTTATGCAACATCTCATGAAAAAAAAAATGGATTTAAATATCAAGGAAGAAATTATTGAGTTTGTCATGAAAATGAGAGTAACTCGTATAATACCGTTCCCGTTAACTTAATGACGTGATTAACTGCTCTCTAAGCGTAAAAAATTGACGAAAAATAATAATTTGTGTCGATTAATTATTGGAATGATACGAATATACTAGATTATAGGATTATTGTGAAGTAATAAAAAATCTCATCAACAAAAATGTTAATTGTTAATGATATAAGATTTGAAAGAAAAAAAAAAAACCTAAAAAATGAATGAAGTGCTCCGAATGAGTTGAGACTAATTTTTTTTATTATATAATTAAAATTATCAAATTTATAGACTATAAATTTCTCACATCGGTCATAACTCAAACTAAACAAAAATATAATTTAATAATAATTATTAATTTATCAAGTATTAGTTTAACAAAATGTTACTATAATTAGATTGCTACACCCGTTCCAAAGCAACTTATTTACATTAAAAAAAAAACATAAGTTCAAGCAGTTGATTATATCAAAATAAAGACTTATATTGACTACCTATATGTAGCATATAATCTCTTTTGCAAGTAAAAGTGTAAAACTAGATTATTTATGTCAAAAACCCAATAAAACGTAGTCGTATTACAGAAGTCCTAAGCTCAACGAGTAGGTCCTATTGATAGTAAAAGAGTTAAAAGACAATATCCTTGACAAAATGATCCTAGAAGCCACCGAATCTCACAAAAGTTTTACCGTCCAATCGCTGGCAACCGCCAAATTCGGTTTCCGGATCGTCGTGAAGCCCGACCCTCTTCCCGATTTGAGGAGAAGCGAGCCTGTTTCAATCTCTAAGTTCTTGTTTTCGGATTCCACGAGAGCTCCTTTGGGAGATGCCAAAAATCCGAGCAGAATGATACGCTCAATCGTGCATTTCGAAGAAAACCCGTGAGAAGATGGCGCCAAGTTCAGAGATTTTAGCCTTCCGTTTGAGAAAACGAAGCGACGGTGGATGAATGCTCCTTGGGAGAAGGCGAAGCTTTTTCCGTCGTCGATGTAGATCTCGCCCTCGGCCTCTTGCGAACTGTTCAGAGCAATCACCTGTGAAAAAAATAAAGCAAAATTTATGGATCATCGGCACTCGATGCGGCATCGACATCATGTGAAATCAAAGGGTCTAACTGTAATTGACTGTATTTAAACATCATATATAAAATGTTACCAAAGTGAATGGGTCGTTCATCATCTGCGTGGAGCTTCGACGGGACCTGTCTTTCCTCGGAATGATCGTGCCGGCTCTTTGAAATGCAGGAATGCTTTCTTCCAAGGCTTCCAATTTATGAGTCACGCCTCCCTTGAACACGGCTCCGGTTTTAACATCGTACCAAGATTCTTTCCCGGGAAGATAAACCGATGCATGTTTTGCCCGCTGGAGAAAAGCATCACAAACCGACCTTAGCATCGGAAGAATTTTAAATATGAGATTCTATGGTGAAAGAGTACCTCTGTATATATGCCTTGCACCAAGAGGCTGTTTCCGACCATAAAAGCTTCGTCGTTTTTAAAAGTAGCCTCATCGGAAGGAAATTCCATCCACAAAGGACGAGCGACCGGAACACCGGTGGTGTTTGCCTCTCTAAATAATGTGTAGAAGTACGGCAATAGCATGTATCGCATACGTATGGCGTCCCGTATAAGTTCCGTGTTTCTCTCTCTGAGACATAAGAGAAGACAAATTCATAGATATATCTTGGTTTAATTGGTATTTCAGTACCACCGGGAATGAGAATCCACCGAAGAAAAAAAATCCCCTTTTTTGGGCTAAGATGCAAATCACTGTAACCAATCCCAACCTTTCCCTTGAGAGCAAGGTCGAACACTTCCCTATGACGCTAAGGAAGACAAGTCAAAGCATGAAAAATGTGACGCGACTACGAAACCCAAAAGACAAGACCCAATGAATATACTAAAACACCCTTAAAGAAAATTGACTGAAAGACCCTTAATGACATAATTTGAATGAAAAAACATAAAAGGACTAATACTCAAAGACTAAATGACTGCCTCGCCCATCCTCCGACGATACATAATTACTGGTCTCAGAAGATTAAACTACTCCTAAACAACCAAATTCCATCAAACCAAATCTTCTGATATATATATATATATATATATATATATATATAATATCAACGCGCTTCAATGATATCAAGTCCTTACCCGAATAACCAAGGTTCCCGACGTTTTGTGTCGTGATGGGCGTGGCCTCTGAAGAATGGATAGAAGGCACCGAGCTGATACCAGCGAACCAACAACTCAGTCTCAGGGTTTCCGAAAAACCCACCAACATCAGCTCCTAAATAAACCAAAACGATATGAAACAAGTATTGTTAACCGAAAGCTTCTAATATATCAACCATTTTGTACCTGAAAAGGAAATTCCGGTAAGCCCAAGAGTCAAAATCATGGGAACCGAAACCCTAAGATGTTCCCACTCGGCTGTGTTGTCTCCGGTCCAAATCGCTCCATACCTTTGAGTTCCGGCAAAAACCGCTCTTGATAGAACAAAAGGTCTGTCATTTCCATCACCTCTCTTGAGAAGTCCATCTGATGAAGCCATGTGGAAATAATAGCCATAGGCATTGTGCACTTCTCGATGCTCAACATTACCGAGATGTAAAATATCTCTAGGCATCGTAACCTGTCAAGGATTTGTAAGAGAACATATTAAGGTTGACTAATCCGACATTAAACTTGGAAAAACGAGATTATCCACAGATTTCAATGATAGCAAAGAACGAGAGCTAAGAATGAGAATGATGAACTTAACAAGAAGGTGTTGGCCTAGCAAAAATCATTTATAACCATTAACCAGTCTTCCATTCCAAAACTCTGAATATTTATTTACAACGATGATCTTAGAGTTTGTGAGCCGAATCTGTTATCAAGCCTGGACCGGACCGGACCAGCCCATTGCAGACACTCTTTTCGTGTTGATTTCCTTTAAGTTATCACTAATTGTGTTTGTTTTATAACAGACGAAAAAGATACACAACGATACAGAGACGCAACAAACGTACCAAAAGAACACAATCTGATCAGCATCAATAGCAAATTTCTTAAACAAAATCGGGTAAACATATCGCATATTCTTAACCAAACATCAAAAGGGTAAACACAAGATTCATAACCAACCTCGGGCCCGTTGAAAACCGAAGGCTCGTTCATGTCGTTCCAGATATACAGCGACGGAGTTGACCCGGCGTAATTCTTCAGGGAGAATTTGTCGCCCCACCAAGACCTGATCTCGGGATTAAGCATATCGGGGTACGACGACGATCCCGGCCAGCACCAGCCGTCGAAATCGTTCCCGCTCGCATCCTTAACGTAGTAGCCCTTCTCACTCGCTTCCTTGTGCAGAAAATACGAGCCGTCTCGCTTAATATGCGGATCAACGATGGTCACCATGTGCCTGCCTTTTGCAGCGAGCTTCCTCTGCATTTCCTCTGGCTGAGGAAACAGAACCTTGTCCCAAGTGAAGTACCTCTTCCCGTCGGTGTGCTCGATGTCGAGCCACAAGACGTCGTACGGAATGTCGTGCTCGTCAAACTTCGCGTCCACATTCGCCACGTCCTCCTCGTCCCTGTAGTTCCACCGGCACTGGTGGTAAGCCGTGGCGAAGAGCTGAGGCATGGAGGGCCGCCCAGTCACGCCCGTGTACTGCCTCACCACGTCTTTCGGCTTCGGACCCACGAAGAAGAACGCGTCCACGATCCCTGCCTCGCTCATCCAAAACGTGTCAATCCTCCCCTGTGAAGAAGGCAGGGAGATCCCCGAGTCCGCGTCCCAGCCGGAGCTCAGAACGTCGATCTGCATCTCCGCAGCGTTCAGCCAGAAGAACCCGGAACTCCCCCGTGATTTCCCGTGCGAGATCATGAACGGGATCGAGCCGTAGAGCCCGAACGGTGATTCGTGAATGTACTCAAACACGTCCAAATTAAACAGCCTGTACGGCTCCGAATCTTCGACCCCGGGCCCTCTCGTGGCCCCGAGCGCGAGGCTCGTCGCCCGCTCGGGAATCCCGTACACGAATTCAGCGTCGTAGAACGAGACGTCGAAGCTAATGGACTGAGACCCGTAAGGTCTGGAATCAGTGTGGCTCCTGAACCTCTCCTCCCAATTCTCACCCTCCTTCTTTGTCTTCAACTGCTCGAAATCGAACAATCCATGGGAGTTCACAGAGATCACTCGCTTACCTCCAGTTTCCCTCACGAAGACCTCGAACGGCTCGTGCCGGAGAACCACCTCGTAGCCCTCCGACAAGGGCACCACCGACGACGACGAGCCCTCCGTCGAGAGCCGCCGAAGCCAGACCTTGCCCTCCTCGAACTCCGGCACGACGACGTCGGGGACCTCGAAGCGCTTCTTGGGCGGGTCCAGGGTCGGATCCTCGTCGATCCTCAGCCGCACGATCCCATCCTCGTAGACGGACAAGGCGAGGATCAACGGGTTCGATGGGGCTTCCGGATCTTGATCTGGGGTCTGGAGGATCGCTCTGAGCTCGCCGTCCTGGATGCGGACATTGGTGGCGATGAAGCTGCATGAGCCCGGAGTGCGCGAGCGAGCGTGCTTACAGAAGGGGGTTTGGTCGCAGGTTCGGAACTCTTCCTTCTTCCATGAGAGGACGGAGGTGAGGGTGGAGATGAGGAGGAAGGAGAAGAGGAGGGTTTGGGCGCTCTTCATGGATGGTCGATGATCATCACAGTCTCAGTCTGACGAGTGTTTTGGACAAGACAAGGAAGAAGAAGAAGAAGAAGACTCGTGATTTTGTTATATTTTCGAGATACAAGAAAAGAAACAATCAAACTATTTTATTTGTAATAAAATTGCGATTTACATGATTTTTCATAAATTAATATTTGCGGTCAAACTCATCAAATTCCTTCATTTCTAATAAATAGTTTCCCTGATTAATTTAGTCTGTGATGCCCTTTTTTTTCCTTTTTTTTTCTTTTTTTTTTTTGCAAATGATCTTTCTATTATAACTAGTGGACCGGCACCGCGCTTCGCGGGTGACGTATTAAAATTGTAAAAACAATTAAGCAGTAAGATATTACATTTTTAAATTTATAGTTAAACCGGAGTAAAATAAAATAGAAGGTAATAAATCATGTTGTATATAAGTTATTGTATAGAGTAATATTTTTATTAAATATAAAATAATATAAGTGTAGTGCATATGCTAAAAGAGTAACTTAAAGAATAATTGTTTATTTTCAAATTTGATAAAGATATATAAGTGTTGGACATGTCAAAAAAAAATAATATAAATACATTGTGTGAAATTCTGATAATATTAATTTATAATATTTTAATAGGTATATTCGGTTATAATAGGCACAGGAAAGAAAAGAATAAAAAAATAAACGCTTTCTTATTCTATCTAAAACTGCTCTGTGATTGACTCATTGCAAACTTTCATATACTTCAATCGCTCAAAAAATTGGATGTATAATAATCATTGATTTCTTATCTATACTTAATGATAATCAATTATATGAATTACAATAATAATATATAAAAAAAGAAATGAAAATATCTCTAATCTCTCTTTAAAAACGGATATATCCTTAATAATTTTGAGCAAAAATACTAAATATTTGAATGATATCATTTTGTTTTTTATTCTTTAAATAGATTTGAGCGAAAATACATAAAAATTTAATAAACATCCAACTTGAAGTAAGTTCAGTTTATTATGAAATGCCTTTATATTGAATTTCTTAATATGATCATAATGAATCTCAAATTTCTTCTATAAGTTGTTTACATACATATGGTCCTTAAAAAAACTGTCCTTTCAAATTAGAGAAGGCAAGTTCCTAAGTGCATAAGATTCTGCATACTAAACACAAAACCACTTCAAAAACCAAATGAATAGTAATCTCATTGGTAAAAATTGATTAGATTAAACACTTCATAAACCAAATAAAGAGATCCTAACATATCGCTCATAAAAAAAACCGATATATCATCTAATAATCGTCCACTTGTTGTACACTTTTCTCTCTCATGTTCATCCTGGAATATTCATATTTATTTAACAAACGTGAAACTAAAATAAAATTGAATAACATTTAAAAAAAATGCAACAAATTTCTTAACAACATTATGTATCAAACAAAATAAAATTAAGAGAATATGAATTTATCACCGCCACAATTGTACTTGAGTATTATCTTGAATATCATGCCACCAAAGCTTTTAAAATGAAAAAAAATAAACATGAATAATTTATTTCAATTTCCGCAGTAAAAAGTTGCAAAGAAAAATTGTGCGCATAATTAAACTGCATTGAAGTGAAAAATATAGTGAATACAAAAAATCACCAGAGATGTTAATTCGTGACCGGAGGAGCAATTGCCATCGAGATTTCAGAGTGATTCTTACCATTTCAGTGAAAGTAATGTTTGTTGTCGGAGAGAAAAGCAAGACAGAGAGTCAAGAAAAAAATGACTAATTCAAAATTTTCCAAACTTCATTAAAAAAATATATTACATAGAATGACAAAAGAAAAATGAATAAATCAATATTGATCCTTTTAGATAAAATTCATACAGAGGTTTGAGTAAAAAAAAAATTAACCAATATTATTCAATAAACTAAATTACGAATTATTAAAGAGAGAGATATACCAGTAAAAAAAAAAAAACCAATATTATTCAATAAACTAAATTACGAATTATTAAAGAGAAAGATATACCAGTGAAAAAAAAGAAGTCATCCTAGCATCTTCTTGAGTGATGAGTTTGCGTTGGATGAGTGAACTCAAGTGTTGACAAATTAAGTGAGCGATGCAGCGACCGAGAAAGAGGGCGATCGAGCGAGGCTGTGACGATGGGAGCTCGCGGAAGCTTGGCATGCATGAGAGAAAATAGGAAATAATAATGGCGCGAATATAAGGTTAAGATCCGTGAGTATCTGAACGTCTAAAAAAATTCCGTGTTCTTTGCATTGTCGACCTAATCCGCCATAAGAAAAATATTTGAAGAATAAGTTATTAAACACATTAACATAAACAAATCTGTTGTGGATGTGTGATGAACAATGTCAATGGAGTACCTTGGTTGGTTCATTTGACTTCATTCTTCCGATGAATTTCTGGTTCTCATCATCCATATCTTTGGATAAGCTCGTGACATTCGAGAAGATGGAAAAACAATGCTTATAAAAATAACCACTATTCATTAATTTTATAAAATCATTGTCTCTTCCACTACTATGAATTGGTGAAACGTAAATCTCCACTGCAATAGTTTGATTCCATGATTTATAACCGAATAAATACTAAATTAAATCAATGCTTTGAATGAGACATAATAATGCTTTAGAGGAAACTTAATCCTTGCAAGAGAGATGAAAAGTCATGCGTATAGTGTTGCTATCATTTTTTTTCTCAAAAATAAATAAATATTAAATCTGTAAAAAAGGTATTCTCAAATCTTTGGCTTTTTAGACTACTCATTAATTGTGGACAGATTTTCTTTTTATATATATATAGATTTAGCGGGGCGAATAGTCTCTCGCTGATAAATTAAATTAAAATGCCTAAACAAGTGTTTCATCGATAAAATGTTGAAGAAATTTTATGTATTTTAAATATAATTAATATTTGGGCTTTTTAGCAAAGTACTCAAGTTAGGTGAAACTTTTTTAAAAAACACTCAAAAGTTTACTATAATTAAAGAAACACTCATTTGGTCTTATATGGACAATTATACCCTAATCACATTCGACGAACACAGCCTTCGAGTTCTATTCTTAGCTCCATTCTTCTTCGAAGCCTTCGATTCCTTGTGATTCCTTGAGAAGCTAGGGTTTCGATCACGTCTAGTCTAGTTTCTCTGCAATTGCTTGCGATTCCATCATCTTCTCCAGGTTCGTTTTCATTGATTTTGAGTAATGCCCTGTTTGGCTGCCGAGAAAATTCGTTTGCTCTCCCTCCCTCTCTGCCTCTCTCTCCTCATCGGCCCCTTCGCGCCCTTCTGCGAGATACGGCGACGGAAATTCTTACAAGTACTGGAGATTTCCGAGGCGGCCTAGCGAGGACGGAATTTCCGCGAAGAACATGTTGTTAGAGAGATTGAGCGTGTGCAGATTCGAGAGCTTCCATAGCTCTGAAGGGATCGGTCCTCTGATGTTATTGTTCTGAAGAAGCCTGAGAAGCCATAAACACCATTAACAAACCTCTAAGAACCCTCTATATATATGTACACACACACAAATACTTACACAATCTGTAGATTTGTCAAGTTTCCTATGCTTGACGAGAGAGTTCCAGACAAATTCTGGCTTGGAGTGCCTCTGCAAACAAGAGAATTAGTGGCTGCGTTTGCTGGCAACGCTTAAATTGCCCAGTTTCTGTTTTTTTTATAAACCTAACTGCTATATGGGTGTTTGGCAAAATAGATGTTAATAAAAATTCCAAAATCGTTTTCAAGATTTGTTCATGAGTTTCAAAAGCTAGAAATCGTAGCTTTCTCCAAAAACGATTTCATCTTTGCTATACAAATTACTTAAATATCCTTTATCTCCTAAAATCTCTCTAACAAACTGACTAAATAAATTATATATATATATACGTATATATTAAGCTAAGTAAACATGGATTTATTCAGCAAACAAACTCCTTAATTTACTCAGAATAAGTAAACGATGGATTTATATATATATATTAATCAAATAAAAATTAATCGATGAATAAGTAAGAAGCCACATAACTAACTCCCTTAATCATAGAAATGTTGAATAGTAAACGATGAATGAGTAAACTAAAAAATATCCTATAATTTCTCAAAAAGAGTTGTGTACAATTACGTGTATAAATATACACTGTTACATCAAAATATACAAACCTGTATATTTGAAGCGAATCCTTAATCATCCTCTTCATCTTTCATCTTAGAGGAAACTGGGAGCTTTTCAAGGCGATCTTCATCCGTGTAAGTTTTCTGAAAATTCAAATCGAATAAATAACTAAGAGAACAAACAAATGCTAAAATCACATTCCAAAAAGCTCTGATTGTATTGTATGAACTGATTGGGCAATCTAACCTGATGCAGAATCCACACAACAATCCCGGCAAACTCAACGATCCCGATCCAGCTGACGTTAACCACCGGAGCGCTAAAGATTTCGTGATTGGTTAGTATTTGTACAGCTCTGCTAGGCTCTGCTAGACTAGTATCTAATTTTATCTCTATCACTGCAACTCAATATAGAATAATTAGAATGTGGGCTGAAGCACAAAGAATGAAGTACACAGATAAATACAATATGATTTTCAAAACAATCACAAGAGAATTAGGCGTTGCAATACGATCTATTGGAATACTTATTTGTATGTCCTCAATTACTAGGGAATCGGCTAAAGGCCTTTTGGATAATATAGAAAACTCGATTATGATTCATAACAGAATTGGATCCGAATAAATTACTCTCCGGCACAATGTAACAGTAACTCTTGTAGAATTAAAACCCCTGTTTGCTATAACTAAGACTTGTAGTACTCTTGAATCTTGATTACAATATGTTCACTTTAGACATGGACCAGAGGCGAAGGCAGGAAGGCTACGGCTCATCACTTTGCCTCACAATCTAGACCTAGTAAAAATATCCAAAAAATATATCCAAAATACCCGATAAGCGTCTTTAATCTCTCCCAATCAGAAATAAATGCTTTGAACCCTAACTAAAAACCCAAAATGTGAGATTGAAAATAAAACCCTAAATTTATTACCTGAACAAAGTATACGATGCTCTGACTCTGAGGAAGAACCAAAGAAGGCGTTGCTTAGAACTAGATGGTGCGAGGAAGAGCCGAAGAAGTCTGCGGAGGCAAGAACGACTCGTGTGTGCGCCTTTTTGGACGGAGAGAATAAATCGTTCGACGGCACTGGAATCTGGAGAAAAGCACCGCCGCACAGAGATAGCTGGAATCGATGGAGTCTGGAGGAAAGCACCGCCGCACAGAGAGGGCTGGAATCGATCGAGAGGGGAATCGAGCTCGAGCTCGAGCTTCGGTTTGGTTTTTGGAGAGAGAGATTGAAAGTTAGGTTTGGATTTTGGTTGGGTAGAAAGAGTGAAGATGGTATTGAAGCTGACCGACTAAAATTCTGAGTGGACACTAATAATAAAACTCGTTTTTGCCCAACCCAAATTCAAATACCCTTAATTAAAATTAAATATTCATAATTTTTGGCTGATATGTTTTACGGCAAATATTCTTAATAATTTGGTACGATATAATTTTTGCTCATTGAAGTTCTATCACACAAAATTAAATATTCATAAACCTTAAAGCCCCGATTCAAATACCCGAAATTCATATAAACAAAATTCATTTTGAAGAATAATCAAATTTAAAGTATAAATAATTCACTTTTTGATATAATTTTGTTGTAGCAAATATTAATTGAATTAAATATTTATTAGTAGGTAATGTCTACAAATCAAGAAACATCATCTCGAACGAAAGCAATATGGGATAATGAAGCGGTGAATATCTTATGCGATGTTTGTATCGCGGAGATTGAAGCTGGAAATCGACCGGGAACGAGCTTCACCAAAATAGGATGGGAGAATATGGTGAAGAATCTTTCCGAGAAAACACAAAGAGTATACGATAAGCCTCAATTGAAAAATAAGCTCGAGATACTGAAAGGTGAATGGAAACTCTGGAAGCAATTAATCGGGAAAGAAACTGGCCTTGGATGGAATTGCATACGCAATACCGTTGATGCAAGTGAAGAGTGGTGGAGCAATAAAATAAAGGTTTGTATCGTGAAAAAATAAATTTACCAACATAAAATTAAACTACAACTAAATTAACACTTTTTTTTTGAAGGAGAATAAAAAATTCGGTAAATTTCGCAAAGAAGGCATTTCTCCCGACTTCGAAGATAAACTTGATACGGTGTTCAAGGATATAGTTGCAACCGGAGCATTTGCGTTATCGTCTACAACTAACCCCCGTCATTACGTTGGTAAAGAGACATTTGTTAGTGTTGATGATACTGAGGAAAGGAGTGATGAATCGGACGATCTAGTTTCTCAACTGAATCCTCAAAAGAATGTGAACGACAACTACAAAAATCCCGTCGACATCAATAATTTTACAAAGTTTAAGAAGGTTGGGGTAAAGAGCAAAGTCAGTGGATCTGCAAAATTATCTTCTCAAATCGAACGTCTTGTGAAGGCAACGGAAGAGCGAAGTGACACTATATATGTAGTACGCAAAGAGTTGCTCGGCATTAGTATCGCTGAAGTAATGGAAGATGTTTTGTCACTGCCTGATATTGAAGTAGGACATCCAATGTGGCTTTTTGCGACAGGACTATTTATGAATCGCGAGAAGAGAGAAATGTATGCAACGATGAAAGATCCGATTACTAAGAAATGTTGGCTCAGTTACGAGCATAGTCTAGTTTATGGCACTCCAAAATAATCTCGTGCTTTTGAATTTTTAATCAACTATTTAATAAGTATTATATGAGGATGTGTTGTTATGTGTGAAGGATGTGTTGTTTATATTTCTTGGTTTGTATTTTTTTTTAATTAAATTACGTTTTTAGTATTAATAATTATTATTTCATGAAATATAATTTATTGTTACAATATTACATATTTATTTTCAGGAACAAATGGATATCACATCAGATGATGAGATCGAAATGATTGCCAAAAAGGAAAATAATGACCGCGTTGACCTTATACGAAAAACTGCTCATTTGGTGCAAAATTATCTAGAAACATACATACATAAAGTTCCCTGTATGGATTAAAAAAAAACGGGGCATATTTTCCTTCAAGAGATGTTGAAGGGAAATAGAATTCGGTGCCAAAGAATGTTCAGAATGGAAAAAGAGGTTTTCAAAAGTTTGTGCAATAACTTGGAAACAACTTATGGATTCAAAGGTTCTAGATATATGTCTACATTGGAGATTTTAGGAATGACTCTAATGATTCTAGGACATGGTCTAGGAAACCGATTAGCACAAGAGATGTTTCAACATTCCGGTGAGACTATAAGTCGATACTTTTCGGAGATGTTGGATATATTATGTCTAATGGGAGTCGATATCATAAAACCTGAAGATTCAGATTTTAAGAGTACTCCCAAAGAAATAGAAAACGATCCAAGATATATGCCACATTTTAAGGTATTAATTATAATCATAATTTTGTGATTTATTTTAATTATTATCGGAATACATAATTTGTATAAATTATTTAATTTTTTTTTTTAGGATTGCATTGGTGCTATAGATGGTGTTCATGTTCCAGCTTCTTTACCTCAAGCAGATCAAGTACCGTTTCTCGGTCGAAAAAAGATTCCTACTCAAAATGTTATGGCGGTATGTGATTTCAATATGAAATTCACTTTCGTGTATGCTGGTTGGGAAGGTAGTGCGCATGATGCAAGAGTATTCAAAGCCGCTCTTCGTGATAGTGAGATTAACTTTCCAAAACCTCCAGAAGGTATGACTTTAATTTATTTATTTTGCTTTCTCTTGTATACAGTTTAAATTAAATCATTTTATTCAACTTGATATTTCACAGGAAAGTATTATCTGGTGGACGCTGGCTATCCTAGTTTGCCTGGATATCTTGGTCCTTATAAAGGTCATACATACCATATAGAGCTTTATCGTAAGAGAAAAAATCAACCTACTACAAAAGAAGAAATCTTCAATCGCGCGCATTCTTCTCTGAGAAGCGTCATCGAGCGGAGCTTTGGAGTGTGGAAAAAAAGATGGAGAATCCTGAATTTCATGCCGAGTTATCCATTCAAAAATCAAGTAAAAATAGTTATCGCAACTATGACACTACATAACTATATTCGAATGCATGCAAGACATGAGATGGATTTTGAAATAATCGATGAGACGGGGGGGCAATGACGAAGGGGATGAAAACGCTACAAATGAAGATCAAGAAGAAGATTGTCAGACTTCTTCGAGTAGTATGGACAGATTAAGAGACGAGATCGCTGCGAGTTTAGTAGAAATGTTAAATTAGTAGTTTTTTTTTTTGTAATAATAAAAAAACTATAATTAAAAATAAAATAAATTCTAATGGTCTTTATTTATTTGGCTTGTAATTATAATTTATAAATATATAATTATTATAATATAAACATATCCTCGCTATGTTTAGAACAACACAAGCAGTCATTAAATATTAATAATCGATTAATATAGTCATGACTCATAAAGCTATAAAACGTAAATCTCTGGATTTTTCTAAAGTGTGACTAAAATCTTATTTTCTAAAGTGTGACTAAAATCTTATGCGTTGGTTATTATTAAATCAATGGTGCATATTAATTATTATTATTATTTAATATTTAAGAACATGTCTATTTTAGTCATTGTACATAAATTTATAAAAGTTTACCAAACGCTAAAACAGCTTTTGTTACCAATAACAACTGTTTTATAAACAGTTTACCAAACGCCTGCCAGTTTTTTTTAAAAACAGTTTTTACTTAAAACTGAAACTAAAAACAATTATTTTTTAAATTAAGCTGTGCCAAACGGGCCCAGTATCATGAAATGTATACACATATATATATATATAATGTATATATATATATTGTTGCAGGATTTACAGGCCAATGACGAGGCTTTCAGGGGAGCAAGTGACCATGGTCCAATTACAAGGGTCAACGGAATCGCCATCCCAATTCTCAAGGACGCCATGGGGATCTTCGAGAGAGTGCTTTATGCCCATCAGAGCTTGAACTGCCATTAATTTCCCAGATTAAGAAGAAGATGAAGAATGCCCATCTCTGAAAACACCATGATTTCAAGGATTTCAATGGCTTTCTCCTTCGAAGTATACTCCTTTCAGTGAAAGAATTCCATTAGCGCGAGCCCAGAACAGGACAAAAAAAGCAAGAAAACTCAGAGCAGCTTTCGCTCCTCTCATTCTCACTCAAGAGTAAAGAATTCAATCACCTTATTATGATGATGAAGAATATATATATATATAAATATATGTATATATATATATATTGAGGATGACTATTATTTATACCAATAAGATAAAGAATATATTTTTTGTTCTTTCTTCTGGAATTTGAGAAGATGTGTGATTTATTATGAAACCCAATTAGCTTGTAATTGCAGAGAAAGAGATTCAGAGTATGAAATGGAAATTGAAATGGAATATATAATTATGGGTAGTGCTCTTTCTATGGTTATTAGAGACTCGTTTTTATAGGAAAGATAGAAAACCCGCTCTTGAGTAATCAGTGCTCGAATTTGACTCGTTTGTACTAGGTTTTAGAGCTTGCTGGGAACACAACGAGGGACAACAACAAGACCAGAAAAGGCAAATCGGATTCTCGGCTCTGCTTCACAAGAGTTTTGAGTCTGTGTTTTGCAATAGGAACTTACAATGTAAATACCAATGAGTTGTATAAATCTTCAAATGCTTTGGATGAGGATTAGAGCATTATATGCTCTTCTTGTTTTCTAGTATGTTGATATATGTGTACACTATTGACTAAAGTTACTAAAATTACATTTGGGTAACTACAGTTACACTTGGGTAACAAACAAGAGTTACATTTATGTAACTAGAGTTACATTTATGTAACTAAAGTTACATTTGGGTAAGTACAGTTACACTTATGTAACTAAAGTTACTAAAATTACATTTTGGTAACTACAGTTACACTTGGGTAACTGCATTTACACTTGGGTAACTAAAGTTACTAAAATTACATTTGGGTAACTACAGTTACACTTATGTAACTAAAGTTACTAAAATTACATTTGGGTAACTACAGTTACACTTGGGTAACAAGAGTTACACTTATGTAACTAAAGTTACATTTGGGTAAGTACAGTTACGCTTATGTAACTAAAGTTACTAAAATTACATTTTGGTAACTACAGTTACACTTGGGTAACTGCAGTTACACTTATGTAACTAAAGTTACATTTGGGTAACTACAGTTACACTTGGGTAACTACAGTTACACTTATGTAACTAAAGTTACTAAAATTACATTTGGGTAACTACAGTTACACTTATTGTTTGTCATTTGGAAAATAATGACAAACAATTACAAATTACGTAACTACAATTATTTTTATATAATTGTAGTTACATAACCGTAATTTCACATATTTAATTACACTTATAATTATATTTGAAATAAGAGTCGCACAACGTAACTGGAGTTACACTTTTGTAACGGGAGTTACACTTTTGTAATCACATTTACAATTTCGTAATTCTAGTTATATATAATTACACTTTTGTCATATATAATTATATTGATTGAGTCTCCATCTTAAATGATATAGCAGTAATTACACTTAATTGGAGTTACATAACTGAATTTCAATTCAATATTTTTGGATAATAGTGACAAACAATTACAAATTACGTAACTACAGTTATTTTTATGTAATTGTAGTTACATAATCGTAATTTCACACATTTAATTACACTTATAATTATATTTGAAATAAGAGTTAAACAACGTAACTGGAGTTACACTTTTGTAATCATAGTTACAATTTCGTAATTCTAGTTATATATAATTACACTTATGTCATATATAATTATATTGATTGAGTCTCTATCTAAAATTATATAGTAGTAATTACACTTAATTGGAGTTACATAATTGAATTTCAATTCAATATTTTTGAAAATTAGTGACAAACAATTACAAATTACGTAACTACAGTTATTTTATATAATTGTAATTACATAACTGTAATTTCACATATGTAATTACACTTATAATTATATTTGAAATAAGAGTTACACAACGTAACTGGAGTTACACTTTTGTACTGGAGTTACACTTTTGTAACGAGAGTTACACTTTTGTAACGACAGTTACACTTATATAACTGTAGTTTCATAAGTGTAACAATTGTTACATTAACGTAACTGTTATTTACACTTTTGTAACTACATTTACACTTTCATAACTAAGAATCTCTACATTGTAACTAAAGTTACATCAACATAATTGTTATTCATTGCAACTCCATCGTATTCATTATCTAGCAATCTTTACATTGGTCAAAAAGAAATATCCAATTCAAAGTAAAAATGAACAAAAGCAACCAAACCAACATATGCACGTGGTCAGAGTAGATTTTGGAACAGCTCCGATGATCGCATCTTTCTTCTCGCCTCCTTTGAATACAATCACGGTCGGGATGCTTCGGATTCCATACTGTGTTGCGATCGATGGGTTGTCATCAGTATTGACTTTGTAGACTTTGACCTTTCCGGCATACTCATTCGCAAGATCATCAACTATGGGATGGATCATACGGCAGGGCCCGCACCAAGGGGCCCAGAATTCGACAAGAACGGGTAACTCGCATTCCATGACGAGCGACTTCCATGTTGCATCAGTAAGCTGCGCCACTGAAAATTCAAAAAACAAATACCAGCATGTCATATTGCTATGTATTATTTATCTGAATTAGTACTTAATTCACAGCCACGTTTCATCCCAATGTATCGATTATATCCGTACGCTGATCTGGAGATTCTGAAAATCTCGGTTTGCCAACTTTATAACGTAACAATCGTCAGCAATAACCGAACAACGGAGAACGTTTTCGGTGTTCCAATTTTTCCTAAATACTATATATTTCTCAAACATCATCTGTTCTAAACTTCTAATTAGTTAAAATGCATTATGAACAGCCTTCACAACAATGTCTCGAGATTTCGATTTCCTTTGCCACAGAATTTAACTAATATGCGATGGAATTAAATCCCGTGAATCCAAAAGAGAAATCCTAATTCTTTTCGGTGTTCACCATTTATTTTCTCAATTGGTCCTCTCAAAATTTTCATTCTGATCTCACTCTCTTATGAAACATCTATGGATCAGTATATCACAACACTATCTCGCTTCACTTCTCTCAGCCAATCGGAAAGCACAGAGCTCAATTAATCAATCACTCTGTCATCTCCATTTCAAAATCCACAGAGATCACAACACAAGAACAACGAATTTCCAATCCCGCAACGAACCCCATAGACTGACCTTCAACGGCGGTTTCCTGAGCCTCGCAGACGATTCCGCTGCCACCCTGGCGACGAGAGGCTCCTCGCGAAGCCGGAAGAGAGCGCAACGACACGGCGGAGCGAGGCGAGAGGCTCGGCGCGAGCTTGAGGACTCTGGACTGCTACAGCGCGATGCGGCGGCCGGGGAGTGGGCCGCCGATGGGTACGGCCGCGCAGCGTGGGAGAGCGAGTTTGTCTCGGCGGTCGGACTGCGGAGAGGAGCGAGGAGAGAGAAAGAGCGAGAGAGAGATGGAAAATGTCGGTAGAGAGAGACGAGAAGGAGCAGAGAAGGGGCAGGGGTGTTTTTGGAAAATAGCCTTTAAATCGAGTATGATTTAGATTAATTAAACATTGAGTAGTTTTTAAAATAGTTTGATTCTAATTGAGTATTTTGCTAATAAGCCCTTAATAATTTTTACTTTGTATTTAAATATATATTTTACGAATTTTTTTTTTATATAAAAAAAAATTAACTCTTGAATCGTGTTTTAAATATTTTCATAACTTTTTCATTCATTTTAAACGTCACAGCAAGAAACCATTTGCGCTATTTTTGTACACACATAATCTTTTATACTTGAGTCTTGTAGTTATTTGAGCTCATTATTCATGTCTTTTTTTGGCAGAACAATCGACATTTGTTAACCCTTGTTTTCAAAATACTTATCTCTTTAAGTTTCTAAATAATTAGAACTTAGAATATCTATTATGTAATGTAATTAATTACGAAGGAAATACCCTATTTTAGATTATATTCTACAGTATATTATAGATTTATAGTATACAATTAATAATCCATTATAAGTAATTCCTCATTTTCTACAAAAAAAAAATATATAATAAATCAATAGATTCTTCAAGACCCAAAATGGTAAAATACACAGCTCCTTCATACAATGCATAAGTGTTGTTATATTCATAATAATGTATATAATTATATATATTTTATATCACAACCAAAATGAAAAACAAGACATACAAAAGAATATATTTGATTCAATACAGCCTGTTCTTCCTGCCGAACCAGCGAACCCAATCACCGAATATGGACACCGGAATTTTCAGTTCCGGTTATCGCCAATAAATCTTCGAGAAACCCTAACACTCTGGATCAAACAATCACTATATCTCTCTATATGTGCGTATAGATACATGGATAGAGAGAGAAGAAACACGGGAAAATACCGCTGACGAATCTCGGAAAAGGCTAATTAATGGAACGAGGTAATCTTGAAGCGACGGGCTTTTTACTCGAGACCGGATTCTGTTACTGCCGTTTCCACGAGTGTTTTCCTTATCATGAAGGAGAAATACTTTTGTGAAGCAAAACAGAATGCATGAACGTCAAAAAAGCTCTTCCGAATTGAACTTGTTCCAAGCTTCCTGTTAAACGAAATTGGTATTTCGATTTTAGACAGTGTATGAAAAATACTAGCGTACGGATATTTTACAATAAATATAGGATTAATAAAAAAAAAAATATTGAGCGTTATTGGGAGATTTTTCGTCCTGAATTCGAAGGAAAGATCGCTTTTTTTTTTTTATTGTAAGTCAGTGGTTGATTAATGAAGGGGGTTTTATTAGATTGGTGAATTCCATCCGCAGAATTTGTGTGGGAAACCATGTTCGGGTTTCTATCATAACACGGCAACGTGTATAAATCGATGCATAAGAGGCAAGTTTTTTGAACTACATCATTATAAGTTAATTACCTTGAGGAGATCAAAAACTTTCTCGGCTACGTATTTCTGCTGAAGATTTGCGCCCTTTTGCTGGACTTTATCGGGATGAATGCACAGCGTTGCTTTCCGGTACACTTTCTTCACCGAAGCGGCCGTGATCATGTCGGTCAACGAGACCGGCTGCCACCCACATTCCGGCCAGAGGACCTGATGATTCCATGCAACGGTAGTATATTTTAGAAGCGATACTAAGACGGGCAACAAAATTTAAAAACTTAAAGCGAACAGTAATATATTTTAGGAGCAATATTAAGAAAGAATTCAAACACTTGTAACTTCTAGATAAGTGACTAACGATTCCACGGAACGGTCAACCGAAATTTCAATTTGACCAAAACTTCACACCAACAAAAAAATCACCAAATATATCTTTTAAAACCACAAAGATGGCCACCTAATTCCCGACTAAGATTCCATCATTTTTTTTTGGAGCAAAAACTACAAGTTCAGAAACCCTATATATGTATAAAATTAAAAAAAATTAAAAATAAAAAGCTTATCAACAAATGTAGTCCGAAATCCCTGAAACCTATGATATAGAACGGATTCCCCCACTAAATAGAAATATTTTGATGAGAAAGTTACTAACTATGTAGTCCGAATTCCCTGAAACCTATGACAAAAGCCGTGTATCGTCATTATTCATGAATTGTAGGTATAAAGATGAAAAACAAGGACAATATCATGCAGCAGGGAAAAAGATGAAGAAAAAAGTCATACCATCATAGCGTTTAATTCCTAAACCTTTAGGCCCAGAACATACAAGGAACAAATTAAGCATTAAAAGAAGACATATTAGTTCACAAGAACATACGTATTGCATCGTTGATAATAGGGCGCGCAAGTTCCCTTCTTTTCCTGCAGCCCAACGCTTGATCTCGACATCTAGCGTATCGGAAATTCTCTAAAAGAAGTAGACAAACGATAAAACGGTTAATAAAAGCAATTGCATCACGCTTCTCTATACAATTATTTTTGTGTTTCCTGAATTTGACTACATATTCCAAACATCAAAATAAACTTTGCGCAGTATAACAAAGAGAGTAGATAACTACATTCCGCTCGGCTTGATCCCTCAGGACTTGAAGGTCCCGCTCGTTCTTTTCTGCCAGCGCCTTTGCCTGAAAAAGATATAAAAATACAATTAAATCTTCATAATATCGGTATTATGAATATTAACAATTGAGAAGACGAAAAAAAAAAAAAGTGGATGATGGTAAGATCCACTACCGATATGTAATGCAAAACGCAAGTTACGAGCACGTAAGCAAATCAAGAATTACCAATACAATGATTACAGGAAACGTTATTGCAATCAACGAAATTCAGTTCATTCATAAAGAACACATACCGCTCGCTCCTGGGCCCTTTGATGGCGTTCAAGCCTTGCTCTCCGTCTATCTTCGGTCTCTCCTTCAACATCTTGGAAACCTCCAGATTTCGGTGCAGCTTTACAAAAACGGTAAAACTTCAGTAGATGGAAGTAAACCAAATTCAATACGTGCAACACAAATGGCTCGATAGTATATGAACATAAATTGTCGGATATTTAACTGAGTTGCAACGATTAACAAGTCAGGGGCAAACCAAGACGATGGGGAAAAGTTAAATAATATAAAGAAAAAAAATTAAAAAATGAAAGAAAAAAAAGTACCGTTAAATATTGACGAAAGATCGTCGACGATATTCGTGGCTGAAGATGCCTTCTTTATGTTAGATGAATTTACGCTAGCTGGTCTCGACGCTGCAGGTTCTTGGTTGCTCTGAAACTGTGCGTCAAACAGAGGATCCTGCAACACCGTGAATGTAAGACTCAGAATTCAAGTACTAATTTCCCGTTTTGTTCGTGTTTCTGTCGGGTTTGACTTTCCAAAACGCCGTTTTGTATAGATTTTGTTCACAAATTGTCAGACAAAGAAAATCTGAAAATTTATTTGCTTGCAATTTAAGTTTTTAGTTCAATTTTTTTTTTAAATATAAAAAATATACATATATAATTATATAAGGTTGTGATTTTTATTTGTTTGATAAAGATTTGTGCGACTTACAATGACACAACTCAACATCTGACATAATTTGAATATATATATATATATATAAGTCAGAAGAAACTTTAACGGCACAATATTTTTTTTGCAATGTTAATCCCTACCGATGAGTTACTCCTTGGCCTCGGTGCACTAGTAGCTCTACCCATGTTGAAAAACGATTCAATATCGTTTTCATTCTTCTGTTGGCTTGCCCTAGCAGCTGCAGCTGCTCTATCCCGAGCATCCATGGCAGCTCTTTCCCGAGCCTCCATGGCAGCTCTTCCCACGGCGGCTCGTTCAGCTGCTCGCGTACGTGCTTCAGCTTCGGCTCTAATGGTGGAAGCTCTCTCTCTAGCTTCTCTCTCCTTAGATTCTGCGTTGGCTCGTTCTCTGGCTTCAGATGCAGCTTTCTCGGCTCGTTCCTTAGCATCTGCAGCCGCTCTTTCACGGGCTTCGGATTGAGCTCTCTGAACCGCAGCTCGTTCGGCTCGTTCCCGAGCTTCGGAAGTTACCTTATCGACGGCGGCCTTCTCGGCTTTAGCCCGTTCAGCTCTTTGACGCGCATCAATGGCTGCCCGTTCACGTGCTTCTCGGGTCGCTCTTTCCACAGCCAAACGAGCCTTCTCTCTCTCCCTCTCAATCTCCCTCGCCCTTTCTCGCTCCCTCTCAATTCTCCTTTGCTCTCTTTCTCTCTCCTCCCTTTCCCGTTCTTCTTCAAGTCTCTGCTGCTCTAATTCTTCCTCCTCTCTTTCCCTTTGCAACCGTTGCCGCTCCATCTTCTCTTGCTTTTCCCGTACTCTGTCGTCTTGCATATATTTTTCATCTCTTTCCGGAACTCCCTCTTTATTCCTAAAGGCTTTTCCCGTGCCCTCTCTCTCCCTCACCTCCTTCGCCTGCCGGAATTTGGCATGAGCTCTATCCATCGCCTCCTTCATCGCCGCGGCAGCGGAGTTCATCTCCAATTCTTCACCGGAGATCCCATTCGACTCGTCGGCGACACTTTCCGGGCTCTTTGCCCTAGCGAAATCATCAAGCTCGTCAAACGGAGACGAAACTGAGCTCCTTGAAGGCGGGTTCGGGAAAGAAGAATTTTCGATGTTCTTTCTTTTTGCGTTTGCAGAGGCAGAACTCATTCCCACCTTTGAAACGGGCTTCGGAGGAGGTGGTCTAGAAGGCGGCGGAGCATTGGTGGGTTGAGTAAAGAGAGGAATCTCCGAGACAGAAAGCCACACATCATCAGACGACTCAACATTTTCTTCCGAACTCGGGGATCGATCGGTTTGTTGATTCAAATCCACGAAACTAGCACTAGCATAAGAAGGTGGAGAAGTAGTTTGATTTTGACCAACGGATTTATGGGAATCAAACATTGTTTGATGAGAATCCCAACCATTGTCAACGGGAATCTTCATCTCGGTTTGGGTATCCGGACTTCTTACAGAGGGTTTCGGATACGGCTCTTTACTAGTAGAAGATTTGATTCTATTAGTACTTGTATCCTTTCCTCTAATGTCTCTCTCCGAAGTAAACGATGCAGTAGGTTTCACAAGCCCGTCAAAAGGATCCACGTCATCGAATGATCTCCCATTTCTTGAATTAGAAGAGAGCTTACTTATTTCCTCCAACGGATCGCTAAACTGTCCTGTAAATACGAAGGGATCATCGACCGCTTTGGAAGCGGTTTTACCGGAACTAGCTGAGGTATCCACCGGCCTATTGACCTCTGAAGCTGACCTGTTAAACAAGAGTAGCATGACATAAATGCCTTGAGAAATGGATACTATAAAGGGATATAACGAACTTTTTCGATTTCTTAAGTCGCTTTCTAACATGCTATCTGAAAATAATTTAACTGCACGTTTTTATGCTTTCAAAGAGATATTGGTTTAATTCTTCACGTCTCTGGTTGTGTGCTCTATATATAGAAATATCCATGGTAACTCTTTAATTATAAAGCAAGCCACACAATTTTATTTCCTTGAAGCCAATGTAATTACATTCTAATTTTAATAAGCCAGCGAACGAGAACACTAACAAACAATTGATAATAGTTACTATTAGTAATGTCTACAATATAAGCCAGCAAGAACTGAATTTGCTCGTTTTTTAAAAACGCCATATGTTTTACGCTTTAAGTAACGAGGGAACTAATGAAATTATAATTCCATCGTATTCCACAACTCAATCGAGAATATACAGTAGAAATAGGTAGAGCAAATAATGTCAAAGATTATTGGTATAAAGATACTTCTTTTCCCGTAACTTTAAACTCAAATACTAGAAAAACGCCACTTAAAACACAGATGGAAACAGTCCTTCTGAACGGTATAGCTAGCCAAGCAGACACTTAAAAACACGTCCAAATCCCGCCAAAGATCGACATGGAAATTTACTCAAATTCTAAGAAGCAATGTACCAAAGTTTGATTCACTTAGCTATAGCAAGTCTAGTAATGAAAACCCTCTTTCTATCATTCACCAATTGTACTACATATATAAACTACAATCATTATAACATAGTCCTAATACTAAATTAACTCGTACATGTAGATCGCGCCTAAGAAAAAGAAAGCAGAGATTGTATTGTACCTATCAGCAGGGGGGCTAGTAGCCCGAAACCCGGGTATCAAATCATCGAAATCCGAACCGCTCCTCTCGGGTTTCTCCGTCCGCCGTGACCCAGTGCTCTTCCACCGCGGCTCGGTCTTGCCGAACCCACCAAGAAGGTCGTCGAAGGCGCTCGAATTCCCGTCCTTCTGAGGCGAAGCCGACGCAAAAACGTTGTCATACTTGACCTTCGACGACGAGCTGCGAACCCCGGGGACGCCGCTGAAGATGTCCCCGGCCTCCTCGCCGGCGAGATCGTCACCATCGTCGTCATAGACCGGCTTGTCAAAAACCGGCTCCGAGCTCACCACCGGCTTGGATGCCGACGAGTCGAACATGGAGTCGAAATCGAAGCCGGTCCCGCCCGGTTTCGCGCCGAGTCGGGCCGAGCCGCCCAGTATGTCGTCGAAGTCGTGCGATCTGCTAGCGAAGACCGAGTCAGCGTCGCCGGAGAAGGAATTGGACGAGGGTTTGGCAGATCGGGATCCGAGATCGTAGCTCGGAGCCGATGGGCGATTCACCGAGGAGGAAGCCATCGGAGACGATTTGTTGGAGGGTTTGAATCCATAATCGGAGGCCAAGAGACCTTCGAAGTCGTTCATGGCGGGTTTTCCTTTCTGGGTTTCCTCTTCCTCGCCTCTTCGACTCTCCTCCGATCGGAACAAAGAAGAAACGCAGCACAGCACGCTTATCTATATATATTGAGGGGTATATCTATACGTGTATACGATCTTGGGATCTGGGGAAAATGGGAGAGATCAGAGAGAGGAAACCGAAGGGTCTGATCAGATCGGCGAGGAGAGAAAAGGGTACCCTTTGGTTTTGAAGCTCTCTGCCTTTTGGGGATCAATCAGACGGCAATTTCTTGAGGCTTTTTCATGAACGACCAGTTTTCCAAGACCTTGTTCTCAAAAATGTGTATTCTCAGAGTATTACAACTTTTGGAAATTTTGCCTTTTGACACCTTCAATTTCTATTTTGTACAGAAATATGCCCACTATTTTTTTTAACAGATAAAAACATGACCTTTCAATGTAGTTTGACAATACTACAGTCAATTTTTTTTTCTTATAGATTTATCAAGACAAATAAAAATTCCTAAAATTAATTTGTTATAAATACCAAGATTTGGTGGATGTCAATATTAGAGAGTCAACTATAGTCATGAATGTAATATTCTCATTTATTATGTTTCATATTCTTCATCTCTCATTAGCCCTATAAATAGAGGATTTGGGTGTTCATTGTAACACACTCTCAATGCAATAATACTCTCTATTTCCCTCTCTCTCAATCTCTCTCGTTCTTAGTTTATAACACGTTATCAGCACGAGGTTCTAAACGATTGAGGTAATGGTCTCCGTATGATATAATTCCTTATTCTTCTTGTTCTTGCAATGATGGCGACACAACGATAAATTTCTTGTAAGAAATTCAATCATAAAGCCTAGCAATTTTTGTTCGTATTCATGTGATGATAGTAGTATGTGGAATCATTTGATCGACCCACTAAACCTAGCAAAATTCATTTTTCATTATTCTTTCTTCTCTCTTATTTTTGCAATGATGGTAAATAGATGTTATTGGAAAAATCCACTTCAAATCCCTAGCAAAACCATATTCACTTTCATTGTTATCGATTCTTATATTATCATCTTCATGTTCATATTAAAATAACCTCTGTGATCATCATGTGTCGATTTTTCTAAATATATTTTGCCAATATTTCTTTATTTCAAAATTATTCACATACAATATTATATACCATATATATATATATTTGATATACTTGCGTACAATCTTTATGAAATCAAAAGTTTTCTATATTTATTGTTATTATTATTAGAGTTAATGAAATGAGATTTTGTTATATATAAATGTTTATTATCTATACGGATTGCCATGTATATACAAATTTTTGTTTACCATATATATATATATATACATCGATATGATATGTAGTGTAATATTATATACTATGTGATTATATTTTCATATATCCAGTGATATATTATGCTATTATTCACATATGAGATCCTGTTTTGTATGTTTGTTATTACGTTATATGCTCCTGAAGAAGCTAAAACAAGAGAGTAATTTGTTAAAATAAAATATTGGAATTAAGTATTATGATTTATTAATATTTTGGGTTCGCAACATTTCCGGAAGTGAATGGATTTTTTATTTTGGATTAATAATATTCCCTGAAGTGAATTACATAGTTTATAATATTTTAGTTCTATAATATTCCTTGAAGTGAATACCCTCATTTTGTTACTTTGGGTTAGAAACATTCCCTGGAGTGAATATTATATTTTTATGACATTTTAATGGTAATATTCTCTGAAGTGGATACAAATTTTTTATGCATATTTCCTGAAGTGAATACACAATTTTATCATGATTATTCTTGAGTTAATACTACAAGTTTATGAATCTTTTTAGAGTTATTCCCTGAAGTGAATGGCGATGTTTTATGAGTAGTTAATGAGTAAAAGTTAATCTCATCTAAAATCTAAGTTAACATCGTTCCCTGAAGCGAATTTTATAATCTAGCTAATGAAAAAAAAAAATCTACCTCTCAATATTAGAGCAAATGTTACAATTCCTGAAGAAAATATTAATGATGTATGTTATGTTAGTATTTGATAATATGAAGTACAAATTGTTATATAAGGTCTAAAGTTGATCGATTTAAGAAAGTTTACATTACCACCACAAGTGGACAAATAGTTTTATGAACCCATGATAATATTTTCGATGAGGCATCGCATCACCACTAGAAGTGGGTAAATAATGTAATTCATTGAAGAGAACGTAAATAAGAAGTCAAAAAGTGATTCCTTGAAGAGAATGATTACTTGTATAATTGAAGGTGGATATATCATTCCTTGAAGTGAATTTATATATAAAAATACAATGAATATGGGTTATAAAGATAGAGTGACTTGCAAATAAAATCATTTCCTGAAGAATGTAATTGAAAGTGAAAGATAAAATGGCTAGAGTAGTTTCATTCCTCGAAGTGAATGTTGACCGAATCACTTGAAGTGTTAAAACGCTCCTAGCAATGTCTATATGAATATTAAAATGACCATTATTAATAGAAAATCTTCACTTTCATAGACTATAATTTTTTTAGTTAGTATTTTATTTTTACTTTTTTGCTTTATTTGTTTATTATTTAATTATAATTATATTATTTTAAATTGTTATTGATTGCTTATTTACATGTATCATTCTCTAAAATAAATTGGTTTATGAGCTACTGAGATAAAGCATATCGCAAGCTGAATATTGCAATGCTATTAGTGAGGTTATGTTAACGCCAATCTCAAAGAGATGCTTACAAATAAATGTCTTTGGCATGAAGCTGAAAAGAAAGGGTTGTGAAAATTTCATCTACCTGAAGTAGAAAATAAATTAAGTATATTACTACCTGAAGTAGAAAATAAATTAACTATATTGAAATTACTACTTGAAGTAGAATAAAGAAAATATTTAAAGTTGAGATATATAGCAACAAAACACTTATTTAAGTTTGTAACCCTATAATGAAAGCCTTATGAGCTTTATTATCTAAACATGAGTATTGTTCACATGATGAACTTATTACATAAGCTCAATTGTGAAAAGGGGGAGAAAGTATCATGATTTAGATACTTCAATATTATTGAGACTATGAGTAAGCATAAACAGAACTTATGAAATATCCTCTAGAAGAGTTATGCTCAAAATAAGAGCTTTAAGTTAAATAAAGTGAGCTTTCTCTCCCACGTATTATGTGATGTATAGATAAGAAAAGTGAATTAGAAGTTCACTAATAGAACCAGAAGTTTGTTAATGGAACCAAAAGTTCACTAATGGAACCTGAAGTTCATCAATAGAACTAGAAGTTCGCTAATGGAACCAAAAGTTCACTAATAGAACTTGAAGTTCACGAATGTTGGCATGACGGTTTTGGCTACACCGGATCAATAATGATGCAAAAAGAGTTGAGAATTCATAGTTGATGTTAGCAATGACCAGTATGACTATCCCGGATAAATAATTTATTAATGAACCATATGGTTCGTTGAATTCTCATATGGTGATTAAAAGTGAAGTATTTACTGAAACATTAGCATGTTGCGATTAACATACCTGGAATCTTTATGGGCCCATATATTGACTAGTGAAATATTATGAGTAGATGCATCTACAAAATGATCAAGAAATATATATTAAGTAGCAACTTGAAGTTTGCGAGATAATTCCAGATTGTGAAATGAATTTCGTTGACTGCTAAATGAAAAAGGCTTCCTATGCGATGAGTATAAGAATCACCTTATTGGTCTAGTCAAATATTTTGTTAATACCTCCATTGACTATAGACAATTATTGAAAACAAAGTTCCCAACAAATTAGGGATATCATGCATCAAGCCAACGTTAAAAATTAAAGATCTCCCCGATTTATAAGGTTCTCATCTATAATATTTTTATGTGCGATATGATATTTTAATCTCCACCACAACGCATATAAGATGGGTTCTCTCCAGAATGAGAGTTGACTAATAATTTTATCACAAAGAGGGGAAGAAGATCGACAGTTGAATATACATATAGAAATTGAAATTAATATGATCCTCGTTTATATTGCCAATCACTCAAGAAGAGATGATGAATATATATCAAACTGTCAGGCTCCAATCCTAGTAGGATATTCAGATTGAAATATGATATTAACATATTACTCGAATCCCAAAGGCAATGACAAAATTGCATGGAGCAAATAAATAAATAGCCATATTAAGGAGGTAGGTTTTCCTAAAGAAACCATAGACATAACTATTCCAAAACCATAAAAGGTTACCAGGTACCTCAAAATTATTGAAGTATAAAAGAGCTCGAAAGTTGTGTCGATATATTGAATAAATGGGATCGAGAGTTATTAGAAATTGTCGACAACATGTACATACAAATTAGCGCTATATAAATAGAAAAGAAATATAGAGGATCTTGAATTATTGAAATTGAAAAACAGTTGGCCAAATATGACGACGCGATATTGGACCAGTAGTCCAAACATTTTGAAAGTGGGCATGCCAGTGGGGTACAAAGATATATGCGAAGTTATGTTGAATTAAATTTATATGAACATTTCGCGAATCCTGGCATTTAATGTCCTTTTGTGGTGGATATAGTATATATGACAGTATTAAGTTTATAATATGCGTCTCACAAATGTGATCACAAGTCTTTATGAATTATGTCTTCTTAATTGATCCCGAAGACCCAAAAAATAATAAAATCCTAGGTTATATATATCGGAGCATAAGTGAAATGCTAAAGATGAATTTATAGAGAACGTCCTTGTTACTCTTGCTATGCTGAACATAAGCCGTAAGAATTCCTGAAGAATTCATTGAGGCAATGTATTGATTGAGAAATTTTTTAATGAGAATAAAAGAGCTAGTAGAACTTTATACGATTTAGAAATATTCATTGAGTACCCCAATGATTATGATATTAAGAAATATTTTGTTTTAAGCGATGAATCTATTACATTATAGTATCTTTGGAATACTTGTGTTTGTATGTTGTTTTACAGGTTATCTATTACATAAGGATTGTTATTGGATAATGAAGTATATCATCAGAAAATTCTCTCAGTTCGTGGTTCGATTTAAGCAATTGTCTGGCGGTCTTGCTCATGGAGGTGCGACTTGCTTCATCAACCAAGAAACCGGCTCACAAGATTGAAATAATACAACTCCGAGAAGTTAAATGTTCTTGTCATCAGGGGGAGTAATACGCGCTGTACTCTTTTCCCTTTACCAAGGTTTTATCCCACACTGGGTTTTCCTGGAAAGGTTTTAATGAGGCAGCTTAAACTCAATTATGCGTATTACGATGACATTGACATCCAAGGGGGAGTGTTATAAATACCAAGATTTGGTGGATGTCAATATTGGAGAGTCAACTATAGTCATGAATGTAATATTCTCATTTATTATGTTTCCTATTCTTCATCTCCCTTAGCCCTATAAATAGAGGATTTGAGTGTTCATTGTAACACACTCTCAATGCAATAATACTCTCTATTTCCCTCTCTCTGAATCTCTCTCGTTCTTAGTTTATAACAGATTGGTAGTTTTTTTGTTTTTTCGTATATACTATAAAAAAATTAAATAACTGAATATACAAAATTTTAAATTATGAAAAAGGGAAAATTATGAGTTTTTAAGAAAATTATAATGGTTGGAGGGTATAAAAATTAAACTAATGTATATTTTAAATATTTTTTTTTAAGAAAAAAAAAAGTATCTTTTGGCAAACACTAAAAATAGTGTACATAAACCCAAAATCCAATAAAATATTAAAACGACAGTGAACACAAAAACTGAAGTTAAAACTTAAAATAATAAGGAAAACTTCTGGTGAAAGTCATCAAAGTTACTAAAATCTTGCAGATAAATCACTACCGTCTATTTTTTACGGCAAAAGTAATGTCATCAATTGTTTGCAGATAAGTCACTGACGTTTATGTTTTGCGGCGAAAGTAATTATTGTCAATCTTTTCTTACAAATATTATCTGAAAATGTTAAGTGACACGTTAGCAACCTACATCTCATTCACCACTTGTCTCTAACAAGAATAACACGTTTTAGTGAACATTTATTTAGAATTGAGATATTTGCGGCAAAGTGCAACAATATTTTAAAATTTTATTTTTATTGTGGTAAAAGTTTTCCAAAAATGAAAAATAACCCTACTGTAAATTTCAAATTTTTTGAGTAATATTTCAAATTTATTTATCATTGTCATGTCAAATTCTAATTTTTTAGTAATATTTCTTATTTATTTATCACAATTTGTGACATAATGTATTTGCATATGACATTACACATTCAGTTTAGTTATTTGCTACAATATTATAGAATTTGGATAATAATTAATTATCCTACAGTAGCAAATTATTTGCTATAATTATCATACGGTAGCAAATCCTTAAAGATATTGTGCAATGTCGTTGCGAACACATTGTGATAGATAATGTATGTCACAAATTGTGATAAAGAAATTGTGTTACATAAATTAGAAATATTATCGAAAAAATTGGAATTTTATAGGACATTGATAAATAAATCATAAATACTATCGGGAAAAAAATATAAGTTACGTAGGATTATTTTTTAGTATTTTAGAATTTTGGCCATGATAAAATTAATTTTAAAAGTTTATGGTACTATTGCCGCAAAAATCTCTATTTCAAATAATGTTATCACTAAAACGTGTTGTCGTTGTTGGTGACAAGTGGTGAATGCCATGTAGGCTGGTGATAGGTCATTTAACGTTGCTAGATAACATTTGTAAGGAAAGACTGACGTTAATGACTTTTGGCGTAAAGAATAGATGTTAGTGATTTATCTGCAAGAATTGAACGAGGGTTTGATGACTTTCGCCGCAAAATATAAATTTTGGTGACTTATCTGCAGACAATTGACGACGTGAATGAATTTTGCCGCAAAAAATAGACGTTAATGATTTATTGCAAGAATTTAGTAACTTTGATGACTTTCGCCGCAATTTTCCCAAATAATTACGATGAACCCATATCAATTAGCAACTAACATAAGCAATGAGTCTCACAAAAACGACATCATGACATTTCAACAACCAGAACATAAAAAGTTAAGCAGAAAGTTGTAATTTTATGGGAAAATGACGGCATAAGTACTCAAAATGCTTGAAAAGTTGACATTAAGTTCTTTTTTTTGTGGCGAAAGTTGCCGAACTCTTATTTTGTGTCTTCCGTCATGTTTCCGTCCTGAACTGCATCACGTGTCACGTTTTTTAAATATACCATTTTTATTAAAAAAAATTAACTTATTTATCAATGATAAACAATAGTATTTGTAATGGGTTTAAAAACACGACATGTGGCGCGTTTATGGACGAAAATATGACAGAATACACAAAAATAAGAGTTTGGCAACTTTCGCCACCCAAAAGATAGAATGAAAACTTAATGTCAACTTTTCAAATACTTTGAGTACTGATGCCGCTATTTTCCCTAATTTTATATGAAAAATGTGTATATATATATATATATATATATATATATATATATATATATATATGGAAATTTTAAAAACTACTTTTTTATATATCATTATTCTTTTTTAAATCATTCAAAGTCTTATAATTTGAAAATCAACCTTTCTATGACCGTTTATGACATCATTTACTTTCATAAACTGTCATAAAAAGATTAGTTTTAGATTTATAAAACTTGAGGGATTAAAAAAATGAAATAGTAATAAATAAAAGAATAAAAAGTGAAATTTCTCTATAGATATTAGTTAGGGGTCGTAATTTGGGGTACGACACGAAACACGAAACGATTACGACACGATTGAAAACGGGTTTCGATCTACCATAAATGGGTTTGGGTCCAACCGTGTTGAACACGATTAAATAACTGATAAACACGACATGAATACAATAACACGATGGGCCCCAACTGGACACGATTAAGGAGCAAAAAGTTGCATTTTATGCATCTTATATATGTTATTAAGTTTTTAATACTTATTATGTATGACATATATGTTTTTTATTTTATTAATTACGTCATACAATTGATTAACATACAAAATTGTTCGTAAATTTTAAAATCTAAGATAATATAGTTAAATAAATTAACTTAAATTCGTATTAAATGAATTAATTTATCATTTTAAAATACATAAATTTGTTAAATGGGTTAAACGGATAGACAAGATAAACACGATATTTAAATGGGACGGATTTGGGACTCATCTTCTAACACGATCAATAAATGGGGCGAGGCTGGGTCTATATAGAACAAGTTAAAAATGATTAAGACTCGGCACGAACATGACACGAAACTCGAATTGTCACCTTTATTATAATAGCGACATAAACATTCATAAGTATATATCAAAATCGAAAGCATATTCCCAATGTAATTTTTTGCAAAGACAAATGTTCACAATCTTTTAAAAGTGTCCTCCGTTAGTACTCTTTTTTTCTTTCTTTCTATGATAGTCCCAAAAACATTGAAGTGTCACACTTGGCTTCATTTTTCGGAAACATTTATTCACTCGTGGGTTGATTTCCTCCCAGACAGAGCAGCCGGAACTTCCGTAGACCCTCTAAAACCAGACCACTAGCATCGGAGCTCACCTTTGAGAAATAGGCAGTGGTGGAAGAATCTGCTTTCAAAAACTATATTGAAATAGACCGCATATTTTGATTTGTAAGATCTCATATTTATAGTCTCAACTCTCACCGATCTCACGACATATTGAAATAGGCCGCATAGTCTCACCCATCAAACACGTTTTCTTTTGTCATAGTCATAGAGGCTGTGTAAATTGAAATGAAAACAGTAAAATAATACTTTAATTTAATATGTCCTAAAATTTAAATGAAAGATTATTAAAGACTATTACCATTTATGAAGGTTTTGTTAGTATAAACTCGTCTTTGAAAAGTCTTCAATGACCATATACTTCGCCCTAATGGGTTCACTTATGACCGACACATTTTGCACTTTAATACAAGGCCACTCGAAAACACTTATTTATTTATATTCAATAAGGGCAAAATTAAGCTTAAGAATAGTAGTATCAAAAATAAAATAATAACAAATATTAAGTGCATAATAAAAAGGGTATATTAGGGAAATACCCATGTGAGTACAAATTTTTTTTAAGAAATGCCCAAGAATTTTGCTACGATTAAAAATTACCCATTTAGTAATTTGCTGACAAAAATACCCCCACTATTTATTTCCGTAGTTTTTTCTTAAATAAAAAGTAGTATTAATTAAGTAGATAATTACCTTGACTAATTCTATTTAATAGGAAAAAATTGTAATTATAATTATCCTTAATTTCACAATATCATCCAACAATGTTAATTTCGAATATTTCCTTTATTGTTAATTTATTTTAAATTTACTAGTCAACCTTAATTGTAGCAAAAAACCGTTATAAGTGGTTATGTTGATACATATTATACGCTGAAACTAAATTACAACATCAATAATAAATTAGTTATCGTAAATTTATATATGTAAATTATAATTTCTGGAAATAAATTTGAAAAAAAAAACATTGTAACTCCACGTCTTGAAAAACACAATTTCTTTCAAAATAATGCATTTTTATTAAACCTGGGATTTAGAATTATAATTACGAATCTGTAAATATGTATTGTACAAATAACCATATATATAATTACGAATTTATAAGTATATACTGTGATTAACAAGAAATCTAATAAATTATAATTACGAATTTTTTCCTAATTAACTAGAAATCTAATACATTACAATTATAATTATAATTACGTGATGGTAATCATATACTATAATTTACCAGAATTCTAATAAATTAGAATTATAATTACGAATATGTAAGTGTGTAATGTATGAACCAGAATTATAATTACGATTTTGTAAATAAGTAATCTAATCTAATAAATTATAATTATAATTACGAATCTGTAAGTATGTAATGTATAAACCAGAATTATGATTACGATTTTGTGAATACTTAATGTAATTAACAACTCTAATTACGATTCTCTAAGTATATACTGTATTAATAAAATATTATAATTACAATTTAAATTTTGTGCAGGATTAACAATGTCCATGGCGAATGGAACATGGAGAACGCCAAATACACAAAATTTGGCCAACCAAGGTATTTAAACATTTAGTTTTCTGACACATTAATGATTTACTAGTAAATTGTCATTGAACATTTACACATCATTACAAAATTTGGCCAACCAAGGTATTTAAACATTTAGTTTTCTGACACATTAATGATTTACTAGTAAATTGTCATTGAACATTTACACATCAATAACCAAATCGTTGATTTCCTTTAGACCAAAATCAATGATTTGGTCGTTGAACATAAAAGATAAATGGTCACATTCCCCGGGATCATGTGAAGAACAAGGTTATGAAACAAACGAGATGGAGTCGCTCGTTGCTTGAAATCGAGAAAATGGCCGAAAGGCCCATTTTTGAATCCCGCCCAACATTTATCTCTACTCGTGAGCTTTTTCAATATCGTTTCAATCGTCTAGATCCGTTGATATGTATTTAGCTTTAAACCATGTCGCCTTAGTCCACCAGGAACAATAAACTGCAAAAATATATATAAAATAAACGATTGATTTTTGTTCAAAATCCCTAAACCGTAAAAATACTAAACCGAACAACATTAGGAATAAGGAGATTCAGGTCAGAGAAGATTTTCTAAATTACCTGGGTTTCGTTTTTTCGACTGGAATCAGCAACCAAGAGAAGCGAGATGGAGTGAAGCCGAGAGATTGAAGCCGAGAGTGAGTGAATCAGAGAGAAATATGAAATGTGAGAGAGAGAGAGAGAGAGAGAGAGAGTGAAGAAGAAAGGGGAGTACCATGTGTGAGAAAGAGATTAGAGAAAATGGAGAAAAAATTCAAAATTTGTAAATTGAATTGAATTAAAATGATCAACATTGAAACTATACGGGAATAATAATTGGTCAACTATTCATAAAAGAAAATACTTAATTTAATACGATTAAAATTTTAAAATGAAATATCAAGGTTATTTTAGGAACAAAAACATTATGTATGGGCAAAATATCCTTTTATGAAACTTTGGGCATTCGTTTAAAAAGTTTGCCTCTCTATGGGCATTTCTTATAATTTCCTTAATAAAAACCTATAAATTCGAGTCTCAAAATGCTTTTTTGGACTGAATCGGGTTTATAAAGCGTATTTAGTTTTAAATTGTGTTAGACAAAAATTGATTTTTCAAAAGCCAAAAATTAAAGTGGTCGAACTGTTTCCAATTGCAATGGTGGAGCTGTCAGGAACCGAATAAGATATTTTTTGTTATTCCCGCAAATAAAATAATTAAAATGAATTTATATTTTATCATAAGTTAAATAATTTTATGTTTAGTATAGTCAAACAACTAAATCCATGCGAAAATCATAAAAACATGAGCTATTTATGTTAGGGAAAACCCATGAAATGCCCATTTATACTCAAACTTTTTTAAAAATGCCCATAGTTTGATAAAATCAGTTTTTGCCCAAAAATTTGTTTTTGTTCTCAAAATAACCCTGATACATATTTATTAATTTAATATTAAAATAATAGACAGATTTGACCAAACTAATTAATACCAATTAGTTTGATATGTAGTAGATTTGACCAACCTAATTAATAGGTAGTCAAATTAATTAAAATATTTTCATTTAATCGGGCAATATTCTCTCTCTCTCTCTCTCTCATAACCAACACCCTCTGTTCGCTGCTGTTGCTGCACATCGCCGATCGACTCTCCGTTCGCTGCACTTTCCGTTGTTCAGAACGTCGTTAACGACGCTAGCCTTCGACACTCCTTCTTCGAGTGCGTTCACCGTCGAAGATGGCTTCGGATCGATGCAAGCTAATCCGTTGAGTGGCGATTTTGGTTTTGCGGGTTCCTTCGCGGAGCCGGCCATCGCAGGTGACTCTGTAATTACAATTACGTAATTGTAGTTGCGATTACGTAATTGTAGTTATTTTACGTAACTACGGTTACGTTTATTTAATTACGATTACAAGTGTAATTTTTGTTACACTTACGTAACTGTAGTTATGATTATGTCACTGTAGTTATGATTATGTAACTGTAGTTACGATTACAATTACAAATGTAATTTTTTGTTACAATTACGTATATGTAGTTACGATTACAAATGTAATTTTTGTTACACTTACGTAACTGTAGCTACGATTAAGTAATTGTAATTACTTCACGTAATTACAGTTACGTATATGTACTTACGTATATCTATCGATGATGGATTGGAATAGAGAGCAATCCATCTATATCAATTGGTGGATTAGGGTATCACAATAATAGTTGACGGTATCATAATAAAATAGGAAGAATTTAATTTACATAATAATAGTTGTATATTAGTCAAACCAATCACGTTTAAAATTTCCTCAAAAATAGGTTGATTTAAATTATTATTATAATAAATGAATATTATATAAGAAAAAAAAAATAGAAAACGTAATAAAAATCTAAGGGTAATAAGGTCTAGAAATTACAATTTGGGTAGTATTTAATGATAATAAATCTTGTGGGCAATTTTTTAAAAGGTTTGGGTTCAAATTAGGGCTGAAACCAGAACCGGGAATCGGGAATTTGACTATTTTTGTCCCTGTCCCGGAAAAATCAGGACACAGTTTTCTGTCCCAGTTTTGGTTCTGGTTCTAAAAAGTTCTTGTTTTTGTTTTAAATCAAAATCGGGACCGGGACCAAGACACCAATTAAAATCCCGATTTTTTTAGGACCAAAATTCAGGACGAAAACCAGGACAAATCCGGGACAAAATCCAAGATAGAAACATGAAAAAAACCAAATCCAAAATGCAAATTACCAAATCCGAGTAAATCCAAAATGTAAAATACCAAATCCGAGTACAAAAACAAAATACAAAATAAACAAATGCAAGATCCGAGTTCCCGTCGTGAACTTCACAATGCCAAATCCAAATCTCAGTGCAAAAAACCAAGTCTAAAATGCTAAATAGTAAATACCGAGTACAAACAAATTATTTTTTTTATAACAAAACGACATATAAGAAATGACATGTTAAATAAAATACCGAGTAATGGCTGAAAAATAAATGACATGTTAAAATAATGGGCTGGAAAAAAAATGGATTAAAACCCTAATAGTAAACGACTTATAAGAAATGACATGCTAAAAAAACGACAAACTTATAATAAAACGACATAAAACCGGAACCGGGACAAGAAAACTGGGAATTTCAGATTTTGAATTGGTTTTGGTTTTTCAAACCGGAACCGGGACATCCCTTTTTAGGTTATAGTAAAAAGAAAAAACTGATTTTATGCCAAAAACGGTCCGGTACCGGGACTAGAACCGGGACAAAACCGGAAACCGAGTACAAAATTTTCACCCCTAGTTCAAATGGGCATTTCCCTCAATTACAGTTATTTCTAAAACATAAGCGCCAAGTCAACAACAAAATCATAACAAGAAGGCTATTGTAGTTTGATTATGATGTCGTTTCCCTTCTCTTTTTTTTTTTTTTTGTTAAAATATATAATGTCGTTTAAAGATTCCATTGAAATGTCGTTTTCTTTTATATTTCGTGCCATATAAAATTAGTAAATTACTTTGCTCGACGACTTTCCTGTCGTTTATAAATTTTATATCGTTTACATTCGTATGTCATTCTATTTACATGTCGCTTTTGTGTTAAGCGTAGATTTTAAGTTTCTATTTCAATTCAATTTTTCCTGTCGTTTTTACGAGTCTCCTTCAAAAGCTTTACATATTTTAAATATATCCTATATATTTTTTTACTTAAATATTTCAACATTCTTAACTCTTTATAATTATACTTATTTAGTCTTGCCCTTCTAAAAATTTATATCCGGCCACATAATCCGGTTATTTTGGTGACCCGATCGGTTTTAATCGGATCCCCCGCCACTCTATATTCGGATAACTACGAAAGGAAAGTAAGGGATCGAATTATTAATCCCAAATCCAATAATGAAAGGAAAAGCCAATTTCCATGTCTCTTTTCACAGCTAAAATTGGCTGTCCAAAATAAATAATTAAAAAAATAATGCATTATGCTTTCATGCTCAGCATATTCCAATTTTTTTTTTTTTTTTTTTTTTAAAGATGGCATATTTAACATCCTAACAATAACAAAGCAATCTTATATTAAGTATTAGCTACGTATAAATTATTTAATAATCGCTGTTTATTTATAATTAATTAAAGCTATTTTAACCTATATTTCTATAATTATAATTATTATGCTATAATGCTTATGTCTCGATATACAATCAATCACGAAATTATACAATATTTCAATTAATTAATGAGCTATTATATTCATGGAATCATGGTCAATTAATATTAATATCAAACCCATATTGAACTTAATATGATGTATGTATACAGTATATATATAATATATACAATTCATGAATTATACATCATTATAGATCTATATTATATATACAGCCCTAATCACATTCATAAACATTCATTCGAATTCAAACAAGAACACATCGATCAATCATAAGAACAAAAATTAATATGATCATAAAAATATATAGATCTCAAACTTGAATAGAATCAATGTCGTATATATAACATCTATATATATAGATGATTATATATACGCGACATAAACAAAAAAAAAACAAACACTCACCTATAAAAATAATAAAATCTAGACGCGCAAATCCGGCCATCGAACGACACGATCGTTCGGACAATCGATCACGAGCGATCTCCGTCGGACCATCGGATCTTCGTCCTCGTCGACACGCGGCCCTTCGTCGAAGTTCTGCGAATAGCTAACAGCGTCGTAGGTGAACGAGCTCGGCTTGTCGCCCGCCCCAGGGACCCCGCATAACAAGCCCTTCCTCTTGCCGTCCCTCATCAGCCTCCGGAGGAAGCTCCCGATCCACCGGCGGCTTTTCCGGCCGCCGGCGCGACATAGGCGGGAGTACTCCGGCACCGGGGTCGGCGTGCACCTGCCAGGGAAGTACGGTGGTCTCCGGAGACGGAGAGCGACGGTTTCCATTGGCCAAAAGAAAGAAGAGAATAGAGGATTGTTGAGCTATTAGGGTTTCTGTTTTTATAGGTTTGAAGATCAGTATTGATATGAATTGCGATTGATGATAATCAATGTGCGTTAACTATTTGGACTTTTGATTATTTATTATGAGCAGTTTATTTGTGGGCCATTAAACTGTATATATATATTATTGGAGGTAGGACGTATATATGTGTTTGTATCCTTGGCACGAACTTTTTTGTAGAGGGTTTTGAGGATGAAGACAATATGTGATCACATGCATGAGGCCTGAGGGTCACTGCGTATATTCAATCAGAGATTTGTATATATATATATATATATATATATATATATATATATATTAGTAATATGCGTATTTACTAGTAATATGCGTATTTACTAAATTTTGATTTTTTTATATAATAATATATTTTTTAATTTCACAGCTTAATATCTACTAGTTTACTTTTATTTATATAAAAAAAATTGTTCACTTTTTTAATCGATTGAATAAGATTTTAACTGTATATATAAGATTTGGACACATTTAATGATTTTTAATCTTAAACCAGATCAAATTTCAAAAAAGAAAAATAATATATATTTAAAATTTAAGTATCAAAATAATTTAAACTTATACCACTAAAATTATAATACGTATACATATATATATATATATAATATAATCTTAATTATTCGTAGCATGTGTTTGTTTAATATGATAACTGATAAGTGATAATGTTGTAAGATTCTAAGATGTCAATAAGCATATTGATTTATTTATTTATTTTTAAATTGTTATCCATATAGTCAAATAATCAGTCAAACACGAATTTCAAGATAAATATAATAGAGTCGTAATTAATAATTTATTTTCCCTACAAAAATGATTTGGTTACAATTCCCACGTCTCTTATTTGATTAAACCATGGTTTTAAATATCGATGTCGATATCGTTTCGCACTCTCCATTTTACGGATATATCGCTTGCCGACGGGCATGCCGATGGATAAATCCGAAGAAAAAGATATATCACTTGCTGATAATATCGCATTATTTCACGGATATATCGCTTGCCGATCGAAATATCGACGGATATTTCGGAAAATATTATAAGTATTTCAATCATATATTTATATATATGATAGATAGTTTCTAAATTACCTATTTAATAAATAAAACACATTCATAAATTATAATATTATGAAAACACATAATATTACACAAAGTCACAAACATAGAATATAACATAATGTCAAGGGTCAACGTAACATTGAACAATAAAGTAGGCATCATAATAAAGTCTTAAAGTACGATATACAAACATAACTACAAACATAGAGTACGAACTAGAAATTTGAACATAATAGTCCGAAACCGTAACAAGTGATAATCATCAAGTTTAACATACAAGTTGAAAATTTAACAAACCCTAAACATAAAACGTAAATCTCGAGCATACCTTGCGATTTTCCCCTAAAAATATTTCACAAACCCTAAAAATACTAATTTCCCCCAAATCAGCAAGCAAATTCGCAAATAGCCAAAATAACATGTAATAAGTGGAATTTCCATAGACATACCTTGCGATTTTCACCAAAAACATGCGAAATATGGGAAGATTTGTGCTCCAGCTCGCGAAATTCGACGGAGAAGAGAGATACCCCGATAACTAGTCGCGAAATAAGAGAAATGAGGAAAGGGTTCTGAAACTAGGTTTTTTTTGGAAAATCGAGCACTTTATCGACGTTTGTAGGCTTAAATGAAAAAGATATTTTTTTTTCTTCTGAAAATCGAACGACATATCCCGATAAATCCAAAAACGACAGCGATTTATTTGGAATATTGTTAAGGTCGGATTTGGTCAAATCCATCCTCTACACAACTCGTGTCGTTTTGTCCCGTAAACGACGTGAGAGGAGGGCGAGGAGGTTCGTTGACCGATGGTCAACCAAGGAACATCCTCGAGGAGGTTTAACCCGCGATGAAGTCTACGACAAAGTGTCCCATCACTCACTTGACGAGGGGCATCATCGACGAAGCGTGCAGAGCCGAATGACGGCTGACGAGATGTGCATTTAATGAAGCCCACCTACTTACTCGACGAGGGGCATTGGCGACGAAGCGTGTAGATCCAAATGACGGCTGACGAGATGTGCATTTAATGAAGCCCACCTACCCACTCGACCAGGGGCATTGGCGACGAAGCGTGCAGAGCCGAATGACGGCTGACGAGATGTGCATTTAATGAAGCCCACCTACCCACTCGACCAGGGGCATGGGCGACGAAGCGTGCAGAGCCGAATGACGGCTGACGAGATGTGCATTTAATGAAGCCCACCTACCCACTCTGGCAATCTGCTCGAAAATGACGTAAAGCATGGGTTAACCACGTTTCCCTAAAACCACTCTGGAGAAACTAATGATTAGATAGGAGAAAAGGGCGGGAAATATGTGATAAGGCATAATGTAAGCTCTATAAAAGGCAAGTGAAGCCTCGTTTGTAAGGGTTCGGGAAATAGAGGAAGAAACCAGGAAAAAGAGAGAATATCCTGTAAGAGAAAGGCCGAAGAAACAGAGAAAGTTCTTGTTCTTAATCCTTCAACTGTCCAGCTATTCAACGAAAGGAAACCGAGCTCTCATCGGAAATATAATAAATCAAAGATATTCACTGATCATTGTTGTTAACATGTTCTTTGTGATTATTTTTGTGACTGGAAGAGGAAGGTGAAAATCGCCCTCTACAAATATCGTACCGCATATCTCATTTTGGCGGCATGTCGTGGATATATCGACGATATGCCCCGATATTTAAAACTATGGATTAAACTATTATTTTCCATACAAATAGACTATAGTACCTTAAGTAAAATATTATTTTACGGTTATAATTTCAATTCAAATTATTATTCTATAGTTCTGATTCGATACACAATATTAGTTAAAATTATAGATAATTAGTTTCTTCAATATCTAACTTTTTAATTAATGTTAGTCAAAAAGAAATAAAGTGATTTTTGGCTTCACGTCGAAGGCACCATAATAATATTTATGCTAATTTCAAATTGTCAATCATGTGATTAATTAGAATGATAGGATTTGTCAATAATTAAAATTGATTTTCTAAGAGAAAAAAACAATTAAAATTGATTGTACAAGGCTGTCATGATTTGTTAACTTATTTATCAGGTAATCACTTTTCTAATTACTTGTTTACTGCTCAAAACATCATATCTATTGTATATACTATGTAGTAAAAGGTCGTGTGTATATATATATACACACACACTTTAAAGAGAAAATAGTGAGGAGAAATATGGTTATTCATTTTGCGATTTTGGTGCGGGATTTGTCCTTCAAAGTTTAATCATATTTAAACTTACTCATATTTTACATTTAGTTTTGATTATAATTATTCAATACATATTTTCATATAATCAATACTAGCGAGGTCATTCTAGTTCTTTAATATTATTCAGATGTGTCATTCTCGTTAGGGTGTATATAAAACTCGAGAATGTGAGTTTTAAACCACATCCGAACCGGAATCATTTTTTTATCTTATTTATATAAGTACAACCATATTAAATCAGACGGGTTTATTAAAAAATTGCATACGAATAAAATTGTTTTCGGGTTCAGAAATAAATAAATAAAAAAATCATAACCGGATTCCAGTTTTAGAGTTTGTTTTTTGCACACAAAAAAGACTAACTATACCCATTTTACCCATAACTCCCGTATGCCCTCCACTTTAGATAGACTTTAATGGTTCCTTTTATTAAAGGGACATTAAAGCCTATAACTCATATATATATATAATTATATATATATAGCTCATATATGATGAAATTAATTAAAGTTTGGATTGGAACGTAGTTATAACTTATGCTAAAAGTTATCAAGATTTCGTTCAAACAAATTAAAATTTTCACAGCAAAATTAATTGAACTTTGAAGAGAATTATTTGGCAAATTAAAGAGAAAAAATATTAATTGAATTAAGTAGCAAGATTAATTTAGTTATCAAAGCCTCACCAGTCACCAACTGATTACGTTAAATGGTTCAGTTCCAGCTTTCCTATTTATTAAGCTACCCAACTTTAGCTGAGCATATTAATAGATATAAATTAAATCAATAAGCAACAAATATAGTTGTCATTTCAGCACATACAATTATTTATTTATATTTATATTAGAGGTTTTATTTATATTTATATTAGAGGTGTCAAGTGGGTCGGGTGATGGTTCCCACTATCCGAATCGCTTTACCAAGACACGCCACGTTGAACGAAACTCGTAGCGACAAGTCGAACTAGAAGACCACTCTCCACTCTAAAATAAACTACAACAAAGTTGTCAATAAACACCAATACACTCACTCCACTCTCCTTTGTATATATAATATTTATATACGTAGTGTGAAACAAAAGAGAGGAGGAAAGAATTTTTCTTATAAATGGAGATTTAAACTACAAGTGGGAGTGAAGATTACATGATATTACACTCCTATTTATTTATAGGAAGTAAACTTGGTATACAATTACTATTATATCCTCAAACTTGAGGATCAAGTTTCAAAGACAACTCGGTAGACAAACTTGCTAGGCAAGTATTATTATTTAATTAATAAACTATAACAACTTGCTATGCAAGTTGTGAGCCATAGTTTAAAGCTTATTCACTACAATCTCCCCCGTAATCTTGACTTGGCTCGAGGTTCTTCACACCGAGCATTTCTCGCATCTCTGCGAACTTGATTCTTGCTAGGGCCTTGGTGAGTATGTCCGCATGTTGCTCTTTGGTGGTGACAAATTCCACGATAATCTCTCCCTTCTCCACACACTCGCGAATGAAGTGAAAGCGAGTGTCGATGTGTTTGCTGCGTCCATGAAACACCGAGTTTTTCATCAGTGCGATCGCGGACTTGTTATCGACGTAGAGAGTCACTGGCTTCTGCTCGGCTCCGGTCACTTCACTCAACAAGTTTCTCAGCCACAACGCTTGACACGATGTTGCGGTTGCTGTCATGAACTCGGCCTCACAGGACAATAGGGCCACAGTTCTTTGCTTCTGAGACTGCCAGGTGATCAAATTCCCGTTCAGATAAAATGCCATCCCTCCGATACTTTTTCTATCATCGACATCACTGGCTAGATCAATGTCGGTAAAACCGACCAGTTCTTCAACTCCACTTCCTCTTCCATAATGGATCCCGTAGCTCGTCGTTCCCTTCACATAACGAAAGATGTGCTTCACAGCCTGCTGGTGAACACTAGTAGGCTTCTCTATGTGACGGCTTACCATGCTAACTGCATATGAGATGTCAGGTCGGGTGTGGGTTAGGTACATGAGGCACCTGATGACACGCCGGTACTCCGTGGGATTCACTGGGGTTCTTTCTGCATCTTTCCCGAGTTTTAACTTCGGTTCCATCGGATACTTGCTCGGGTTGCAATCTGCCATCTTGAATTGCTTCAAAATCTTCTTCGCGTAGGCCGTCTGCCTTAGTGTGATGCATTCCTTCTTCTGATCGACCTCGATACTAAGGTAGTATGAGAGTAGTCCGAGGTCGCTCATCTCGAACTCCTTCATCATCTGCTTCTTGAATCTATCTATGCCTTCTGCACTAGATCCAGTCACGACCAGGTCGTCGACGTACACACCGACGATGATGGCCTCTTCTCCGTTGTTCCTCATGTAGACCGCTTTCTCCTGGGAGCACTTCTTGAAACCAAGGCTCTTCATACTCCTATCGAGTCGAGTGTTCCATGCACGTGGTGCTTGCCGCAACCCATAAAGAGCTTTTGACAACTTATACACTTTGTGCTCTGTGGTCTTGTCGACGAAGCCTTCCGGCTGAGCAACATAGACTTCTTCTCCGAGTTCACCATTCAGGAATGCCGATTTGATGTCCAGCTGATGGATTTTCCAACCTCGGTGAGCTGCGAGGGCTAGGATCAGCCTGACTGTGTCGAGTCTGGCTACTGGAGCAAAAACCTCTTCAAAGTCTACTCCTTGCTTCTGCACGTAGCCCTTTGCGACTAGTTTGGCCTTGTGCTTGAGGACCTTTCCTTCTGAGTCCTTCTTAAGCTTGTAGACCCACTTCAGACCAATGGTCTTCTGACCTTTTGGAAGGTCGACTAGCTCACATGTCTGATTCTCTCAATGGACTCCAATTCTCGCTTCATCGCTTCCTCTCATTCCTTCTCGATGGCTGCCTCACGATAGTTGGCTAGTTCCTCTTCACTAACGAGCAGGAGCTCCTCTGGGCTCAAATCAAGCTCTCGCGCTTCTTCGTAGAAGTCAGAAATGGTACGGAACCCTCTTGGTTCGTCCTTGATGAGTCTCCCGAGCTTGTTCCTCCTGAACTAGCTCTGTCTTGGATCGGAGTGATCATCCCTGGCGAGCCTGGTGGTGAGCTGGTTCGAGGAAAACTGATTTCCGTCGAACTGGGTGTTGCTAGTCCCTGGAAGGGGCTCTCTCCCTCTTCCTGCTAGACCGCATCTTCCTCTTCGAGGATGAACTCCGCTGAGTTCTGTTCGGGCTCTCCATTCTCGTCGCGCCAGTCCCACTTCTTTTCCTCTTCGAACATGGCGTCTCTGCTTATATGAACTTTGCCACATTGGGGGTCGTAAAACCTGTGTGCCTTGCTCCCTTCTTCAGTGCCAAGGTACACCATCGGCTGACTCCGATCATCGAGCTTCTTTAGGTGTGGACCCACAATTTTCACTTGTGCAGTGCACCCAAACACCTTCAAATGCTCCAGATGAGATTTCTTCCCTTTCCAAGCTTGGTAAAGGGTGCGCTCGCCTAGCGCCTTCTTCGGTATACGGTTCAACAAGTAGACCGCGTGTCGTACTGCTTCTCCCCAGAAGCTCGCTGGGACTTGCATGCTCTTCAGCAAACTCTTTGCTATGTCTATCACAGTCCAATTTCTTCTCTCCACCAAACCATTTTGCTGGGGCGTGTACGGTGCAGTGAGGTGGCGTTCGACTCTCTCTTCATCGCAGAATTCTCTAAACTGTTGGAATGTGAATGCTGGGAAGTTGATTACGTTTCCCGATAATATTATCACCATTTATGCCGTCAAACCAACCGGGTAACATTTACAAAAATATTTAAAGCAGAAAACTTGTTATCCGTACAACGGTATGACTATCGGATAATAACCAAACCAAGATCTGATAAATTATTACTAAATTAACTTTTCATAAATTCATTATTAACAATCTAGTCTATAGGAAATAAATAAACTGTAAATAAAGGTTTGCATTTATTGACCCAATGCATAAGGCCGTATCTCAAGTGATAACGATTCCGGATGCGCGTTTTGAACTAGGCAAAGCTTCACCGATGCTGAGGGAAACTCCCGTGATCTTTCGGGATATTCTCCTGGCCTCCTCGTACCGAAGCGTGGGCTTTTCCGGAAGGACTTCGTCGCAAAACTTTAACTGATGGTTCTTTTTTAAAGCTTTCGGAGAACAACGTCTTACTAAGCCGAACCATAAAAGAGAGGTCAGAGGCTAAGAAATTCGCAGAGAGAGAGAGAGAGAGATCGAATTCTTGCTCTTGGTAGAGATGTGTGAAATGTGTAGAATGAGCGTAGTATTTATAGGCTCATGGAAAAGCCAATAAGGAAAACTTCCATGCATAAATTTCAAATTCTATAATGGTCAAATATAATTAATCACTCCAAACCAATGGCCAAGATTGAATCACCAATGATCCAATGGTTAGGATTACTTAGGGATTAAACCAAATAGGGAAACCATGAATAAATCAAATATCTATTCACTTCCTTACATATTAGAATTCGAATTCCTTATGCATGCATATGGAAATTTCGAAATCAATAAGCTTGATCCAATGGTTGGAATTAATTCCATAACCAATCTAATGGACCATATTGATTTACGACAAAGTCAACTCTCCAAACTTGATTACCAAGTAATAGAATTCGACCTCCATCATATTAAACTCGAATTTTGCATTTCCATATATACCATTAATTTATTTCCAATCAAATGGTTAAGATTAAGTCTTAAACTAATCCAATGGATATAATTAATTAAGCAATTTTGAAATCCATGCTTGGTCACCAAGGCATTTTCGAATTAAGCTTTCCAAATTAATTATAATGATCCAACAGTTAAGATTAAACTTGACCGATCTAATGAACCAAATTTATTTCAAGATTTTCCATTAATACCTAAACATAGGTACTTATGCCGCATATTTGGAAAGTCCAAATCCAAGCAAATTCGTGTAAGCCCAGCTCACACATTTACTTGGGCCACATTATTTCTACACATTCATATATACCAAATATATATTTTATTTAAATAATATAAATCTATTAATTATTTATTAATATGAATATTAATAATTAAATCCAAATAATTAAATTATATTATTAACCTCTGATCTCAATATCACACATTAAATATCGTGGTGCAATACCACCATTTAAATTCGTGACATGTGATTAAATTTCTCATATTTACGAAAACAATCGCAAACTTAGAATCTAAATCACAAACCGTACGTTGAAACGACTCGGTTCCAAAAGAAAATTCTTTTAAAATTTAATTTCCAACAACTTTCGAGTTAATGAAAAATCCAAATTCAACTTTCTTTTATCAGTTAAATTTCTAGCACCAAACTTTGGTACTTTTGCCTCATCAAAAATAAAACTTCCAAAATCTAACACAGACTTAAGTTTTATGAATCCTGACAAATGATAAAACATATCGAATGTTTAATTCACGTGCGCATCACCTGTTCCGGAGCTATCCTGGGGACCATGGACCCGTTGTTGGACATATGTGCCTTAAACAAGATATTTTATCCATTTGTAAAAGATTATGACGAGTCGTTGAATAAAGATGATACTTATTATGATAATCTTATTATAGTTTCTGGTAGAGTAAAATAGAATGTTTGATCCTTAGTTCATAAAGGATGCAATTATGGATTATTATCACAACAGAGTCAATGTGAAGAAGAATTAATAATCATTATAAATGAACTTAAAATGTCCGTGACCTGATTAACTGGGTGGGAGCCCATTAATCGTATAAGGTCATTAATGTGACTAAGTGATAATCCTATTCTGGATTTTGTGTGTGTCACACTCACTAGAAGTGCATTAAGTATGAAGTGTCTTCATACTGGACTGGACCTGACTTAAACTCCGGAAGTTATCATATAAGACCGTCACTGATAACTTGGAGTTGAGTCACTAGTAGATGATCAAATGGATATTCGATCTAAGTCCTGAGTGATCTTGAGTCCAAGCTGCTGGCTTGATTGTTCTTTGATTTAACCGTTAAAGAACACGAAATATTACCGCTGTTCCCAACACTATTATTTTGGGAACATGATAGTCAGCAGTAAGGGTAGCTTGGTCATAGACATGGGAATCACACAGCTCTCTTCAGAGTGATGATGATTCCCTTGATTGTCGGTGGTGAGAAGTGAGAGGTACCCGTGCGCAACTTATGAATCGAAACCATAAGTAGGTTACTCATAATATTACTGACTGAGTCAAGGATGAAAATGCAATGAGGGGCATAACGGTAGAAACCGCCTGCTCGTGTGTGGATCATCAAGTGAAAGATCAATAGCCCGAATTTGATTGTATCAATGGACACCCTGCTGTTATAAAGGGAATAATATATACCGTATCACTAAAGAGTGCAGCCTCGGGTCTATAGTGGAATCACTTCGAGGTTTGACGAACAACTAGCAGTTCGTTGGAGCTTAAGTGATACGGGTCCATGGTCCCCAGGATAGCTCCGTAACGAATGATACGTACGTGATTAAAATACATTCTGGATAATTTTTAATCATTTGGCTTGACTTATAAAACTGAAAGGTCTATGGCAGACGTCAGATAGTTTTATCGTTAGCGTGGCAAAAGTACCATATTTTGGTACACGAAATTAACTGATAAAATAAAGTTAGAATTTAGATTTTCTATCTGCACCATGTTGTTGGAAATTAAATTCTAAGCAACTTTGCTTTTTGAACCAAGTCATTTCGACTTACGGTTATTAATTTATGAATTTTCTAAGTTTGTGATCGGTTCGATAAACTTTGAAATTAAATCACATGTCACGAATATATATGATGGTGTGGCACCATGACATTTTAATGTGTGATATTGAGATCAGGAAATATTAATATAATTTAATTATTAATATCTTATTAATAATTAATAGATTTATATTAATAAATAAAAATATATATTTATATATATATGTGTAAATTCGAATTAGGGTTTCATATATGAAACCCTAGCTAAATTCGAATGGTATGATTTGGTCTTTCCAAATTTGCGGCATAAGTACCAAATGTTTTGGTATTTTAGCAAATCCCTAAAATCAATATTATCCATTGGATCGGTTATGATTTAATGATAAATTCGAAATTAAGAACTTGGTGACCAAGTTTCATTTTTCGAATTTGGTTAATTAATTATATCCGTTAGATCGGTCTAAGATTTAATCTTTACCGTCGGATTGAAAATTAATTAATTATATATATTTATATATTTTTCGAATTATGGTTTATGGATAAATTCGAAATTGTTTTTAATAAATCTTTTTATATTTGATTTTATCCTAAACTAATTTGATCCATTAGATCGGTTTAAAGATTTATCTCAACCGTTGGATCAAGATAATGATAATTCGAATTTTAATATATATATATATATATATATATATATAGAATTCGAATTTTATAAAGATAAGAAGATAAGATTGGATTTTGATTTTATCCTAATCTTTCTTATTTAATTAAATCCCTAATTAATTATATCCATTGGATTTAGATGAGATTAAATCTGGTCCATTGGATTAAGATAATTAATTATATTTAAATATATGAAATTCGAAATTAGGGAGGGAATTTCTCCAATTCGGTTACGGTTTGAGCCTATAAATAGGAGGCTCATTCTACACATTTTTCACACCTTTCCCCAGAGACAAATTCGAACTCTCCCTCTCCCTCAGGGTCTGCGAATTTTCTCTCTGATCTCTCTCTTCTGGTTCGGCTTAGGAGACTATTTCTCCGGAAGCTTAAAAAGAACCATCAGTTAAATTTTTGCGACGGAGTCCTGCCGGCGAAGCCCACGCTTCGGTACGAGGATTCCAGGAGAATATCTCAGAAGATCACGGGAGTTTCCCTCAGCACCGGCGGAGCCCTGCCCGATTTAGAACGCACAGCCGGAAGTAGTCAATAGAGGTACGTCCTTATGCATTGGGTTAATAAATGCAACCATTTACTGCTTTCTATTTATTTCCTATTATGACTAGATTATTAATAATGATATATGAATATTAAATTAAATAATATTTATCAGATCTTGGAAATGGTTATTATCCGATATCCGGACCGTTGGACGGATAACAAGTTATTCCGCTTTAAATTAATTTTTAAATGTTACCCGGACGGTTTGGAGGTACAATTCGTGATAATTTTCAAGAAATCCGAGACGTGATTCCCGACAATTGGTATCAGAGCCATGGTTCAAGGATAAATAATTACGTAATTGAATTAATGGGTTTAAGAACGAATTATTTGATGAATAAAATTAATTATTTAAAATTGAAATTTTGAATTTCTAGATATTTTAAATATTAATTTAAAATAAGAAAATTACCTGACCCGAATAATCGGACCGGGTGGTTGGACCGGGCTGCCCATGGCAGCCTAGCCCGAGAATGGCGTGAACAGGGGCTGCCGCTGCAGCCCCAGGTTGTTCGCCAGGGCAAAGCCCACGGGCCAGGCCCACGGGCAAGGCCCTCGCCAAGGCCACTCGGCCAGGGCAAGGGCACCTGTGTGGGCCTGGCGGGCTGGCCGCAGGCCACGCTGCCTGGCAGCGGTATAGGCCTGCTGGCCCATCCCGAAGGGCTCGGGTACTGCCCTGGCCCACCCGTGGGCTGTCCCTGCCCATTCCACGGGCATGTGGGCCCGGACTTAAGCCCGAACGGCCCACATGCAATTTTTATATGGGTCGTATTTTTTATTCCGACCCGGATCCCGTGGATTAATTATTAGTTATTATATATGAAATTAATATTTATGAATTAAAATTAATTATGATTAATTAATGTGAATTAAAATATGGACGTTATTTCCGGATAAATAACATTGTCTTATTTTAAATAACATTGTCTTATTTTAATTAATTCATAAAATTAAATATGGATGTTATTTAATAATTAAATAACATTGTCTTATTTAATAAATTAAAATATGGATGATAATATTCGAAGAATAATATCATTGTCTTATTTTAATATTTCATAAATAATTATTAAAGGGCATTAAAATGTTTAATGATAATTCTTAGAGAATTAAGTATCATTAACATAAAATTATAAATATTCATCATAGATATAATTTGTTATAACCTATTTTCATAACCCTCAAACATAGTGTATATGTTTAGATCATTATTAATATGTCTATATAGGATAAATATAAATAATAAAGAGTAAATGTAAAAGTGTTAATTATTAGTCGGAAAAATTTCAAACGTACAATCTTGCCTAAGGAAGAGGGAATCAAAAGTGGGGCCGGTTCACCATCCACTTCTGGGTGACCGGTTAGGACCCCTCCCATCGACCTGGAGAGAGTACGGTTTGATCTATCACTACCGACGAAATAATAAACACATCTTTAGGGCTTATTTAAAATTACGTGTCATAATAAATAAAGCCAAAATATAAACTTTTAATGTGTCATTAATAGACAGTTTATATAATAAGTTTTTATAACTTAGAAATTAAAAACGTTATTTCCTAAAAACAATGGCAAGTATAGAATAAAACAAAGGTCTCCATTATTACTGTCACAAGGTCTGCTAACCACACCGCCTCGAGTCACCCTAGTGTGTCCATTCCCTAAGGAAGGTGTGCTTGTGGAAGGTTTGACATCGTGATAGTTCCAAAAGAATATGGGGACGGAGGAATCTTGGAAATGGACCGCGAGTCACCCTAGAGCGACCATTCCCTAAGGATGACGTTTCCAAGAGGATCCCGAGAATCGAAAATAATGGGTTAAGCTTGCACGGAAGTTGGTGCTTCCTGACCGTCTATGGTGATAGTTAATAATCATAGAGAACTTTTGTAGTTCTTGTTATGAATATTAATTAAGTTTATGACTAAAACTTAGTTTAACCAAACTACACGGTTGATACCGCGAGTCACCCTAGAGTGACCATGCCACTAAGGACGGCAACGACGTGTACATTCGGTTAAATTATCACGAAATAGTTAAAAGGGTTTATTTAACGTTTTTCCTAGAACATGTTTGCATCATGTAACTATTTCAAATAAAATATTTTTCTAAACATTCTACCTATAATAAAGTTTAATAAGTTTCTTTTTCAATGCCAGTTAAAATGTCTTTCAACAAACAAGAAACGGAAAAGTTTGCTCTGACGCTGAGGTCTCAAAATCAAAGCAATCTGGTAAAAGTCACAAAATCCCTAAGCAAGCTGGCCATGAGTGGATCTTCGGAGAAACTTGGAATGGCAGATCAGAATGCTATAAGCTCTCTAAACAAGAGGAAAAGAATTGATGGAAACCAGGAAGAATTCTTACAGAATGGGAGTACAAGTAATGTTGATCGTTCAACATTAGAATCATGTTTCGTGGACAACTCATCCTTCAACTGGATCTTGGATTCAGGAGCAAACGATCATGCGTGCAATTCTTTTCAGTCTCTTGACAAATTAGAAGAGATAAATGAAGGACCAACTTTAAAAGTAGGAAACGGGGAATTCCTACAAGCAAAAGCAGTAGGGAATTTGCGACTGACATTTGGAAATAAGTATTTATTTGTTGATAATGTGTACTATTATCCAAATGTCTGCAGAAATATACTTTCTGCTTATCTGTTGTACAAACAAGGATATACTCTAAACTTTCGTGGATCCCATTGGGTCATCACAAAGGATGGAGTATATATTTGTACTGCTAAAGCAGAAAATGGATTATATATCCTAAAACCAGATTATGGTAGCTGTATGAATACTGAGATGTTTAAATTGGGAATGCCAAAGTCAGTCAAGAAACCCAAGATTGATAATGATGTTCAAACGTACCTGTGGCATTTAAGATTGGGTCATATTAATCTAGACAGGATAAACATGCTGGTAAAGGATGGACCCCTTAAAGAACTAACAATCGGTTCTTTGCCTGTTTGCGAATCCTGTATAGAGGCTAAAATGACTAAGAGACCTTTTTCGGTAAAAGCTCAAAGAGCCACTAAACTATTAGAACTCGTCCATTCAGATGTATGTGGTCCCATGAACATACAAGGAAGGGGAGGAATTGAATACTTCGTCACTTTCATTGACGATTATTCAAGATATGGTTACGTTTATCTCATGGCTAAGAAATCTGAAACCTTGGGTAAGTTCAGAGAATTTCTAGCAGAGGCTGAGAATCAACTTGGACTATCATTGAAGTCTCTTCGATCTGATCGAGGAGGAGAATACCTAGATCACGAGTTCTGCGACCTCTTGATCGAGAAAGGTATAACATCTCAACTAACTGCTCCTGGCACACCGGAACAAAATGGTATTGCAGAAAGGAGAAATAGGACCTTACTGGAAATGGTAAGGTCAATGTTAAGTTATTCATCACTACCCAATTCATTCTGGTGATATGCTTTGTTAACGGCTACGAACATTCTAAATGTTGTACAGTCAAAATCTGTTTCTAAAACGCCCGTCGAATTATGGAATGGCAGAATACCAAATCTGCGACATTACAGAATTTGGGGATGTCCTGCACATGTGTGGACTGGAAACAAGAATAAATTGGAATCACGAACGGAAGTTTGTCTGTTTGTAGGATATTCCAAAGAGACTAAAGGAGGTTTGTTTTATAGTCCAGAAAGTAAGAAAGTATTTGTCTCTACAAATGCTACTTTTCTTGAGCAGGATTATATGAAAAACTTCAAACCTCGAAGTAAAGTTGTACTCGAGGAGCTGTCAGGTGACAAAGTCACAATATCTCCAACAGTTCTTGTTGTCGAAGATAATGCGGAAACCACGGTCCCAAATCAGAACCAAGGGGTACTCAGACGTAGTGGGAGGTTCAAAAGACCTGTTGAACGCTACGAGCACACCCAGTTGGAATTTCACCTAGCTGTCACAGACACTAGCGTTGAAGATCCCATAGGCTACAAGCAAGCTATGGTTGATCCTGATAAGGGAGAATGACAGGAAGCCATGAACCAATAAATAGAATCAATGGATTCTAATGAAGTCTGGGAACTTGTAGACTTACCGGATGGTTTCAAAACCATTGGCTGTAAGTGGGTATAGAAGCAAAAGAGAGGAGTGGACGGGAAGGTTGAAACCTTCAAGGCTAGACTAGTGGCAAAGGGTTTTACCCAGAGGGAATGTATTGATTTCGATGAGACCTTCGCTCCAGTCGCTAAGTACAAGTCCATCCGGATTCTCATGGCCATAGCCTGTAGTCTCAATTACGAGATTTGGCAGATGGACGTCAAAATCGCCTTCCTGGACGGGTACATTGACGAAAACATCTATATGGACCAACCAGAAGGGTTCGTGCAACAGGGTCAAGAAGGGAAGGTTTGCAGATGACTCAAATCCATCTATGGATTGAAGAAAGCTTCCAGATCCTAGAATCTAAGGTTCGATGAAACCATCAAAACCTATGGATTCATTCAAAACGTCACTGAGGCCTGCATTTATAAGCTCAACGACGAAACCGTGGAAATTTTTCTTGTTCTGTACGTCGACGATATTCTTCTCATTGGAAACAGTGTGAAGAAATTATCGAACGTGAAGGCGTGGCTATCTACGCAGTTCCAAATGAAGGACATGGGAGAAGCCAGTTATGTTTTTGGGATCGCATTTTCAGGGATCGCAACAACAGGCTTCTGGCCTTATCTCAAGCAGCTTACATTGATAAGGTGCTTGAACGTTTTGCAATGGCAAACTCCAAGGGTGGTAATTTACCAACCAGACATGGAGTGTTTCTTAGCAGGAAACAGTGCCCAACTTCTCCGGAAGAGCAATATGTGATGAGGCGAATACCCTATGCTTCAGCAGTGGGAAGTCTGATGTACGCTATGCAATGTACTAGGCCAGACATCTGTTACGCTGTGGGAATTGTTAGCAGATACCAATCCAACCCTGGTATGGCTCACTGGACAGCAGTGAAGAACATTCTCAAGTATCTTCGGAGAACGAGAGACTATATGTTAGTGTTTTCAGGATCAGAACTGAATCCACTAGGATACACTGATTCAGACTTTATGTCTGATAGAGACGCGTGAAAATCGAAGTCGGGAGCAGTGTTCACCCTTGCTAGTGGAGCAATATTCTGGAGAAGCGTAAAGCAATCTTGTATCGCAGATTCCACAATGGAAGCTGAATACGTGGCAGCTTGTGAGGCAGCCAAAGAATCAGTTTGGCTCAAGAATTTCTACATAGAGCTGGGAGTTGTTCCAGATGTAGATGGGCCCCAAACACTATACTGTGACAACAGTGGTGCGGTGGCAAATTCTAAAGAGCCCAGAGACCATAACAAGGCGAAACATATAGAACGCAAATACCATCTCATAAGAGAAATAGTGCGTCGTGGCGACGTAAGGGTTGTGAAAATAGCTTCGGAAGACAATCTGGCTGATCCATTCACCAAGACGTTGCCAGAGAAAATATTCAGGAGGCATCTGGAGAGTATGGGTCTTAAAGACATGGGTCATCTTCTTTAAGTACAAGTGGGAGATTGTTGGACATATGTGTCCTTAAACAAGATATTTTATCCATTTGTAAAAGATTATGATAAGTCGTTGAATAAAGATGATACTTATTATGATAATCTTATTATAGTTTCTGGTAGAGTAAAATAGAATGTTTGATCCTTAGTTCATAAAGGATGCAATTATGAATTATTATCACAACAGAGTCAATGTGAAGAAGAATTAATAATCATAATAAATGAACTTAAAATGTCCGTGACCTGATTAACTGAGTGGGAGCCCATTAATCGTATCAGGTCATTAATGTGACTAAGTGATAATCCTATTCTGGATTTTGTGTGTGTCACACTCACTAGAAGTGCATTAAGTATGAAGTGTCTTCATACTGGACTGGACCTGACTTAAACTCCGGAAGTTATCATATAAGACCGTCACTGATAACTTGGAGTTGAGTCACTAGTAGATGATCAAATGGATATTCGATCTAAGTCCTGAGTGATCTTGAGTCCAAGCTGCTGGCTTGATTGTTCTTTGATTTAACCGTTAAAGAACACGAAATATTACCGCTATTCCCAACACTATTATTTTGGGAACATGATAGTCAGCAGTAAGGGTAGCTTGGTCATAGACATGGGCATCACACAGCTCTCTTAAGAGTGATGATGATTCCCTTGATTGTCGGTGGTGAGAAGTGAGAGGTACCCGTGCGCAACTTATGAATCGAAACTATAAGTAGGTTACTCATAATATTACTGACTGAGTCAAGGATGAAAATGCAATGAGGGGCATAACGGTAGAAACCGCCTGCTCGTGTGTGGATCATCAAGTGAAAGATCAATAGCCCGAATTTGATTGTATCAATGGACACCCTGCTGTTATAAAGGGAATAATATATACCGTATCACTAAAGAGTGCAGCCTCGGGTCTATAGTGGAATCACTTCGAGGTTTGACGAACAACTAGCAGTTCGTTGGAGCTTAAGTGATACGGGTCCATGGTCCCCAGGATAGCTCCGTAACGGATGATACGTACGTGATTAAAATACATTCTGGATAATGTTTAATCATTTGGCTTGACTTATAAAACTGAAAGGTCTGTGGCAGACGTCAGATAGTTTTATCGTTAGCGTGGCAAAAGTACCATATTTTGGTACACGAAATTAACTGATAAAAGAAAGTTAGAATTTAGATTTTCTATCAGCACCATGTTGTTGGAAATTAAATTCTAAGCAACTTTGCTTTTTGAACCAAGTCATTTCGATTTACGGTTATTGATTTATGGATTTTCTAAGTTTGTGATCGGTTCGATGAACTTTGAAATTAAATCACATGTAACGAATTTAAATGATGGTGTGGCACCATGACATTTTAATGTGTGATATTGAGATCGGGAAATATTAATATAATTTAATTATTTGGATTTAATTATTAATATCTTATTAATAATTAATTAATAATTAATAGATTTATATTAATAAATAAAAATATATATTTATATATATATGTGTAAATTCGAATTAGGGTTTCATATATGAAACCCTAGCTAAATTCGAATGGTATGATTTGGTCTTTCCAAATTTGCGGCATAAGTACCAAATGTTTTGGTATTTTAGCAAATCCCTAAAATCAATATTATCCATTGGATCGGTTATGATTAAATATCAACCGTTGGATTAGGATATTGATAAATTCGAAATTAATAACTTGGTGACCAAGTTTCATTTTTCGAATTTGGTTAATTAATTATATCCGTTAGATCGGTCTAAGATTTAATCTTTACCGTCGGATTGAAAATTAATTAATTATATATATTTATATATTTTTCGAATTATGGTTTATGGATAAATTCGAAATTGTTTTTAATAAATATTTTTATATTTGATTTTATCCTAAACTAATTTGATCCATTAGATCGGTTTAAAGATTTATCTCAACCGTTGGATCTAGATAATGATAATTCGAATTTTAATATATATATATATATATATATAGAATTCGAATTTTATAAAGATAAGAAGATAAGATTGGATTTTGATTTTATCCTAATCTTTCTTATTTAATTAAATCCCTAATTAATTATATCCATTGGATTTAGATGAGATTAAATTTGGTCCATTGGATTAAGATAATTAATTATATTTAAATATATGAAATTCGAAATTAGGGAGGGAATTTCTCCTATTCGGTTACGGTTTGAGCCTATAAATAGGAGGCTCATTCTACACATTTTTCACACCTTTCCGCAGAGAAAAATTCGAACTCTCCCTCTCCCTCAGGGTCTGCGAATTTTCTCTCTGATATCTCTTTTCTGGTTCGGCTTAGGAGACTATTTCTCCGGAAGCTTAAAAAGAACCATCAGTTAAATTTTTGCAACGGAGTCCTGCCGGCGAAGCCCACGCTTCGGTACGAGGATTCCAGGAGAATATCCCGGAAAATCACGGGAGTTTCCCTCAGCACCGGCGGAGCCTTGCTCGATTTAGAACGCACAGCCGGAAGTAGTCAATATAGGTACGGCCTTATGCATTGGGTTAATAAATGCAACCATTTACTGCTTTCTATTTATTTCCTATTATGACTAGATTATTAATAATGATATATGAATATTAAATTACATAATATTTATCAGATCTTGGAAATGGTTATTATCCGATATCCGGACCGTTGGACGGATAACAAGTTATTATGCTTTAAATTAATTTTTAAATGTTACCCGGACGGTTCGGAGGTACAATTCGTGATAATTTTCAAGGAATCCGAGACGTGATTCCCGACACCCGTATCACTGAAGCTCCAACGAACTGCTAATGGTTCTTCAAACCTCGGTGTTATTCCACTATAAACCCGAGGCTGCACTCTCTAGTGATACAGTATATATTATTCCCTTTATAGCAATGTGTCCATTGATACAATCAAATGCGGGTTATTGATCTTTCACTTGATGATCCACACACGAGCAGGCGGTTTTTACCGTTTTGCCTCTCATTGCATTTTCATCCTCAACTCAGTTAGTAATATTGTGAGTAACCCACTTATGGTTTCAATTCATAAGTTGCGCACGGGTACCTCTCACTTATCACCACTATTAATCAAGGGAATCATCTTGACTCTAAAGAGAGCTATGTGATGTCCGTTTCTATGACCAAGCTACCCTTATCTATTGACTATCATGTTCCCAAAATAGCAGCATTGAGAACGACAGTAAATGTGTTCTTTAACAATAAATGTGTTCTTTAACATTTGGAATTGCTTAGCTAACCGCGCTTTCACGTCCAATAACTTCTTCACGTTATTACCAATGAGAAGAATATCGTCGACGTACAGAACAAGGAAAATCTCCACGGTATCATCATTGAGCTTATAAATGCAGGCATCGGTGATGTTTTGCACGAATCAACAGGTCTTGATGGTCTCATCAAACCTTAGATTCCAGGATCTGGAAGCTTGGTTTAATCCATAAATGGACTTAAGTAATCTGCAAACTTTCCCTTCTTGACCCTTATGCACGAACCCTTCTGGTTGGTCCATATAGATGTTCTTGTCAATGTACCCGTTCAGGAAAACGGTTTTGACGTCCATCTGCCAAATCTCATAATTGAGACTACAGGCTATGGCCATGAGAATTCGGATGGACTTGTACTTAGCGACTAGAGCGAATGTCTCATCGAAATCAATACCTTCCCTCTAGGTAAAACCCTTTGCCACTAATTTAGCCTTGAAGGTTTCAACCTTCCCGTTCACTCATCTATTTCTCTTGTAGATCCACTTACAGCCAATTGTTTTGAACCCATCCGGTAAGTCTACAAGTTCCCAAACTTGGTTAGAATCCATAGATTCTATTTCTTGGTTCATGGCTTCCTGTCATTCCCTTCTATCAGTATCAACCATAACTTGCTTAAAGCCTATGAGATCTTCAACACCAGTGTTAGTAACAGCTAGGTGAAACTCTAACTGGGTGTGCTCGTAGCGTTTAACCGGTCTTTTGAACCTCCCACTACGTCTGAGTACCCATGAGTTCTGATTTGGGACCGTGGTTTCCACACTCTCTTCGACAACAGGAACTGTTGGCGAAGCTATGACTTTGTCACTTGACAGTTCCTCGGGCACTACTTTGCTTCAAGGTTTGAAGTTCGTCATATAGTCTTCTTCCAAAAAAGTTGCATTCATAGAGACGAACACCTTTTTGGTTTCTGGGCTATAAAACAAACCCCCCTTTGTCTCTTTGGAATATCCCACAAATGAACATACTTCCGTTCGTGATTCCAGCTTGTTCTTGTTTCCAGTCCGCACTTGTGCAGGATAACCCCAAATTATGTGATGTCGCAGATTAGGTATTCTGCCATTCCATAATTCCAAGGGTGTTTTTGAAACAGATTTAGACGACACATCATTTAGAATGTTGGTCGCTGTTAACAAGGCATTACCCCAAAAGGAGTTAGGAAGTGATGCATAACTTAACATTGACCTTACCATTTCTAGCAAGGTCTTGTTCCTCCTTTCTGCAACACCATGTTGTTCAGGTGTGCCAGGAGCAGTCAATTGAGAAAAAAATACATTTCTCAATCAAGAGATCACTAAACTCATAATCAAGGTATTCTCCTCCTCGATCCGATCGAAGAGACTTCAAAAATAATCCAAGTTAGTTCTCTGATTCCGCCAGAAATTCTCTGAACTTACCCGTGGTTTCAGATTTCTTGGCCATGAGATAAACATAACCATCACTACTACAAAACTTGGATTAAACGACTTGAATTGCATGTCGTGTAAACGTTTACACGACTGGCAATGCCAGTAGTATAAACCCCTGTCGTAGTAGATTACACGACAGACAAAAAGCCAGTCGTGTAAAGTTTTACACGATAGGAATTTGCATGTTGTGTAAACGTTTACACGACTGGTATTTGTCTGTCGTGTAAAGTTAAATTAAAAAAAAAGCATAGTAGAAGCTCGTAAACGAGCCTCTACTACGTTTTCTCGGCATCATTGAAACTTATAATCCAATTTTTATACCATTAATCTTGTCATAGAAGCTTATCTCAAATTAAAATTATCGAACATATTGTAACAAATTCATTTAAAAGCAATAACATACTTTAATAAATTGAGAGAAACAAATTAATTACCCTAACATGGGCCGTTACAGAAGTTATAGCTCTAATCCAAATTCAAATTTCGAAGACCTATTAAAACACATCAAATAGAACATATAAGTCGAACTCGTACTTGCAAACAAGCCTAAGAGTATTCACAATTCCAAACAATTAAATCACTTAGTAGCATTACAATCCATTAGCGCACCTTGAACCTGTTTATTTTCGAAGTTAAACTCCTGACCGCAACTCTTCTCCATAGCGTAAATCAACCTGAGAGTATTCACAATTCTAAACAATTCAATCACATTATTGTTGTTTTTAAAAAACAAAATCATATCGGCTATATATCACAATATAATTGACTAAACAAAAGTAATCAGACAAACTAATTTAACTATACTAAACAAACCAGAGAAAATAAACATAAGGTTATTAATAAGAACCTAATATTAATTAAAGCAAAGTCAAAACGTATAAAGACTACGGAACAAATGTTAACTAGCAAGCAAGAATTGAAATTGGTACCTTCACGAACACCAGAGAGCAAGCGGAAAAACCAGTCAAATCATTTATAAATTTGACATGAGAGAATGTTAATCAACCTAAAGCAATTCCGATCCAGCTAATTTCAAGTTTGGTTCCCTGCAATTATATATTAAATATGAATGCAATCAAAGAACTAGCAAAAAGCGTATATATGCCAGAATAAAAGGAAAATATGCAACCTATATCTATATATATAGAGAGAGAGAGCATTCACACACTTTTGCAAACATTTTAACAAAAAAATCCTTAGCTCGGTAGAGAGATGATTTGGAATCCAAGGATGAGAGTTTATAGTCTAGTCTCTATATGGAAAAGAGTATATCAACCTAAAGAGAAATGATTTAGTAAGAACTATACAATTATGACGAAAAACATATCAATATTAGTTAAATATACTCCTAGCAATAATGAACTTAATAAACACTAACTCTTGGAACTGTTGACTCTGTTAAGGTCGGATTTGGTCAAATCCATCCTCAACACAACTCGTGTCGTTTTGTCCCATAAACGACGTAAGAGGAGGGTGAGGAGCTTCGTTGACCGATGGTCAACGAAGGAACATCCTCGAAGGGGTTTAACCCGCGACGAAGTCTCACTAGGGTAAAGGCGAACCGCGACGAAGTGTCCCATCACGCCTCGACGAGAGGCATCGACGATGAGGTGTGCAGAGCCGAATGACCATTGATGAGACGTGCATTTAATGATGTCCACCTACCCACTCGACGAGAGGCATCGACGATGAGGCGTGCAGAGCCGAATGACCATTGACGAGACGTGCATTTAATGATGTCCACCTACCCACTCGACGGGAGGCATCGACGATGAGGCGTGTAGAGCCGAATGACCATTGACGAGACGTGCATTTAATGATGTACACCTACCCACTCTAGGGTTGCAACCGGGTCCAAAACCCGGTTTTTTTTTTAAAACCCGGAACCCGGACCCGGATTTCCGGGTTTTCACTTTTCAAACCCGAAACCGGTTTTTAAAATAGAAAACCCAAAAATCCGGGTTCGGGTTATTACCCGGTTTTAAAATTAAAACCCGGTTTTAAAACCCGAACCCAAATTTTATTTGGGTTCGGGTTTTAAATCCGGTTCTTTTTTAAAACCCGGTTTTTAACCCGGAAATAATAAATAAAAAACAGAAACAAACAATTTAAAGACATAAAAATAATAAAAACAGGTCTAAACACAACAATAATCCAAACACACCAATAATCCAAACACAGCAACAAGTTTATCTAAATAAAAACAAACAGAGACACAACAAATTCAAAACAAATACGGCAAAAGCTTCCGATCACAGCAATAGAGTCGTCGACACGTCCGCTTCCTCTGTAAACATAACAAGACATAGAAAAATTAGATCACAATATAAAAGTATCAAACAAATAAACAAATTAAGTAAATGGATTACCGAATCAAGGCTCCTCTTCATATGCATCTAGTGATTCATCTAAATGTTCCTGATAGTCCACAAGGTTATGGCACGAGCTTATCCAATTTTTTAAACAAACCGACATTTGTACTGTTTTTGGAAGCAATGAACTTCGATAAGGATCGAGAATGCGCCCACTTGCAGAAAACGCAGATTCGGAAGCCACGGTAGAAGCCGGAATTGGTAGAATGTCTTTAGCAATCTTAGAGATCGTCGGGTATTTATGACCATTGAGATTCCACCACATGAGCACGTCGAATGACGCCGAATGACTTTCTTCGGGATCGGTAAGATATTGATCAACTTCACTTTTGGTAGCTTCACTAGTTGAAGTCTTCTTCTTCATGTACACTGCAAGAGTTGAAACCGCTTGGTCCCCCGCAACAATATTCACTGGCGTACGCGTAATAGAAGTCCCACGACTATCATTTTGCCCACCATTGTACGCAGCAAAAAGCCTACCCAACAATGACTTTGTGTCTTCAACAACTCCAGGTCCCGCCTTCTCGCCGAACATAAACTTTGCGCAATGCTCTAGATAATCTGATTTGTACCTCGGATCAGGCATAGTACCGAGGAATACTATGCGGTTAATCGATGAAGGTTGGCCCCAATACTTATCGAATTTCTCCTTCATCTTGCTAACCATCAAAGCAACAACCAAATTATCAGAATTGTCGAGGCAGTCGAGTCTTGCTTTGACATCACACATATCTGTTAAGTACAGATTTGAAGTCGCATACATCGTACCACTTAGTCTCTTAGTTAACTCGTGAAAAGTCTTCAGAAAAGTCACAAATGTGATAGCCTTATCCTAATCGGTGTCATCGGGTGGACCACTCACCTTCAGATTAGAAAAATGAGCACCGTAATACAAATCACCTTTCATCCGATCAAATGCTTTTCGAAATTTCAAAGCTGCTTTCAACATGAGATAAGTGGAGTTCCATCTAGTACTCACATCCAGACATAAAAGAGATTTAGATTCAATCATATCTTTCTTAACAAACTCATTGAAGCGCTTCGAGCGTGCCGGAGAGGATCGAACATACCTTACTGCATTGCTTATAGAAGATATAGAGCTTGCAAGATCAGTGAGGCCATCGCCTACAATAAGATTGAGAATGTGACAAGCGCATCAAACGTGGAGAAGTGTGCCGTCCTCAAATACAGTCGACTTCGCATCTTGTAGCTTTCTCTTCAATTTAACAATGCATGAATCATTCGCAGAAGCATTATCCATCGTAACTGACTGGATCATTGTAATTCCCCACTCATTGAAACAATCCATCAACTCTAGACATAGAGTTTCTGCTGTATGATCTTCAACTCGGACAAAACTGATTATCCTTTTCTGCACTCTCCAACTCTTGTCAATCCAATGAGCTGTAACGCACATGTAGGCGATATTTTGGATTGAAGTCCAACAATCAGTGGTGATGCTTACTCTTTGCCCTCGTAAAGCATTCTTCAAAATTGACTTGTCTTCTTCGTATAACTTCCATATATCTTTGGTGATGGTAGTTCTTGAAACTGAAAAGAACTGCGGATTCATGTAAGCCGAGTACTCTTTGAATCCTTCCCCTTCCACATGTCGAAATGGGAGTTCATCAATAACAATATATCGTGCTAGTGTCCTCCGAAATCCATCTTTCGTCCATTGTGCAAGTTTAAGCGTGCTGCCACTTTCACCTTCCAATTTTATAAAGGCTAGCTTCCGTTGTTTCTTATCTACCAACTCGTCCTTGAACGGGCCTTTCTTGCAGATTTTAATATGACCTTTGAGACTAGACCTACCGTTTCCAGAAGGGCTGGCCATGGTGGCCGCACAATAGATGCACATTGCCCGCGTACCACACAGCAACTTCTTGAAAGAATCCCAAACACTTGATGCATTCGCCCTTTTGCGCTTGTTTGTGTTTTCGCCCTCACCAATCTCAACCTCGCTCGTCACTGTTTCTATTGCTTGTGATGGTGCAACTTGATTGATCTCATCAATGACAAGTTCAACGAAATCTGCTTGTGAGTCCTCTTCAAGTGACATCTCCATTTTCAAAACCTACCATAAAAACAAAACTCCATTTTCACGTGACATCTCAGAAATATCAGAATTGAAGAAGAAACCCAGTAAACCAGTAACCCAGTAACCCTAAAAATCAGTTTCCCTAAATCCCTAATAATAAAATCAGTAACCCAGTAAGCCTAAGTCCCTAAAAATCAGTATACATAAACCCTAAATCTTTTTATTACACAAACATATACAAATGTCGATTACACAAACATATACAATTCACATCAAACACAACTACAAACCAAAATCAGCCTCAGCATCCACAAGGCAACCCCTTTTCATCAGAGCATCGACATACTCACTCGAATAAGATTAATAAATCTTTTTACCTGAAATCGTCGAGATGAGAGGCGCTGAGCAGATTCGAGATTTGAGCTGAGCAGAGCAGTGACGCCGGCGTGAGCAGAGCAGTGACGCCGGCGTGAGGAACTGAGCAGAGAGGAGGAGAGAGAGAGAGAGAGAGAGAGAGAGAGAGAGAGAGAGAGAGAGAGAGAGAGAGAGAGAGAGAGAGAGAGAGAGAGAGAGAGAAAGAGAGATAGAGATAGAGAGAGAGAGAGAGGGGCGAGAGAAAGTGAGAAACGCGAGAGAGAGAAAGGGGTGAGAGAGTGGAATGAAAGTGAGAAACCCTAACACGGGGCTGTGTCGTTTTGGGTCAAAATGGAAACGAACAACAATTGATTTTTAGAATGAGAGAGAGAGATGATTAAAATGAATATCGTTTTGAAAAACTTTTGACATAACAAATGGTGATAATGTCAGTTTTTATTTTTCATTTTTTATCAGACTACTAATTTAAAAAATTATAAATATAAATTAAATATTTAATTAAGAAAACCGGGTTTGAGTAACCTACTAACCGGATTCCGAGTTTTATAACTCAAACCCCGGAACCCGGAACCGGTTTATTCCGGTTGCGGGTTTCGAAAAATTCGGTTTCGGTTTAACCCGGTTTTAATTCGGTTTTGGTTTTTTAAAATCGGATTCGGTCCGGTTTCGGTTTAAAACCCGCATTTTTGGGTTTTATGCACAGCCCTAACCCACTCGACGAGAGGCATCGATGACGAGGCGTGCAGAGCCAAATGACCACTGACGAGATGTGCATTTAATGATGCCCACCTACCCACTCTGGCCAACTGCTCTCGAATGACGTAAGGCATGGGTTAATCACGCCTTCCTCGAATCACTCCTGGGAAAGCTAGTGATTGGAGGTGGAAAAAGGCGGGAAAAGTGTGAGAAGGCAGATGAAAACTCTATAAAAGGCAAGTTAAGCCTCGTTTGTAAAAGGGGGGAGGAAGGAGGAAAAAAGGAGAGACTCTAGATGGAGAAGATGAGTCTTTAGAGAGAAAAACTAGTTTTTAGAGAGAGAAACTCCATAAAAAGAGATATTTCTTAGAGGAAATTATCCCAGAAGGGAGATTCGGCCAGGAGAGAGAAGGTGGAGATTCGGCTAAGAGAAGCCACCAAGAGAAACCAGAAAGAAAGAAGAAAGAAAGAGAGAAAGAAGAAAGAGAACGTCAACCACATTGAACTACGTGATGACCTGAACCCGGTATACCGGGTACGTAGGCAGCCTCGCTGAAGCTGGCGAGGCGCGGCATCAATTCATATCCTATTTTTATCCTTTTCCTTCAAGTGTCCAGCTATCAAACGGGAAAAACCTAGTCCTCATCGGAAATATAATAAATCAAGAATATTCGTGTTTATATTTTATTGCATTCTTCGTTTATTCTTGGGACTGAAAGAGGGTGGTGCAAATCACCCTCAACAGTTTGGCGCCCACCGAGGGGGCTTTATTTTTCTCTATCTCACAGCCAGGGACATGGAGGAAAAAGATATCTCAGCGAACGACGGAATCATCTCCAACGATGGGGAAGAAGGTACAGTGGCAAGTCTTCAACAACTGCTAGCTGAGGCGAAGGCGAAGGCCACAAAAATGACGGCGAAAGCCGAGGAAGCAAAAGAGGAGGCAGAAGAAGAAGCGGAGGGGAACCGACGACTCATCCTCCTCATGGATTACGCCTCTGCCGATCAAAGGAGAGACGCCCAGAAAACACGGTGGCTGAAACCTTCTACCCATGGAAGAAGAGGGGCTGTGACCGGAGGAGGAAGCAACGATCTTGGCAAAGAAGCGTGATTAGAGATGCAAAAGGAAGCAATTCGAGAAGAAGGAAAACAAAGAAGGAAGAGATAGTCCATGGATGAGACCAAGAGGAGTCGAAAAAGATCGAAGAATCTCGAATGCACCACTCGCGCGAGAAATTTCGAGGCGTGGGGCCTACCACGTCGCCAAGAAGAAGAACCACGTCTGTAACCGAAGAGGTCGAGACCGAGGAGACTTCCCCGACAGCCGAGGAGGTTTGGATCGACGAAGCTTCCTCGACAACCAAAGAGGTCAGGAGCGAGGAGACTTCCTCGATAACCGAAATAATTATGAGCAAGGAGGCCTCATTAGGGAACTCATCACCAAGCAGAGCCCGAAGAGCTCATCAACGAGGAGCTCGAGGAGCTCATCACGAAGAAGAGCTCGAGGAACTCGTTACAAAGAAGAGCTGGAGGAACTCGTTACGAAGAAGAGCTCGAGGAGCTCGTCACCAATAGAAGGTCGTCACCAAAAAGAGCTCATCACCAGACAGCTCATCACCAAAGAAAGCCCGCCTCCACCGGGAGATCATCAACGAAGACTCAATTACCAAAAGAAGCATGAAGACGGACGACGTTGCCGAAAGCTTGAAGATGATCGACAAAACCAGAAGCAAGAAGACGGCCGACGAGGCCAAAAGCATGAAGACGGCTGACAAGGCCAAAAGCATGGAGACGGCCGACAAGGCCAATAGCGTGAAGAAGGCTGACAAGGCCAAAAGCATGGAGACGGCCGACAAGGTCAAGAGCGTGAAGACGGCCGACGAGGCCAAAAGCATGAAGACGGCCGACAAGGCCAAAAGCATGGAGACGGCCGACAAGGCCAAGAGCGTGAAGAAGGCCGACGAGGCCAAAAGCATGAAGAAGGCTGACAAGGCCAGAAGCATGAAGACGGTCGACAAGGCCAGAAGCATGGAGACGACCGACAAGGCAAAGAGCATGAAGAAGGCCGACGAGGCCAAAAGCAAGATGACGGCCGATAAGGCCAGAAGCAAGAAGTCGACCGACAAGGCCAGAAGCATGAAGACGGTCGGCAAGGCCAGTAGCATGAAGACGGGCGACAAGGCCAAAAGCATGGAGACGGCCGACAAGGCCAAGAGCGTGAAAAAGGCCGTCGAGGCCAAAAGCATGAAGACGGACGACAAGGCCAAAAGCGTGAAGAAGGCCGACGAGGCCAGAAGCATGAAGACGGCCGACAAGGCCAGAAGTATGAAGACGGTCGACAAGGCCAAAAGCGTGAAGAAGGCCGACGAGGCCAAAAGCATGGAGACGACCGATGAGGCCAAGAGCATGAAAATGGTCGACGAGACCAGAGGCGAGAAGACGGTCAAGGAGATCGGAAGAAATAAGATGGTCGACGAGGCCGGAGACAAAAAGACGGTCGACAAGTCTAGAAGTACGAAGAAGTTTCTCATAAAGAGGTTCAAGGAAACCAAGAGCGCGAAAATGGCGACGCCCATCCGTCGGTTGCTTCGACGGGTTCGTCGTCAATTTCCTATAAGCACGACTCGATGAAGAAGGAGAGCACCTTCAAAAGTTCGTCGGCAAATCCAAGGACACTAGGCGAGGGTCTCGAGATCAAGACGTCGTCCCCATCCAAACTCTAAGGCACTACCTGCGTTTCAAAGCGACATTTCGAGAAGAGCTGATTGAGACGCGCCTGACGACAACGACCCTCATAAAAACTAAAGTTTGATGCAGACACGACGAGGTCCATCCTAACCAAGGCGCAAAATCGGCGACGAAGTTGGCTGACCTCATCGCAAAAAGGGTAACAATATACATATATCTACAAAATTACAAACAAACCGGCGAGAGTGCCGAGAAAATAAAAATACGGCTAGGGTGCCGAGCAAGCCCAAACCGGCGAGAGTGCCGAGAAAATAAAAAATACGGCTAGGGTGCCGAGCAAGCCCAAACCGGCGAGAGTGCCGAGAAAATAAAAAATACGGCTAGGGTGCCGAGCAAGCCTAAACCGGCGAGAGTGCCGAGAAAATAAAAAATACGGCTAGGGTGCTGAGTAAGCCCAAACCGGCGAGAGTGCCGAGAAAATAATAATAAAAAATACGGCTAGGGTGCCGAGCAAGCCCAAACCGGCCAGAGTGCCGATAAAATAAAAAATACGGCTAGGGTGCCGAGCAAGCCCAAATCGGTGAGAGTGTTGAGAAAATAAAAAATACGGCTAGGGTGCCGAGCAAACCCAAAACGGCGAGAGTGTCGAGAAAATAAAAGAGGCGAGAGTGCCCAAAATGAAAGGCGAGAGTGCCTACGGCGAGAGTGCCGATCAAAAATGGCGAGAGTGCCAAGCTAAAAGGCGAGAGTGCTTATGGGATCCTGGAAACTAATCGGCATCCCCGATAAAGCCCATCGACACCCACAAACATTAACCACGGCGCGAGTGCCGAGCAATAAAAAGGCGAGAGTGTCGAGATAAAAGAGGCGAGAGAGCCCAAACAAAAGGCGAGAGTGCCGAGAATAAAAAGAGGCGAGAGTGCCCAAAACAGTGATCCTCGATCACGACCAACGTGCCGTCGGAAGGGACACTCCTTTCTGACGATCACGGATTTTCCTCTTATACAACAGAGTAAGGCGTGATGCCCGACGACGACACACATGCCGAGGAACGTTAGGTGATTCTTCAAACAAACAGAAAGCGAGGTGACGAATTTGAATCAGGATACTCTCTTCCTCCATTTTTGCAAAAAAAAAAAAGGGGGGGGGGGGAATATATATATATCCATACATCTCAATAGTTTGCAATTTTCAAAGTACAAGCAGATTTGTATATTCATACTTCTAAAATATGTCTTACATTTACAAAGTATATATTTACATTTACACTTTTATATTCGAAGTATATATTACAGCGTTCACAGAGTTTAAATAAATAAGGAAAGTCTCTCGATGAGAAATCAACGATGCCTGGGCCACATCAGCTCCCATCGGCGAGCGACGTCGCCAATGAGGTTTCCTATGACGACCGAGTACCCTGGCTCATGACAAGGTAACCACGCCAACTTTCGAAGAAGAACCAGAGAACATCACACAAGCAAGAAGAACAAAGGAAGCACGATAAGGAGAAGAAATAGCTCGGCGACATAACCACACAAGAATCCGATGAAGCGATCGCCAACTTCGAGGATCAGTGAAGAAAAGTAATATGAAGAAAGAGTTAGTCATGAGCAAGGCAAAGGTTGCTGCATCCATGACATAGGCATCGCCGTCGCAAGGAGACCATCGCTGGAAGAAGTTCATGTTGGGAATCACGTCTCGGATTCCTTGAAAATTATCACGAATTGTACCTCCGAACCGTCCGGGTAACATTTAAAAATTAATTTAAAGCGGAATAACTTGTTATCCGTCCAACGGTCCGGACATCGGATAATAACCATTTCCAAGATCTGATAAATATTATGTAATGTAATATTCATATATCATTATTAATAATCTAGTCATAATAGGAAATAAATAGAAAGCAGTAAATGGTTGCATTTATTAACCCAATGCATAAGGCCGTACCTCTATTGACGACTTCCGGCTGCGCGTTCTGAATTAGGCAGGGCTCCGCCGGTGCTGAGGGAAACTCCCGTGATCTTCCGGGATATTCTCCTGGAATCCTCGTATCGAAGCGTGGGCTTCGCCGGCAGGACTCCGTCGCAAAATTTTAACTGATGGTTCTTTTTCAGCTTCCGGAGAAATAGTCTCCTAAGCCGAACCAGAAAATAGAGATCAGAGAGAAAATTTGCAGACCCTTAGAGAGAGGGAGAGTTCGAATTTTTCTCTGGGGAAAGGTGTGAAAAATGTGTAGAATGAGCCTCCTATTTATAGGCTCAAACCGTAACCGAATTGGAGAAATTCCCTCCCTAATTTTCGAATTTCATATATTAAATATAATTAATTATCTTAATCCAATGGTCCAGATTTAATCTCATCTAAATCCAATGGATATAATTAATTAGAGATTTAATTAAATAAGAAAGATTAGGATAAAATCAAAAATCCAATCTTATCTTCTTATCTTTATAAAATTCGAATTATATATATATATATATATATATATATATATTAAAATTCAAATTATCATTATCTAGATCCAACGGTTGAGATAAATCTTTAAACCGATCTAATGGATCAAATTAGTTTAGGATAAAATCAAATATAAAAAGATTTATTAAAAAACAATTTCGAATTTATCCATAAACCATAATTCGAAAAATATATAAATATATATAATTAATTAATTTTCAATCCGACGGTAAAGATTAAATCTTAGCCCGATCTAACGGATATAATTAATTAACCAAATTTGAAAAATGAAACTTGGTCACCAAGTTATTAATTTCGAATTTATCAATATCGTAATCCAACGGTTGATATTAAATCATAACCGATCCAATGGATAATATTGATTTTAGAGATTTGCTAAAATACCAAAACATTTGGTACTTATGCCGCAAATATGGAAAGACCAAATCATACCATTCGAATTTAGCTAGGGTTTCATATCATGAAACCCTAATTCGAATTTACACATATAAATATATATAAATATATATTTTTATTTATTAATATAAATCTATTAATTATTAATTAATTATTAATAAGATATTAATAATTAAATCCAAATAATTAAATTATTTAATATTTCCTGATTTCAATATCACACATTAAAATGTCATGGTGCCACACACCATCATTTAAATTCGTGACATGTGATTTAATTTCAAAGTTCATCGAACCGATCACAAACTTAGAAAATCCATAAATCAATAACCGTAAGTCGAAATGACTTGGTTCAAAAAGAAAAGTTGCTTAGAATTTAATTTCCAACAACATGATGCTGATAGAAAATCTAAATTCTAACTTTCTTTTATCAGTTAATATCGTGTACCAAAATATGGTACTTTTGCCACACTAACGATAAAACTATCTGACGTCTGCCACGGACCTTTCAGTTTTATAAGTCAAGACAAATGATTAAACATTATCCAGAATGTATTTTAATCACGTACGTATCATCCGTTACGGAGCTATCCTGGGGACCATGGACCCGTATCACTTAAGCTCCAACGAACTGCTAGTTGTTCGTCAAACCTTGAAGTGATTCCACTATAGACCCGAGGCTGCACTCTTTAGTGATACGGTATATATTATTCCCTTTATAACAGCAGGGTGTCCATTGATACAATCAAATTCGGGCTATTGATCTTTCACTTGATGATCCACACACGAGCAGGCGGTTTCTACCGTTATGCCCCTCATTGCATTTTCATCCTTGACTCAGTCAGTAATATTATGAGTAAACCACTTATGGTTTCGATTCATAAGTTGCGCACGGGTACCTCTCACTTCTCACCACCGACAATCAAGGGAATCATCATCACTCTGAAGAGAGCTGTGTGATGCCCATGTCTATGACCAAGCTACCAATACTGCTGACTATCATGTTCCCAAAATAATAGTGTTGGGAATAGTGGTAATATTTCGTGTTCTTTAACGGTGAAATCAAAGAACAATCAAGCCAGCAGCTTGGACTCAAGATCACTCAGGACTTAGATCGAATATCCATTTGATCATCTACTAGTGACTCAACTCCAAGTTATCAGTGACGGTCTTATATGATAACTTCCGGAGTTTAAGTCAGGTTTAGTCCAGTATGAAGACACTTCATACTTAATGCACTTCTAGTGAGTGTGACACACAAAAAATCCAGAATAGGATTGTCACTTAGTCACATTAATGACCTTATACGATTAATGGGCTCCCACCCAGTTAATCAGATCACGGACATTTTAAGTTCATTTATTATGATTATTAATTCTTCTTCACATTGACTCTGTTGTGATAATAATCCATAATTGCATCCTTTATGAACTAAGGATCAAACATTCTATTTTACTCTACCAGAAACTATAATAAGATTATCATAATAAGTATTATCTTTATTCAACGACTTGTCATAATCTTTTACAAATGGATAAAATATCTTGTTTAAGGACACATATGTCCAACAGTTCATCGCTGCGAGGAGTTCATCTCCATAAGCGAGCTCATCGTCGCAAAGAGCTTGTCGAAGAAGATCATCGCTAGAAGAAGTTCATTGCTGCGAGGAGTTCGTCGCCATAAGCGAGCTCATCGTCGCGAAGAGCTTGTCGAAGAAGATCATTGTTGGAAGAAGTTCATCGCTGCGAGGAGTTCGTCGCCATAAGCGAGCTCATCATCGCGAAGAGCTAGTCGAAGAAGATCATTGCTGGAAGAAGTCCATCGCTGCGAGGAGTTCGTCGTTGTAAGCGAGCTCGTCGTCGCGATGAGCTTGGAGCCAGCTGGAAGAAGTTCATCGTTGCGTGGAGTTCGTCACTATAAGCGAGCTCATCAACGCAAAGAGCTTGTCACTAAGAGAAGCTCGCCGCCATAAGAAAGATCCTTCACCAAACAAAACCAGTTACAACTCAGCAAGATTCTTCATCAGCGTCCCGAACGGAATCCACCGATCAATAGACTGCGATGAGGTTCTCCGACGAAGTTTCCCGGGGCAACCACGTCGACTAAACTGGTCGACGGAGTTCACAAATATCCTTGGCAGTTCACCGTTACACTCGTTTTTCATTTTACCAAGTATATACACATGATAAAATGAGGGACTAACTGTTAAGGTCGGATTTGGTCAAATCCATCATCAACACAACTCGTGTCGTTTTGTCCCATAAACGACGTAAGAGGAGGGCGAGGAGCTTCGTTGACCGATGGTCAACGAAGGAACATCCTCGAGGGGGTTTAACCCGCGACGAAGTCTGACTAGGGTAAAGGCGAACCGCGACGAAGTGTCCCATCACGCCTCGACGAGAGGCATCGACGATGAGGCGTGCAGAGCCGAATGACCATTGACGAGACGTGCATTTAATGATGTCCACCTACCCACTCGACGAGAGGCATCGACGATGAGGCGTGCAGAGCCGAATGACCATTGACGAGACGTGCATTTAATGATGTCCACCTACCCACTCGACGAGAGGCATCGGCGACGAGGCGTGCAGAGCCGAATGACCACTGACGAGATGTGCATTTAATGATGCCCACCTACCCACTCTGGCCAACTGCTCTAGAATGACTTAAGGCATGGGTTAATCATGCCTTCCTCGAATCACTCCTGGGAAAGCTAGTGATTGGAGGTGGAAAAAGGCGGGAAAAGTGTGAGAAGGCAGATGAAAACTCTATAAAAGGCAAGTTAAGCCTCGTTTGTAAAAGGGGGGAAGAAGGAGGAAAAAAGGAGAGACTCTAGATGGAGAAGATGAGTTTTTAGAGAGAAAAACTAGTTTTTAGAGAGAGAAACTCCAGAAAAAGAGAGATTTCTTAGGGGAAATTATCCCAGAAGGGAGATTCGGCCAGGAGAGAGAAGGTGGAGATTCGGCTAAGAGAAGCCACCAAGAGAAACCAGAAAGAAAGAAGAAACAAAGAGAGAAAGAAGAAAGAGAACGCCAACCACATTGAACTACGTGATGACCTGATCCCGGTAGACCGGGTACGTAGGCAGCCTCGCTGAAGCTGGCGAGGCGCGGCATCAATTCATATCCTATTTTTATCCTTTTCCTTCAAGTGTCCAGCTATCAAACAGGAAAAACCGAGTCCTCATCGAAAATATAATAAATCAAGAATATTTGTGTTTATATTTTATTGCATTCTTCGTTTATTCTTGTGACTGAAAGAGGGTGGTGGAAATCGTCCTCAACTGACTCCATGAGGGCTTTCCGGATGGCCATTTCAATCACAGTACAACCAACACTCCAAATATCTGCAGAGCTAGGAAACAGTTGTTCTCTATCAATACTGATTATTCTTAACAGGTTTTGATTACTTATTATTGCAGCTATTGTTTATTAACAACATCACTAATCAAATTCCTCGAAAATGTCATACAAAAGGTGATGTTACTTACAAACTATGACCAGTCTGGAGAATTACTTCAAGAGCCATCCATGGACTTGGCTCCATAATTTAGGGGTGAAACCGGGTCGGGTACACGGTTTTTTTGAGGTACACGGTACCCGGATCTGAAAACCGGGTATCTAAAAATTGATACCCGAAAATCGGGTACCTGAAATCCAGGTATCTAATTTTTAATACCCGGATCCGGTACCCGGTGCCCGGTTTTGTAATCGGATTCGGGTTTTCAACCGGATCCGGGTTTATACCCGGATCCGTTTGTTTTTTTTAATTTTTTTAAAAATATATTATCTCAAAATAAATATTGTGTCATAAATAAAAACATATATCCATTGTCTTAAAATTAAAATGCATAAAAAAAAACATAGTCTCGCGGTTTTTTATTTTCGTTTCCGCCATCATTTTTTCGTTCCGCGCATCAAGCATCATCAACATCAATTGTAAACATATGATATGACAATAATAAAAAAAAGTATTACAAGTTAAATAAACACGAGATAAAAATAGTTAAATAAAATTATTAAAAAAAAATCGGGTATTAAACCGGGTACCTGATTTCTATGATTTCAATACCCGGTACCCGAACCCGGTTTTAAAACTCCATTTAAAACAGTCGCAGGTTTCCCTCTTGTTTCCAAATGTCAGTCGCAGGTTTCCCACAGCCTTGGCTTGTAGGAACTCCCCGTTTCCTACTTTTAAGGCTGGTCACTCATTTATTTCTTCTAATGAATCAAGAGACTGAAGAGAATTACATGCATGATCGTTGGCTCCTGAATCAAGGATCCAGTAGAAGGATGAGTTATCAACGAAGCATGTTTCCAATATTGAACGTTCAGCATTGGATGTACTCCCAATCTGGAAATTTGTTTCCTGGTTTCTATTCATTGTTTTCCTCTTGTTCATTGAAATATTGGTACTCTGTTCTGCCATTCCGAGTTTCTCCGAGGAGCCACTCATGGCCAGCTTACCGAGGGATTCCATGACCTGGACCAGATCGGTTGGGTTCCAAGACTTCACCGTCAAGGCAGAGATTTCCAGTTCTTGTTTGTTGAAAGACATTTTAACTGGCATTGAAAACGAAACTTATTAAAGTTTATTATAGGTAGAATGTTTTAGGAAATTATAGGTTTGAAATAGTTACATGATGCAAACATGTTTCGAGAAATATGTTAATTAAACCCATTAACTATTTCGTGATAATTTAACCGACTGTACACGTCGTTGCCGTCCTTAGGGAATGGTCACTCTAGGGTGACTCAACGGGATCAACTGAGTAGTTTGGTTAAACTAAATTTTATTCATAAACTTAATTAATATTCAAAACGAGAACTACCAAAGTTCCTTGATTATTAACTATCACCATACACGGCCGGAAAGCACCAACTTTCGTGCAAGCTTAACCCATTATTTTTGGTTCTCGGATTTGTCTTGGAAACGTCGTCCTTAGGGAATGGGCACACTAGGGTGACCCGCGGTCCATTTCCAAGATTCCTCCATCCCCATATTCTTTTGGAACTATCACGGTGTCAAACCTTCCACAAGCACACCTTCCTTGGGGAATGGACACACTAAGGTGACTCGAGGCGGTGTAGTCAGCAGACCGTGTGACAAATAATAATGGAGACCTTTTAAAAAATTCTATACTTGCCATTGTTTTAGGAAATAACGTTTTTAACTCCTAAGTTATTAAAACTTATTATAAACTCCATTTAATGACACACATTAAAAATGTTTATCTTAAGGCGTTATAATTACCGAGGTAATATCAAATAAGCCTAGTCATTTATTTATTACTTTGTCGGTAGTGATAGATCAAATCGTACGCTCTCCAGGTCGATAGGAGGGGTCCTAACCGGTCACCTAGAAGTGGATGGTGAACCGGCCCCACTTTTGATTCATTATTCCTTAGGAAAGATTGTATGTTTGAAATTTTTCCGACTAATAATAAATAAATCTTATTTACGATTCATTATTTATATATATCCTATACCGACATATTAATAATGACCTTAACATAGACACTTTGTTTCAAGGGTTATGAAAATAGGTTTAACAAATTACATCTATGATGAATATATGATTACATGTCAATGATACTTATTCTCTAAGAATTATCATTCATGTAATTAGCCCATTAATAATTATTTATGAAAATTAAAATAAGACAATGATATTATTCTATCAAGAATTATCATCCATATTTTAAATTATGAATTTAAAAAATAAGACAATGTTATTTACCAAAAATAACATCCATATTTTATTTAAAATAAGACAATGTTATTTACCAAAAATAACATCCATATTTTAATTAATTAATTAATTAATCAAACATAATTAATTTAATTCATAAATATTAATTCAAAAATAAAATTAATTAATTAAACCATTGATATTTGGGTCGGGTTTGGAAATTCGACCCAATACATAACATTAAGCACGTGGGCTAATCGGGCTTAAGCCTGGGCCCACGTGCCCACGGATTCTCCACGGGCTGGGCCACGAAGGCCCTTTGTCGCTGCCAGGCAGCGTGCGCTGGGCTGGGCCACGCTTCACGCGGGCTGCCCGTGCGCAGGGCCTTGGCGTCACACCCTGGGCGCGCCCTTGCGCGATTGCCGAATGGCCTGGGCTCGGGCTTCCCGTGGCCTAGGCCTAGGCAAAGTACCCGAGGCTTTTTCAACAGCCCCACTTCGTGGCCCGACAAGTTGGGCTACTTTGTGCAGCCCGGCCCTCTACCCGATCTGAAACGTTCAGGTCGGGTATTTACCCAATAATAAATTAACGTTAAAATATCTAGAAATATGAATTTCAATTTTAAAATCAGTTTTATTCATCAAATAATTCGTTCAATTTAACAACCTTTAATAAATTACGTAATTATTTATCCTTGAACCATGGCTCTGATACCAATTGTTGGGAAGTTCATTACGTTTCTCGATAATATTATCACGATTTATGTCGTCAAACCGTCCAGGTAACATTTAATAAAAAACATTTAAAGCGGAAAACTTGTTATCCGTACAACGGTCCGACTATCAAATAATAACCAAATCAAGATCTGATAAATTATTACCAACTTTTCATAAATTCATTATTAACAATCTAGTCTATAGGAAATAAATAAACTGTAAATAAACGTTTGCATTTATTGACCCAATGCATAAGGCCGTACCTCAGGTGATGACGATTCCGGCTGCGCGTTCTGAACTGGGCAGGCCTTTGCCGATGCTGAGGGAAACTCCCGTGATCTTCCGGGATATTCTCCTGGACTCCTCGTACTGAAGCATGGGCTTCGCCGGCAGGACATCGTCGCAAAACTTTAACTGTTGGTTCTTTTAAAGCTTTCGGAGAACAACGTCTCACTAAGCCAAATCAGAAAAGAGAGGTCAGAGGCTACAAAATTCGCAGACTCTAGAGAGAGAGAGAGAGAGAGAGAGAGAGAGAGAGAGAGAGAGAGAGAGAGAGAGAGAGAGAGAGAGAGAGAGAGAGAGAGAGAGAGATCGAATTCTTGCTCTGGGGAGAGGTGTGTGAAATGTGTAGAATGAGCCTTGTATTTATAGGCTCATGGAAAAGCCAAAAAGGAAAACTTCCATGCATAAATTTCAAATTCTATAATGGTCAAATATAATTAATCACTCCAAACCAATGGCCAAGATTGAATCACCAATGATCCAATGGTTAGGATTAATTAGGGATTAAACCAAATAAGGAAACCATGAATAAATCAAATATCCATTCACTTCCTTACATATTAGAATTCGAATTCCTTATGCATGCATATGGAAATTTCGAAATCAATAAGCTTGATCCAATGGTTGGAATTAATTCCATAACCAATCTAATGGACCATATTGATTTACGACAAAGTCAACTCTCCAAACTTGATTACCAAGTAATAGAATTCGACCTCCATCATATTAAACTCGAATTTTGCATTTCCATATATACCATTAATTTATTTCCAATCCAATGGTTAAGATTAAGTCTTAAACTAATCCAATGGATATAATTAATTAAGCAATTTCTAAATCCATGCTTGGTCACCAAGTCATTTTCGAATTAAGCTTTCCAAATTAATTATCATGATCCAACGGTTAAGATTAAACTTGACCGATCTAATGAACCAAATTTATTTCAAGATTTTCCATTAATACCTAAACATAGGTACTTATGCCGCATATTTGGAAAGTCTAAATCAAGGAAAATTCGTGTAAGCCCAGCTCACACATTTACTTGGGCCACATTATTTTTACACATTCATATATACCAACTATATATTTTATTTAAATAATATAAATCTATTAATTAATTATTAATATGAATATTAATAATTAAATCCAAATAATTAAATTATATTATTAACCTCTGATCTCAATATCACACATTAAATGTCGTGGTGCAACACCACCATTTAAATTCGTGACATGTGATTAAATTTCTCATATTTACGAAAACAATCGCAAACGTGGAAATTTTCTAAATCACAAACCGTACGTCGGAACGACTCGGTTCCAAAAGAAAATTCTCTTAAAATTTAATTTCCAACAACTTTACAGTTAATGAAAAATCCAAATTCAACTTTCTTTTATCAGTTAAATTTCTAGCACCAAACTTTGGTACTTTTGCCTCGTCAAAAATAAAACTTCCAAAATCTGACATAGACTTTAGTTTTATGAATCCTGACAAATGATAAAACATATCGAATGTTTAAATCACGTGCGCATCGTCCGTTCCGGAGCTATCCTGGGGACCATGGACCCGTACCACTGAAGCTCAAACGAACTGCTAGTGGTTCTTCAAACCTCGGTGTTATTCCACTATAAACCCGAGGCTGCACTCTCTAGTGATACAGTATATATTATTCCCTTTATAGCAAGGTGTCCATTGATACAATCAAATGCGGGTTATTGATCTTTCACTTGATGATCCACACACGAGCATGCGGTTTTTACCGTTTTGCCTCTCATTGCATTTACATCCTCATCTCAGTTAGTAATATTGTGAGTAACCCACTTATGGTTTTGATTCATAAGTTGCGCACGGGTACCTCTCACTTATCACCACTATTAATCAAGGGAATCATCTTGACTCTAAAGAGAGCTATGTGATGTCCGTTTCTATGACCAAGCTACCCTTATCTGTTGACTATCATGTTCCCAAAATAGTAGCATTGGGAACAACAGTAAATGTGTTCTTTAAAAGTTAAATCAAAGAACAATCAAGTCAACAGTCCAGGCTCGAGGTCACTCAAGAGTTAGATCGAATATCCATTTGATCATCTACTAGTGACTTAACTCCAAGTTATCAGTGACGGTCTTATATGACAAGTTCCGGAGTTTAAGTCAGGTCCAGTCCAGTATGAAGCCGCTTCATACTTAATGCACTTCTAGTGAGTGTGACACACACACTTAATCCAGAATAGGATTACATCACTTAGTCACATTAATGAATTTATCCGATTAATGAGCTTCCACTCAGTTAATCAAGTCACGAATATTTTAAGTTCATTTATCATGATTATTAATTCTTCCTCACATTGACTCGGTTGTGATAATAATAACATAATTGCATCCTTTATGAACTATGGAACAAACATTCTATTTTACTCTACCAGAAACTATAATAAGATTAACATAATAAGTTACATCTTTTATTCAACGAATTTGGTCAAAATCTTTTATAATCAGGGGAAAGACAGCTTGTTTAAGGACACATGTCCAACAATAAACTCTCCACGTCGGTCGGTTCTTAAGGTCTTCAACATGTGTCTAGACCGGTTCTCAACGAGCCTCTTGAACTTCTTGAAGACTTCAAGGGCTCCACTCTTCTCTTTTAGCGTATAAACCCACAACCAACTGCTGCAATAATCAACAAGCAAAAATAAGTACTCATTGCCGGCTAATGTTGCCGGGGTAATTGGACCACACAGGTCAGCGTGCACCAGTTCGAGGGGTCGCTCTGCTCGAAACTTGGCCTTGATCGGGAATGGCACTCTCGCCTGTTTCGCGACCATGCAACATTCACACAGCTGATTGGGGTGTTTAATCTTCGGTACCCCAAACACCATCTTCTTTTCTCCCATCATCTTGAGCGCGTAGACGTTTACGTGCCCAAGTCGTGCGTGCCAAAACCAAGCAGGGTCTGCTAGGGACACCATTAAGCAGACGGGTTGGCCCGTCTCTAGAAGTATCTTGTATAACATGTTCGGCGTTCTCTTCACCTTCATCAACAGGGCGTCACTCTGGTTCCACATCTTCAAGTACGAGCCGCCTATCACCACTGCGTTGCCGACCTCCGTCATCTGACTGAGACTGATGATGTTACTCTTTAGCTTCGGGATGTAGTACACCTCAAGGTTTTAAATACCGCTTGCCGATGTCGTTTCGCGATATCCATTTTACGGATATATCGTTTGTCGATGGGCAAATCGGAAAAAAAGGGCATGCCGCATGCCGAAAATACTGCATATTTTTCATGGGCATACCGCACGCCGATAGGGTTTTCGATGGATATTCTGGAAAATATTTTTGAGTATTTAGGCAAGATATTTATATAGGTTCAAAACTACATATTTAATAAATAAAAGACATAATTGTATACAATAAAACACATTTGTAACTTAAATATGCAAGTGAAATGTATAATATTATTAAGTCAACTAAGAAGCCTTGAAGTGTATAATATTAAGTTAATTGATTAGGTGAAGCGAAGTGTATAATATTAGTTGAATACCAAAGAGTCTCACTTTGCTAGATTACAAGAATTTGGAATGGTTTAAATACCAAAAATTTGGTACAGCCCTTGGGGTCATCCACTTTGGTGGAAAGGAGATGACTCACACAAATGCACAACCGCCACACGCACGCGCCAGCGCCGCCGTCCGACCGGCTGTGACGAGGTGGGGTGGGGTGTGCAAACATAATTATTTTTGCCGAAAGTTTAATTGGTATTTTTTCCACGAAATTTTAATTTTTTTTAAGGAAATTCGCACCATTTTTCCACGTTTTCCTTCACAAAAACGGCATTAGGTAGGAAATTGGGGATGCCGCAAGAATTTCGAGAAATTCTGGAAAACGACAGAGACAACCGCAGGTTTTTGTTTCGCATATCCTCAAAAAAAGATTTTCGATGGGCATGCCGATGGATATTCGGGAAATTTAATACCTTGGTACACCTGAGTCAGCACGCGTTGGTCCCCGTTCTTGCACTGGAACAGGATGGACCATCTGCCTCTGATTTTGACAATCGATTCATCGCCGAAGTTCACGCTCCCTGTGATCTTCTCATCGAGCTCTTCAAACTTAGCTCGATCTTACGTCATGTGGTTGCTCGCACCATTGTCTAAATACCAGACGTCGGTATAGACATTCTTCTCTCCGTCTACGAGGAGGTTCACAAAAACATTATCCTCGATAAGCATGACCGTCTCGGTGGTCATCTTCTCTGGATTGGGCCTCTTCTCGGCCATCATCAACTCGGGCTCCGGGCTCGTCTTCACGTCGACTGGCTCCTCCAGGTCAGTCCTCTCTCCGACCGATTCTCGCCCGGGCTCAGCGTCAATCTCGCCTTCGACGCTCGTCTCCTCGTCTCTCCGCACTTCAACGTTCCTCTCCTGTTGGACGAACATCAACATTTGCTCGTCTTCGTGGAATCTTGTCAGATTCGCTTCATCGTCGTGCTTCTTACTGCGACATTCTGATGCATAGTGCTCGAGCTTCTGACAATTGTAGCACTTCACCGTGTTCTTGTCTCTTCGGACCGTAGTGCCTTCCTGGCGGGGTGAGCTACTGCCGTGACCTTGCATGTCACGACCTCGCCCTCGTCCTCGGCCTCTACCACGTGCTCTCCGCCGTACCCGCCACGACTCAACGAGCTTGAAGAAGACTCAGCTCCATGATTCTTCTTCTGCTTGGCCACCCATTCTTCATGCATTACCAAGACGTGCTTCTCCTCTTCATTCTTCAGCGTGACGCCTCCCATTCGCTTAGCCATCGCTTCTTGGCTTGCTAGCAAATTCTCGAACTCTACAAGTGATGGTTGAACGGGCCATCCTTGTACAGCAATCACGAAGCTTCGATACTCCGGTCTCAAACTGTGAATGATGAGCGTCTTCATACGAGCCTCTCCGATGACGGACTTTGGATTTAGTTTGCCGATCTCACGACATATTGACTTGACCTTGTGAAAATACTGAGCAATTGTCATGTTGCGTTGTGAGAATGATAGTAGCTCATTTTCCAAGAGTTGTAGCCTCGCATCATTCTTCATTGAGAAAAGCGTTGTGAACGTTTCCCATGCTTCTTTAGGCGTCTTGTCGCCTCGAATGTGCTCTACCATCTCTTCTTCAATGGTGGTCTTCGGGGCAAACATCGCTTTGCCTGCTTTGATTCTCCATTTGCGCAAGATGTCGTTAGCGTCTTCCTCCCGTGGCGTAGTTTCGCTTCCGCCGATGACCTCCCAAAGGTCGTGCCCTTGTAAATAGGACATCATGCATGTTGCCCACGTGATGTAGTTGTTGCTGTTGAGTTTTTTAATTCCTCCGACGACTTGGAGATCACCCATCGTGTTGGCAATACCTCGACACAAAGAAAACTCACACAATAAAATTTCAAGAAATCGTTTCTGATGTAGAAGATCAGTTAGAACCGCAACCACATAGCATACTAAGAATTTCAAGAGACCTGACAACAACACTCACAACCCCACTCTGATACCAAATGTTAGTTCCCACTCTCCAAATCGCTTTACCAAAACACGCTACGTCGAACGAAACTCGTAGGGACAAGCCGAACTAGAACACCACTCTCCACTCTAAAATAAACGACAACAAAGTTGTCAATAAACACCAATACACTCACTTCACTCTCCTTTGTATATATAATATTTATATACGTAGTGTGAAACAAAAGAGAGGAGGAAGGAATTTCTCTTATAAATGGAGATTGAAACTACAAGTGGGAGTGAAGATTACATGATATTACACTCCTATTTATAGGAAGTAAACTTGGTATACAATTACTATTATATCCTCAAACTTGAAGATCAAGTTTCAAAGACAACTCGGTAGACAAACTTGCTAGGAAAGTATTATTATTTAATTAATAAACTATAACAACTCGCTATGCAAGTTGTGAGCCATAGTTTAAAGCTTATATTCACTGCATCGGGGTGAGCCGGCCCAGCCCACAACCTGTTAAGCCTGAATATTAAACGGTGCGGCCCATGAACCAAACCCACAATGTCACGGGGGCTGGCTGGGGCGGGTTTTTACGAGTCGAATTTAGTGGACTTTTTCGGGTCCAATTTAGTGGGCTTTTCACAAATCAAAACCAGTTAAATTTTTAGGGGTTGATATGCAATAATCATTTACATCTTTTAGTCGAACGTGTAAATGAAATTTAATACAAATTAAAATTAAAATTAATACAAACATAGAAGATAATATAGAATAACAAACAATATACCCTTAGTTGTTTTTTTTTTGTTTGCTCAATATTCGAATACTTATTTTAAAATTTGAGTAACGTAGTGCAAATAAAATTCAATCACATACTTAGAAATTCAGACACATTTTTAGAAATTAAATTATATATTATAATATACTACAAATCTACTTATATATATATATTTAAATTATCATACTACTATGTTACATTATTGTATGATATACTATAATATATCATACATAATAATAATTTTATAACTTATAATAGGCTAGTCTAATTCATTAGTAGTTCCAAAATTAACTAGTCAAATTTAAAAACATTGACTTGAGAATTAAAAAGTTGTAAGTGAATTACGAAATCGACATTATTGATGAAAATAAATCACTTGATAAGAATTAACATTAATTAGATAAAATTGATTACTTAGATATGGAAGATATTAATAAACCATCAAACTGAAACTAGTGATTAATGAAATTGATTAGTAAGTTATGAAGTTGATTAGCGAATCATAACTTGAAATTTTAAAATTAATGGATGTTGAAATTAATTTGTGAATTTTAAAATTTAGTGGTTGATTAGTGAATATGAAAGTGACAAGTGAACAATAAAATGAGAATAAGTGATTTTGAAATTATTTAGTGTATAATAAAATTAGAATAATGATTTATAAAAGTGACCAGTAATTATAAATTGTAAAGTTAAAACTAGTGAATTAAGAAACTCATAAGATATTATGTAATTATGCTTGAAACCGCTAAATATTGTAATTGATTACTTCATTATGAAACTAAAATTAAAATAAGAGAATGTTCAAATCGATTAGTGAATTTTAAAATTGATTAATGAAGTTAAAATTATTTAATTAAAATAGTAAAGAATTATATAGAATGTATACAGCAAATAAAGTAATAAACTGTGTAATATTATATATAAGGAGAATTGTTAAATTCTATTAACAAAAAATATCTAGAGTAATTTTTTTATATTTTTATTAGTATTAATGTTAAAATTAATGTTTTTTTATAAAAAAAAAAAATATGGTTTATATGGGCTTTTAAATAAGGCGGGGCGGGTTCGTGTGGGCTTCGGAGCGGGACAGGGCAGGTTCATGGCGGGCCTAAGAAAACGTAACTCAGTCTGACCCTTTTGACAGGGACAGGACTACCCTGGCCCACAAAAACATGGGGCGGGGCGGGGCAAACACACTTTTTTACGAGTCGGGGCGGGTAGGCCTGGGCCAACCCGGGCCAATTGACACATCTAATTTATGTCATATATAAACTCATTTTTTTTTCATGGAAACCTTCAATAGAATTTCACTTAGTTATTTATAAGGCGTTGCAATGTTTCAAACAAAAGGTAGGGAAATATATCCCGAGTGTTAGGACTTTGTGGTAACGAGTCGGAAGACCCAGTTCTGGCCCGACGGTAAGCAGAGGGTCCGATCTACCGGATTTCAGAATGAAGCCTCAAGCCCAAAGATAAAGGCAGCGGAGCTAGCTAAACAGAATATGCCAAGGGAATTCCCCACTCTCTAGAGATCCATCCAGAAGAAGGACGCCGGAGGAAGGTCCGCTATCAGCTGTTGGCTTGCCCAGGAAAGCTCAGGTACTGTTGTCTGTGTTTTAGGGACGACAATTATCTCGGCCGCGTGTCCGATCCCGGGCCAGACCCGGTGACCGCGCGGTGGGTAGTGACTAGGAGATTCCTCAGGTCTTCGCTGCTCTCGCACCTAGAATAAGATTCCGCGGTGCCTAGCTGCTATCCCCGTTTCCTTCTCTCCCTGGCGGAGAGACTAAATGTTAGGGCCTTGGAGGGAATAGGATTCCCGGCCCGTTACGTCGTGGTCTTCGAGGTGGCCAAGTGTGTGAACATTGATGAGAATAGTATTCCCGACCCGACACACCTTAAAGTCGTCGTCAGGGGTGGCTAGGTACGCAAGCGTTGATGAGAATAGGATTCTCGGCTTGGCGTAGGCTAGATTTGTCGTTGGGTGGTGGCTAGGTACGTGAGCGTTGATGGGAATATGATTCCCGGCTTTGCGTACTCTTGGTTCGTCATTGGGTGGTGGCTAGGTACATGAGTTTTGATGGGAATATGATTCCCGGCTCGGCGTACTCTAGGTTCGTCGTTGGGGTGATGGTCGGGAGTACGAGCGCCGGTGGGAATAGGATTCCCGCCCAGGTGTGTGTTAGAACCGTGGAGATGGATCCGACCCTTAGCCCCAGAGGGCGTAGGGGATTTGTTTATTATTATGGTTGTGCCCGTCTAGTTAATTACGGGTTGCCTACGTACCGTACTTCATGGATCTAGCCGTTACGTAGTTTGCTTTTAGGTGATAAATGAGGGTTAGTAGATATAGGGTAGCTAGATCCACTAATGGTCCCCGAGGGTTTCAATCGATATTTTGGGTAAGATACGAGTGCCAGAGACGAACTATTCTTGAAGAATAGCCCGGAAGTGGAGCAGAGCTTCGGGGGAGCTGAAGGTGCGGTGCTTAAGTGGTCGCGGAGACCAACTCGCGAGGTGGACAGAGCTCCGGAAAGCCGAAGGTGAGCCGCCTTAACCGTCTAGGGGACCGACTATCGATGTGGGAAGAGCTTCGCTTATACGAAGGTGCGATGCCTAGAACGTCGCGGAGACGGGTGGCGGGGTAGGTGGGCTTCACGAAGTGAAGAGCACCGCCCTTTGTGGGCAGAGATTCGGCGAGGCGAAGTTGCACTTTTCGTCGCTCCCTGCACTTAGGTGATGTGTGCGAGATCTTGAGAGTTCCTTGATGTTGCTAAGGACAACTCGGCCTCGCCGGTTGGGAGGGCTTCCGTATCCTCGCTTGGTGGCATGGAGCGCCCGGCTAAATGGAGGCTGAAATCTCACCCGGATGATGTAGTAGAAATCGGCCTTGGAGGGTGGCTTTGAGGTGTGACCGAAACCTCCCTTGGGGGTGGTGAGGAGTCGGCTCTTTGGTGGAGACGCGAGGGTGTTTTTGGTGGTGAAAGGGTGGTTTGTGATAGCCGAAATCCCTTGGGTGTGGATATTTCCTTCTTGTTCGAATTCTATAGGGAATTGAGCAAGGAAAGGTTAAGATGTAAGGAACTTCCTTCTAGCTAGATTTCTAGAGAGAATTTAGCATAGTAAGGGTGAAATGAAGAGAAAAGTGTGAGATTTCTAAGAGCGGTGGAGATATTTTGGCATAGTAATGGTAGGTTGGAGTCCTCCCTTTTGCTAAGATCTAGAGAGATTTTAGCATAGTAAAGGTAAGTTGGAGTGAAGATGTGATTCATGGAGAATGAGGGTATATTTATAGACTTTTGGAAGGCTTTGGGTGTAGGATGGTCTTTCTAAGGGTGATGACATCCCATGGGGGTAAAAGGGTCCATATGTAAGGGCATATGGTGTCTTTTCAATGTGGAAGAGTGCTTGAGGGGTAATTTGGGAGTTAATGAGAAGTTTGGAGGTGATTCATGTGAGTAAGACTCACTTTGAGGGTATTTGTGTCATTTGTGAGGGTGAAGACATCCTCACATGGTAAGGCATGTGTTTGGGGGTATAAAGGACATTTCTAGGGTGTCCCTTATCTTCCTTGGAGGCTAAGGAGGCATGAAGAGGTATTTTGAAGAGTTTGGCACGAGTGGTTTGCGGTTTGAGCCGCTGTTTCCTGCGGCTGGGAGGTTTCAGCCGCTGGTTCCTACGGCTGGGAGGCTTCAGTCGCAGTTTTCTGCGGCTGGTACTTCTTGGGCCATAGGTTTTGGGTGCCGCGGGCAGTCTTCGGGTGCTGCTAGTGGCCTTCGGGTGTCGCGGGAGGCCTTCGGGTACCACGGGTGTGGCTCAAGCCATAAGGGTGCGGCTTGAGCCACGGGTTCCTGTGGCAGATGCGACTTCGGCCATAGGTTTCAGGTGTCTTGGGTGGTCCTTATGTGTCGGTGTTTCTGGAGCCACAAGGGTATGGCTGGAACCACAAGGGTGCGGCTGGAGTCGCGGGAGTCTGTGGCAGGTGTGGCTTCGGCCATAGGTTTCAGGTGCCTTGGGTGGTCCTCAGGTGTCGTTGGTGGCCTTCGGGTGCCACGGGTGGCCTTCGGGCGCCGCGGCGTGCGGCTGGAGCCACAGGTTCATGGGGTTGGGAAGCTGGAGCCGCAGTTTCCTGAGGCAGGAGGGTTTGAGCCGTAGTTTCCTGAGGCATGGAAGCTTCAGCCGCAGTTTCCTGAGGCAGCGAAGTTTGAGCCGCAGTTTCCTGAGGCAGGGGAGCAAGGTTGAACCGCAGTTTCCTGAGGTAGGGGAGCTTCAGCCGCAGTTTCCCGAAGCAGGGAAGCTTCATCCGTAGTTTTCTGAGGCAGGGAAGTTTTAGCCGCAGTTTCCTGAGGCAGGGAAGCTTGAGAACTTTAGGATATAGCTTGCACGGCCTTTTTCCGGTGTCCAATCATTGCTCCGCGTGATTCCTAAGTGTTTCCTTTAGGCTTGATAGTGCATTTTAGGGGGCTTTTGAGCTGTTAGGGGTCAACTTTTCCCGTGACCAAAAATCACCAACAACAGGTACGTATATCTCAACTCCCACATTGAACTATGTGATGACATGATCTCAGTAAAATGGGTACGTAGGCAACCTCGCTATAAATGACGAGGTGCGACATCATATATTATTGCCCCCGACTCCCCCGAATACTGAAGAATCAAGACCCAAGCATCGGCCTGCCCTACAGATGTTCCGGTTCTCAGCGGTCGCCTATCCATATCCCGAGTCCAGTCCGACCGCCTCGGCGGAGGTCCCAGGTCTTTGCGGTAACAGTAAATCAAGCCTCTAGCCCAGGAAAGTCAACAAAGGCGACGAGCCCGACCTATTATCAAGCATGAGCCGTAATAGTATTTGATCCATTTTTCGGCATCAACTAGATAAATATTTCAAACAAAGTCATTAAATATATTAGCTAATTATGATTTTGTTCAATCTTAATGCTAAAATATAACAAATAAATAGAAACAGTTTTAGAGGAAACAAAAAGCATTATAATATTGATTTTTCTAATAATATGATCTCAATGATAAAACAAAGCTCAAAGATTAAATCATAGCTAATATAATTTTGTTAAACCCTATTAGTTAGTGAAAGGACAAAAAGTGGATAATTATGTGTATGATACGATCAACATGTCATATAATATATTTAGTGATCTTAATTATAATAGATTGCAATATTTCAAAAACATTATAGCCAATATGATTTTGTTAAACCCTAATGTTCAACGAGGTTGAAATTATAGGATTAAAAGAGACTTTAAGCACAAATTTGGTACAACCACACCTTTCCAGCCTCAGCTTTACACAGCTATATGCCTAAAGGCTAAAAACCACCAAATGCACTGGGACAAAATAAATAAATAAATTATATATTGATAATAATATTAAAAAGTTTAAATACAATGAAAATAATAAATTGTTATGTGTGTTTGAATTAGCTAGTGGAATTCAAGTGATTAAATAATATATTGTTAGGTTTAAGGATAATTTGTACTCACTAACATTATATAAGTCTTGCACATGTGTTTTTGTTTGGATTTTGCATGCAGATCTTATATCCTACTTTTTTAATGTTAAACAAGTATTTTTCCTATTTGAGATTATAATATTCAAATTCAAACCACTGTATTCCCTCGGATTCCTTTTGTCCCCTATGGTCCAATACTTTAATATTTGATATTTTTTTATATATATTTTTGTAATATTATTATCAACAGGGCGGCCCTGAGTGCCCTGAGTTTGTGGGAGCCCTAGGCAAATATCAATTTTGGGACCCCTTTCATAATTATAATATTAAATTTTAATGCTAAGTATAACATATATATATATATATATGTATATATTTTATTTGGGACCCCTCAGTATCACTAGGTGAAAATTTATTTTAGGCCCGGGTCTACCATGTATACCCTAGGGCCGGCCCTGATTATCAAGGCTCCATACATATCTATTATATATGTATATGTATGTATAAATATAAAATAGATTAATCTTATTAAAAAACAAATAGACAAGCTAGGGCACTTTCATTAAAGCGATCAAATTGAAAGATTAAATATTCTAGCCTCATAGATCGACTCTTGCTTTACATAGTTACACTCTTCATATATGCTTTTCATTTTACCCCACACACACACACACACACATATATATAAATATATATTTTGTTAATGCGTAAAAATGACTTTAACTTAGAGTCGGATCCAAAGTTCGGGTCCCGAGTTAGACCCGTTGAACACCTGGATGATTGAATGTTGGGTCAACGCAGGTTGATCCAATTTTTATATGTTCCGAAAAATGCACATAACATATATAATATATATATAACTTTGTAAAATATAAAAGAAACATGGATGAGGGAATCTAATATCTATATTATACAGGGACCCTTATCCCATCATCTGAAAATTTAAAAAGGGGCCTTCTAATTATATACTGATATATGAATATAATTTAATTAGTATTTTACTATTTGAGATTATAATATTCATATTTAGGTTGCGTTGGTTCAGATTAAAAAGTCCTCTTTTTGTTTTTAGAATAAAATAAACTGTTTTTCACGAATTTGGTAAAACTGTTTTTAAGAAAAACACAAAGCGATTTTAAATTTTTGTACAAGAGTCGTAAAAGTTAGGATTCCTAACTGTAAAGACGTATTTTCGCGTTGCACATATAATATGACGTTATAATCGTGAACGATAGGAATAAAGCGAGTGCGGAAAAGTAAAGAAACACCAATACTTTTTGGTAACGCAGTTCAAGAGATGATTACAAACAGTAAATCATATGAACCCAAAGCATACAATGGAAACTCCCCCTTGTTGTCGCACCAACAGCTTTGACATCCAGCACGTGAACTCTTGATGAAAGGCAAGATCCCCTTGCACACAATCAGCTACGAACGTCCTGTCCTTCTCCACTTCACTCGTGGATTGCTGATTGACTTCTCCCGAAGGTTTCTGAGAATTTCTCTATAAGTGCTAACGATATTGGACCTCATTAGCTGGGACTTATAGGAGCTTTTCCAATCATGTTTTCATGTCTTGATGACAAAATAAGCTCCTTGATACACTCCAATGATAGGAATCACGTGCAATCTTCATCTATTAATCCACCACATAATTCCCCAATCAATGCAGGGAGAGAATGGCTCAATCATTCCTTGATTAAGGCGGCTTGATAACTTTCCTAAAATATCTACCAGCTGTCATGATACCAAGGACGTCAATACTTTCCATAAATAGACAAAATGAAATCATGAATAATTAAATACTCAATAAACGAAATTCATATTTCAATAAACTCCCACTTTGGAAATTTATGGAACAGTTGATTTCAGGAAGCCGCAGAGATCTCAGGCACATATAAGGCAGAGCAGAGCAGGCAGGGATACATCTGTTGTCATGTCAGTGGAAGCAACATTAGACTTTTAGTACTTGTAAACCTGCAAAAAATTTAGTGATCCTGAAGATATCCTGAAACATTTCAACCACAGACGTGCAACAACCAAAACATTCATTCAAACATAACAAGCAAAAAGTCACACATAAACATATAAGCAAGAATATCTAGTGATGCATGAGTTTGAAACTGAGAAAATATAAAGGCTAAAAATGATTACAACGTCTGTGATTTCTCCCCCTTGGGCCAGGAATTGCCGAAGGGGAACCGACTCAAATTGGCTTAGGATGAGCGAGAAGACGACGATCCTTCCTCGTAGTCTTCATCTTGTTCACTAGTAGTCTTCTTGACGATAGTTTTTGAAGCATCTGCTTATACCCCATCAGTGTCAGCTTCTTCATCAGTGTATTCATCTTCTTTCTCTGAGGATTCTTCATCAGGAGTGTCTTCGGCGCTCTCCTTGTCATCCATGTTGTCATCATCCTGGGTGACTTCCTTGTCACCATCAGCAGGGTCTCCAGTAGGAACATGAACATCCTTGGGATCGATAACAGCTGAGGTCATGTCATGGGCTGGAGGAGGCTCAGAGTCAGAGCAAGAAATCTCCGGGATTTTGGCCAATGTACGACCTTCAACATATGCTTGACTTGTATTGACCCACTTCTTCTTCTTCTTCTTCTTCTTCTTCTTCTTCTTCTTCTTCTTCTTCTTCTTCTTCTTCTTCTTCTTCTTCTTCTCCATGGCTCTCTTCTTCTTCTTAGGCAGGTAGCTCAACTGTTTCCATGGTCTCCTTAATAGGAGAGTTCTTCTCCAGTAACTTGATCTGTTGAGCGTGAATGATATGAACATTGTACATAATCAGTCACTGCAGTATGGTCTGTAGACTTGAAAGACTCCAGCAGGAACCTCAGGGGAGGTTATCATATCTGTAGGTAGAGTAGATGGTTCATGAACTGGTACCGCAGCTACTGGTATGTCAGGAACAGTCATGGGAGGTGGAGAGCTAAATCTTTGAAGCATGTATGAAGCGTGAAAAGTATAAACCTGTATATCATAATCCTAAAGGATACAAAATGCTAAAGCTTTAAATACAAACCCTAGAACATAAAAATGTGTGTGCCTAAGAGAGTCCTATGACATAATATTCAAGCCCTAAACCAAAAATATATATTCCTACCCAAAAAAAAACATGCATGTAACGATAATAAGTGCAAGCAAACACCGGAGTGATAATTGGGGTTATAAAATGTTTTGAGGAAGATTTTTAAAAAATTATAACTCGGAACACACAACATTCCAAACATGGAGAAAAAAAAATATTTTTGGGTTTTGCATTTGAAGAGTATATGAAAGACAAAAAGAAAAAAAAACACAAACACGAATCACTCAAAAATACAAAAATAAAATTTACGCCAAAAAAAAAGAAGAGCAAATTAGATAAGTATATCAAATGTGGCCAATGCCAATCTTGCTCCGAAAATCCTCAAAGCGTGTGGCTTCAAGAGGTTTAGTGTGGATGTCTCTGATGTGACCTGATGTTGTGATATGAGTCTTGATAGCGGTCTTTTGTTCCACCAACTCCCTTTTGAAGTCATGAATTGGATTGTTCGAGAATCTTATATCACAACTTTTAACACTGTTAGCTTTAGGTATCCATTCACGTCGAAATTTTCCAGTGTTGAAACTTTTGATATCTCCATCATTTGTTCTTAAAATTATTTTCCTTCCATTGTAGAGATTTTTAAATAGAATCTTGCACTGATCAATGGTGTGTCCACTAAAATGACAAAAGTCACATCGTGTTACAACACGAGTTTTAACAAGAGAATCAGATTGTTTTTCAGTACAAGGAACAAAGGTAGTATCTAAAGGAGGAAAAAATTTCAACACTGGTTTTTGAGAATTTAAACAAGAAGACATGGAAATACACCGCTTTTTAATAGCTCTGGGCAAGAACGAGTTCACCTGATTTGCTGGAATATCGCAATGATCATCTTGTTGAGTAGGAACAATGACGATGTCTTCAATTTTCTCTTTTGTTGTAGATTTTGAGAAACCAATGCCTCTCAACCCTCCAGTTCCTTTTGATTGTTCAATCTTTTCATCAAGTTTCTCTTTTCCTTTGTTAAACTTTGAAATGGAATCTTCAAGGGATTTGATTTTGAGATCTTTTTCGGTGAGATTGTGATTGAGCTCATCATTCGAACTTTTTGAGACACTCAATTCTTCTTTTAGAGACCCATTTTCCTTCTTGTATTCTTCAACCTGCATGATTAGTGACAAATTTTCATCCAGAACTTTTGAATTTTGTTTGCATACCTGAATCCATTTTTTGAACATTGTGTGGTAAAGTTCTTGAACATCCGCATCTGTTGGTGCACCACCATCTTCACCATAAAAAAGGTAGCTTCCGAGAGAGCTTGTAAGCGCCACAAAGTGATTGACCAGACCACCTTTCTCGTTATTTTCATCATCTTCATCATCAGAACCATCTTCACTAGTGGTTGTGTGGGATGACTTGGATCTTTGCTTCTTTACAGCGTTGATACATTCATTTTGGTAATGACCATAGCCTTCACATCCCCGATATTTTACTCCTTTGATAGATCTTGATGAATCTTCAGAGTTGTTCTTCTGATTTGTTGATGATTTTTGGCCGTCTTTAGAGCGATGTTTCTTTGTATAGAATTTCTTTAACTCCCTGCCAAAATTTTTTGTTAGTACAACAAGATCATCAATATTTGAATCATCATTACCTGGATCAGCAGTGGATGAATGGAATGCAAGACTTTTCTCCTGATTGAATTCAAGATGATTCAGTTCAAAGGTCTTCAAGATTCCCATCAATTCTGCTATGGTCATAGTCTCAATCTTCTTGTTTTCTTCTATGGCAGAGATCTTTGGAAAAAAAAATTGGGAAGAGATCTTAGGGTCTTCCATATCAATTCAGCATCAGAATATCCTTTTCCAAGACGAGAGGCTTGATTTGCAAGTTCTAGTAATCGAGCGTTGAAGTCAGAAACGGATTCATTCTCCTCCATTTTTAGATTTTCAAATTGAGATGCAAGATGTTGTCTCTTTGAGGCTCTAACAGTATCAGTTCCTTCATAAAGAAGTTGGAGATATTCCCACGCCTGTTTAGCAGTTGTGCAGGTGGCCATTTGGTTGAATTGTCTCTCATCTATTGCGGACACAATGGCGTTGAGGGCTCTAGAATTAGCCAGAGAGGATTCTTTTTCAGCAGCATCCCAGCTTGCAAGGGGCTTTGGTGTCGCGACACCATTGACGACACTGACAGGAGCAGTCCACCCATCAACAATACTAGGTCATGCGTTGCCATCAATTAATTGAATGTAGATGATCATTCTCGCTTTCCAATAAGAGTAGTTCAAACTATCCAGTATAGGAGGCCTCACGATTCTAGCAGTTTCTCTAGATTCCATTTTGAAAATAGTCTAGCATATTTTTTCACGCTTTCTCTGAAACCAAAGCAAACGTTAAACGTACCTGCTCTGATACAATTTGTAAACGATAGGAATAAAGCGAGTGCGGAAAAGTAAAGGAACACCAATACTTTTTGGTAACGCAGTTCAGACTTCCTGTCACTACTTCTGCGGGGCACTCACCCAGATTAATCAACCAAGAGTTACAAGAGATGATTACAAACAATAAATCATATGGACCCAAAGCATACAAAGGAAACTCCCCCTTGTTGTCGCACCAACAACTTTGACATCCAGCACGTGAACTCTTGATGAAAGGCAAGATCCCCTTGCACACAATCAGCTACGAACGTCCCGTCCTTCTCCACTTCACTCGTGGATTGCTGATTGACTTCTCCCGAAGGTTTCTGAGAATTTCTCTATAAGCGCTAACGAAATTGGACATCATTAGCTGGGACTTATAGGAGCTTTTCCAATCATATCTTCATGTCTTGATGACAAAATAAGCTCCTTGATACTCTCCAATGATAGGAATCACGTGCAATCTTCATCTATTAATCCAGCACATAATTCCCCAATCAATGCAGTGAGAGAATGGCTCAATCATTCCTTGATTGAGGCGACTTGATAACTTCCCTTAAATATCTACCAGCTGTCATGACATCAAGGACGTCAATACTTTCCACAAATAGACAAAATGAAATCATGAATAATTAAATACTCAATAAAGGAAATTCATGTTCAACCAAGGTATAAAATACCGCTTGTCGATTTCGTTTCGCATTTTCCGTTTTACGGATATATCGCTTGCCGATGGGTATGTCGATGGGCAAATCGGAAAAAAAAGGGCATGCCGCATACCGCATATACCGCACTTTTCGCATGGGCATACCGCATGCCGATGGGGTTTTCGACGGATATTTTGTAAAAAATATTTGAGTATTTAAGCAAGATATTTATATAGGTTCAAAACTACATATTTAATAAATACAAGACATAATTGTATACAACAAAACACATTTGTAACTTAAATATGTAGGTGAAATGTATAATATTAAGTCACTTTATTAGTTGAAGTGTATAATATTAAGTCAAATAATATTAAATGAATATTATTTGAAGTGTGTAATATTAAGTTAAATTATTAGGTGAAGTGTATGTGTATGTGTATGTTAAGTGTGAATGTGTGATATTAGTTTAATAACAAAAAGTCCCACATTGATAGATAACAAGAGTTTGGTGATGTTTATATACCAAATATTAGGGACAAGGGCTTGGGCCCTTTGGGTCATAGGATTTTGTGGATGGGGGAGGACTCACACAAATGTTACACCACCACACGCGCGCGCGCCGCCGTCCGGACGGACGTGGCGAGGCGGGGTGGGGTGGGGTGCTCTTGTGTGAGTATTATTATTTTTGCCGAAAGTTTAATTGGTATTTTTGCCGAAATCTACCAAAATTTTAATTTTATGCGAAATTCCAATCATTTTTCGCAAATTTTACTCACCATGCGAAAAGTGCGAAAAATGGTAAAAATCCAGCGAAACAAAAGGGTTTTCGTTTCGCATTTCTCCGAAAAACGAAAATCGGTCGAAATGTCGACCGATTTTCGCGAAATTTTGAACCTTGGTTTCAACACTAACTTTTTGTTTTTTAAAAATAAAAATAAAAGAGTTCTTAGTCTATTTTAGTCGTCTTACCCTAAATATATTTATATTATCAAACGCAAAATCAGCTTTTGTTACCACGGACAATTGTTTTATAAATAGCTTACTAAACACCTATCTATTTTTTTAAAAAACAATTAAAAAAAAAAAAAACCTAAAACATTTTAAAAAAAAACAAACTATATCAAACAGAAACAGTGTCACATACTCATATATATATATATAATATTATATTTAAATATTTAAATTTTCAACATGAAAACGGTCGAGTGAAGATCATGCACCAGGAACATGATTGGCCTTGCACATGGTATGATGCAACGTATAGATTTCGATATATATATATATATATATATTCTAATAGAAAATCTGAAAGTATATGATCAGAGCTCAGAACAAGTATATGTAAACTTGGTTGAGAAATAAATAATCAAATATAATGGTATATATTGTAGTACAATTAATCACAAGACAGAAGCTGGAATAGCTCAGTTGGTTAGAGCGTGTGGCTGTTAACCACAAGGTCGGAGGTTCGACCCCTCCTTCTAGCGCATATCGCTTACATTATATAATTTTGCTATTAATTGATTTTTTTATTTAATTATAAGGTCCTGGCTTTACATGAAATATGAAAAATTACTATTGATGAAAATAAAGTTTTTAATATATATATTTTTTTTACTATAAATGAGTCTAATTAGACCCAAAATCGAATCTAGGACCGAAACCTAAACATTAGTTTTTTGGTACAAACGGTCGTAGCTCTTAAAGATGGGTTTCTTCAGTTTTTAATTTAAAAAAACTGAATAATAAGGTCCAACTCCTTTTAAGAGCAAAACCGATACCGGAGACCCTGTTGTACAACCCTATTGTGTATCCATTTAACCTAATTAATGTAGTCAAATATTTTTAAAATGATAAACTAATTTCATTTACATAAATTAAACCTAATTAATTTAATTATATTATTTAATATTTTGATATTTTTAACAATTTTCTATATCCGTCAATTGATCGATGTAATTAATAAAATAGAAATATAAATGTCATATATAATTAGTATAAAAAACACTTAATAACATCTATAAAATGTAAATTTTTGCTCCTTAATCGTGTCTAGTTGGATCCCATCTTTTTTTAGTCGTGTTTATCGTTATTTAATTGTGTTAATCGTGTTTGATACGGTTGGACCCATATTTATTTATGATAGACCCAAACTCATTTCAATTGTGTGTAACTGCTTCGTGTCCGCCTCTAAATTGCCACATATATATATATGGCAAGTCTCTTGCTAAAATAATATTATTTTTTCTCATTTTATTTAAATGAAGTTGTTTTTCTCTAGTTAGTTGTCAAATGTTATTTTCTCCCTCAAAATTGAAGTAATAAAACTCTCAATATAAATTATTTAATTATAGTGATAAAATAACATATCCACTATTTTATAGGAATACAAAAAGAAATCCTAAATTTCAAAAGTTTTCAATATCAAAGGAAAACAAACACCTCATTGCTTAGGTGGCAAAATCTCTCCCATAAAGTGCAAAACATTATATCCAAAGCTCACATCACACTCTTTGTGGCTCACAATTGGTTGCGTTTGGATAGGCCTTTCATGGTTGGTGTTGGTGCAAAACTCACAATTTATTGACTATATTTAAGTGGGATATTTGGGTTATATTCAAGGTATATTTTTAATATTTACCTTTGAGAAAGAAGTAATATTCAAAACCACAAAACAATTATGGTCTGTCTACGAGAGACCGAGACGCACGCATGTATATTTATGATGAACTTTAAAAATAATAATGTCACTTTTAATTATATAGAGTCATGCGCAAGAATATTATCTCAAATTAGAGTGAATTAAACTTTCACATTATTTTGTAACTTTCGAATACTATTACCGCTAATATTTTTATTTATTTATTGAAAATACCCCTTATTAAGCTAATTTTCGTGCACACACTAACATTTTGCGTTGATATCTTAACGTAAAAGAATATTATGTTATTTTAAAAACAATGCAATATATTTCAGACACAAATCAAAATTAAGGGAGAATTTATCTCTTTTGGAAATATAAGATACTTAATGTGTAAAATATAACATAAAAAAAAATATAACATCAAAATTAAGTTGTCATTTTATCGCTCGAACTTATCACTTTATATCATAATACTTGTTGATGTCAGATTTGGCAATCCCCTTATTATGACATAAATACCTAAATATAGGCCCTTACACTATAAAGCAAGCAAGTGTGCTTGCTTTGATGGGATGGGTTAGGTAGCTTTCTATCAGACCCTAGGCCATACTTTACTTTTTAAGTCAGACTATTGGTTGTATCTCACTCATGAGGGTAGTTACCATGCTCTCAATGCCTATATATACATCCATTTTGGATGAGAGGACGGGAGAGATGGGAGAGAAGAGGGAGGAAACAGATTTTAGAGGGGAAGAGTGCTTGTAACCAGAGGAAATCAAGAAGAGAATACAGAATATTTTACATCGTCATTTCTTTGAGCGTTCTTAGTTAATAAACGGAAGAAACCGATCCCTTTTCTTTAAAAACAAGGATCAATCCTTGTGATTGTTGAGCGTACAGGAACGCCCCCAACAATACTCTCACGAAATCATTACTTTATATCTATGTTATTCAAATTCTCTTGTAAAATTTCTGCATAAATTCAACATTTTTTTTAACGAAAACATCATAATTTTCAATAGAGAAAATGACGACGTAAGTATCCAAAGTCATTGAAAATTTGATAGTAAGTTTTCATTATTTTTTTTGGTAGCGAAAGCCGTCAAACTCTTATTTTATGTATTTCATCGTATTTTCGTCCAGAACCGCGCCACGTGTCACTTTTTTTAAATCCATTAAATTTAGTGTTCTTTGTCATTAATAAATTAGTGTAATATTTTTAATTAAAAATAATATATTTTATAAGTTCAAAAACGTAACACGTGATGCGGTTCGGACAAAAACACGACGGAAGACAGTATGACAACTTTGTCCAAAAAGAAAATGAAAACTTTATATCCATTTTTAAAAACTTTAGATACTTATGCCACTAACGACAGAATGACGAGCCTCGGGATTTCGACAAAAGTCGGAAAAAACCAGTGGCCGTTGTCGTTTGAGTGACTCAGAGAGAGACCAACCACCGAAATCTCACCCTTTTTCTTAGCCATACATATATACATATCGAGATATAGAGAGAGAAACACACCAGAAGAAGAAGAAGAAGATGGCCATGGCGTTGGCGCTTCGGAGGCTCTCCTCCTCCATCGACAAGTCAATCCGTCCCCGCTCCAATGGCGCCTCTCTCTACTACATGGTCCTTCCCTTTTCCTTTTCCGTTTCTTGTATATTTTCCCGGGAAACAAACAGACGAGCCTGGAAATTATGGTGACTCTGTAATGATAGTAATCTCTTTCTTCTGTGTTTACAGTCTTCTCTGCCTAACGAAGCTGTCTACGAGAAGGAGAAATGCAGTGTTCCGGTGAGTTTCAAGCGAAACGGAATCGCTTTGTGTCTGAATTTGTTTGGAGATTTGATTTGGTTACGGGTTTTTTGCAGTGGCCTAAGCAATTGAACGCTCCGCTCGAAGCGATCGACCCCGAAATCGCGGATATCATCGAGCTCGAGAAAGCTCGACAATGGAAGGTAGGGGCTTAACTGCTTTAGATGATGTTTGAACTCTCGATTTTGACATTGTAGACGAGTGTAGTTAGTTACAGAATTCATCGAACTAACAGATTTTGGCGGGAAAGTCGGTTACGATCGATTGACGGCTTACTATGTAACGGTGTTAGCGGATCGATTATGTCATAATGATTAGCCGAAATTGTGAGGAATTACAAGAGATAAAAGTCTTAGAAGTTAGAACATCGTTGTTTATCGCCTATTTTCGAGACAGAGAAATTGTCAAAACTAGTGTGTACGCGTGTATGATCGATTATAGTGGATCTTTTCTTGAAAATCTACAATCCGTTCCTGAGATTGGATCGAATCGGGTTTCGGACAATAATCCTCACAGAACCGAACAATTTTTTGCAGTCGCTAGATAGTACAGTACTCTTATGTTTTGAATTTTCGAGTATGAACATCATATTTGTTGTCTTTGTGTGTGTATATAAAGGGATTAGAGCTCATTCCATCGGAGAATTTTACGTCCCTCTCCGTGATGCAAGCAGTTGGGTCTGTGATGACTAACAAGTACAGCGAGGGATATCCCGGCGCGAGATACTATGGAGGGAACGAGTACGCTCGAGTTCTTGAGCTTTGCTCATCATAATATATGACGTGTCTGCTATTATAATAATTAATTTGAGTGTAATTAGCCGGGTATTGGTGTTTCAGGTACATCAACATGGCAGAAACCTTGTGCCAGAAGCGCGCCTTGGAAGCGTTTCGGTTGGACCCAGAGAAATGGGGGGGTATAATAATTTACTGTGGTTTCAGTTATCTCGAATTGTTCTTGGGACTTTTATATTACAGGATTTAAGATATACCGAGTGTTAATATTTTTTTTCCTTCCCTTTTTAACGTGGCAGTGAATGTGCAATCTCTTTCCGGATCTCCTTCGAACTTTCAGGTGTACACTGCGTTACTGAAACCCCACGAGAGGATCATGGCACTTGATCTTCCTCACGGTGGACATCTTTCTCATGGTTATCAGGTATTTTTCGGGATTCAGTTATTTATTTTTTCAAGATTCTTCTGGGGTACGAAGATGTTGCAGACCTCGGATATGTTCAAATTGAACTAATATTAGCACATACATTGTGCAGACTGATACCAAGAAGATATCCGCTGTGTCCATTTTCTTCGAGACAATGCCATACAGATTGGACGAAAGCACTGGCTACATTGACTATGACCAGGTTAGCCTTATCGTTTCTTCGACTCTAGAGAGATCTATGAGCGTAATTTGATGATTTAAGTAACGAATTTACTGCGATATTACAGTTGGAGAAAAGTGCCACATTGTTCAGGCCAAAACTGATTGTTGCTGGTGCTAGTGCATATGCGCGTCTATACGATTATGCACGTATTCGCAAGGTGAGTTTTTTTGCAATCGTTTCTTCAATTTATTGCGTAAGTGACATTGATCCCCCGTCAAATTTACTCATTCGTGTTATATTCCCGAAAAACTTTGTTTTAGTGCAGTTTCTTTATCCTTAATTTCTATTTTGGTGTACTTTTTTCCCTATGAATTTCTATTTTCGTGCAGAATACTTCTCTTTCTATTATGAATTTATCAATGGTAATGCCATTGTAAAGAATACTCTATATATAAAAGTGAGATAAAGAAATTAAAAAATTGGTAGAAACCAAAATTAAAACCATTTTTGACGAGGTAACGTGTGAACTCAGACCCGATTTTTGTATTGCTTATCAGGTCTGCGACAAGCAGAAGGCTGTGATGTTGGCAGACATGGCCCACATCAGTGGATTGGTCGCCGCTGGTGTCATACCCTCTCCTTTTGACTACGCAGATGTTGTGACCACCACAACCCACAAATCACTCCGTGGGCCTCGTGGAGCCATGATTTTCTACCGAAAGGGTTTGAAAGAAGTCAACAAACAAGGGAAAGAGGTGAGATTGCTGAATAATATGTGCCTCGGAAGCCGGTGTAGATACTGCCATGCTAAAAGCTTTCTCATAATTAGGGGTGGAACCGGTGTTCCGTCGTAAATAATTTTTTTTATTAAAATAACCTTAAGAAAAACAAGAAGTAAGAAGTATTAAAACTCGGGTTGGGACCAGAAACCGGAACCATAATCGGTGTAAACTGGCTTAGAAACCTGTTTCCCTGTTTTTGTCTTCTACCCCGGATTTTTCCGTTCTCAGATCAGATTTCCGGTATAAAACTTCCACCCTACTTCAATTTAAGGTTATATACCGAATTCAAGTGTTGATCGTAGTTGTTAATTCTTCATGAAGGTGTTCTATGACTATGAAGACAAGATTAACCAGGCCGTCTTTCCGGGGCTTCAAGGTGGTCCCCACAACCACACCATTACTGGTTTAGCAGTTGCACTGAAACAGGTAAAACCACCACATATCGTTGAAATCGTATGATTGTTGTTTGTTATGCCGAACTGAAACAGGTAAAACCACCACATATCTTTGAAATCGTATGATTGTTGTTTCTTATGCCGACTTTCGCATTACTCTGTTGTTTCAGAAATATTTGCTCCGTATATGTGATTATAAAAGTATGCGGTGCTAATGTGTTCGATACAGCATACCATTTCCTTGACATCCCTCTAAAATGCTATCTCGCTTCGCTTCATACCCGAAACCTTATTATGATATGTTCCGGTTATTTTCTACAGGCAACTACTCCGGAGTACAAGGCGTATCAAGAGCAGGTTCTCAGTAACTGCTCAAAATTTGCACAGGTATCAAAATAATATGTTATTTCTTGTCATCTTCTTTGACCAATTAGGGCTGATCAGCCATTTTAATTTATGGAATTTGGCTCGATTTTCAGACTCTGTCCGGGAAGGGCTACGAACTTGTCTCCGGTGGAACCGAGAACCATTTAGTTTTGGTTAACTTGAAGAGCAAGGTAACATTGTTGAAAGCTGCTTTTGTTTTCCCTTTCGACACGAAGTTGCAAATCAGCTTGATAGATAAATCAATATTGAACTATTTTTCGTGTGAAGTACGGAGTATCTAATTCTGTAATTTTTATAAAAGGGCATTGATGGCTCCCGGGTTGAGAAGGTGTTGGAAGCTGTCCACATTGCCGCCAACAAGAACACTGTTCCCGGTGATGTATCGGCTATGGTTCCTGGTGGCATCAGAATGGGTAAATGAAGGACTCTTCTGCACGAATTATAAATCAAGTGCAAGTTTAAAATACGATAGTTTGCATGACCTTCATTTAAAAACCGAGTCTTCATTATTCTTCTACTTGAGAAAATCTACTAAGCAATTTCTTGCGCGTTACAGGAACCCCGGCTCTCACTTCAAGGGGATTTGTGGAAGAGGATTTCGCCAAGGTGGCGGAGTTCTTTGATGCTGCAGTGAAACTGGCACTGAAGATCAAGGGAGAATCGAAAGGTTAGTTTAATATTTTATATATTTTTCGCTTTCACGTTTCTGGTTCGGTTTGTTCGAACGTAGCTGACACGAGCTTCGGGTGTTTAACTTGTGAAACAGGAACAAAGTTGAAGGACTTCGTTGCCACATTGCAAACTCCGAGCTTTCAATCCGAGGCTGCGAAGCTCAAACACGAAGTTGAGGAGTTCGCCAAGCAGTTCCCGACGATCGGGTTCGAGAAAGAGACCATGAAGTACAAGAACTGAGGAAAACAAGCTCCCCTACTCTCAGGTATTTGATTTTTCATCACTCTTTCTTGATTTTTGTCTTTTATTTTATTACCCTGAATTTTTCGTGTTGGTGCGCTTTCCCCTCTCAACTTTTTTTATTAGCAAAATCTCCACCAAACTTGTAAATTATAGCAAATTTCTCAGTGATCGTTGAACAATTGACGGGTTTCATCAATTTAATACCACGTGCAAACCACATGTTTGCACATCTCTGATGATTTCGTCTCTAAACACTAGCATGTGCATTGACACGTGGCTGTTTATTTCGCTCAACGACAATAGGAAAATCGCTCCAATTTACAAGTTCAAGGCAAATTTAGGGGAACAACTGATAATTACTCTGTATGAATTCTTTTAAGCGGTCTAAAATTCGATTTGATATTTTGATAGATTGATTATTAGGGTTAGAGAAGTTTATGATTGGAATTTATGTTGATTTTTTTTTTCAGGAGACATGAAGAAGAGCTTTTTCCTGGTTTAAAACTTCAAGGACCCATCTTTCTTAATATGGGTTATTTAGAGTTCTCTATATTCATGGAATATATATATAATATGTACATACTGTATTGGAGCTCTTTAATTATTAATGCAATAAAGAGAGTACAAACGCACGTTACACTTCTTATATTATGTCTCATAGTTATAATGCTGTATTGTCATGCTAAAAGAATTGCATCTTTAGAGGTACGTAATTGGACAAAGCAGAGCAAACATTTTTTTCAATATTATTTCTAATGGGGGGTAAAAAAAATTGCGTTGATGCCCGGTTTGGATCTGTTTCCGGCCCGGTTTCACTATCATATTGCAGAAACGGGCAATATATATATTCATTTTCTACTTTCAATTTTCCTTTAAAAAAAAGTTGAAATATCAAGGGTATGTTTATTTTATTTATTTATTTTTATAGAAATGTGTCTCCCTATCATTTGCAATTTTACATCATACAAAAAGAATAGATTCATTCCCAAAAGAATAAAAGAATAATTGTGACAAAAATACTCAAAATTATTTGAAATAACACGGCATATTCTCAAACTTTCAATTGCACTAAATAGATACTTAAAGTCGTAAAATCCGCATTTTAATTAATCTCATCTCATGTTTCTCTATTAACATTTTTTTTCACGTGTACGTTACAAATTTACACTTTTCTTTTTCCTTTTCACATTTTGGGAGTTCAAAATTTTTAAAACTTCAATTGAGTCTTACACACGTGTAAACAGCTTAACAATAAGAAAGACTATGGTAGAAAACCAAACGAAAACACAAACTTAATAACTTTTAATACTTATTCAACTATTTTAAAAAACTTAAGATATTTTTACCGTAACTTTTCTTTTGTATGAATGAATATATTCAAGATATTTATTCAAAGAAAAGAAATGAAAAAAGATAAAAGATGAAATCCGTTACAACGTTCAAGTTTCCCGCACGAAGCAGAGCTCTTCTCCTTCTCCTCCTACTGATGGCGACTCGGACGATCCTGACTCGCTCGGCTCACCCAATCCTTAAACGCACCCCGTTTCAGCGTCGTTTCGTCAAAACGACGCCGTTTTGCGCCCAATCTCTCCCCTGCCCTCTCTGGTCTTCTTCCTTCCCTCTCTGCCTCCCCAAATCCGCCATTTCTTCTTCTTCTTCTTCTTCTTCTTCTTCTTCCTTGCGATCTCTCTCTTCTCTCTCGGCTGAATCCATGGCGTCCACGGCCAATCCGCTCCTGGAGGACTTCGACTTCCCTCCCTTCCACGCCGTCCAGGCCTCGCACGTCCGGCCGGGGATCCGCGCGCTGCTCAAGAGCCTCGTAAGCCCTCGAGGGTTTTGTGGTTCGGTTTTGGATTTAGTTGATTGATTGAGTTTTTTTTTTTGTTTCAGGAGGAGGATTTGGAGGAGCTGGAGAGGAGTGTGGAGCCGAGCTGGGGGAAGCTGGTAGAGCCGCTGGAGAAGATCGTTGACCGGCTGAGCGTGGTCTGGGGGATAGTCAACCATCTGAAGTCGGTCAAGGACTCGTCGGAGCTTCGATCGGCCATTGAAGAAGTCCAGGTACTGCGAGTCTGTTTGGATTGAAGAGAGTAGGGGAAGTCGTTCTGTTTGGGTTTTGAATTTATACGTTTGTTTGTGGTTTTGTTGCAGCCTGAGAAGGTGAAGTTCAGTCTTAGATTGGGACAGAGCAAGCCGATCTATGAGGCGTTCAAGGCGATCCGGGAGTCTCCTGATTGGAATTCGCTGAGCGAAGCTCGCAAACGGATCGTCGACTGTGAGTGAACTGACGCGCAATCAAATTCGTTTCGTTACTGTTTGAAACAATTCAATTCTTTATCTTAATGATGTTGATTCTTAGACGTTGAAATCACAGTCAACGATGAACTTGAACAAAACAGAAATCTGATGAACCCCATGAGATATTCCTTCATCCCGAGATTTCTCGCAAAAATAATATACCCCAATGAAACAGTTAACTAGCTGATCTTCTATGTATAGTAATCAGTTTGTTACATCCTTAGCCTTTCAACATGGACGCTGTTAAATAGACCATGAAGTGTGGTCATCGACTCTTGCCACGCCCCAGTAGATAATCGAGCTCACATTCAACTTTCGATCATCACTGAAATCTGCAACGTTTGAAGATTAAAGCTATTTGAGTAGTTATTTGGTATTTTATAGTAGCTGGACTAAGAAGTCTCAATTGAGAGTGCTGAAAGGAGTTTAGTTACTCACTGTTTGACTGTGAAGCCATAAGTTTATGTTACCCATACCCGATTTTTGGCTTCTTTAAAACATTAAACTCTTAATTCAAATGTAAGAATACAGTCAAATCAAAATTATTTATGCTTGTGCTTGATATCACCTGAAGCTTTAAGTTTAATCATTAGTCTATACTTGTCTGTTTAACACTCATGTGCCTGTGCAGCTCAAATAAAGGAGGCGGTTCTCCTCGGTGTTTCCCTTGAAGATGAACAACGAGACAAGTTTAACAAAATTCAACAGGTTATCTGACTTCTCTGGCTTGTGTGTACATATTTTTCTTAAAGAAATAATACGTTACAACTTACAACTTCAGTTAGAAATAGTACGGAAAACTTTGTTCTGGAAAAAAGACTTACTTGTTAGCTTACCTCACAACTAACAACTTCAGTTAGAAATAGTACGGAAAAAATTGTTCTGAAAAAAAGACTTACTAGTTAGCTTACCTTATTCTAATTGCTACATGATTAGAAATAATCAGATGAAGCTAAATTGTTTCTTTTTCCCAGTGATAAAATACCAAGTTTACGAAGAACACTTCACATCCCCTTAATAATCTGTCACGATTTAATTTGCAGGAACTTGAGAGACTATCTCAAAAATTTGAAGAGAACGTCTTAGACGCCACAAAAAAGTTTGCAAAGTTAATCACGGATAAGAAAGAAATCGAGGGACTTCCAGCTACTGCTCTCGGGATGGCTGCACAGACAGCTGTTTCAAAGGTATATATATGCTTAGCAGCAATTCCTTTTAATTTAACTTATACTCGCACTTTCCCATAGAAATTTATTTTGGTGCCTTTCACCATTTGAATTTTTAAGAGGCAAAGTGCGCCATTAAGCAAAATTTAGGACAGATCCCCGCATTTACTCTTAATTTTTGTAGCATAATCTGATAGAAAAATGCTGATACATGGTGATGGTGTCTGTATCTTCAGGGACATGAAAATGCTACTGCTGAAAATGGGCCTTGGATTATCACCCTTGATGGCCCAAGTTTTATGTCCGTGATGCAACATGCGAAAAACCGGGAATTACGTGAGGAGATTTATCGTGCTTATGTCACACGCGCCTCAAGTGGAGATCTAGATAATACTGTAATTATTGATGAAATTTTGAAACTTAGACTGGAAAAGGCCAAACTTCTCAACTACAATAACTATGCCGAGGTAGGTTTATTTGATTTATTAATAGAAAAATAATTAATCTTCTGTAACAAGAAATATTAAATCGAATCTAACAGGTAAGTATGGCTACAAAAATGGCAACTGTTGAAAAAGCAGAAGAGCTTCTGGAAAAGCTTCGTACTGCTTCGTGGAACGCTGCAGTTCAAGGTGGTGTATTCATGTACAATCTCTTTAATAGTTAAAATTTATTTGCTTCATTGTGTAAAAATTTGTAAAGAATTTTATGATCCTTAAATTTTGCGTCGTGGGACAGAGCAGATTCTCTTGAAATTTTATAATATCTTATATTGCTATGATTTATTTGCTTCATAATATCGATAAAATAAATCATTTCCACTGTAAATGACGTTGGGTTTCCTTTTGTGTTACAACAAGGCGATCTTAGTTAAATTTTACTCTAAGATATGATGATACAAACGTAATGTACCATCTGAATATTAAGAGACTATTATTACTTATAAATTTCAGGAGAATTCGCTCTTCTTTTAAGCAGGACAGTTTAGACTAATTTCATAGCTTTATTATTCAGGCTATTATAAACCATAGTATTGATGATAAAAATAATTTCCATTTTTAAATGATGTTGATTTTTCTTTAACTTCCATGTCTTAGATAATGAGGACCTTAAGGAATTCTCCAAAAAGCAAGGCGCATTGGAAGCCGATAATTTAAATCATTGGGATTCAAGCTTTTGGAGTGAAAGGCTGCGGGAGTCGAAATATGACATCAATGAGGTTGGGTTTCTCTCGTTCTCTCGTCAAAGTATGATGTATCATTTTGAATATGATTAATTGTAGGCTTTTATAATTTTACATTAATCAAGCAAACTAAGTATTCATAGCGGTAAAAAGTGATCATCTTTGAATATTATAGTATTAATGTTATATCTCATCATGATTCAGTTGCAACTCTCTTTTGTACCTAATTCTTTTTTATGTTTTGTGATGTCATAATTTCCAAGACTTTAAACTTATAAACTTCAAATGCTACAGGAAGAGCTGCGACCATATTTCTCATTGCCAAAGGTCATGGATGGCCTTTTCAGCCTTGCAAAGACCCTCTTCGGGATTGAGGTTGAGGCGGCTGACGGTCTGGCTCCAGTATGTTTCTCAGTTTTTTCATTTGTGATTTGTTTTTAGCTATTAAGTAATTGGTGATACTGACCCTTTGAATTTCATCATAATCTAAGCCTAAATAATTCCTATCTAACGGAAGAAATATTTACATATGCACTAACTTATACGCTAATATGCGGTTATTCTTTGCAGGTATGGAATAGCGATGTTCGATTCTACTGTGTCAAAGATTCTTCAGGCAGCCCTGTTGCCTACTTCTATTTCGACCCTTATACTCGCTCTGAGGAGAAAAGAGGAGGTGCGTGGATGGATGAGGTTGTTTCTAGAAGCCGTGTATTGTCCCGCAATGGCACATCCGCAAGATTGCCTGTGGCCCACATGGTGTGCAATCAAACCCCACCAGTGGGAAACAAGCCAAGTTTAATGACCTTTCGTGAGGTAAACTTTAGGGATTAGAATTTTACACCAGAAATCGGAGGAATCTGGTTTTCACAACAAAAAATGGGTATTCGGTTTTTTATCGAAACCACTTTTAAGCCGGTTCGGGTACCGGTTTATTTCCTATTATTTGTTTTCAAAGGTTTTTTCATAAGGTCTTTTAGTTTTTTTTAAGGTTTTATTAGTCTTATAGCGGAACTGGTTTATAAACTGATTTCCAAAATAAATAAAAAGACCATTTTTTTTAATCATTAATAATTATTAGAAAACCGATTCTGGTTTCTATTTTAAAAAACCGATTTTGGTTTCTGATTTCGCAAAAGATCTGGTTTGGCATGAAAATGTAGAGAGCTCTAGTTTGAATTAAACTCGTTTAAATTTGCAGGTAGAAACTGTCTTCCATGAATTTGGCCATGCGCTTCAGCATATGCTGACTAAGCAGGACGAAGGTTTAGTCGCTGGTATTCGAGGAATCGAGTGGGACGCTGTTGAATTGCCCTCACAGTTCATGGAAAACTGGTGTTATCACAGGTATCTCTTGTAAAATAAACTCTATTACTTCTACAGTGTATGGTAGTAGTAATTATTATTTCAGGAAATTGTATATGAAAATGTTGTTAGTTTCTAAACCCTAGTCCATGAACTTTCTTCTATTTTACCACGGAAAAGATAGCGAGGAAAATTATGCAATACCAAAGAAAATAAAATTAAAAACTATTCGAGAATACAACGAACGTTGTCACTCATACAATGTATCATGTAATGCTTAATATCATTGCAAACTGTATAAAATATATTGTTAGTTTTGCAACCCTAATCCCGAAACTCTGTTTTCTTCTCTCTCTGAAGTACATGAATGTTTAATTAGTAATTCAATTATTCGTGTGCATGTTAGGGACACTTTGATGAGCATAGCAAAGCATTACGAAACCGGGGAAAACCTTCCGGAAGATGTGTATTTGAAGCTTCTTGCTGCAAGAACATTCCGTGCCGGCTCTCTAAGCCTTCGTCAGGTTCGTCATGTAAAAATACTGGAAAAAAAATTATCAGACGGCGCCCTAGCTAGTTGATAACTAATCCAATAAACTTGTTTTATGCATCATTATTAATAGGGAGCTTAAGCTAAATAGCCAACTTGACAGTTTAAAATTAACAAAATAGCCAATGTTTGGTTAATATATGTAAACCAGCCAATTAACCATATTAACCATTATAAAAATAGTCATATTAACCATTATAACCATATTAACCATTGACAAAATATCCAATGTTTGGCTATTTTATAAATAAAAACCCTAAGTTTGCTAAAATGCAATGTAAGCATATGAATATAAATGTGGCTATTCATTATAATTTCTCTTAATATTATAACACATCAACTTACAGGAGACTTTCACAAGATATAGTTTTTAAATTTTCATTATTAATACGTATCGTTTACGCTGTTTGATGAACCAATATTCATTTTCAGATAAGATTTGCAACTGTGGATTTGGCTCTGCATTCGAAATACATTCCCAGTGGTTCGAAATCTCTCTATGATATTGATCAGGAAGTTAGCGAAAGAACACAAATCATCCCTCCAATTCCAGAAGACCGTTTCCTCTGCGGTTTCAGTCATATATTTGCAGGTCCATTACCTTATTAATCATATGTTTGTGTATATAACAAAAATTTGCTCTTAATCAGAGAGCAAAAACCGAATGAAATCTCAATCTTGTATTCTCATCAATTTGTTATTCTCTGAAACTCGTAGGTGGTTACGCTGCTGGGTACTACAGTTACAAGGTATTTGTTGAATTTCGGGAATGACATATCTCATAATTTCATTAATTTTATTTATGCATAAGGCTCTAATTAAGCATAAACATAGGAATAATAGCTGTATTTTTTTTTACTCATAAGCTAAAAAAAACAAGGAAAATAAAATCAAAATTATATTTGAATGATTTCTAATTATTGTACTGTTAAAATGATCTCGTCTCCGATCACCTTTCCTGAGTCGAATTTCTTGTGTTGTTCAGTGGGCTGAGGTGTTGTCGGCGGATGCTTTCTCCGCATTTGAGGACGCAGGACTCGATGATCTCCAGGTATATTAATTCGTGGTATCTTACTTTTACCGAATTCGGCACAGTAGAGATAGTAAATCCCGGTACAATATCTGAAACAGGCCGTCAAAGAAACAGGACGCAAGTTCCGTGAGACTGTTCTCGCTCTCGGAGGCGGAAAAGCTCCATTAGAGGTCAGCTTGTACAAAAAATACAAACTTGTTTCACCTATCTTCGGATTTTTGTGTGTCGTTTTAAGCAATTGACCCTAAATTTGACATGATCAGGTTTTCGTGGAGTTCCGGGGACGGGAGCCTTCGCCCGAGCCTCTGCTCCGACACAACGGTCTCCTCCAAGTGGCGGCCTCGGTTTGAGTTCGGTCAACTGGTTTGAGTGGACTTTAAAGCTAGATTTACACTACTTCAAGCTTGTTTTGCTGGGATTTTTATTGCCAATAATTGCTTGAAGCATAAATAAAAATTTACTTTTGATTGTAGATTTGTGTTAAATATTGATTAATATAATATTTTGAAGAAGAAAATTCGAATGAAGGAAATTTTAAGCATGTGTCTTATGAACTAATGGATAATGTGGCGCAAGTACCTAAAATTGAGCGTCCAATGTTTTTTTTTTTGGGCAATAATGTCCAATACGATGAAACAAGAGTTGACTAAAATATCATCCGTTTTTTTTTCCTATTGAGTTGTGAAGTCTACACCAAAATAGTTCCGGTTTCGACATAACTTACGGAGATCTGATACAGAATAAACAAGTTGGTCGACCTGCGAGCAGCAAATGGAGACTAGTTTCGTATCGTTAGGGTAAAATAATCTCAAATCAATTGTTCCTTGAAGATAACGAAACACATATTTAAGTCCATTCCAGTGTCTTTTAGTAGGAGCCGAACTGAATCTTGCTAATAAATTAACAGCAAAAGCTATATCCAGTCGAATACAATTAGCAAGGTACATAAGAGCTCCAATTGCACTGAAATATGATACTTCTGGACCAAGAATCTCTTTGGATTCCTCATGTGGACGATATGGATCATTTCCTACATCAAGAGACCTCACGACCATAGGGGTACTCAATGGATTTGATTTATCCATATTGAATCTCTTTAATATTCTTCTCGTGTAACTCGATTGATGCACATGTATCCCACTTTGGAAGTGCTCAATTTGCAAACCGAGACAATACTTTGTTTTCCCAAGGTCTTCATCTCGAATTCTTTCTTTAAGTAAGAGATTACTTCCTGAATCTCTTCATTGGTCCCAATGATATTTAAATCATCAACATAGACAGCGATAATCACACAACCAGATGTTTTCTTGATGAAAACAACAGGGCAAAGAAGGTCGTCATATCCCTTTTATAATAAATATTCACTTAGTCGGTTGTACCACATGCGTCCGGATTACTTTAACCCATATAGGGACCTTTGCAATTTGATTGAATATCTTTCTCTGGGTTTTGAACTTGATGCTTCAGGCATTTTGAATCCTTCAGGGATTCTCATGTAAATATCAGTATCAAGCGATCCGTACAAATAAGCGGTAACAACATCCATGAGGTGCATATTCAGAATCTCATGAACTGCTAGACTGATCAAGTATCTGAATGTAATTCCATCAATGACAGGAGAATACGTTTCCTCAAAGTCAATCCTGGGCCTTTGAGAAAAAAATTGTGCAACAAGTCGAGCCTTGTATCTCACAATCTCATTTTTCTTTCGTACAAATACCCATTTGTATCCATCAGCTCTCACATCTTCAGGTGTGAGCACTATAGGCCCAAAAACATTGCGTTTGTTAAGTGATTCTAATTCAACATCAATAGCCTTTTTCCATTCAGCCCAGTCGCGTCTATTTTTACATTCGGTAACAGACCGTGGTTCAGGATTCCCATTATTTTCGTCCATAACATCGCATGCCAAACTGTAACAGAGTGCACCATCGATGTCCATATTTCGGTTCCACATTATACATGTACTAGCATAATTAATCGAAATTTTTCAATTTTCCTCATCGCGTATTTCTTTAGGAATACGTTCCTCCATAATGGGGTCATCTTGTTTCTCTGCTCCTTTTCTTTTCCGGAGATTTCTATGTTTGGAACCGAGTGGTCTCCCATGCTTCAGGCGTGTTGTGATTTCATGAGTGACTTTGTTTTCAATTTGCCCTTTTGGAATCTCTATTTGGGCAGGAGCGTTCTCAGCTAGTATATGAGATTTAGTCACTCTCTTTGTGTCTGTAAATGCATCACGAAGTTGATTTGCTATATCTTGCAAATGCAAAATTCTTTGGACTTTTTCTTCACATTCTTTTGTGTAAGGGTCGAGATGCAACAATGTTGGTACAAACCATGTAATTTCTCTTTCCAGCTGTTTTCTTTCTCCCCCTAATGCTGTGAAATTTTCTTCATCAAAGTGGCAATCAGCAAAACGAGTTGTGCAAATATTCCCAGTTTGAGGTTCAAGTTATTTAACAATAGATGGGCTTTCAAAGCCTACATAAATACCAAGACTACTATGTGGCCCCATCTTTGTTCTTTTGGGTGGTGCAATAGGCACATACACAGCACAACCAAAAATCCTTAGATGGGATATATTTGGTTCTTGGCCGAATACGAGTTGCACTGGGGAATTCATGATATGCACTTGGTCTGATGCTGTTGGGAAATTGGTACTGCTCCAGTACCAATTGTTGGGAAAATCCCTGTTTATTATCGCGAATTATACCTTCGAACTGTCCGGGTAACATTTAAAAATTTTATTTTAAGCGGAAAACATGTTAACCGACCAACGGTCCGAACATCGGATAATAATTATATTACAAGACCCGATAAATATTATGTAATTTAATATTCATACATCATTATCAATAATCTAGTCTTTATAGGAAATAAATAGAAAGCAGTAAATGGTCGCATTTATTAGCCCAACGCATAAGGTCGTACCTCAATTGTTGACTTCCGGCTGCGCGTTCTGAATTTGGCAGGGCTCCGCCGGTGCTGAGGGAAACACCCGTGATCTTCCGGGATATTCTCCTGGATTCCTCGTACCGAAGCGTGGACTTTGCCGGCAGGACTCCATCGCAAAATTTAAACTGATGGCTCTTTTTAAGCTTCCGGAGAACTAAGTCTCTTAAGGCGAACCAGAGAGAGAGATCAGAGAAAAAATTCACAGACCCTTAAGGAGAGGGGGAGTTCGAATTTTTCTCTGGGGAAAAGTGTGAAAAATGTGTAGAATGAGCTCCCTATTTATAGGCTCACACTGTAACCGAATTAGAGAAATTCTCTCCCCTAAAATTCGAATTCTATAATTAAATATAACTAATTATTTCAATCCAATGGTCTAAATTTAATCTTATCTAAATCCAATGGATATAAATAATTAGGGATTTAATTAAATAAGAAAAGGCTTGGATAAAATAAAAAAAACAATCTTATCCTCTTATCTTATCAAATTCAGATATATATATATATATATATATATATATATATATATATATATGTTAAAATTCGAATTGTAATTATCTAGATCCAACGGTTGAGATAAATCTTTAAACCGATCTAATGGAACAAACTAATTTAGGATAAAATCAAATATGTAAAGATTTAATAAAAACTTAATTCGATTTTATCCTTTCATATAATTCGAAATATATATATATATATAATTAATTAATTTCCAATCCGACGGTAAAGATGAAATCTTAAACCGATCCAACGGATATAATTAATTAGATAAATTCGAAAAACTAAGTTTGGTCACCAAGCTATTAATTTCGAATTATATTTAGGGTTAAAATCAATTATCTTAATCCAACGGTTGATATTAAATCATAACCGATCCAATGGATTAAATTGATTTTAGGGTTTTTTCTCAAATACCAAAATATTTGGTACTTATGCCGCAATTATGAAAAGACCAAGGCCTATCCATTTGAATGTCATATTGTTCCACATTCCAAGGCATAATTTGATTTTACACATATAATATTATAAATAAAAATTATTTATATATTAATATAAATCTATTAATTATTAATAAGATATTAATAATTAAATTCGAATGATTAAATTATATTAATATCCTGTGATCTCAATATCACACATTCAAATGTCATGGTGTCACACCATCATTTAAATTCGTGACATGTGATTTAATTTCATAGTTTACCAAAACGATCACAAACTTAGAAATTCTCTAAATCACAAACCATGCGTCGAAACGACTCGGTTCCAAAAGAAAAGTTTTTTAAAATTTAATTTCCAACAACTTTCATGTTGACAGAAAATCCAAATTCTACTTTATTTTGTCAGTTAATTTTGGTTACCAAGATATGGTACTTTTGCCACGCTACTGATAAAACTATCTGATGCCTGTCACAGACTTCAGTTTTATAAGTCTTGCCAAATGATTTAACATCTCAAAAAAAATTTCTATCACGTACGTATCATCCGTTACGGAGCTATCCTGGGGACCTTGAAACCGTATCACTTAAGCTCCAACGAACTGTTAGGGTGTTCGTCAAACCTCGGTGTTATTCCACTATAAACCCGAAGCTGCACTCTTTAGTTATACAATATATATTATTCCCTTAATTACAGCAGGGTGTTCATTTATACAATCAAATTCGGGTTATTGATCTTTCACTTGATGATCCACACATGAGCAGGCGGTTTCTACCGTTATGCCCCTCATTGCATTTTCATCCTTGACTCAGTCAGTAATATCATGAGTAACCCACTTATGGTTTCGATTCATAAGTTGCGCACGGGTACCTCTCACTTCTCACCACCGACAATCAAGGGAATTATCATGACTCTGAAGAGAGCTGTGTGATGCCCATGTCTATGATCAAGCTACCCTTACTGCTGACTATCATGTTCCCAAAATAATAGTGTTGGGAACAACGGTAATATACTGTGTTCTTTAACGGTTAAATCAAAGAACAATCAAGCCAGCAGCTCGGACTCAAGATCACTAAGGACTTAGATCGAATATCCATTTGATCATTTACTAGTAACTCAACTCCAAGTTATCAGTGACGGTCTTATACGATAACTTCCGGAGTTTAAGTCAGGTCCAGTCCAGTATGAAGACACTTCATACTTAATGCACTTCTAGTGAGTGTGACACACACAAAAATCCAGAATAGGATTGTCACTTAGTCACATTAATGACCTTATACGATTAATGGGCTCCCACCCAGTTAATCAGGTCACGGACATTTTAAGTTCATTTATTATGATTATTAATTCTTCCTCACATTGACTCTGTTGTGATAATAAAAACATAATTGCATCCTTTATGAATTAAGGATCAAACATTCTATTTTACTCTACCAGAAACTATAATAAGATTATCATAATAAGCACCATCTTTTATTCAACGACTTGTCATAATCTTTTACAAATGGATAAAAAATATCTTGTTTAAGGACACACATGTCCAACAGATGCGAATTAATGCCGCAACATGTAATATTGCATGACCCCATACTGAAGTAGGAAGCATTGTTCTCACTATCAATGGTCTAGCAATAAGCTGGAGGCGCTTGATCAATGATTCAGCCAGACCATTTTGTATGTGAACATGAGCAACATGATGCTCAACATCAATCCCAACTAACATACAATAATGATCGAATGCCTGGGATGTGAATTCACCGGCATTATCAAGTTTGATTTTCTTGATCGTATGATCGGGAAATTGGGCTCACAATTTGATTATCTGAGCGAGTAATTTAGCAAATGCCATATTGCGAGTTGATAACAAACACACATGTAACCATTTGCTAGAGGCAGGGCCGGCCCTGACATTACGGGGGCCCTAGGCGAGAAAAATATTGGGGGCCCCTAATAAAAGATATAATATATATAAATACATACTATTATATAAAAATAAAACAAAAACAAAAACATTTTTACTATAGTATAAAAAATGAGATGTTCATAAATTAATATTTTGAATTTATCCCAAAAGTTAACCTTTTTAATTCATGAATCTGATTCTAAAATAGAAAAAAATGATAAATAAAGTGAAGATAAGAAATAAAATTTAGTAAATGATAGGTACTGATCAAATATAATAAGATGGGTTGTTGGGTTGTGATGAAAATATAATAAAGAATACATAATTAAAAATTGATTCACAAATAACCTGAAATATTAGATATATTTTGGTATATTCTTAATAAATTAGTGAACTAATAGTGAATGTCGAAATAAAAAAAATTAAACAGAAATGAGTCCCACCAATATTGCGACTTTTATAGTAAATTAAAATATATAGGAACTTGACGTATGGAAGTAAATGAAGAGAAATGACTATGGTGACCACCATATTTTCACTTATCAATGTATTAACTCTTCGTCTTCTTTATACGAGTATCATCTCTTTCTCACGGTAACAATAGAACTTTATTCAAACTCATCCATGGCGTTAGTCTTTTGTTTCCCTTTCTTGACGATGGATTATCGACGATGGGGCGCTTTGAGGTCGGAGGCCCTAGGCCGGCGCCTCCCTCGCCTACCGCCAGGGCTGGCAGTGGCTAGAGACATCTATCAATACCATGAAGTATCGAAATGGTCCACACAATGGGTGAATTGGCCCACATATATCACCTTGAATATGCTCAAGGAACATAAGTGATTTTGTTTCAACTTTTCCTGACGAAGGTCTTATGATTAACTTTCCGATAAAACAAGCTTTACACTGGAATTTTTTCCATGAGAGATCTTCTGGTCCTTCAATGGATGCCCATGTGTATTTTAAATAATTCTTCGCATCATGGTTGAACCAGGATGACCTAGTCGGTCATGCCATATAGTAAAAGTTGAAGGTTTGGCAACTATCATATTTGATTCAATTGCACTTGTTATGGGTATTTTAAGACCTAGAAAAATTAAGGCTTAAATCAAAGAGCGTACCCGAAAATAGAGTAAAAAATGATTAAAAGCCCCAAAAGTATGAGCGCCCTAGAAATGAGCACGCTAGAAATGAGCGTATTTGAAATAAGCGCCTTAGAAATGAGGGCCTTAGAAATGGGCGCCCTAGAAATGAGCACCCTTGAAATGGGCTCTCTAGAAATGGGCGCGCTTACCTTTTCACAACAATTACTTAATTGCCCAGGGGCCTAATAAAGTTATTTTTAATTGCGTAGAGGCCCCTGAATCCTTCTATAAATAGAAGCTTCAAACTCAGAAAAATGGATCCGATCCCATTCGAACTCGGAACTATACACTTTCACTCCAACGCTCTCTAGAGCGATAAAATCTCTCAACGCTCACTTTGAACTACGTGATGACCTGATCCCGTTAAAATGGGTACGTAGGCAGCCTCGTTACAAGTGACGAGGTCCGGCATCATATATTATCAAATCTCGTCTTTTTTATGTCTTTAAGCATATTAACGAAGGCGATGAATCAAGTTTCAAGCCCAATCTGACCGCGAAGCGGACATTGGGCCCGGCCCAAAATCAAGACTTGGGCCGCTTTACTGTTGATCCATTTTTCGGCATTAACATTTGGCGCTAGAAAGAGGGGTCTCGTCAAAGATCAAGCCGCGAGATCCCGCCAGCACACAAGAACTTCACGACCTATTCTTGGTCGCCTCGACGAACGCTGTGACGTATGAAAGCTCCTTCCACAAGAACACATGCCGGAGGCCAAGCAACGAAATGTATATATTATATTATATATATATACATACACATCCATACAGATAGCACTGATCCGTTAGTGGTCAGCAAGCAAGTTAAACCAAACCAAGTGATTTATAAATGTATACGAATATTATACATGCAAATAAAATAAAAGAAAAACCCATGAAATGCTCAAAAACCAATTAAGGTTTAAGGGAATTGCCTATAGTTTCAAACAATTCATTTATACCCATTTTAAAAATATTTTGGACCATATTTACCCTGATTATAATTATATTTATTTATTTTCGTATTTAATTATTTATTATATATTTTATTTTCGAAATTAAATTAATTATCCTAAAATTTTGGTTGAAAACTTCCCCTATTAATTAGGTTATCATTTAATTTTGTTACTTTGACCCAAAAATTAAATCTCTCTCTCTCCCTCCTTCTCACGTCGGATTCTCTCTCTCTCTCTCTCTCTCATCTTCTAAAGACTCAAACCCTCATATATTCCTCTCTGCAAATCCGATTAACGCGTAGTTGCTACCGTTGGAAAGCTCTCGAGAAGACGAAGCTATTGATAGGTGGAAGATGACCAGAAGTTTCAGATTTTAGTCGGAATAATCGCGGTAAACTTTGGTTACAAGATTGTAGATTTGTTTAGAAAGAGATTGATTTTGGAAAAACTAAAACAGGATTCGTGTTCGGGAGGCTTGCTAGTGCTTGTTGGAGGTGTTTCTCACCGTCGCCGCCATCAACCACCACCGCCGGTCGCCGGAGTTCGTCTTTGTTTCCAGTCTTATATTCCAAAGTTGTTCATATATTTACAGTTTTATAACTACAGCTTTCTTATACTTTCGTAAATATATTTATAATTTTCAAGGTTATAAATATATTTATAGTCTTATAACTACATCTTTCTTATAATTTCGTAACTATTTTTACGATTTAATTCCGTAAATATTTCTACAGTTTAATGCACGTAATATTGTGGTTGAATTTCTGTAAATATAATTACAGTTTCGTAATAAATATAGTTATATAAAAATAGTAAATATAGTTACCTAAAAATACAAAATCGTAAATATAATTACATAAAATACAGAATCGTAAATATAGTTACGTAAATATAATTACAAATTCGTAAATATAATTACCTACAAAAAAAATAGGATGAAATAATAGGATTTATTTTTAATTGATTTTTGAAAATTTTATTAACATATAAAAAACGTTATAATCGTTATAAATAGGGAAAATATTAATTATAAAATACAGATTTGTTTTTAATTTACTTAGTTTGCTAAATTTAAGGAAATTTTTTATTTATTTTTTATTTTAATTAAAAAAAACGAATTATAATTAAATGTGGTTTTAAGTTAAACGTGATTAAAAATTACAAGGGCATATTAGTCCATATTTTAATTTGTTGGTGATTATGATTACCATAATTAGAAATGGGCATTTTTTTAAACCTTGAGTCACAAATGGGCATTTGCCTCATTTACCCTAAAATAAAAAAGTAGGAGGGGACACAGAACGTGGCTCGAAGCAAAGGGGAAACGCCTGTCACTCCGGAGAGCCTCGCTGCCAAGACCGCCGGCAACTCCACAGCACCAAAGGCGTCACCTAAAGATTCGGACTCCTCGCCGCCGATGCAGACGCAGGAACCGGCTCCTGAACCAAGGTTGCCCTCCATCGTACCAGCGATGTTTCCACCACCGTTCTTCCTCTCCGGTGCGATGGACGATGCCTTTGCACCGACCCTCGCACAGAAAAAACCCTACCAAGCGGCCACGGTGCGTCGCCTCGTCTGACAACAACCCTTAAGCCTCGCCGGTAAAGACCACAGTAGCTCCTCCCCGCGTCACCACTGCCACGGGCGCCGAATGGTCTCGTCGTGTCTCACCACTGCCGCGCGCGCCGAACAACGATCACAACTGCCGTCGGGGCCCTCCTTCGCCTCCCGTCTCTCTCCACCAGGGCTCCTCCTCTTTCAACAATCAGGGGCATCAGAGCCTCCACGAGCGAGCTACCATGCTCGGACGAAACTCCTCGCACCTCCCTGTTGGGATTTATGCCCACAAAAGAGACATGAAGGACCTTTGAGCAAATAAAATAGTTTATTAATAAAGTACTCGATGTAATAATACGATTATGTTCTTTTGCTGAGAATTAAATAAAGATTAAATATTCATTTTTATTTATTTAAGTTTGTGTTTATGCATATATGTCTACGCCCTAAAACTATCATCAACGAAAGACGAGTTAAGTACAGACTTAACAGTATACCTCTTCTTGATAAGTTTAAAATAAACAATTCGCAATCTTAGGATCGATGGGGAATCGTATCCGATTAATGATTGTTTGAATAAACCAAGGATTTGAATGTCGTTTTTGCCAAAAAATCGTTTGCCGTTATCGACGGAGTAATCGTTTACCGATGGATTTATCGATGGAAAACCTATAAAAATTATCGTTTGCCGTTATCGAAACTTATCGAACTTATCGATGGATTAATCGGTTATCGATGAATTTATCGATGGAAAACCTATAAAATATAGGGATAATAGCGGCTAAACTACCCATTCTTTAGGCAAGTGTGTCAATAAAGGTCCAAACCGAATTAATAGCGGCATAAGTAGCCAAACACTACAAAAGTGTGTTGACTATAAATTCCATCCAGATTTTTAACATCTGTTAGTCAACGGTGCCATGTGGAAGTCGATAAATGCCACGTGGCACGTCACTTTTTTTTATTTACCCTAGCCTTTTCGCTCTTAAACAAACCCATCCAATTCTTTGTCGCCATTGATGACGTCATTCCCCCTTGCTCGAGATACGGATCCAGGCTTCGCGCACTCAACTTCTTTGCCGGCGAGTTTGATGCAGAGGTAGGTAACGAGGAGGATGTTGTGGAAGATGATGACCTTTATCTGACCTCTAAGAGCTTGCTGGGGAGCCTTATGCGTTTTCTTCTTTTTCTTGAAGAAACTGATTACCTTGGCTGCGAAATAGAGAAACGGATTTGAGCCGCTTGAGCAAGAAAGGCTCGGGTCAGCTCGGAGGTCGGGTTGTGGTGATGGGTTTGCTCGACGGGTCGAAGCTGTAGAAGGAGAGGTTGAGGGACCTGGCTGGGTCGATCGTGGAGGAGGTGGCTCGGAATAGTCAGCGAGGCGAGTCGCGATCGTGATCGTGATCGAGATAAGAGAACTTCTGGAGGTTGGAAGTGACGAGGATGGGTCCGATGATGAGATTGAGCAGAATGAAGATGGATCTCGGTGTCACCCAAAGTAAACTGCTCATTCCTCCCTATTAGGCTTCTGCTCATGTTTTTATCTTTGTTGAAGCCACCCCTGCAGATTCTCAACCTAAGCGATTGTAATTTTTGATGCGTAATCTTTTCTGATGCTAGGAAATTAAACGTGAATAGAGCTAGAGCTAACATTGTTTGATGAGCCGTTGGAAAGAAGAGAGCGCGCGCGTATTCTCTGTCTTTAAGAGTGAGAGACAGAGACAGAGAAAGAAGGGGAGGGGGTAAATAAAAAAAATGGCGTGCCACGGGGCAATTCATTGACTTCCACGTTACACCGTTGACTAACGGATGTCAGAAAACTGGATGGAATTTATAATCAACACATTTTTGTAACATTTGGCTACTTTTGCCGCTATAAATTCGGTTTGGACCTTTATTGACACACTTGCCCAAAGAATGGGTACTTTAGCCGCTATTATCCCTAAAATATAACATATTTTCATACATAAAATATTGTCATAACATAAAATACTAAATGTACTTTTGCTGCGATAATTGGAAAACGTCAAATTACAAAACAAATTATGTCAAAATCACACTTTCAAAATTATATACAATGTTACACATTGAAATTACAACAAAAAAATCGAAGAAATAGCTCCATTTAACCAATTTTTGAAAAACATGTACTTTTGCCGCAATAAGGTCACATTACAAGAAGCGTCAAATGAAAAAAAAATTATGTCAACCTCATATTTTATAAATTATATGCAATGTTATAAAATGATATTACATAAAAAAAATCGATTAACTAGCTCAACTTAACCAATTTTCGAAAATATATACTCTTGCCGCAATAGTAATAATTCAGAAAAACGTCAAATTACAAAAATAATTATGTAAAATTCACAGTTTCCTAATTATATACAATGTTAAAATATGAAATTACATCAAAAAAATTATTCAAATTCAACATTTTCTAGAAAATGGGTACTTTTGCCGCATTTATAAATAAGTCGGATAAACCCTAAAATATAACCCAACCCTGATTTTTTTTTTTTAACAAAAATCACACAAATCATCTTAATTCATCTATATTCCATCATAAACCTAAAAAAAAATCAATTTCAAGAACAACATTTGATTCAAAACCTAAAATGTACAATTAAACTAGTATGAAGCTCAAAGTTTAACTTTCATTCAACCTAATAGCTTTCTAAGTAACTACTGCAAATATAGAATAAAATTGTGAAATTTTGACATAATTCATACATATACAACATTTAAACTTTAAAACACTCAAGATCCACTTAAAAAAAAAACCTAAATGTACCTTTAAATTCCAAAATTAAAAGAAGTTGGAACTTCTGCCGTGAAAAAAAAATTATAGTTGGGTTTGACTTATCGTTTTTGACCGAAAAGTGCCCCACTTTTTGAAAAATTGCACTTGAAAACTTTGATGGATAAGTGACTTGCTTTTCGAATCGAAAAATCGCGATAAGTATAAAACGATAACGAATAGAGGAGATAACTTACCGAGAACATGCTTTTCAATGATTGTCACTCGATTATCGCTCGATAATCGCGAAAATCGAATCACTGGAATAAACTACTGATATCGGATCTTGTGATATTAAGAGTTGTGACTATATAGTTTGTTCTTGATGTCTTAATGAAGACACTGAACTAGACCTGTGACACTTTGAAGTTCGAGGTAAAACCGTTTCATTACTTGAAGCTTCAAAATCACAAGCGAGGGGTATTTTCGTAATTACCTATATAATGAAGTGGGTACATAATTTCTTGTGACACTTAATGACATTTGACTACTCAATGGGCAAGACCCAAATGATGGATCAAATACCCACGGTTGGTGTCATGATACTGTCTCGTTGAACTATGTGATTCACAGATATGGAATTTGTCCAATAAGAATGCTACGACATTAGTATCACATCATGCTTTGTTCTTTGAATTGTGAATGAACAAATCGGGCCTGGTACTCATTGAATAATATATTCGCTGAATAAAACATGTGACATGTTGTGACATCTCACTTTATGTTTTTCTCATTCACAGACAACAAAGGAGTTGATGATATAATAACTGATGGATAAAATGGTAATTTTACATTCCTCTTAGTTACTGATACACACAAAGGGTAATATCGTAAAATACACCGTGGACCGTGTGAAGAATAGTTGTATCACATCAAACGAAAATAAGAACGCATATGAACTTAGAGATTGTGAGTATTGGTCCTTTAGTGGAATCGACCAATATTAAGAATTAAAAGTTCGGGAAAAGTTTGTGAACTTTTGTGTCAGGACTTTATTCTAGAGCATCGTTCATGTGGGTCCATGAGGTCTCAATGTTAGACTTTCGGACGAGATTTTGATGCACAAATAAGTATTAAAAATATGTAAAGTTGATTTATTGAAATCTTACTTTAAGTTCAATTATTGAATTGAAAATTTTTTAAGTATGAAATAGGTTTGATAATTTTCTCATATGTATAAATTGTGATTTATACTATGGTAATTATTTTCTCATGATTAAATAAATAAATGGTTATTTTATTTTAATCATCTTTATTAAATATAGCAATTTGTATAATTTTATTGATAATTATACATGTATGCGATTTTAATATGATTAAAGGTGGAGAAAATTAATTCCTTAATTATCTTTGGCTAATCTAATAATAATAAGATTAATGATGTGTCATATTCTCTTCTTTTGGATTGATTCATGCGAATGGGAAGAGAGAAAGGAAGTAGGAATATTTCAACTTAATTCATGATTTTATCTATAAGGAAAATATCATGTGGAATTAATTTGAATAATTCTTGGTATTTATTTAAACCTTATGCGCATAAAAAGTGAGAGATTTGGTCCTCTATTTTTGAAAACCTGCGCCTCATATTAAGAGGAAAAATAGGTGGTTGTTAAATAAAATATTTGATTTGATTTAATCAAATATACGTGGTTATATATATATATATATATATATATATATATATATATATATTGTTGAGGGCGATTTTCACCACCCTCTTCCAGTCACAAAAATAATCACAAAGAACAAGTTAATAACAATGATCAGTGAGAATATCTTTGATTTATTATGTTTCCGACGAGAGTTCGGTTTCTTTCGTTGAATAGCTGGACAGTTGAAGGATGAGATACAATGAACTTTCTCTATTTCTGAAGCCTTTCTCTTACAGGATTCTCTCCATTTTTTGTATGGTCTCCTCTTTTCTTTTTGGATCCCCTTACAAACAAGGCTTAACTTGCCTTTTATAGAGTTTACATTTGCCTTCTCACATTTTTCCCGCCTTTTGCCACATTCAATCACTAGCTTATCTAGGAATGATTTGAGGGAAGCGTGGTTAACCCATGCTTTGCGTCATTCTAGGGCAGTTGGCCAGAGCGGGTAGGTGGGCGTCATTAAATGCACATCTCGTCAGTTGTCATTCGGCTCTGCACTCCTCGTCGTCGATGCCTCTCGTCGAGGCGTGATGGGACACTTCGTCGCGGTTCGCCTTTACTCTATTCAGACTTCGTCGCGGGTTAAACCTCCTCGAGGATGTTCATTGGTTGACCATCAGTCAACGAACCTCCTTGCCTCCTCTTACGTCGTTTATGGGATGAAACGACACGAGTTGTGTTAAGGATGGATTTGAAGTGTATGTACTTGGTAAAATGAAACACGAGTGTAATGGTGAACTGTCAAGGATATTTGCGAACTCCGTCGACCACTTTAGTCGACGCGGTTGCCCAGGGAAACTTCGTCGGAGAACCTCATCGTAGTTTGTTGATCGGTGGACTACGTTCGGGACGCTGATGCAGAATTTTGCTGAGTTGTAACTGATTTCGTTTGGTGAAGCATCTTTCTTATGGCGGTGACTTTCCCTTGGTGACAAGCTTCTTTGCGTCGATGGGCTCGCTTATAGCGACAAACTCTTCGCAGCCACGAATTTCTCCGTGCGATGAACTCTTCGGCGTCAAGCTCGTCGCGACGAACTCATCGCAGCGATGAACTTCTTCCAGCGCTAGTTTTCTTCGTCAAGCTCTTCGCTACGACGAGCTCGCTTATAGCGACAAACTCATCGCAGCGATGAACTTCTTCCAGCGCTAGTTTTCTTCGTCGAGCTCTTCGTGACGACGAGCTCGCTTACAGCGATGAACTCGTCGCAGCGATGAACTTCTTCCAGCGCTAGTCTTCTTGCGATGACGATGCCAATGTCACGGATGCATCAATCTTTGCCTTGCTCATGACTAACTCTTTCTTTCGCTTTGCTTTTCTTTACTGATCCTTGAAGTTGCCGATCGCTTCGTTGTCTCCTTGTGTGGTTATGTCGCCGAGCTATTTCTTCTCCTTGTCGTGCTTCCTTTATTCTTCTCGCTGTGTGTTGTTCTCAGGTTCTTCTTCGAAGGTTGGCGTGGTTCCCTGGTCATGAGCCAGAGTACTCGGTCGTCATAGAAGACCTCGTTGGCGACGTCATCGTCGATGGGAGCTGATGTGGCCCAGGCATCGTTGATTTTTCATCGAGAGACTTTCCTTGTCTATTTAAACTCTTGAAAATTGCAAACTATTGAGATGTATGGGGGGATATATATCCCCGCCCCCCCCCCCCCCCCCCCCCCTCTTTTATTTTTTGCGAAAAGGGAGGAAGAGAGTATCCTGATCCAAATTTGTTACCTCGTTCCTTGGCTTGTGTGTTGTCGTCAAGCATCACGCCTTATTCTGTTGTATAAGAAAATCCGTGCTCGTCGGAAAGGAGTGTCCCTCCCGACGGCACGTTGGTCATGATCGAGGATCACTGTTTTGGGCACTCTCGCCTATTTTTATTCTCGGCACTTTCACCGTAGGCACTCTCGCCTTTGGGGCTTGCTCGGCGCCCTAGCCGTATATATTTTCTTTATTTTCTCGGCACTCTGGCCGGTTTGGGCTTGCTCGGCGCCCTAGCCGTATATTTTATATATATTTTCTCGGCACTCTCGCCGGTTTGGGCTTGCTCGGCGCCCTAGCCGTATATTTTTTCTTTCTGCTCGGCACTCTCACCGAGCAGTTTCTCTTAAGCACTCTCGCCTATATATTTTTGTAGTCCAAATTCTTTCATTCTCTTCGAGTCTGAGATAAAAGAAAAGGTTATGCAAAATAGTGCTCCAAATCAATTTAATAAAGGTCGAGGTCGTGCAAAATAGTCCCGAACAAGAAGGGTCGGGACTTCCCCAAATCGCGAAAGAAAAAATCAAAGTGTCGACCGCTGAGCCTCCCGTTGACTTCCCGAGTCAGCAGAGGATTGATTCGTACCTCAATCCCGATCCTGGGTTTCGGGGGAAGCCAGAGGAGCTGAAGAAGCCACAGAATCTCGGTATTCGGCGAGAGCAATCTCCATCTTCCACCTCTCCATCTTGTTCCTTGGAGTCGTTCGATCAGCAGCTTCCTTTATCAGTCGCTCTCTCTGAGAGGTGCCCTTCCACAGTAGAGCTCGATTGGTTCCGGCGCGGGTCCGGTGAGCCACCGGAGCGTCATCGACAGTCGGCGGGGTCTGCATCGCCTGGGTTTCGGGAGAAGCCAGAGAAGCTGGAGAAGCAACGGAAGCTCGGTATTCGGTGAGAGCAATCTCCATCTTCCACCTCTCCATCTCGTTCCTTGGAGTCGTTCGATCGGCAGCTTCCTTCATCAGTCGCTCTCTCTGAGAGGTGCTCTTCCAAAGAAAAACTTGATTGGTTCCGGCGCGGGTCCGGCGAGCCGCCGGAGCGTTATCAGTAGTTGGCGGAGTCTGCATTGCTTGGGAGGTCCTAAGAGAGCGTTTTGAGGTAGAGAGAGAAAGTGTGTGTGATTCCAAAGAAAACTCTTGCCGAAACCCTAATCAATAAAGTGAGGCTCTTTATGTTTGTCGTTTCTGAGCTGAACTACATGTCGTGCGGCTCCGTGTTGTGGTCTTGAGTTTTTTTTTTTGTCGTGCATGCTGTTTGGTGTTGTTTGGACACTAGTTTGTCATCTGGGCCAAGACTGTGCGTGGGCTTGAATACTGGGCTTGTTGTTTGGGAGGCATATGTTTCAGCAAAAAGGACATAAGTATGAAAAGAAAGAAAAGAAAACAATCTGCGAGGCTACTGGTAGAATTTCTTTAAGTGCTTCACGTTCCAACTCCGTACTACTTTTGGGCCCTCGGTATTCTTGAGCTCGTAGACTCCCGGTTTGACGACGTCGGTGACTATGTATGGGCCCTCCCAAGTCTGCCCTAGCTTTCCAGCATTCATCTCGGCGGTGTTCTAAAAAACTCTTCGGAGGACCATCTCTTCGACTCTGAACCTCCTCGAGCGTACTTTCTTGTTGTAGAAACACGCGATCGTGTTCTGGTAGTTGGCGATGTGCGCGCTTGCTTGCTCGCGTCTTTCGTCGATGTGGTCGAGCTGATGAAGGAGATTATGTTCGTTGTCTTCCTCACTACTGGGGGCTAGAGTTTGACGAAGACTCGGGATGCCAACTTCTGCTGGGATAAGAGCTTCCACTCCGAAGGCTAAGGAAAAGGGAGTTTCACCGGTCGCGGAATGAGGGGTTGTCTGATAAGCCCATAGCACTCCCGACAGCTCGTCCGCCCACAGCCCTTTCTTTTCGTCGAGCCTCCTCTTGATGTTGTCGATGATGGTTCGGTTGACCGCATCAGCGTTCCCGTTGCCTTGGGGATATCGTGGTGTCGACGTATTGAGTTTTATCCTCCATCACCTGTAAAAGTCTCTGAACTTCTTTGATATGAATTGAGATCCATTGTCGGCGATTATCTATCTAGGAAATCCGAAGCGACGTCGGAATCCTTGATGTTGGCGTATGACTCAGCCTCCGTCCATTTGGTGAAGAAGTCCGTAATGACGAGCATGAACCTCCTTTGCCGCGTGCCGATGGGCATGGGGCCGACGATGTCCATTGACCACTTCATGAACGGGTAAGGCACAGATACCATGGAGAGTTCCTCCGCCGGGCAGTTGATCGCTGGAGCGTGTCGCTGGCACTTCTCGCACTTCTTGGCATGGCCGATGCAATCGGCGACCATGATCTCCCAAAAGAATCCTTGCCGCTTAGTCTTCCTCAGCAAGGAACGTCCGCCGGAGTGGTTTCCGCATTCCCCGCTATGGATTTCTCGCATGACGTACTCAGCCTCTTTCTCGCCAAGACATATCAAGTAGGGACCTGCGAAGCTCTTCAAGTAAAGTATGTTGTCAAGGACGGTGTACTTGGAGCTCTTCGACTTGATCTTCCTGGACTCCTGCGGATTCTCGGGCAGCATTACTTCCGGAGGGGCGTTCGCCAATCTTCTGCTTCATCGTCGTCCACGACTCCTCGCTCCTCACCTTCATCCTCGTCGTCCTCGATCTCGTTTACGTTGGCCTCACCAGTCCTTACTTCCTCAGCCCCTTTGCTTCCTTTAGCTTTCTTTTTCGTTGGGCCTTCCTCTCTCTTGATACTCGGTTTCTCCACTGTCTCCACCGTGACCGACCTCAGTTCGCCTACTTCAGTCGTCGAACCCAGGCTTGCCAGTGCATCGGCGTGAGTATTGTCTCCTCGAGTCACCTGTGTTAGGCAGAAGTAGTCGAACTTCCTCGAGAGAGCACCGACTATTCCCGCATAGGCCTCCATCCGCTCGTCGTTCTTCTCGTATTCCCCGTTGACTTGTTTTACCACCAACTGAGAATCCGAGAAAGCGTACAAGTTCTTGGCTCCGATTGCTAAGGATGACTGCATCCCGATGATGAGTGCTTCATACTCCGCCTCGTTGTTGGTGGAGCGATAGGCGAGACGACAAACTTTCTCCACTACGTCTCCCATCGGGGAGACGATTCTGATCCCCACCCCAGATCCTTGCGTCGTCGCTGATCCGTCAACCTGCAACTTCCAGATGTCGGCCTCGTCGCTTAGGTCCACTGGCTCCTTTGGTAGCTCGATGAGGAAATCAGCGAGCACTTGAGATTTGAGACTCGTCCGAAGTTTGTACTCGATGTCATATGCCCCCAGTTTTATCGACCACTTCGAGATCCTTCCTGACTGGCTCGGGCCGTGGATGATAGAGCGGATCGGTCTGTCGGTCATGACAACGATGGTGTGGGCTTGGAAGTGATGCTTTAATCTCTTTGACGCATCGTATACCGCCAAGGCGAGCTTCTCAGGTTGTGGGTACCTTGTCTCGACATCGAGGAGCTTTCTGCTGATGTAGGAGACTAGCTTCTGCTCCCCATCCTCTTCTCGTACAAGTACTTGGCTGATCGCGTGGTCAGACACGGCAATGTACAAATAGAATGGCTCCCCTGGTTTTGGCTTTTTCATGATGGGCGGCGACGATAGGTAAGACTTCAGCGCTTGGAAAGCCTCCTCGCACTTCTCCGTCCACTCAAATTTCTTGTTCTTCCTCAGCAGTTCGTAGAAAATGAGAGTTTTGTCGGCCGATCGTGAGATGAACCGGTTCAGAGCGGCGATTCTCCCGGTCAATCTCTGAATCTCTCGCCGATTTTGTGGGGAGGGCATGCTCTTGATTGCCTCGATCTGCTCGGGGTCGGCTTCGACTCCTCGCCGAGTGACCATGTGGCCCACGAATTTTCCCGAGGACATACCGAACGTGCACTTGGTGGGATTCAGCTTCATCTTGTGCTGATTCTGAATCTCGAAACATTCCTCCAGGTGCTCGATGTGCGCCGCCGCCTTCAGGGATTTGACGACCATATCGTCGATGTATACCTCCATGCTCTTCCCGATCTGCTTGTGAAACATCTTTGTTACTAGCCTCTGGTAGGTTGCTCTGGCGTTTTTCAATCCGAAGGGCATGACTTTGTAGCAGTACGTGCCCCTCTCGCTGATGAAAGCAGTCCTTTCTTCGTCGTCCGGGTGCATCCTTATTTGGTGGTATCCGGAGTAAGCATCCATAAAGCTGAGGAGTTCGTAGCCATGGGTAGCCTCGACGAAACGGTCTATATGTGGCATCGGGAAGCTGTCTTTGGGACAGGCTCGGTTGAGGTCTGTGAAGTCCACGCATACTCGCCACTTACCGTTCTTCTTCTTCACGATGACGGTGTTAGCCAACCACTCGGGATATTTCACTTCTCGAATGGTACCCATCGAGAGCAGCTTGTCCACCTCATCGTTGATGATCTTATTTCTATCGGGGGCCATCTTTCTCCTCTTCTGTATGACGGACTTGTGTCTCGGATCGGTGTTAAGCCGATGAGCCCTCACCGATGGGTCGATCCCCGGCATGTCCTCGTGAGACTAGGCGAAACTTCCCCGATTCCTTTTTAGGAAATCGACCCCTGATATCCGGGTCAAGCTCCACGCCTATACCGACGGTCCGAGCAGGATCAGATTCGTCGATACAGACCCGTTCTACCTCTTCAAGCTGTGCCCCCCTTTTCTCTCTTCGGCACTTTGTGCCTCGACGTCTTCCGCACTCAGTATCTTGGCGGTCTTGGCATTATCTTTCCTCCGCTCCTTATTTCGCCCTAGGGTCCTTGGGGCGGGCGTATCGAATTGCTATAAACCGGCTGGCTCCCCTTTCTCCACCTGCTTGATCCCTTTTTCGTTGGCCATTGATTTATGGTGCATCATGTAGCAGGTCCTATAGGCGTCTCTGCTTCCTTTGAGCTCCTCGATTTCCCCTTCCTTCTTGCCCGGGAATTTTATGCATTGATGGTACGTCGATGGGATGGCTCTCATGGAGTGGATCCAAGGTCTCCCTAGGATCATGTTGAAGTGTGATGGGACATTTAGCACCATAAACTCCGTCATCCAATTGACGCTCTTCGCGCAGACCGGGAGATGGACTGTCCCCATTGAGACGGCGACATCCCCGTTAAAACCTGACACCTTGCGAGGGCGTCCTCCGATCACGAGTCCCTTGATCCCCATCTTCATCAAGCACTCGTAGAAAATGACGTCGACCGAACTCCCATTGTCGACAAGGATGCGGCAAACCTCGCAACCTCCGATGTTGAGTTCGAGGACCAGAGCATCGTCGTGCATATCAGCACAATCCTCGTTTTCCACGAACTCTATCCTTGCGCCCGAGCCAGCCATCGTCACGTCTCCTCGGCCGTGCTCTTTCCCTCTTCGCTGATAGACTTTGATGTTGTTGACTAAATCTTGGCAGAACCGTGATCCGCCCATAATCAGCTCGATTCTCGTTCTTGAAGCCGGTCGTTCTCCTTCGACGCTCTTCGTCACCGACGGCTCGATCGCAAGATTTCTCTTCGCTCCGCCTTGATCGTTTCCTTCATTATGCGCCGAGCCTTCTCGCCGGTTCTGCCATGCCCTATTACCGTTATTCCACGGCTCGGGAGGGTTGTACGTGAGGTCTTTGATCTCCCCCTGCGCGTACCTCCTCTGAAGCTCCTTCTTTAGCATGGCGCAATCCTCGGTGGAATGGCAATTATAGTTGTGGTAAGTGCAGAACTTACTCATGTCTTTTGGCCAAGGATTCCTCCCGAAGCTCCCTCGGCCTCCTGAGAATCTCCCTCGTCCTCCGGTGAATCCTCCTCGGCTTCCGAAGAATCCTCCTCGGTCCTCAGAGAATCCTCCTCGGTTTTCGGAGGATTCTACTCGCTGCTGACCTCCTCGTTCTTGCTCTCCTTGGTTGTCAGAAAAATCTCCTCGCTGTTGATTTCCCCGACTGTAGTTGCGATCCCCGTTCTCACCTACCTGGTATACTTCTTGCCTTGGGACTTCCCGAGCTCATCGCTCATTGGGATTTCCTCGATCTTCTTCTCCTCTTCCCGTTCTAGACGACGGGGCATCCCTTCCATCCCCGTTCTCCCTTTTTCCGTGCTGCTTTCCCCTGCTTCCACCTTCGTGAATCTTCTTCTGGGCTAGCGTCTCTTCCTCTATCTCCATAAAGAGTGTTGCTCTGTGGAGCGCGTCCTCGATCGTCGACAGACGCATTTTTATCAACTCCTCGCGGAAAAGAGCCAAGTACCACAGTCCGTGCTTTAGCGCCTGGATTGCGACGACGTCATCGAGCCCCGGGACTCTGACCAGGACGTCTTTGAATCTTCCGACGTACTGCCGGAGGGTTTCTTCTCGTCCCTGTGAGAGATTCCACAAGGTTGTGACGGTCGCCTCATTTTGTACGTACATTGAGTAGTGCCGCAAAAAGTATGCGACGAGCTCATCGGAGTCGCTGATGGATTGCGGTGGTAGCTTCGCGAACCAATCACTTGCTGGGCCTTGCAAGCTTTCGACGAAGAGATGATACAGGATAGCTTCCATATTTCCTTCCTCGCCACCTATACGCTCCGTTGCGATCCAGAAAGATTTCACGTGGGTGTTTGGATCCGATGTCCCTCTATATTGTGAGAGGCTGACCTTCGGCAATTCTCGTAGCTCCACGCTGCGAATTTTTGCCGAGAAAGGAGTGATTCTGGCCTCCTTGACCAACCTGTCGATCTCAGGTGCCGCGCTCGTCGCCCTGTGTACCTGCGAGGCCACGTGTCCCATCTTTGCCTCCATGCTCGAAGACATTTCCCTCATCGCTCTCTGGACCTCCTCCTGGACTGCCTCCGCTATGGGGGTTGCCAAGCCTCCTTGCGGGTTCGTCGTGGTTACCGGTGTCATGCCGGCGGCATTGAAAAGATCCCGGTTGATTGGTGGCGCTTGCGGCGTCAGGTTCCCTTGCTCTATTTCGGCTGTGGTTCTTCCTTCTCCTCGAGCCGAAGATCCTGCGATTGTGCTCTCCGGACCTTCCGTTCTTTGGCTCGCAATCGCGCGATCCAGGAGAGTGGCGAGTTGCCCGTTTCTCTCCTCCTGTTCTTCCACTTTCCTGGCCGCCTCCTCGGCCATCCTCGTCCCTTCTATCATTTTTTCCTTGACTTCGGCCAGCTGCCGCTGAAGTCTCTCCATGGCTGGGACCTCGTCCCCTTCGTTGCTGACGATGGTATCACTTGATGACATCTCACTTCTTCAAATTCCTGGCTGTGAGATAGAAAGAAAACAAAGCCCCTCGGTGGGCGCCAAACTGTTGAGGGCGATTTTCACCACCCTCTTCCAGTCACAAAAATAATCACAAAGAACAAGTTAATAACAATGATCAGTGAATATCTTTGATTTATTATGTTTCCGACGAGAGTTCGGTTTCTTTCGTTGAATAGCTGGACAGTTGAAGGATGAGATACAATGAACTTTCTCTATTTCTGAAGCCTTTCTCTTACAGGATTCTCTCCCTTTTTTTCTGGTCTCCTCTTTTCTTTTTGGATCCCCTTACAAACAAAGCTTAACTTGCCTTTTATAGAGTTTACATTTGCCTTCTCACATTTTTCCCGCCTTTTGCCACATCCAATCACTAGCTTCTCTAGGAATGATTTGAGGGAAGCGTGGTTAACCCATGCTTTGCGTAATTCTAGGGCAGTTGGCCAGAGCGGGTAGGTGGGCGTCATTAAATGCACATCTCGTCAGTTGTCATTCGGCTCTGCACGCCTCGTCGTCGATGCCTCTCGTCGAGGCGTGGTGGAACACTTCGTCGCGGTTCGCCTTTACTCTATTCAGACTTCGTCGCGGGTTAAACCTCCTCGAGGATGTTCCTTGGTTGACCATCAGTCAACGAACCTCCTCGTCCTCCTCTTACGTCGTTTATGGGATGAAACGACACGAGTTGTGTTGAGGATGGATTTGACCAAATCCGACCTTAACATATATATATATGTATATATATATATATATATATATATGAGATATTCACCACATTAAAACTAACCCTAGCAGCCTCTATTCGCATGCTTTTGGAAAAGCAACAGAGAAGAAATTCTCACTCTTTTTCCTTCGGCATCTCACTGTACGCAAAAATTGAAAGAGAAAAATAGAGGAAATAGTTTCTCTTTTCTTTCTCTCGTTCATAAAGAGTCCACTCTCTTAATCTCCAAAATACTCGAAAGTTATAGCCTTGAATCCATCGTGATGGTTTGATCGAAGACGGAGGGAAGGCTCGCGAAGGTCGACCACGAAAACCGTGAATAAATTCCAGATTTGTAAGTGTTCTTAATCCTATAATTGTTATATGATTTTCCGGATTTTATCCGATCGTTGTTTACGTAATAAATATATTTTGCATGCATGATAATCGTTTTTAACATTATGGTTTTTTTTTATATGTCGAAAATATGTTTTCGTATTAAAAAGAAATTTTTAAATTCCGCCGTAACTGGTTACGTTCATTATTTATATTAAAAAGTTTAATATCGATCCAACACTCTCTGCATCGCCGTTGCAACTTCGGCCGCGAGCTCCCTTGTCGGCGTTCAAACCAGCGACTTCGTGCAAATAGAAGAGAGGAAGGAAGAAAAGACGTGGGACCCAAATAGGAGAAGAATGACTATATATAATAAATAACTATGTATTCTGAATGGGGTCCTTTCCCTGATCGAAGAAGGCAATGAAAAAAAGAAAAAGAGACTCCTGTAAAATTAAAAAGACTCCTTGGTGACTGAAGAAGTGACTGATTCTGAAGAAGGCAAGAAGAAGGAGGCAAAGAAAAAACAGACTCCTTGATCGAAGAAGGCAAGAAAAGTGAAATAAAGTGACGAAGTGCTAAAGACACCACACAATATGGTATTTGCTGGAACGATATTAAACTTTTTAATATAAATAATGAACGTAACGAGTTACGGCAGAATTTCAAAAAAAAAATTTAATATGAAAACAGGTTTTCGACATATTAAAATAACTATAACATTAAAAACGATTATCATGCATGCAAAATAAATTTATTACGTAAACAACGATTGGATAAAATCCGGAAAATCATATAACAGTTATAGGATTAAGAACACTTACAAATCCGGAATTTATTCACGGTTTTCGTCGTCAATCTTCGCGAGTCTTCCCTCCGTCTTCGATCAAACCACCACGATGGATTCAAGACTATGGCTTTCGGGTATTTTGAGATTAAAGAGTGGGCTCTTTATGAGAAAAAAGAGAAAGAAAAGAAGAAGAACTTTTTCGTCAATTTCTCTCACTGAAATCGCAAATAGCAGAGAATAAAGGAGAGGTACGCGAATACAGGGTACGCGAATGGGAGAGATAAAATAAAGGAGCCGCTTGCTTTTCTCTGATCGTTAGTATACTATTTATACTCCTTTTTTATTAAAATATATCTTATATATATTTAACCTAGCAACACACGTAGATGGTTGGACTAAGTCCAAAACCCTAATCCCTTTATTCTTATGCGCATAGGGTTTGATTAAAATTAAGAATTTATTCAATTAATTTCAGATATTACACCATGAATTAAATTGAAATATTTTTTTTCTTTTTTCTCTTGTAATTCGCATTATATTAATCAAGGGATGAGAAATTGACACATCATTAATCCCTATCTTTCTAGATTAACCAATGAAAATTAAGGAATTAATTTTCTCCACCTTTTATTATTAAATTCGAATAATATACAATCATCAATATAATTATATAATTTATTATATTTAATAAAGGTGATTAAAATAAATAACAATTTATATATTTAATCATGAGAAAATAATTACCATGGTATAAATCACAATTTATACATAAGAGAAATTATCAAACCAATTTCGTACTTAAAAATATTTCAATTCAATAATTGAACTTAAAGTAAGATTTCAATAAATCACCTTTACATATTTTTAATACTTATTTTGTTCATTAAAATCTCGTCCGAAAGTCTAACATTGAGACCTCATGGACCCACGTGAACGAAGCTTTAGAATAAAGTCCGGACACAAAAGTTCACAAACTTTTCCCGAACTTTTAATTCTTAATATTGGTCGATTCCACTAAAGGACCAATACTGACAATCTCTAAGTTCATATGCGTTCTTGTTTTCGTCTGATGTGATACAATTATTCTTCACACGGTCCACGGTGTATTTTACGATATTACCCTTTGTGTGTATCATTAACTAAGAGGAATGTAAAATTACCGTTTTACCCCTTAGTTATTATTTCATCAACTCCTTTGTTGTTTGTGAATGAGAAAAACATAAAGTGAGATGTCACAACATGTCACATGTTTTATTCAGAGAATATATTATTCAATGAGTACCAGGCCCGGTTTGTTCATTCACACTTCAAAGAACAAAGCATGATGTGATACTAATGTCGTAGCATTCTTATTGCACAAATTCCATATCTGTGAATCACATAGTTCAACGAGACAGTATCATGACACCAACCGTCGGGTATTTGATCCATCATTTGGGTCTTGCCCATTGACTAGTCAAATGTCATTAAGTGTCACAAGAAATTATGTACCCACTTCAGGATTTAAGTAATTACAAAAATACCCCTCGTTTTATGATTTCGAAGCTTCGAGTTATTAAACGGTTTTACCCCGAACTTCAAAATGTCATAGGTCTAGTTCAGTGTCTTCATTAAGACATTAAGAACAAACTCTAGAGTCACAACTCTCAATATCATAAGATCCGATATCAGTAGTTTATTCAAACAATCATTAATCGGATACGATTGCCCATCGATCCTAAGATTGCGAACTGTTGATTTTAAACTTATCAAGAAGAGATATCTTGTTAAGTCTATACTTAACTCTTCTTTCGTTGATGATAGTTTCAGGGCGTAGACATATATGCATAAACACAAACTTAAATAAATAAGAATGAATATTTAATCTTTTTTTAATTTTCAGCAAAAGAATATAATCGTATTATTACATCGATTACTTTATTAGTAAACTATTTTATTTACTAAAAAGTCCTTCATCTTTCCTTTGTGGGCATAAATCCCAACAGTACTCTCTTCAAATGTCACCGTGTGATGAACTTTTAATCAAGTAATCATTACTTGCCTCATGTTTTACAACCAAGTCGCTGACATGCAAACATATATGCATATGTATCTTATAAATACCAAATCTGCCTCCCGCCAATTACACAAACATTTATATGTATATAGACGTACCTACGGCAAAATAAAAAGGCGTTTCGGCGCAATACCCGGTACGTAAGATGCTACGGGGCATACCCCAGAAAAAGAAAAAGGAGCTCTGGTGCAAAGCCCGGTACGTAAGACGCTACGGCCCATACCCCGGCAAAAAATAAAAAGACGCTCCGGCGCAAAACCTGGTACGTAAGACGTTGCAGCGCATAACCCAACGAAACAATGTCCAAAAAGGAGAAGTTTCTCGACAAATTTAATTTCCCAAGAAACTGGGGGTTAATGTTATGGGTATTTTTAGACCTATAAAAAAATTAAGGCTTAAATCAAAGAGCGTACCCAAAAATAGGGCCCAAAATGATTAAAAGCCCAAAAAGTATGAGCACCCTAGAAATGAGCCCGGTAGAAATGAGCGCACTTGAAATGAGCGCCTTAGAAATGGGCGCCCTAGAAATGAACACCCTTGAAATGGGCTCCCTAGAAATGGGCGCTATTAAATGAGCGCGCTTACTTTTTAACAACAATTACTTAATTGCCCAGGGGCCTAATAAAATTATTTTAAATTTCTTAGAGGCCCCTTGACCTTTCTATAAATAGAAGCTTCAAACTCAGAGAAACGGATCTGATCCCATTCGAACTCGGAACTATACACATTTCACTTCAACGCTATCTAGAGCGATAAAATCTCTCAATGCTCACTTTGAAGTACGTGATGACCTGATCCCGTTAAAATGGGTATGTAGGCAGCCTCGTTACAAGTGACGAGGTCCGGCATCATATATTATCAAATCTCGTCTTTTTTTTTATGTCTTTAAGCATATTAACGAAGACGATGAATCAAGTTTCAAGCCCAATCTGACCGCGAAGCGGACATTGGGCCCGGCCCAAAATCAAGACTTGGGCCGCTTTACTGTTGATCCATTTTTCGGCATTAACAACACTTATATACGTAAAATGCAATCATGTAGGGAGCATTGGTAGTTTTTTCAAGTACGTATTTCTTTCCCAATTTATGCATTATGATAGACATATATTTCATGGTGTTCTCAGTTGCAGACTGAGTATCAAATTCATGAGAATATATATCCTTGAAACGCAACAAGTTTGTTTTGGATCTTGGGGAGAATAAGGCATTGTTTATGGTAAACATTGTGCCATTTAGTAATGTAAAAATTGCTTTACCAACTCCCTCAATCAGATCTACAGGACCTGATATTGTATCCACGCTAGCTTGTGTTGATTTTATGTTTGAGAAAACTTTTTATCCTTCAATATTGTGTGTGTCGTTCCAAAGTCGAGGATACAAAATTCTCCAGCTTCACGATTAGCTTTGTCCATTTGAAAAACTTTAACTAAAAACAAACACAAATTTTGATAAGAAAGATAATTAATTAAACACGAGCATTAGTCTATTACACACTTTAAAATTAGAAGTTCATGACATATTTTACAAAAAAGAAAAGACAAACAAATATCGGACCATTGGGCTTCATTCCTAATAGGAATTACATTATTCATTTTTAGTTTCCACTAGTCGCTTATTCAGCGAAATCGCCAACTGTGTCAATGAAATCACCATTGAAGTCGGATGCTTCGAGATGAGTGGATTCGTTCTGGTAAATAAAGTTGACATGTTTCTCTTTCCATTTCCCCTTCATGGACTCTTGGTAGAGTTTGCATAAGTGTGGTGGGGCTCGGCAAACTCTTGACCAGTGCCCTTTAGTGCCACATCTGAAACAAGTGGTTTCAAAGCCTTTTGGGGAGATCATCTCTTTTTCCCCTTTTAGATGGGTCATCGTGGCTCTTCCCGTGTTGTTACTTTTTATGATAGTAGTTAGCGGACGTATAAGAGGGATTATAACCACCTCGTCCACGTCCGTAACTACGACCACGACCTCGGTCTCGCTCTCGACCCTGAAAATAGTTCTTGGGCTCAGGCTCATCGGAGTTGATAGAGTTTGCTTCAGGAAGCGCTTTTGAGCTGGTCGGGCGAGATTGATGATTTTTCATCAGCAACTCATTATTCTTTTCTGCAATGAGGAGACAAGCAATTAGTTCATAGTACTTTTGAAAACCCGTACATGAAATTATTGTTGCAGGGTTACATTTGATGCGTGGAAAGTAGAAAAAGTCTTTTCCAGCATTTCAGCGTTAGTTACCGTTACCCCACAAAATCTCTACTGTCCAAGGCATGTAATTATTGCTAGTGATATCAAGAGGGGTGAATTCAAGCTTCACAAGATTCGACATGGTTATAACTAACACGAAAATATATAATTCATTAGATTTAATTCAATATATAAAAGTCTACAAAGATTGTAAATAATAAAGAAAAATACATGAATACAACCACCTTTAAGGAAAAGTAAAATCCCTCCGGTGTAATATGAAAGATGAAAATACTAACATTAAATACAAAGATCATTATGGCTACAAAAACTAACATTAGTCTAGTCATTTTTATCGGCTACACTTGGAGAGAACATATGAGGTAGAATAAGAGATGTGAATTTTGTATATTTTGATAAACTTGTATTTATAGTGTAAAAACTAGCCGTTTATAGCCGTTATATTACCGTTGGAAATATACTAACATAATGCAATTAAATGCTAAGATTAGATTAATGATGTAATGTCATAAAATGATGTAAAAAATAGACAAACATTATGGATATATAATATTAATCGTAAGAATATTAAAATGAAGAAGTTAAAATTAATTTCAATTAATATCAATTTTACTATAAGGTGGCAGAGCTTCCTGTATATAGTAATTTGATATTACTTGAAGATAAATATTCGTTAGATGTAGATCACATCATTTTACTATAAGGTGGTAGAGCCTCCTTTGTATAATAAAATGAAGTTATACATAATAAAGTTAAATATTGTAAATCACATCATGCTACCTTAAGGTGACAGAGCCTCATGTGTATGGTAAGATGATGTTATTGTTGATGTACAAATTCGTCATTATTTAATATGACATAAAATACTAAAGTTGTGAATTAATTAAATTTACAAGTAAAGATTAAAGGTTTTAAAGGAATAGATCGATATCCATAAAAGCCCAATTGAGAAGCCCACTAAAGCTCTCAATCAGACAAAGCCCAGCGGATACAAGGCCACTCAATCTAAAAAGCCCAAAGGCCCAATACTATCCGTCATAAGACCAGGAAGAAGAGGGTAGAATCGTCACATTCTCTACCCAGCATCTCAATTCAAACCTCAGCGGAAGATCAGGAGCACGGAGTCAAGTCTTCAACGGGCATAATTCAAACTCGACGAAGAAAACGTAGTCTTGGGACACGTGTAGTAAGGCGAGCCATTCAATCCGTTCAGCTCGGAGAAAAGACTCCACGATTCCTGGAAGACCAACGGGAAGAATTGAAGCCTATAAATATCAAGCTCAAGCTCATATCAACACACACATCCCTGAGAGAATAGATCGAGAACTCGCTACCCGACATTTCTGCTTACTTTGAGATTTCGTTGTATTCTATTCATTTCTTCTCATTCTTTCTTTAACTCTAGACGTGATTTGCTGCCTGTAGTTGTCCGTCTATGCCATTTGTCGCAATAAACTAACAGAGGACGTAGTCAACTACCGCCTTGGGACGAACCTCTATAAAAAACCCCTCGTCTCATTTATACCGCTTATATTTATATACATATATCGAGAGTGAATCAAGAGCTTGCAACGTGAGAGATCGAATTCCACCAAGTCATCAATCTCAAGAATATCATATGCTCACAAGTCACACTTGACTGTTTGAAGTGGGAAACCACGTCAGCAGTTTGGCGCCGTCTGTGGGAAATTGATCTCGCCAACATCCACGAGCTCGAAGCACTCCGCAAACATGAGTAACGACGAAATCATAGCCGTGACCGAGTCTGAGGTGAACAACCCCAGGCAAAACACAGAAACAGACGAACTACAGTCTCAAATGGAGGCGAGGAACGCCGAGAACCAAGAACTGCGCAGGCAGTTCGAACTTCTCGCGACAAACCAAGCCCAAAATGAACAACACCAGAATAGTAGCCGAGTAGATCCAGTACAGGGCTCTAGGCACCAGAGCCGGGCTAACTTCAGCGCTGTCCATTTTGATTTTTCCGATCTGGACAATCCGCAAGCGCCAAGGCAAAACCAGCCCCCGCCGCCTAGCGGCCCCAAACCGTCCATCAACGAAACCCAGGCCTACCCGGTCAACCGATACAGCCCAGAACCGGAGGCCACAACAATCCCTTCAGAGGACAAAGGAGCTCCTCCCCGACCCAAAAGCATCCGTTCCAAACCCAGAATCCGAGGGCAAACAACGGACCGAACCCGCGAAATCCGTACGTTTTCAACGTAAATTCGGAAACCGCGGATTTCGAAGCACAGGCTGAAGTAGAAGAAGCCCCAGGAGAAATATTAGTCAGCACCAAGGACTTCCCGCCGTATAGCCATGACGCATTCCCGCGACACGACCCCAAAGCATGGTACAATTTCCACAAGGTGTTCGGACACCATACAAGAAACCGTATGGTGCTCCGTGCTCGCCTGGCCGAAAAATACATCAATGGAGAATTGGGAGAAATAAACTTCGGCAATGAGCTGAAAAACGGGCAAGCACCCGAACAGAACCCCCCTCAAGACCAACCTCAGAACAGCAAAAAAAGAGACGAGCAGCAAAGGACACCAAGAGAAAATTCCCAGCCAAACAAAAGAGGACGGGTACACATGCTCGCAGAACCAGACGAGCAGACATATGAGGAAACAGAAGACATTGGCGAAGAGCTTGATGAGATCCCCGAGCCCATAGGCAGAATCTACACAATAGTAGGAGGATCGCAATGGCACAGAAACTCAGTCAATTCCATCAAGGCTCACTAACGAAGGCTCAAGGCCAGACCAATAATCGTTCCGAGGCAAGAACCAGATTTTGAAATCTCATTCAAGGACAGTGAAGCGGCCACGCTGATCGGGCCACACGACGACGCATTGGTCGTCACACTCCTAGTTGCCTCGTATACGATGGATAGAATCTTAATCGATAACGGGAGCTCAGTCGACGTGATTTTCCTGGAACCATTGCTGAAGCTAGGGGTCAAAGAAACAGATATCAACAGAGAAGCTATCCCGCTAACCGGCTTTGATGGAGGGACCGTCAATTCAATAGGGATGGTTCGGTTGTCAATCGCAGCAGCAGGAGTGGGCAGGACGAAGAACTTCCTGGTGTTGGACTGCCCGTCAGTTTACAACATGATACTGGGAAGACCCTGGCTGCACATGATGAAGGCCGCACCATCAACTTATCATCAACTAATATGCTTCCCCAATAGGGAAGGAAAAATTGTTGAAGTCAAGGGAAACCAGAAGCAATCCAGGATCTGCTATATGAGCGCATTCTGGAACATCCAGGCCGCTAAGGCCGAAAGAGAGAAATCTACCGCATAGCAACTAATGTCGGTAGAACGAAAAGAGGAGGGCGACCAGGAAAGGACCACCGATACGGACGGACCCAACGTGGAAATGACAGTCCAGGTCCAGATCGATCCCGACAATCCGGATCACCAGGTAGGGATAGGAAAAGGACTAGACAATAACGTCAGAAAAGAACTCCTCAAATTCCTCACCAAAAACCGGGATTGTTTTGCTTGGTCCCACGAGGACATGCCCGGGATAGACCCAAGCATCGCAACCCACCGCCTGAATGTAGACCCCAACTATAAGCCGGTAAAACAAAAAAGGCGGAAGCTAGGCCCAGATCGGGCCCAAGCTGTGAACGAAGAAGTCACAAAGCTGTTGCAAACCGGATCCATCAGGGAAGTCAAATACCCGGACTGGTTGGCAAATATAGTCGTCGTGAAAAAGAAAAACGGAAAGGCCAGAGTCTGTATTGACTTCACTGACCTAAACAAAGCCTGTCCCAAAGACAGTTTCCCAATGCCCCACATTGACCGCCTGGTCGAAGCGACGTGCGGACATGAATTATTGTCATTCATGGACATGTTTTCGGAATACAATCAGATCCTCATGCACGCAGAGGACCAGGAAAAAACGGTTTTCATAACCGACAGGGGTATATACTGTTACAAAGTTATGCCCTTCGGGTTAAAGAATGTCGGAGCCACATATCAAAGATTAGTCAACCAGATGTTCGCCAAACAACTCGGCAAAACTATGGACGTCTATATTGATGATATGTTGGTAAAATCCTCCCAAGCAACAGATCATGTAGCCCACTTAGAAGAGTGCTTCGCGATACTACGGAAGTATCAAATGAAGCTTAATCCGATGAAATGCACCTTCGGGGTAACTTCGGGAAAATTCCTGGGTTACTTAGTCACACAGCGAGGAATAGAAGCTAATCCCGACCAGATAAAAGTCCTCCAGAACATGCCCTCCCCAAGGACTGTTAGGGAGACACAAAGGCTGACCGGGAGAATCGCAGCTCGTAATCGGTTCATATCAAGAGCAACGGACAAGTGTTTACCCTTTTACAAACTGTTGAAAGGGAACAAAAAGTTCGAATGGACCGAAGAGTGCGAGGAAGCATTCCAAAAGCTAAAAAGATACCTCTCCACGCCGCCCATACTTACCAGACCGATCCTGGGAGAGCCATTATTCTTATACTTGGCTGTCTCACCATCGGCGGTGAGTGGGGTAATAGTGAGAGAGGACCACAGTGAGCAAAGACCAATATTCTACATCAGCAAATCTCTAGAAGATGCTGAAACCAGATATCCAGCTATTGAAAAACTCACATTAGCAATGATAACCGCAGCGAGAAAACTCCGGCCTTACTTCCAATCCCACACTATCATGGTCATGACCACCCAACCTTTGAGGATCATCCTCCATAGCCCGAACCAATCGGGAAGACTCACAAAATGGGCAGTCGAGCTAAGCGAGTTCGATATAGAATACAAAATCCGTACCTGCGCGAAATCACAAGTACTAGCCGATTTTCTGATCGAATTGCCGGCCGATGGCTCGAAAGAGGGTCACGAAGATGGAAAATGGAGACTCGAAGTCGATGGAGCCTCAAACCAAGGTGGATCCGGGATCGGGATTCGTTTGATATCCCCTACGGGAGAAGTGTTGGAACAATCTTTCAGATTGAAATTCCACGCGACAAACAACGAGACCGAATACGAGGCCCTCATTGCTGGCCTTAAGCTAGCAAAAGCCGTAGGAGCCCGAAGGATAAGGGCCCATTCCGACTCCAAGCTAGTTACTAGTCAAATCAGTGGCGAATACGCCACCCGTGACGATAGAATGGAAAAATACCTTTCAGTAGTAAAAGGTTTGATTCAACAGTTCGATCACGTCGAGATAATCCAGATACCGAGGAGCGAGAACGTATCAGCAGATGCATTGGCTGGTTTAGCTTCAACTTCGAATCCCAAAGTAAAGAGGATAATTCCAGTCGAAACAATAGACGAACCTAGCGTGACACGCGAAGTTTACAACATCCAAATGGAAGAAGACGATTGGAGAACCCCGATCGTCAACTATATCCTAACCGGAACCAAACCCCAGGACAAGCAGAAAGCTAGGAAACTAAGAATCCAAAGTGCCAGATTCTGCATTATCGGGGGGAAATTGTACAAACGCAGCTACACCGGACCCTACCTAAGGTGCCTAGGGAAGACCGAAGCTCAAATTGTACTCCACGAAATCCATGACGGAGAATGTGGCAACCACTCCGGAGGAAGATCTTTGGCAAACAAAGCAAAAAGGCAAGGCTTTTTCTAGGCCACTATGCTGGCAGACAGCGAAGCCCACGCCAAAAGATGCGATAAATGCCAAAGACACTCCCCGTCCATACACCGGCCAGCAGAAGAACTCTCCTCAGTCTCAGTCCCGTACCCGTTCATGAAATGGTCTATGGACATAGTTGGGCCTTTTCCCTTAGCCCTGGCTGGGAAAAGATTCCTACTCGTCGTAATAGACTACTTCTCCAAATGGGTGGAGGCCGAAGCATATGCAAACATCAAGGACGTTGATGTGGAAAATTTCCTCTGGAAAAACATCATTAGCCGTTTCGGCCTTTCAAAAGAGATAATAGCTGACAATGGACCCCAGTTCATTTTCACGAGATTCCAAAACTTCTGCATCAATTGGAAAATATCCTTGAACACATCCACTCTGAGGTATCCCCAGGGCAACGGCCAAGCTGAGGTAGCTAATCGGATCATAGTGGATGGAATCAAGAGACGACTAGACACCAAGAAAGGACGGTGGGCAGATGAGCTCATAGGAGTCCTTTTGTCCTACAGAACTACCCCGCGTAGGGCCACCGGGGAAACTCCATTTTCAATGGTATACGGCACCGAAGCCGTAATACCAGCAGAGATAGAGACACCCAGCCTTCGAAGGGAACACGCACCCTTGAACGCAGAACTTAACGACGAAATGAGGGAAGATCAGCTCGACCACATCGACGAAAGACGAGAACAGGCTTTGATAAGAATAACTAACTATCAAAATTCGATAGCGAAATATTATAATTCAAAGATCAAACGTCGAAAATTCATCGTGGGAGAGCTGGTCCTCAGAAAAGTTTTCCAGAACACCGCCAAGTTGAACGCGGGTAAGCTCGGGGCTAACTGGAAGGACCTTACATTGTCACTGAAGTAGTAAAACCTGGAGTATACCGGCTAGCCACTCCGGAAGGAACGAGAGTCCTCCGGAGCTGGAATGCCATGCACCTGAGGAAATACTACTCCTAACCCGACCTACCCGGTCTCCCATGAACTACGTAATGACTTGATCCCCAAATGTGGGGTACGTAGGCAGCCCGTCTTACCAATGGGCACAGTCTCAATCCAAATCCAAACCAAATCGGTCCGACGTTCACTAAGTGTAAACTCTGAAAATTCGCGTTGTCGAGGTAAAAATATCTAAACTTTCTCTTTAAGGCAACAAGCCTACTGGGTAACATACCCACACTCCTAAGGCGGGTAACAGACCCACACTCCTAAGGCAACAAGCCTATCGGGTAACAAACCCAATCTCTAAAGGACAACGAGCCTAATCGGGTAACAAACCCATCAACTAAGGCAACAAGCCTCGTCGGGCAACAAGCACACCCCATTAAAATTATTTATACTAATCCAAAAGTCTACAAGCATATTTGCTGCAGACATGAAACTTACGGACTACCTTGGAGACGAGCAGAGATGATCGACGAACAGACAGAAGAACAATGAATTCACTTCAATCGCAAGGTAAACTCCCTTTTTTCATACTTAAGAAACTTTTATAATTTCTTTTGTAATTTCATATAAGTTTATCAATCTAGATACCGCACCTAGCCAAGTAGAATTTTAGCCGTTATCAAGGGAGAGTGCAAAAGGGAATCAATTTGGAAGAAATCCAACAAAGGAATTATTTACCATAAAAAGAAAAATAGCAAAGGCCCTATCCGTGGGCATATTCAAACCGTACAAAAAAAAAGGGTTCAAGCCGCCGTAGGCTTGCCCGTAGAAATTGTTCTGGCCTTAGGCCTTATTTACGAAACTAAAATAAAGAAAATTTTGAGGGATCGCTCTACGCATCAACCCCGAGTACGTCCACAATCTCTTCCTCGTCCTTTCTCTCTTCTTCTTCATCGGCCAAATCTCCTTGCTCGGTGGGCTCCTCGGTCATGATCTCCTTGGCTACGGGCTCTTCAACGACAGGCTGCTTGGCAACTTGTTGCTCGGGCTGATCTGCACAGGGAAGCTCGGTCAAGTCCGTATCAGGAGACAAGGCCGGAGACCCTATCAGTGGCACTGGTATCCCCTCCAAGGTAGCCTTGTAGCGAACCACACTGCCCTCTAGGACCTCCTTCTCGGTCGCGAAATCAGTAACCTTGCCGTCAATCACGTCTTGGACCAACTCGAGGCAACCTTCGGCTTGGTCCAAACAGCAATTGTCGGCAGCCGTACCTTTGTACCAGTCAATCATCGCGTCCCTCTCTTTCACCCTTCGGCGATAATGGGAACGAATAGCATTTTTCTCGACCTCACGGTCAAGCGACTGCTGCCGGGCCTCCGCCAGCTCAGTGATGAGGTGATAAGTACCGAAAAGAGCTACAATTTATATAGTTTAATTGCCAATAATTGTGAAATTATTAAGATAAAGCTCTGGCAATTATACTAATTACACTACGAACCATGTTTGAGATTAATCTTTGTGACTTTACTTATTTAGTCTAGAGTTAACTTGTTTTTATTTGAATTGATTTTATTGTGATACTTTTTCAGGAAATAGATGAAACAAAAAGGATTTTGGAGCAAATAACACAAAGAAGGATCAAAGGACCATATGACAAATATGAATAAGTGATATAAGAGTGCATCGAATCAGCATCTCAAGCAAAGCAAACTTTGGTGCAAGTGGGACCCGCGAAGAAAAGTCAAATAACTGAAACAATTCCCAAAGTAGCTCATTGAATCAGCCACAAAATTAGCAACCATATTTACACGCCCAAGCTCCATAAAATGTGGAACAACTTCCAAATCATATGTGTGTATAAATAGGGAGCAGTAGGTTTTGGTAATTCGACAATTAGAATTCGACGCAGAGAGAAAACGCAGAGAGCAAAGGCTAGGGTTTTAGAAAACTCCTTCTTCTTCTAGCTTGGAGTTATGATGTCAAGCTCCGGCTAGGTTCTCAGACACGGCTAAGGATGAATTTCATTATCAAGTTTTTCGTTATTAAGTTTTAATGCAATTATTCTTCTGGTTTTGCTATGTTCAAGATGTGTTAGTTTTTCGGTTTATGTGTTATCATTCTTCATATAGATTCAGTCATGTTTTTTCTATGTGATTTTTATATCGCATCTTTCCACTAATCGTTTCACACTTTTTCATATCAACACAATATTAGAGATTTAATTAGCACTATTATTAGTAACTTTTTAACGAGATAATAAGAGGATTCCCGAAGCCTTGTCGTTTCTCTACAATTTAATTCTCAATTTCGTTTTTAGTATTTTTCTATTCATCTCAAAATATTATTTTATTATCTTTAACGTTACCGCATGTTATTAGATTCTGTTTATTTCGCTTCCTCGTGGATACGACTCCGCTTTCCTTGTGCTACACAACGACCGCTTAGCGAGAGCACTTTTTGAGCGTGATCAAATTTTGGCGCCGTTGCCGGGGAAGCGCTTCAAGAGAATTATTAACACGTGCAAACGTCAAAGGTAAGTAGTTACGTTTTATTTTATTTTCATTATTTTTTCTGTTTTCGTTTTTATTTTTCATAAAAAAAAAAAAAACCTTCTTCTTATTTTCGTTTTTATTTCATAAAAAAAAATAAAAATATTTTTCTATAAAAAAAAATAAAAAAATATAAACAAAAAAATCCTTTTCTTATTTTCGTTTTTATTTTCATAAAAATTTCAAAAAAAAAAATATTTATTTTGCTAATTAGTTTTGATCTTTTGATAAAAAAAAATCCAAAAAAAAAAAAAAAACATAATAAAAAAAAAATCCCGGCTAGTTGATGACCCAGTTTCGAGACGAATTAGGTCGTTTTGCCCGAAAGCCTACTCCTAACCCATCAACCTCTCCATCTTCGTCTTCTACTTCCGTTGTCTCGATTCCAAACGACTTCTTCAATCCAATGGAATTAGAGGAACATCGCATGAAGACTCTTAATGATTACTTACATCCAGCACGAGCCGCAGTCCCCTCATGCATAATATTTAATCCTAACGCACCTAATCACGAATTCAAGCCCGTCATGATTCAACTTCTGCCAACCTTTCACGGGCTAGAAAACAAAAATCCATATGTGCATATTAGAGAATTCGAGGAGGCAGTTGCCACATTTTATAGCCGTGCTGATATCGCAAGCGTCATGAGGTTGAAGTTCTTTCCATTTTCCCTCAAGGATAAAGCGAAAAGCTGGTTATACTCTCTAAGACCTAGGTCTATTGGAACATGGGAAGAAATGACTACGTTGTTTTTCAACAAGTTCTTCCCAAACCATAAGACTAATGGCTTGAAACGACAAATCTCGATGTTTAACCAGAAAGCCGGTGAATCACTTCGCCAGGCTTGGGATAGATATAAAGATCTGTTGAACCTGCTTTGTGTGTGGAGGAGTGGATCATCCGCCCCAAGACTGTGCATCATATGTTGAAATGCGAGGGTTATATGAGGAACAATGTAATGCCCTCGGGAATTACAACAAACCTTATTCACCCTACTCTGAGACGTACAATCCTGGCTGGAGGAACCATCCAAACTTTAGCTGGAAGAGCAACAACAACGCGCAGCCGTCTGGAAATCAATGGAAAGCAAGTCAAGAACAATCTGCACCAAGAGTCTTTTCAGCGCCTCAACACATGCAAGCATCCAGAATGCCCATCGAAGACACCCTGCATAGGTTCATAGAGATGCAAGAGAAAACGAACCAGAAGTTTGAAGCAATGATCACACAATTGGCAGAGGATAATAAAGGGATCAAATCTCAAATCACGAATCTGACGAACTCCTTGGTTGTTTCGGAATGAGGCAAGTTTCCTGCCCAACCTCAATCCAACACCCAACACATTCATGTAGCACAAACTTCAGATCTTGACCTAAAGGAGGTAAATGCTATTACTACTCGAACTGGTATTGTAGTCGAACCTCAACCATCAAAAACCACCACTTCGAGTGAAAAAGTTGCTGAAGAAAATGAACCCGCAAATATTCCTATTAAAGCTCCATTTCCTCAGGCCCTTAAGTCTAAAGGAAGAGAATTAGAGAGTCAAGCTGAGATCCTAGAACACTTGCAACAGGTGAAAATAAATCTTCCCTTGTTGGATGTAATCAAACAAGTACCGGCTTATGCCAAAATATTGAAGGATCTATGCAAAATAAAGCGGCATATTCATGTTAAGAAGACTGCATTTTTGTCAGAGCAAGTTAGCGCAGTGATTGAGCAGAAAACACCTCCCAAATACAAAGACCCTGGTTCTCCCACGATATCGTGCAACATCGGAACTCAACGTTTTGGTCAAGCATTACTGGACCTTGGTGCAAGCGTCAATTTGATGCCTTACTCCATATACTTGCGTCTAGGACTTGGTAACATGAAACCGACTTCAGTAGTGTTGCAATTGGCCGACAAATCTATTAGGAAACCTCGGGGTATGGTGGAAGATGTATTGGTGCAAATCGATAAATTTTACTACCCCGTAGATTTTCTTATCTTAGATACTCATTCTGTGGTTGACATTGAGTCTAAAATTCCCCTCATCTTAGGAAGACCTTTCCTTGCGACAGCAAATGCACTTATCAATTGTAGGAACGGTCTCATGAAAATTTCTTTTGGGAACATGACTATGGAGTTGAACATTTTCAACATCGCAAAGGCACCACAAGACGACTTTGAGTATGCTCACACTTACATGATCGATACACTCGTAGAAGAATCCAGCCTCGTTCATTACTCTGATTTTTCAGTTCTCGATAAGACACTTGGCGAATCCGATGAGAGAGTTTTCAGAGTCAATGGCCAATGCTTGAAAAATCACGTTGAGCAATTATCGGAGCACGAAAAGATCATTTTGGTGCCTCCCTTATACACGTTTGATTGATCGGCCATCATCGTATCCTTTTGTACATTTTTAGGTTTATTTTTGCATTTTTATTTTTATTATTATTATTATTTCCTCTTTTTCTTTGTCTTTTTCTCGATTCTGCAGGTCTACACGAGTATCTTCCTACATGTGGTTGATCGACACCCAGGTGTTTTCTTGTCCTTTATCTCATCTATAATTCATTTTTAACCATTGAGGACAATGTATAATCTTAGTTGGGGGTGGTAGCATATTCATGTCTTGATTAGTCTTTAGCTTCGTGCGTAGTTAGTCTTTGTCTAAGAATTTTTTTTGCAATTTGACTTGAAGAAAATGAAATCACATTGTTTATTTTGCATCAAATCTTTGCACTTTCGCTACGAAGAAAAAGTTTCAGAGTTTAAAACTTGAGCACGCACTAAACCTTGTGGAAAGATGGATGTTAACACATTTTGGCTGATAGAAACTCCCAAGTTTAGGCACACCTTTACTGAGTGATACATTTGTGAGTTTGAGAAAACAAGTTTTGAACTTCCATTGATCTTTAGAATTGGCATAAATCACTACTCGGAACATCATGGTTTGTGGTTTGTTGGACATATGCTGGAGGGATGATTTTTAGTCAACAAATGAAGTCACTGATTATATAGCCTCTATTATCATCTTTGTAAAAGTCATGCACATACAAAAAAAAAAAAAAAAAGAAAAGAAAAGAAAAGAGATAACCAATGAAAAATCTCTATATAAAAAAAAAAGTGCAAAAATATGACTTCTTTATTTGAAAGGCTCTCATTTGTAACAGTGATTAATGCGTTGGCTAGTTTGAAATCCCGAAAGTTGGTTTGTGGTTAGAATGGTTGGATGTTTCGAGTGAGTCGATTAACCTATCTTTTTATCAATGATTGTTTAATTGCTTGTCCGAAATATTAGCTTTCCCAATTGAGCGAAATTGATCCATATATCCGACTCTATGAGTGAAATCCCTAAACACCCCAAAATATACATTGAAAACCCGTGAGGAAATGGAGTCGAGGCTTATACTTAGTGTGTTTCTTGAAGCCGAATGTGTTATGGTTTGTGGTACGAAGGAATTGGTTTAGAGCACACACACACAAAACTTTGAACTTGTGATTGACATAGCTTTGGTGAAATTTTTCGATGCTTACTAACCTTTTTGATTCAAATATTCGGGTGACTTTGTAATTGATTTCTAGGACAAAACTATTTTTCGCTTGAATTGCTAGAGACTAGCAATAAGCTAGTTGGGGGTTGTGATAAGTACCGAAAAGAGCTACAATTTATATAGTTTAATTGCCAATAATTGTGAAATTATTAAGATAAAGCTCTGGCAATTATACTAATTACACTACGAACCATGTTTGAGATTAATCTTTGTGACTTTACTTATTTAGTCTAGAGTTAACTTGTTTTTATTTGAATTGATTTTATTGTGATACTTTTTCAGGAAATAGATGAAACAAAAAGGATTTTGGAGCAAATAACACAAAGAAGGATCAAAGGACCATATGACAAATATGAATAAGTGATATAAGAGTGCATCGAATCAGCATCTCAAGCAAAGCAAACTTTGGTGCAAGTGGGACCCGCGAAGAAAAGTCAAATAACTGAAACAATTCCCAAAGTAGCTCATTGAATCAGCCACAAAATTAGCAACCATATTTACACGCCCAAGCTCCATAAAATGTGGAACAACTTCCAAATCATATGTGTGTATAAATAGGGAGCAGTAGGTTTTGGTAATTCGACAATTAGAATTCGACGCAGAGAGAAAACGCAGAGAGCAAAGGCTAGGGTTTTAGAAAACTCCTTCTTCTTCTAGCTTGGAGTTATGATGTCAAGCTCCGGCTAGGTTCTCAGACACGGCTAAGGATGAATTTCATTATCAAGTTTTTCGTTATTAAGTTTTAATGCAATTATTCTTCTGGTTTTGCTATGTTCAAGATGTGTTAGTTTTTCGGTTTATGTGTTATCATTCTTCATATAGATTCAGTCATGTTTTTTCTATGTGATTTTTATATCGCATCTTTCCACTAATCGTTTCACACTTTTTCATATCAACACAATATTAGAGATTTAATTAGCACTATTATTAGTAACTTTTTAACGAGATAATAAGAGGATTCCCGAAGCCTTGTCGTTTCTCTACAATTTAATTCTCAATTTCGTTTTTAGTATTTTTCTATTCATCTCAAAATATTATTTTATTATCTTTAACGTTACCGCATGTTATTAGATTCTGTTTATTTCGCTTCCTCGTGGATACGACTCCGCTTTCCTTGTGCTACACAATGACCGCTTAGCGAGAGCACTTTTTGAGCGTGATCATGAGGCGCTGCACGTCCTCCTTTAAAGCCACCGCCTCCTCCTCCTTCTTCTTGGCCACTTCCTCTGCCCGTCCTCTTGCCGCATCTGAAGCCAGCATCGCCCTGGTAGCCATTTTGCTTTTTTCTGAGCCTCCTCCACCAGCCCGGAAGCATTTTTCAGCTTCTCTCTGAGATCCTCGACCGTGTTCACGAGGCCCTTGATCCTAGATTCGGAAGAAGTTATCTTCCGACCCATCGTCTGTATTTGATCTGCCTTCGCCCGGATAGCCGCCACGGCATCTGCCAGCTCCCTCTCTTTCAGCGCAAGCTGCTCGGCAACTTGCGCACCCTCCTTTGCCTCTTCCAACTGGTCCTCGTAGTCGAGAACCATATCATTTATAGTCGCCGTAAGCTACCCGTCCAAAAGATAGAGTTAGGACTCACTCGAAAAATAAAGCTAGAACGGATAGAAATTTATCAAAATACTTACGTGAACCGTCATAGCCGAAACAGCCTTGTAGATAGACTTCTCAGCAATGGATCTAGGGACCCTGCCAACCCCGCCATTTGTAATATGCCTCAACAGGCCAGCCGCGACCTTGGGCGCCTTGTGGAGACCCTTGTCGCCATGCCAGGTGCATCCGACCTTGCGGATGATCTCCTTTTCCTTAACCGTGCTCTCTTTCCGGAGCACACCCTCCCTGGCCTTACCCCCTATAGCAGGAGTAGACGAACCCGGCTTTCCCCCTGCCTTGCCCTAGGAAGCCTCCTTGGGGCGCTCGACCTCACAAGCAATCCCCTTTCCTCGAGCCTTCTCAGAGGCCTTGACCACTTCTTTCGGGGCCAAGTCACCCCTCGCCTTCTTACGGGCTTCGGAATCTCCCCCCTCTCACGGCCGCTTCACCACAGCATTCGAATCCGCCCTAGGACGGACTGCGTCCTGAGAAGGACGAGTCGAGTCCTTGGAAGGACGGATAAGAGCAGGAGGGGGAATATCCCTCTTCTCAGAAGCTTTCGCCACAGGCGTGGCGTCTGGGGTATTGTCACCGTCGTCAGAAAGCACTACGACGGACTGCTCCCCTGCCGTCTGCACGATAATATCAGCAGGAGTCTCCTCAGCAGGAGACTCCTCAACCCTCTTTTCTGTCTCTTGACGGATAGCTCCCTGAGCAGTAACGGTCGTGCCGGCTTGGACCTCCATTTGTGGCGCCGAGCTAGACGTACCCGCCTGCTCCTCCAACTTCCTCTTCGCCCAAAGACTCAGACCCTTAGGACGAGCAGCTTCCATCTCTTCTGCACGTGTAGATTCTACACTTAGCTAAATATTCAATATCTAACGAAAAGCTTAGAGAAATAGACCTTACCCGGAAAATCGGGAGCGTTGTTATCGTACGCGATGAATTCCTCCTCTTCTTCCTCCAACCACAACCCGACGGATTCAAACCTGTGTCGCGTGATTCAGGACCGTTTGGGAAAAGTTTCTTCTTCAGAGCCCTCCACTCGTCCGTGATAGGAAGAGACTTAGGCTTCTTAGGATCCTCAGCTGCAAAACAGAACGCAAAAAATCAGCTAAGGCACGTAAAAACCCGAATAGAATTTCAATTCCCTGCCCAGATTCTCACCTATTTCGTGAACCCACACATTCTTGTATGACGGCCAGGACCCAAGCGTCTCCCGACCGGCCAGAAAAAAGAAATATTTGTGGGTCCACGCGCTCTCCTTCTTAGGAAGACACGTTAATATTTCTCCTTCTTTAACGGATAGAAAAAACCTACCCTTAGCCTGACCGTTAGTTTTAACCACCAAGCCCGTCAACAGATCCTCGAGTGTAAGTGTGCACAAACACTCGTGGGACCGGACAAGCAAGGCCATCAAAACCCGGAAGGAATGAGGACTAAATTGCCCTATAGAAACTCCTAAGTATGAAAAGTATCTCAAGATAAGCTCGGGAATAGGAAATCTAAGCCCCCCGGACTCAAAGAACCTTTCGTATACACAAATCCACCCGTCTGTATTCTGCTCGTCAGCATGTTCATTTGAACCCGGCAATCTGAGCGAGATAGACTGCGGGATATTATATTTTACCTGGATCCTAGTAAGATCCTTAGGTTTTAGAATTGACCTCGGAGAATCTGTAGTTAGAAACTCCGTCCGCCATTTCTCAGTAACCTTTTTTGGACCCATTTTTGAAAAGATTAGAAAAACCGAAACTTCTAGACAAATAGAAAAACCCAGGAAAGCTTAAGAAATCCCGAATCAGTAAAGTCTATCAAAAACCCAGAAAAATCCCTAGGAAATCGCAACAAGAAAGAGTAAGAAAGAGATGAAGAACCTGGATCCCTAGACACGGAGGAAATCAAAGAAAATCTTCACGAAGAACTCAGCGTAAATCTCTCAGAGTTTCTCTCACTAAAACTTTGAGTTTTTTTCTCTCTAAATTTGAAAAATGGAATTCAAATGCGAAGAAGGGTATAAATAGGAGAGAGAGGAAGAGTAGTTACCTTCGATAAGACGTAGGCCGGATAGGACTGAAGAGACGTCCCCATAAATGCGAAACACTCGAGTACTTATACTCGAAAACCGTCGCTGATCCTACGGTTAGGGTTTCCTTGAGATTCGCAACAAACCTCATCCTACGGTTGAGATCAGCGAGCTATCCGGAGACACGTCAGCACGACCAGTGTGACAGCTGTGTCAGGAGAATATGAAGGGTTTATTTTCTTCGAACTCCGCAAATAGGGACACGTGTCGTAACTGTTCCCGCCCAAAATTCGAAGCGACAGTTATAGCTTTGAGATCCTACTCGTCCATCATATCTAGAGATTATCCAAAATCCTGCCCGGAATACGCAGATTTGTGGTAAAAGTCACAGATTTAATTAATTCTATCCGGCACGAATTTTACATGATTTCATCGAGTATATACTATAAAATTTACTTCGTATTTTTTATAGTAGGGGGCTGACTGTTGATGTACAAATTCGTCATTATTTAATATGACATAAAATACTAAAGTTGTGAATTAATTAAATTTACAAGTAAAGATTAAAGGTTTTAAAGGAATAGATCGATATCCATAAAAGCCCAATTGAGAAGCCCACTAAAGCTCTCAATCAGACAAAGCCCAGCGGATACAAGGCCACTCAATCTAAAAAGCCCAAAGGCCCAATACTATCCGTCATAAGACCAGGAAGAAGAGGGTAGAATCGTCACATTCTCTACCCGGCATCTCAATTCAAACCTCAGCAGAAGATCAGGAGCACGGAGTCAAGTCTTCAACGGGCATAATTCAAACTCGACGAAGAAAACGTAGTCGTGGGACACGTGTAGCAAGGCGAGCCATTCAATCCGTTCAGCTCGGAGAAAAGACTCCACGATTCCTGGAAGACCAACGGGAAGAATTGAAGCCTATAAATATCAAGCTCAAGCTCAGATCAACACACACATCCCTGAGAGAATAGATCGAGAACTCGCTACCCGACATTTCTGCTTACTTTGAGATTTCGTTGTATTCTATTCATTTCTTCTCATTCTTTCTTTAACTCTAGACGTGATTTGCCGCCTGTAGCTGTTCGTCTATGCCATTTGTCGCAATAAACTAACAGAGGACGTAGTCAACTACCGCCTTGGGACGAACCTCTATAAAAAAAAACCCCTCGTCTCATTTATACCGCTTATATTTATATACATATATCGAGAGTGAATCAAGAGCTTGCAACGTGAGAGATCGAATTCCACCAAGTCATCAATCTCAAGAATATCATACGCTCACAAGTCACACTTGACTGTTTGAAGTGGGAAACCACGTCAACAGTTATTCATAAAAATTAATTATCGTAAATCCCATCACATTACTATAAGGTGGCAGAGCCTCCTGTATATAGTGATATGATGCTATACAACGATAATAATAATCATAAAATTTTCAGTCCACAGTCTAATATACCGTGTTCTGAACTTACCGTAGAGTGATCGTGCTGAAATCACTAACTTCTGCACCTTGATTTTTAAGTAGTAATAAATCTGGTGATGGGTATCTATATATATAAAAGGACAGTTTTTGAAGTTTTTGAAGTATGATGTGACAAGATGAAAATCAAGCAAATGTGTGTTCTAATTTTTTAAGATTTTTTTATTTTTAAAAGAAAAATTATATCTTATTCAATTCTTAGTGGTTACGGGATACTAATACACCCATCAAAATCGTTTTATGCCTCAAATGTAATTAATTGCTCAATTATTTAATGTTTAATTGCATAGAAAATGAATTAATGTATTGTCTACAAAAAGTTAACCATTCTGTTTCTTTTATTTTTTTACATTTTTATTAATATCCACAGTAAATCAATATTTTATTTTTAGTTTTTGTGTACTTTATTTTTGTGTCCATACTCTCTAAAATATCCCTCGGATGGTATATTAAATAACATGGCACCCTAAACTCAAAGAATTGAGATTTTCAATTTTTATAAGGTCTTGATATTTTTTTTTTTTTTATAGATTAAAGCATTAATTTTGACTGATACAAAAAAAATTACACGATACTTAAAGAATATTTCAACATTTAATAGCTACTTAATTCTATAGCTAAAAGTTGTGACATATGTCTTTTCCAATTCCATAAAATTGTTGGCTTTCTTGATTAATTACCAGAAACCAAAAGGACACAAATAAATTGTGAATTCAAATTATATAATAATGGCAATAGTAAAAGAATTTCTTCAATTCTCATCATATGAATACAATCTTTCTCTCAAAGTTAAAAAAGCTTGGATTCATCCATACTCCATAGGTTCCCCTCTATCTCTCTTTTAGTTGTTCTTCATTTCTTTTTCTTTTTTAATTAAATTTGAATTGTGTGGGCATACGGTATGATCGTTTTGCAGGGACAAATATTTAGGAACCGAAAGCCTGTAAGTTTTATCCTTTTATTGTTAATAAACTATTTAAATGATATAGCATCAACCATGCAGTTATGGTTTTTGTTGATTGTACATCGTAAAAAAATTTATTAATATCTATTGACTACGTTTTTTTTCTTTCTCCACCACAATTTAATTCTCTTCTTTGTATCTTTCTATCTTAGAGTTAGAAGCTACAAATGTTCTCTGCTTTTTGGCCGAAATAAAGACATACATCATGGTTGAACACACTTTCGTGTATGATACATTACGAAAAGAGAATAGAGTGAGAGTGGAAATTTGCAAACATCCAAACATGTACATAAATTAGTAATTTAACGTAACTTTTTCTCCAAAAGTTGTTTCGGTCGTCTTTTTATCCTTTCCCTGCCACTCTCCATTCGGGTGCAATTATCATATATATATATAATATATATATTGCAAAAATAAATTAAAAAAAAAAAAACAAATTTTGCAAATCTATACCATTATGTTTTGTTGTTTGTGTCTATGAACTATATGGATAGTAGCAGGTCTTTTTATGTGGTTCCACTTTAAATATAAGCATATTTTGTTTTGTAATCGTTTAAAACCATTCATGTACACATATTTTTATTTCTTTATAATTTCTTACATATCAAAAGATTAGGCATACAAATTTATTAAACATGATATTTATTTAATATATAAAAACTTACAGCTTTAAATCAAATTGTTCTTCCCTATTTAAGTACCAGGTTTGTGACCCCAAGCAAATATCTCAATTTAAATATCACATATGGAAAAAAATAATGGTTTTAATTTTAGGTCGGTGTTAATTTTTAAACTATGGCTTTGGATTATTGGTTTTTAGTTATTTTAAGTTTGTTTAGACGGTTGTTTTGTAATAATTAATTGTATGATGTTCGAAAAAAATGTCAGAATTGCCCTTGCACTTATCTTTTAATTTTTTTTTTCTTCTTTCAATTTTGTTATTTTCTTGATTAAGTATGTCATTGCAACTACTTAGCCTCATTTCTATTTTTGGTTACTGAGTGTTTTTTTTTTTTCAATTTTATATGTTTTAGGATTCGAAGCTCTGACTTTATCATTCAATTGATTTTATAATACGGTTAGCTTGATTGTTTTCAATTTTCAAAAGATATCTTATTTGTATTTTCTTTTTATTGTGTTCTTACAATAAATGTTTCTTTGAGTTGCTCCATTGATAATTTTATAAGTCAATGTTATATAGACAAGCTACACCAAAGCATGAGCTCACTACTTGATAATTTCTCGATGCTCTAATCACGATGGTAAACCAAACCCAATTCCATCAACATATCTGAATACTTTAGACGAACCATTTTGACAATCTGTTTAATATTTCTATTAAAATTTATAAGTAATAATATGAAATTGGGCTTTACAATTGAGCGCTTGATGAGTTCAATGTTAATTTATTTCCCCCTATAACAATATTACAATTAAATTAGTTAATTTCTTTAAAATTTCTGTTTTAGAAATAATACTACGCCACCGCGCAGAGCGCGGTGCCGTTCACTAGTTAGGTATAATGGACGAGTATGAAATATGATTTATGGACGAGAGAATGGAGAAGATTTAGAGTAAGATAAGGTGAGATGAATGTAAGTGTGGAAATGTGAGGGTGAATTCTATTCATCCACTTAGGGGGTATTTATACTAAATTGAGAACACACAATTATTGACTAATGTTACCAACCTATAGTAAAAACAAATAATCGGTAAGCATTTCAATTATTATCCATAACAATACTAAATTCTTATGCTACTAAAAAGAATAGAGGATAGTTGTTGCAAAAAAGCTAAAATTCACATGGTAAAGTGCACCAGTGTGTAAAGCTGAGGGGCCATTTCTGCAAATTAATCATACAACAACCTCACAACTAGGGGTGAGCATGGGTTGGGTTGGGCCGCCCCGATGCTTTTTATGGACCCGACCCGATCACTTCGGGTTCCCAAAAAAATGCCCGATCCGACCCAAAATTTTTTAATGCCCGATAAAAATCGGGTTGGGTTGGTTTGGGTCGCCATGGCCCGATTAATTAAACTTTAATCTTATATAACAAAAAATAATATGAAAAAAATGCATCAATGTAACTCAAAATTCAAGTAAAAATACCCCAACCAAATTTAATCAAACAAACATACACTAAATAATGTAAAACATGAAAATGAGAGATTGAAGAGTCTTTGAATGTAAATAAAATTGAGGATGAGAAATTTTAAAAGACTATAGATTGCACTTCTTGAATAAAAAATCAATATGAAATATATATTAATTATATTGGTCGGGTCGGAGACCCCGACCCGACCCAAGGTTTTGGACCCGACCCCGACCCGAATAATAGTCGGGTCCGGCCCGATCCGACCCAATTTTGAGCGGGTTAGATTGGGCGGGTTTGATTGGGGTCGGGTCTATAACGGATTGGGCTGGGCCATCGGGTTGGGTCTAAAATGCTCACCCCTACTCACAACACAACCACCAGGGCTTTGAGTTGTCTGAGTCGGAAATGGAAGCTTTCTTCTTCTTGTTCTTGTAGATCCAGAGAGAGAGACGACAATGGCGAGAGCTGGCGGGATCACCAACGCGGTCAACGTGGGGATCGCAGTCCAAGCCGACTGGGAAAATCGCGAGTTCATCTCTCACATTTCTCTCAACGTTCGCCGCCTCTTCGATTTCCTCCTCCAATTCGGTATGTATGATGCGACTTCGAATTTCTGATCGGTATGGAAACTGCTCGAGCTTCGTAAAGGATATGGAGGTTGAGCTTGGGGTTAATTTTAGCTGATTTATATATATATATATATATATATATATATATATATATATTAGTTTCAAATTTTGGATTGGTACTGAAACTGCTAGAGCTTGATGAAGGAGACGGAATCAGACCGATTGAGCTTGGCTTGAATTAGCAATACAAAAATATGAACTTTGTGTGGCTTTTGTTGGTTTTTCCTTTGATATATATATATATATATATATATATATATATATTATACACACACACATATATATACTTGAACTGTTCGGGGGATCTCGAAAGGTTAACAAGTCAATTTTTTTCAAATCTCCTTGAAGCAGGTTTGACTCGAATCCAAATTTATGATTCTCTTAGTATTCGTGTAGTTGAAAATCACAAAAATGACAACGATACAAAAATCTGTGGATAAGCATGGAAAACCGAATTTTCCCGGTTTTTTTGTGCATTGGTTGAAAAGAAAATACTGCACTTTCAGTTCAATTAGCTTTTATGAATATAGACTTTTCGATAGAGGCATTTTACTTCGGGGAGTTTGATTAGGAATGAATCTCATAGTTCTGTTTTTGGATAATCATGGCAAAACTACCCAATTATTTTCAAAATAGCGTGGATCTTCCCAAGCTTCCCATTGCGCTGATTAAATATTTTAGGTCATGAAATTTGCATTTCCAATTGATTTTTTCCAATATGTCAGCTTAATGTTAAGTCATTTACACGTGTATGCCTCAAAATGAAGTATTTAACATGAGAATGCTCTAAACATGGAAAAACGAGTCTTAATTTGAGTTGTACATGGAGACACAAGGGACATAATTAATCAACATGCAAATTTTAAGACCTTGGGTATATTATCAGTGAAATTGAAAGTTTTGGGATATGCCGCGCTAGTTTGAAAAAGCTTGGGTTCGTTTACCGCAATTATCCCTTCTGTTTTACACCGTTTGAAAAGGCTTGTTTATGCAGGTCATATTTCTGTTATATCAAACTAGGGTTATGATATTGAACATAAAAAGTTTTTCTTTGCAACTGGAAAGAGACTGCTTTCTGAAGTTACCAAATTTCGTATTTCAGAGGCGACGACAAAGAGCAAGTTGGCATCTTTGAACGAGAAGCTAGATACGTTGGAACGCCGGCTTGAAATGCTCGAAGTCCAAGTGGGTTCGGCCACATCTAACCCGTCTCTCTTCAACAGTTGAGTTTGGTGTTTGATACATTTTGTTGTCCTATGTATCTACTAGCCAATCCTATATTGTGATTATTAATGTATGTTTTCATGTGAATCCTTGTTGAGAAGTATCTATTGCTTGTGTTTTGAGGTGTAATATCGATTTGATACTCTGCAATGAGTGTCTAGCACTCTATTCTATTCTAGGGGTGAAACCCAAACCGGGTACTGGGCTTTTGGTCTTCTTTTTTGCTCGGTCTCGGTTTTGCAGGCCATCCGAAACCAGGCTTGGCAAAAAATCCAGTTTACGGGACAAAACGGGGATGTGATCAGGACAGGAGTGAGCCAAAACCGAATTTCGGGCCGGTGCCGGATTTTTCTCCCATATTCTATTCATGAAGATGAAGGAGCAAATGAGCTCTTTCAAGAAGCTGATATGATCAACAAGAATCAAGAATTGGCATTAAAAGAGAAAGAAGCTGATATGATCCAAACATAGTTTCTAACACAAAATTCGGGCAGCAGGATTTTTCCGATATACGATGAAATCCCTTAACTCTTTATTACGATAAGAAACAATAAGCAATCCCGACCTTTTCTTCGAGAGCAACATTGACGTTCTCCAAAACGATGCTAAGAAGAGATGGACTAAACAAAGCATAAAATCCCCCGATATAGGGTAGATCGAAACCCTAGCAACTACATCGAGTAAAACACCAGACCCATAATAGCGGTAATAACAGAGACGACATAAAAGATCTAAACGTGCAGTTATAATATACACCTTCATAGATTGTTTAATCAACACAATGTGGTCTAAAAAAATGCCATTTTATAGTCTTGTGCCGTTTAGAGAGGGAAATGACTAATTTTCTCATTAACTTGCTAGTTGCTAGACAAGTAACTATAAAAAGATCCTGAAAAACCCTAGAAGATAGCATTATCTTGGCTCCGGCGGAGGTAAATCCAGTGTCGGAAGAGGGGAAGCTTCCGTTGGGGTCGAGACTAAACCGAGCTTCTTGTCCAACACTACGGATCCCGAGCTCTCTATGGACCGCATGTATTCGGACGCATTGTTCTCTATGATCAAAGCGTCTTCGAGCTCTCTCATGACATCGGTCATGCAAGGCCGGTAAGCGGAGTAGGGCTCGACGCAGAGCAACGACACTTCCACAACGCGCCACATCGCCTCCGAGTGGTAGCCGCCCTTTATGCTCGGATCCACAATCTCGTCGATGTTTGATTCCCTCACTTGTTGTTTTGCCTGCGTAGAAACACGTCGTTCTTTAAAAAGTTGTTTAGAGTTTAATGTTGCTTGGAAATTTGAAAAAAGTGCGAGAAATGAAAATAATTAAAGGATTTTTTTATTTCCGAAGCTTAGTGACAGAATAAGAAAAAGAGCGGAATTTATCTGTAACGCGTACCCATTCGACCAAACTCCACTCGCTCCTTTCCCGGCGAACGTTGAGAGGCTCCCGGCCGCTTATGATCTCGAGAAGCACAACTCCGAAGCTGAACACATCGCTTTTGTCTGACAAATGATGGGTTGTGTAGTATCTGAAGAGAGTGAATCATAGTCAGAGAGTAGATTCTTTGTTTGATAGAGAAACTTTCCGGAGAAAAAGCGTACTCTGGATCCAGATATCCGGCGGTTCCTCTCACTTCGAGAGAGGCACAACTATCTCCTTCCTGAGGAGCGTATTTGGAGAAGCCAAAATCGGCCACTTTGGCGTTCATGCTGTGATCAAGAAGTATATTGCTCGATTTCACATCTCGGTGTATGATTCCACGGCCACAGTACGTATGAAGATGCGCCAATCCTGCAGAATTCGACACCAATCTTCAGAAACGGAATCAATGCAGGTGAACTCGAACATTTTAATATCTCTCTTTCACTTGCCTCTCGCGGCTCCGAGAGCGATTGAAAGTCGGGTCGGCCAATCAAGCTTTTTTCTCCTCGACGCATCTCCTGCTATGTAAAATTGTTGTTCATTATCGAAAGCCAACGCTGAAATGGAGAAAAGTCAGAGAAGTTCTGATCGGGGAAGTTACCGCAGAGGCGATCTTGGAGAGATCCGTTGGACATGAACGGATAAACGAGAATTTCTTGGTCGTTTTCGCTGCAAAAGCCAAGCAGAGGTACTAGATTCTCATGGAAAATGGTGGACAGAAGATTGAGCTGTGAAGTGATGAAGTAAAGGAGTTAGTGTGAAGTTATTTTAAATATAATTTATTAAATTATTCTAATATAATAATTTTACAAAATCGGGTAAAATCATAGTTAAAAACCGGCATTTCACGGTTTAAATCCGGTAAATCCATGTTTAAGACGGTTTTACTGGGAGGAAAAGCCAAATATTCCAATTTAATGGGCTGGACCCAGTTTCTAAAATATGATTAAATAATTAAAATTACACTACACGAATAATAGATAAAGTCACGGTCCGTGAACACAGCTGCAAATTTATCTAGAAACGTACCTCGTTCTGAAATTCCCGAGTCCCCTGAGTTGATGTCGCTGAACGGACCTTCACGGCAACTTCTTGACCGTCACATAATTTCCCTCGATAAACCGAGCCAAAGCCACCTTCGCCGATCAAAGTCTTGTAGCTCTCGGTCGCAGCCTCGATTTGGACCAATGTAAATGTCTGTATTTTTATTGAGTTCACCACAATTTCTTGCATAATTGGTAGTTTGATTATCAGAGGACCTGTGTTTTCTGCAGGAAGATATGTGAAGATAATGATAGACCCGGAATTTAAATAAAAGAGAATCAGTAACACTTCAGTGATAAGCATAACCCCGGTTTCTAATTCGAGAGTTAGACATGGCGGATAAACTTATATTAGGCGCCTATATACAGGATTAGAAACACTAATTCTATATTTATTAAAAAATACCCATAATACCCCTGGCTTAATGAATATAGCTAATTACACAATTAAAAAAGTCTAACACATGACTCGAAAGACATCTAAATAATAAGAAATATCCTTTGGCAACAACAATTTTAAATCTAATTATATTGATAATCTTTTGGGATATTTTGCGGCAAAAATACTTTTGAATTAGACATAGATAATCAATAAAATATAAGAGCATGCAAATTAGTGTACTCACTCTTTGTCTCTTTATGCCTTTTATGCCCTTTGTTTTCGAACAATTTTTGAGGCATCAACTTTCTCTTGTAAAAGCAGAAGATCATAATTCCAGCCAATATCAAAGAGCCACAAGCAAGAGAGGCTATAATTATATATCTCTTTGAAGAGGCTGTTCTTGATTCTGCGCATGATTCAGAACTGCCAAAAACAATAGAGATTTCTCTGAATATCATTTCAACAATTACTTAAATAAACAAAGTTTGATACTTTCGAATTACTTATAATTCTTGATTTTTAGATAGAAGTATTGTTAATACCAAAAACGGATCTGTAACCCGCACCGCGACAACGGGCCTGGCTCGGCCCAAGGAGGAACCGGATTATCTAAATTGGGTCTTTCAAATATTTGTATTTTAGCTTATTATGTTTATTTCCGATTTTAGCCTTGTCCTGACCTAGCTGTAATTGGGTCTTTTCGAATTAATGAAAAAAAATCTCTAACACTTATAAAAGAAAAACTCGGCCACTCGTTGAATTTTGGTTGAGACTTCGTTTGGAGAATTTACGTGCTCGGTTGCGACCCCATGCTGTATCAAGTATAGATAAAACGGGATTTTCGTATTGAATCAAACATCTTTTCATTGGAATAATAATATTAAATATTAATACCTTGTGTCAAGCTTAGAAGTATTGACCCTTGATTGGTCCTCTTCTTTCACAATGGGATTGCAGCCAATATATCTGGGAAGGTTCAAAGCAGTTATGTTTAAGATACACACAATATACAATATTGTAAACTTCACTACACCTCTGGTAACTCCACTACACCTCTGTTCTAGAGGTCACGGGTTCAAACCCCATGAGACTCAAATGAGTGCCCCCTTTACATATGTAAACTTGGCTAATTGTGCCACCTGTTCTTACACTGAATATATCTAGTAATGCGAGAGTGCATCGTAACCTTGGCCGATAGTGCCACCCCCATTTGAAAAAAAAAAAAAAGATACACACAATATTTGAGAGTATAAGAAAAAAAAAAATACACACATGAGAGTATAAGATACTGAAATATATATATATATATAATCAATAGAAAAAGTTATATAAGCTCACAATGTTTCCAGATGTGCTAACATTGAAAGATCTTCAGGAAGTGGGCCCTCAAGATCATTGTTCCTCAAATCTCTGCAAGAAATATATGAAATATGGAAATGTCAGCGTGCTCGTCTCGCACCGAAAAAAGGGCAATCAAGTAAATTTTTTTTTTAATTCCAGAAATTGATTCTGATCTTCAAACCAGAACCCCCAATTTTTTATTATTGAAAAGGATTATATTGGCAAAAATTTTTAAGGATTATATGTGACTAAATCTATGTTTGGTGACAAGAAAATTGATGAGATTTAATCGTAATATATGATAGAAGTAAGAGAAACACTGCTCAAAGTTGAGAAATTACATTGATCTCAACATGGAAGTTGAAGGAAAGCCAGGGATTTGACCAGTGAGTTTATTCAAGCTCAAATTCCTACAAATCATCATTACCAAAAATATGATTATATAATCATCATTACCAAAAATATATATAGAAGAAAAAAGAATCTAAATCTAAAATAGTTTTTACTTGTGTGTGAACATACAAGGTGTTTAAGTTTGTCAAGTTGGTAATACTTGGAGGAATTGGCCCTGAAAGATCCATTGAAGAGAGGCTCCTGAAAGTTGCAACTTTAAATAAGAGTCCATAAATAGTTATATTAATTTGCAGTAATGCCCGTGAACTTTGGATGTTGGTGCACTTTACCCCCTTGAATTTCAGTTTTTGGCAACACTTTGTTTGAGGGTATTTTCGTCAACTTTACTACTTAGGAGTTCTTAGGAATTCTTAATACCTCGACTCATTGGTTGCTCCATACTAGTTTATCGATCAAAATACTTTCGAGTAAGTCATGTGTTGCAATAAATCAACTTCTTAACGGGGCAAAATGTTCGACTTGTTGAAAGTACAAGAGGAGGTATTGCTGCCAAAAACTAAGATTCGCGGGCAAACTACACCAATATGTAAAGTTTGGGGTGCGTTACGGCCAATTAAATCGATCATTGAATTGATTAATAAAAGTTGAGACTCACAGTTTGGTAATGAGTGTGAGATTATTGATGGAGTCACAGAACAATCTCTCCCATGGGTGTGGAAGGCAGGGATCTCCAGACCAACTCTGAACAACTTTGTTGTTTCGGTTAAACTCCAAAAGTTCCCTCTTCAATTCCATGATTGCAGACACTACTCAAACAAAATATAATAATACTCAAGGTTTTAAAACCAAATATCAGAACCTATTATAATGAAAAATTCTGGGGTATCTTCACTCTCAAATACGATATAATACACGTTTTCATATCATATTATTTTGCGCTATGAACTAAGTAAATTTACAAGATTCCGCAAACTTATGATGTTGCTCCTAAACTTTTTTTTTCTTTCTTGGCAACGATATATCTTATTCTTTCAAAAAGTAGCACATTGTCCCCTACAAGATAAAATTGAAGGAAAATGTTGACTCATGCGGAGAAAATAATTTAATTAAGGGTATTTTATCAATTTTAGTATTTCTGGTCAATTTTATAAGACTTTCATCTTAGCAACTCTTCGATAATTGGATTGTATGATCGTTTCACGATAGCTCCATAATGTAGTACATTGACTCTCTTTGGTGATGAATTGGCAAAAATACCCTTAAGCAAGAAAATGAGTTGAAAAGAACAAATTAAATTGACAAATCTACTCGACTAAATCTTGTGTTTAGCACGAGTGAAAAGTTTAACGTTTAATCAGTTATGTGCTTTTAGAAAGGGCATTTCTGCTAAAAAATTAAAATTCAGATAGCAAAGTGCACTCAAACACATGATTTAAAGGGCATATAAAATAACAGAAAAAACAGAACTCACCATCGTTGACTTTTGTCTCTTCAACCCAAGAAACCGTCTGAAAGATCTCATAAGCATTGCAAATGGGACCCCAAACAGACCCAGAAGCCCTAACCAGCGAAACCTCCACAACCCCATTGGCGTTGACTTCCAGAGCAACCTCCTTGTAGTTTGACCCGCCTCCCAAAACGTCAAACCCCGCGTGTCGGGTCTCGCCGTTGACCACTATGTCGAACAGCCGTTGACCGGGTTCGACCGCGCTTCGCAGCTCCAGAAAGTAGAGGATCACTCGGTAGTGAGAGGAGTTGCTTGCGTCTAAAGGTTCCTCTTTGTGGGAGAAGAGCAGGACGGTGGGATCCTCTACGGCTGTGCGTAGGACTTGCAGTGGTGCTCTCGGTTTGGATTGGTAGTTCAAGACCTGGGCATCGTTGACTTTTGTGGCGTTGGATTTTGTCGGGTCGGGTTCCCAGATTCTGTCGCTTGGATCATCTGGATACCTGAAAATGGTTTTATTAACACGTGAATCAATGAACACTGTAATCACGTTGATTATACATATGTGTGCGATTGTATCGAGCTTCATAGCTCATTAAGAGTGGTTTTGCATTTCAGTTTTTCGGATCAAAATGTCAGAAAATTCTAAGGCGAACCCGGATCGGAAACTGGTAATTTGAGGTACTTTAGTCTTGGCCCAGGCCCTGGGATTTAACAAATCCGGGTAATGGTATTGTTAAGACCGATTTTTTTGGTAAATCGTATAATTAGGACTTATAAAAATCGGTACTTTAAAGTTTAAATTGTGCGGAATTAATACTCAAAGGCAACATAACCGGATCGTCCGTCCCAATTGCCCATTAGCGTTAGATACGTGTACTCTTCTAATTATCATACGAATTGATGCCAACAATTCAACATTTCCCGCCGCCTATACTATGGACGCCAGGTAAAATTATAGGCTCGCAAGTATTCCGGGATTAACGTTAAAGAGGCAATTAGGACGGATTATCCAATTATACAGTCTTTTGGTATTAATTTCTACATAATAAAAAATTTATGAATACATACAGTCTTTAGGTATTATTTCCCCTTTTTAACAAGCTCCTTCTCTTTAAACTATAATTTAAAGTAGAAAAAAAAAAAAAAAAAACTTACTTGACAAAATCCCCTTCACTTGCTCCCAAATTGACTCTCTTGATGACTCTAAGAACACTAGAGGATGACTCACCCAAATACTCCAATCCCTTCAAAGGCCTAAGCACAAGCCTAGACATATAAGGAGCTCTCTCTCTCCTCTCCAAGCAAAAGTCAACATCATCTCCTTTTGCTTTGAAAATGCCTTCAATCTCCAAATAATCCTCAAGAGAAATGACTTCCCCAATGCTTGTCACACCAATTAGTATGGAAAATGATGTCCTAATTGTTGGAGATGCATTGTCACCATAGTACAAGAATGTGCCTCTCATAAGGTACTCTTGCCCCTTCGCGGTCTCGAGGCGGTAGCATCGCTTGCTTGAGTTTTCGACATCGAAGAATACCCGGGCTTCGTTGTAGTTTGCATCGCTTGGAGGTTTTTGGGTCGTTTTCCGACAATTGCTTTTGTCGGGGAACCACGAGAAATCCGTTATCCAATCTATGTCGGTGCTAGGATCGGTATAGTTGCTAGTTGCACAACATGCTATGCTTACAAAATCTGTATTAGAATGGAAAAATAAAAGAGCTTTAAATCTCAAATCTTGCATTTACATATAATATATTTTAAGACTCAATTTGAATGAATTAATTTATATCCTTTTTGGTCCAAAAATGAGGAAATTAGAGAAAATATTGTCATAATAAAAAAAATTAAATGTCATAGATTACAACCTAATTATGAACACTTAATCGAAGCCTTTAAAGATTAATTAATAGATTTAATGGAACAAATTATACAACTATTCCACCATTTCCCAATCTCAATATATATATATACATACATACATATATTAGCATTCTCTTCCCACAAATTCCTTCTCAAATATTTCTTGAGATTTCCCAAAGAATTCTAGCAAAACACAAACATATATACACGCAAGCTCTTAAAGGAAAAAACCTAATTTTAATATGATATTATACAATATATAGGTATATAAACTAACCCTTTCGTAAACTCTAAAATCTAAAGGAAAACCCTAATATTCAATACATAATATATATATATATATACATATATATATATATATAAACACTAACCTTTTTGTGCATAAGTCGATTGAGCAAGAAGGCATAAGAGAAACACTATAATCAAACATCGCTCCAACTTTGATGCCTCCATCATCGTCTCACGCCTCGCCCCATTGGCTCATCCAATGATCATACAATATACATATACATATACATATATGTGTATATATATTAAATATAGCCTCCTCCCAACTAGAACACCAAGAACATGTTCTTATAATTGATCATTTCATGAAGTCGATGACGATCTGCGTTTGCTTCATAAAATTCCTCACTCTCCATAAATTCAAAACTTCTCTAAACACTGAAGATTCTTCAGAGATCAATCATGATCATCTTCTCCATGGAAAAACAAACTTTTATTATTATGACAAGAAATGGAGTTTGACTTTCATAATTATGAAGTGGTATATATATTAGATGCTATGGCACATAGGAATATGATATCGCACTAAAACTATACATTATAATAATATTGATTGTTACGTTAATTAATTAATATTTGTTATTAGGGAATTAACAATTGATTAATGTGGTGGTGGGTGTGTGACTATATATTTATTAATTTAATTATTAAGTAATTAAATTGGGCGGAGTACTCCTTCATCTTCATCTACCTTCGTCTCTCTTTCTGTTTGCTAGTTGATTAATAATAAAATAATTAAGTAATTGTCACTTAACCAACTAATACGCCTATAAGAAAATATTAATGATTGGTTCGAACAAAACAACTTAAGCTAATAATAATACCCTTTTCAAAACCCTCATTTTGAGTCATTTTTCTTATAATGGTAATGGTAATTGTTGGAGTTTGTGACATGAATCCGTTTTTAAGCCCAGTCTGTTTCGTAGTTTCAATGCAATATTATTAGATCGAATATTTGGGCTGCTCTGACTTTTCGGATTACGGTATTATCATAATTCTTGTGTAGGATTAATTATAACGCAGCTGCCATTTAATTTTTGCTTAACCTATCTCTCTTTCGTTGTAATTTTTTCGACCGTAGAAGATTTTTCTTTTTATCTATGTTTTTATTTTTCAAATCGAATTTTCACGTATAATTTTTTGCGTCGATTTATCTTTAATTCATTGCTATTTTTTGTTTAATATATAAAATTAAATTGTTTGAAGGAAAAACTGAATATCAGTGAATAAGTAATTTGCATGGAATTTTGAAATTCTGAAAAAGATGAACATGATGAGGAGAATTTTCTTCAACTACAAAACTATTTGTTGACTTGTGACTATTTACGGAGAAAAATAAGAGTTCACAATTGTTGTGTAATGAAAAATAGTATTACTATATGTTTGAAAAGAAAAAAAAAAAGCCTCTCATACATATAATATTTAAAGAACAACCGAAAAATCGTGTCAAATTACGAGGTTCTATCTCAAAACTAATTGGTAATAGGCCTATTAGAAACAATGGCATTAATATACAAACTCGTAAATTTTGTCGAGTCTCTTTATCTTTTGGATGTGTGATCCTTACAATCCGAATCCGACAATCTCACGTCCTTTGATTTTTGGACGCGAAGCGAAGAACCAAGTAGAACAAAACCCTATAAAGAACGGCCCAACCCAACATCGCCGCCAAATTGATCCACTTCTTACCGGAGCCTGCGTCGACGCCGAGGCTCTTCAAGATCATCTCCCCGGTGATGCCCGCGCCCGTCTCAGGGTTTTGGCCGAAGAAATCGTCGGTTTTGTACTCGTTGATGAGGAGACCCCGGTAAGGGTAGGTCATAGTGGAGACATAGTTCATCCACCGCCAATACACCGGGATGTCGTCGGCAGAGAGGAAGAAGCCGCAGAAGAGGAAGAAGAGCGCCGTGAAGGCAATCACGGCTGCGTAGCCAAGGATGTAATTGGGCACAACGGAGCTGACGAATACGACGAAGGAGTTGGTGGAGAGGAGTGAGGCGTAGAGGATGGCCAGGAAGTAGAGAAACGGGCCTCGGAGCTCGAGCGCAAACCAAACGATTACGGCGTAGACGATTGCTTGGAGCGCAAGGAAAGGAAGATACGTGATGAGCCCGGCGACGGCGTAGGAGGAGGCGCGGTAGGCGTTGAAGGAGGTCTCGCGGACGAAGACAGATCGCTCCTGGAATTTGAATTAATTTATTTATTAATCACATATTTTCTTGTATTCAAATTTAAGTACGTTTTCACATTAAATCATAATTAAGCATGTTAAATATCTTCTGATCAGTTGAAATTGACACCTGGATGAAGGCGGGAACGGCGTCGTTCGACGAGAAGAAGACGATGCAGACGGTGAAGATGAAGAAGCTGAGGCGGTTCGTGACGCCCTGAAGCGTTGGGGGCGGGTGGCGGAACATGGTAGCCATCATAGTGCCCATCACGGCGAGGACGACAAGGCGGGAGAGGAAAAGCTCGGGCGTGCGCCGGATGTTCTTGAAGTTGCGGCGCATGAGGACCCACGTCTCCGTCACAAGGCCGTTGGCAAACTTCGGACCGTAGTCGCGCCGTTCTGCCGCCGTGCCGGGCGTCATGTAGTCGTGCTCGGTGACGGTGTAGTCGCTGTCGTGGGGCGTCGGCGTGCTGGGAAGGATCTCGCTGGAGTAGGCGTATGGCGACGCGCCGCTGCATGTTGGGGCGGATGTTACAAAGTTAGTATCGGTTTTTTTTTTTCGCTACAGTAATTTGAAATTTATATTTTATAAATATTAGTTAAAATACTCAATCAATACTCGGTAACTACAATGTTACCTTAACGAGTTCTGCGCTTTTGACTGGTCACCCCTCGCTGGCCGCGACGGCGTGAACATCATCACACCGCCGCGTCCGGCAGCGCTCCATGATCTCGACATGTTGTTATTATTGTACGGACTCCTCAAGCTCCGATCGAAATCGTCATCCGCTGCCACCGTCACGGTCGAGACCACGGAGAAGTCCCCGTCTCCAACCTTAGGTGGCCTCACGCCGGTCCGGGCGAACTCTGCTAGCGCCCGGATTCCAACGTCAGGGCATTGGTCGTACTCCTGCACGACGTCAATGAGGTACTCAACAGGGCTCTCGCCGATGGGGACCTTGCGGCCCATGCGGCGGAGGTGCGCGGTGACACTCCCGGGTGCGCCCTGGTAGACGAGCTGGCCACGTGCGAGGACGACAAGGTGGTCGAGCAGTGAGAGGATGCGGGAGGAGGGCTGGTGGATGGTGAGGATGACGGTGCTGCCGGACCTGGCGATGTCGTGGAGCTTGTCGACGACGCTGTGCGCACTCGTGGAGTCAAGCCCCGAGGTCGGCTCATCAAGGAAGAGGAGTGGCGGGCCGTGGATGATGTCGACACCGATCGTTACACGTCGCCGCTCTCCGCCAGAGATGCCCCGCGTCCCCTCGTCACCGATATAGGTGTTCCTGGCTGACTGTGTTGTCGGAAAGCGAAAGAGTTAGCAATTTGTATTTCGTGTTCGTATCGTATTTAGTCATTTCGTCTAATTTTATAGACTTACAACTGCAAGTTGTAGTTGTAGTCTACAACATTCATTATATTTAGTCATTTTACAATTATAATATTCATTTATCACCTAATGAATATTCATTACAAGAGAGACCCGTCTCATTTATTATTCGTGTTATTTTATTTTTATAATATTATACTTATCCACTTAATAATATTGCTTAAGGTAAATAAATTTATTTAGATTTATTTAACTTAAGTAATATTACAAATTAATTAATAAAAAATTATCACTCACCAAAATAATCTATAAAATAAATAACAAAAATTTGACACATAATAAGTTTTGACTACAACAAGTAATTCGTGTGTGTAATTGTGTCAATGTATTCTCATGTGTTCGATCTGTTCACACGTTATTTAATTGTGTTCATGTCGATCAAGTCCAGATCCACGAATGTAAACTTACCGATAATCCGAGCTGCTCGATTAGCCTCTCAACCCGTCGCTTCTTCTCGGCGACGGCGATCCCGCCGAGCCGGAAATCAGCCGCGAACATGAGGGTCTCATGCACAGTGAGCATCGGGAACAACCTGTCGTCCTGCATCACATATGCGGAGGCGCGCTTCACCAGCGCCGGGCTCATCGGCGCGCCGTCGAGCGACACGCGCCCGGCGAGGCTGCCGCTCGCGATCCTCCCAGCGAGCGCATCGAGCAGCGTCGACTTCCCCGCCCCGCTAGGCCCCATCACGGCTGTGACGAACCCCTTGGGCGCGTAGCCCGTCACGCGCCGCAGCAGCTCCACCTCCTGCGCCGCCCATTTCCCGTTGTCGTCCTTCTTCTTCGCCGTCACGGTATACGTCAGCGCACTAAAGTCCAGCCCACCCGTGAAGTTGGCTGCCCGCGCGACGTCGATCGCCACGTCCTCCCGGTGATACCCGGGTTTGTAATCCATGGTTGATGTCTAGGGCTCCCGAGTCTGGTCTGAGGAGGGAATAAAAAGGGATCTTCGAGAGATGGTTGCGATTACAAAGAGTTGAAAGAAGTGTCTTCATCGAATAAATCAATGGAGTTTGAGTTGTTTTAATCGAAACAAGGAATGAGAATTTTCTTGTTTCCTTCATCTCACAGCTTTGGCGTTTCATATTTTGGATTTAGGGTTATAATATACAGTAGTGCATGGAATATTTTGACTTATTATTAATTATTATTTTTACATTTTGACTGTGAAAGTACATATGTTTTATCAATTAATGAAGTCACGGGCGAAGCCAGGAATCCTTATTATAGTCGGCTTTAAAATGAGGGGCCTAGGCAAAAATAAATTTTAATGCCCTGTAACAATACAATTTGGTGTGTCACAAATGTTAAACATGTAGTGGTTGCTAGGATAGCCTAGTGGTAATTCCACACCACCTCCAAGGTGGAGGTTGTGGGTTCGATCCCCACTGCAGCAAAGCTGCCTTAAAAAAAAACAAATGATAAACATGTACTACATTATTCTAAATAAAATTTGAAATAAAATAAATTAAAGTTTAAGACCCTTCACATAAATCCGTTGTTAATATGTGTTAGTCTTGAAAATTAATAAACATATGTATAAGAACTTTTTTTTTCCTTCAAAATATTATAAAATTGATTTTTTTTTTAATTAAAATTGTGTGAATATGCGAGTTGGCTAGAAGAGAAATAACAACTTTCTATCTCTAAAAAAACTCAAGTGTTAAAAAACGATCAAAACACCAAAATTTAAACTAGATTAAGATTAAAAAAAAAAAGAGTTAAAACTAATAAGCAAAAACTCTACAAAACTAATTTGAAAGATAAAAAAATGAGATAGAAAAAGTTGAAAATAAATGACTCCCAACACATGTTCAATGAATTCCATTACCTATTATAAACTTTCTCGACAAAATCACCCTTTTTTAACCTAACCCTGTCTAGCTCTTTTCTAGCTCTCTCAAACTCTTCCCTCTCCCAAACCAAACATAATCCTGTAAATGTAGGAGGGTCCGGAGTCGCCGAACCCTCAATTTTATTTTATTTTTCTCGGACCCGGAATTCCGCATTTGTAAAAAAGCAGAGCCGGAGTCTCAGGATAATCTTTTAAAAAAGAAAAAAGAAATGTAATGACCTCTTTCCCAGCTTGCACTGCAGGCATCTCTCTCTCATTTTCTCTCTATGGCAAGCCACCCTCAGCGGAACCCATTCTTGAACCCAGTCGACCAAGACCAACTTCGACTACAAGCTTCACCCTCCCACGCCCTTCTCATCCCAAGTTCAGCTTCATTTCGTTGATTTTTTTGTTGAGTTTATGATTGATTTTCTTTTCCTTCTTACTCTCTTTGTAGGTATGGATTACATTGCGCGTAAAGATTTTGGGGATCGGCCCAACTTTGGTACCCTGCGTGCGAGGACTAGCCCTAATGAAATGGTTGAAGGAATATTTAAAACGACATTGTTTTAGTTTTGCCTCATTTGCTGAATTATATAAGGCTAAATTAACATCATATCCTAATCATCTTCCTCATAGTTCTACTTTGACTTATTTATTGAGAGTATATTCTATGCTTCATTATGATCTAATCAATCAATTAATTAAGAAGACTAGACATATAAATTATCGAGTTTTTGTTTTTTTACTTTGTACTTTTGTAGAGTGAAGCCGTCGTCTAGGCCTCAATGATGATAAAATGGTCTAAAATAATCATATTAAATATACAAAGTAAACTTGTATATTATGAACTAGTTTTTAAAGTATTAATTTACCTTTCATAAGCATGAAAACAAAAACAAAAAGGGTATTTTCAAGATTGTTGGAATTGAAACAAGGTAAATATAAACTCAACCTTGACTAGAGTAGTTTCACACTTTCACTTATCTCGGACTTCCTTATGAACGTGGGCGGTTCTAGAAAAGAATAGAACTTGCTCGAATAATAAAGTTGAATAATAAATTAACCATCTTAATAATATGAAGAAATTCTTTGATTTTTGACCTCAACTGATTTAATTTATGCAAGTTAGTAATTTATATTGTATGATATCTACATGATCAGTAGTGTCTGATGCGAAACAGAGTAGCACGAAATCACTTCAAATATTTGACTAGTACTCTTGTAAAAAAAAAAACCCTTGACACCTCATATTTCATATTTGAATGAACAATTATTTAATATATAAAGGGTTAATGACGGTGAAAATACTCAAAGTTTGGTCAAAGAACTCCTCGTGTACCTAAAGTTAAGAAGTGGTGGCAAAAATACCCAAAGTCGCACATGGGGAGTTGACCACTCCATTCTCGTAATGTCGTTAACTTACTCGTTAACTCTGGCCACATAGACAAATCTATTTTGTTAAATGTAATCATTAGGGGTTCAATTAGATGTATTAAATAGTATTAATTAGGAGTTTAATTCGTTGTTTTGTCGTAAACGAGGCTGATGTGGGCTCGTGCACGTGGCAAAAATTGTTATGTCAGCAACCCACGTTTGTCTGCGTGGCCAGAATTAACGGGTAAGTTAACGGCATTACGAGAATGGAGTGATCAACTCCCCAAATACGAATTGGGTATTTTTGCGACCACTTTTAAACTTTGGATACACGAGAGGTTCTTTGACCAAACTTTTAGTGTTTTCGCCGTCATTAACCCAATATATAAATATCTTATATTATGCATCAAAAAATAATTTTATAATTTTAATAAAAACTAAGAAATTACTTCTCGCCTCGGCCCCAAAAATATCGGCCCTTCGTGATTTTAGGCAAAAACTCAAATATGGATTTTTTTTATTATTGAAACGACACCGTATCACCCATGCAAGCTCCTTCGACTTATCTTCTGCTTCAAAGCGTCGTTACTTTCCTTCAAAAAAAAAAAAAAGCGTCGTTACTTTTCTTCTTCTTCTTCTTCTTCTTCTTCTTTCTTCAAACAGTTGAGTAGTTAGATCGCTCCAAATCAAGCACCATGACCAGTCTCGCCATCTCCAATCCGATTCTGATCCCCTCCATTTTCACTCGCCAAAGCTTCTCTCCTTCTCCGTCCCCTCGGAATCCAAGCTTCAAACTCAAACACAGAGCCCTCACCTTCAAGCCCAAGAACAGTGAGTAAGCGCTTCCATTTCTTCCAATCCCTCCATTTTCGGAAATACCCAGTTCAGAAAACTCAATATATATTTATGTTTTCAGGGCGTGAAGCGAGTCACTCGGAAACTGCGGAAGCTGAAGTGGCTGAGGGATTTACGGTCACCCAGTTCTGCGATAAGATGATCGATTTCTTCTTGATCGAGAAGACGAAGGCGAAGGAGTGGCGAAAGTACCTGGTGTTCAGAGAAGAATGGGTGAAATACAGGGAGTGCTTCTACAATCGGTGCAGAAGCAGAGCGGATATGGAGACTGATGTGACCATGAAGGAGAAGCTGGTCTCTCTGGGGAAGAAGGTCAAGAGGGTAAGGCTCTGTTTTGTTCATATCCCATGTTTGATGAAATGACTGAGTGAAGAGAAGAAAGAAAGAATGTTTGACTTTTGGTTAATGACGGTATAAGTAACCAATGTTTTAAGTTTCTTGGTGGCATATTTTTTTTACGGCCTAGGTAACAGAATCTTGGGTGTTTTTGTGACTTGAAAGAGCTAAATTCCGAAAGTACCCTTGCCTCTATATTTATGACACTTGAAAGCTAAGTTTTACACAAATTCAGCATAGTTTGATCTTACGAGAATTGAGAAATATGTTTCACAAGACAATAAGATTGAGAAATTGGAATTTTGAATTCTACTTCTTTTCGAAAACACGTAAACAGATACTTGTTTGAGTTTAGATACGTGGCTCGTTGTGTTTGTTTGATTCAGGAATGAGAATTGCAGATTGATGAAGAAATGGAAAGAAGTAATGAGCTTCTCAAGGAGATTCAAGACAACCCAACTGATATAAATGCGATCATCTCGAGGCGACGCAAGGACTTCACCGGGGAGTTTTTCCGCTACCTTTCGCTGATATCAGAGACTTTCGACAGCTTGGAAGATCGAGATGGTAAGAACGGACTTCCGCTACTCTCAACGGGTTTTATTATCGTGTGAGACTTCTTATGTTAATGCTAATTTAGTGGAGATCCTCCTTAATTTCGATTGTTTGTGCACTTTCACCCTTTAAATTTGTTTCTTAACATTTTTTTCTCCGACTTCCTCTTTGATAGAAATCAGATTTTTATTGTAAATTTGTCTATATAGCCGGGTTGTTTTCGGACTGGCGGATCGTAAACCATTCTTTGACCTTGTATTGTAAATTTATTTTTTTCAGTATAATTGATGTTTCTGTAAATAAAAAAAATCTGATAGAAATCGTTGTTCACATGTAACCTTGTTAACGAGCAAAAATGTATTTTTCTGTACTTACTCTACGTCAACAATACTATTAATAACAATTTTCCCGGAAATAAAGTCACGTTGGTTACAATTTCTTCCTAATTTAGTATTTTATACCAAAATGAAAATTCACGAGGCGAAAAAAACTACAAAGCAAATTTAAGAGCAAAGCAAAAACTACAAAGCAAACTATTAGAGCCATTTGGTTAAAGTTAGATTTATATTTATTTAGCGCTTAATTGTTCCCTATTTTGAACAGCAATGTCTCGGCTCGGGGCCAGATGCTTGTCCGCCATAAGCGCCTTTGATAATACGCTGGATATTGTGGACACTTTGGATTCTGCACAGCGCAAATTTGATGATATCTTGAACTCGCCTTCGATTGATGCGGCGTGCGACAAGATTGAAAGCCTTGCGAAGGCAAAGGAGCTCGATTCGTCTTTGATCTTGTTGATTAATGCTGCTTGGGCTTCGGCGAAAGCGTCAACGACCATGAAGAGCGAAGTATGGCTCATAACTTTCTGTTCTAACTTTAGAATTAAAATATATACATCGTATTCCGTCATTCCCAACGTGTAAGGGGCAATATGTTACTTTTTGATAGTTCATGGGGGCATTTCCGTCATAATTTAAAAATCAGGGAGTATTTTGAACTTGTCTGATTGTTTCAATGTTGTAGGTGAAGAACATAATGTATCACCTTTACAAAGCCACAAAGAAAAGTCTCAGGAGTATTGCTCCAAAAGAACTGAAGCTTCTCAAGCATTTGCTGAACATCACCGATCCCGAAGAGCGATTCTCAGCCTTGGCAACGGCCTTCTCCCCGGGCGACGATCGTGAAGCTAAAGATCCCAACGCTTTATACACGTAAGCGACACGCTATATCTAATACTTGAGACTTTTTTTTTTGTTTTGAAGAAAAATATATAGAAATTAAATTATATGAAAATGAGGAGAAATTGAAAAGGAAAAAGAATGTATGGTTTTTGTGTTTGAGATTAAAGAAAATTCAGAAGATATTTTTTTTCTAAATTTGTTGAGTGCTGATACCAAACAAGCTATATATATCTACATTCTTTCGAGAAAATAAAATTTCAATTCATTTTACAAACTTACCTTTAAGCACAAGAAAGGGTTTTTTCTTCGTAAATTTTTTTTTTCTCTTTAATTTTCTTTGTTAATCTCTTTTATGCTCGAAACTTACGCTTTCTTCCAAATGATTAGCACGCCGAAAGAACTGCACAAGTGGATCAAGATCATGCTCGACGCTTACCATCTGAACCAGGAAGAAACCGACATCCGAGAGGCGAAGCAGATGACGGAGCCGGTCGTGATTCAGAGGCTCTTCATCCTCAAAGAAACCATCGAAGAGGAATACATGAACGAGAGCAAGTCGCCGCAGGAGCCTCAGGCTGAATCCGACTCTATCGCGGACGAGTTTTGATTTCTCCAACGAGAGTTCTTCTTCATTATCGGGAGATTCGCAGAAACCGAATCATTGACCGGATAAATTCTAGCTTGAGTGTAAAGTTTTGATCGAATTTTTGTTGTCGTTTTCTCTTAGTATGAATTGTATAGATAGAGTTTGATATGTGTAGGAACTTTTATAACAGGTGTTATGGGTGATTTTATTCCAATCAATTCGGGCCAAAACGACCCCAAAAAAGCCAATATCTCAAGACCGAGAAGCCTACAAAACGCGGACACAAATTTTAAAATAATAACTAAATGGTGAAGCGCGCCGCCCTCGCTCTGTGACGGGACGGGACGTCAGGACGCATTTTCACGCCTAGTATGGTTATTCCGCGACGCGGCGGCGCGAACCCCGCGGCGCGGCGGCGCGAAACCCGCGCCGCGGCGCGAACCCCGCGCCTCCGCGGTGCGGAGGACTAAAGTGACAATTTTTTACTGCTCTCAGGTCCCCGGCCCCTCCTATAAATAGAAGCTTGATTTCATTCAAACGGTAACTCCGATTCAAACGCTCTATATAGCGATAAACACCGTTTTCTCTCTTCTATATATATATTCTGGTAGGAATACCCGGCGACCTGCCCTACGGAGGTTCCGGTTCTTAGTGGTCGCCGACCTATATCCCGAGTCCTAGGACTTTGCGGTAACAGGTCGGAGGACCCGGTTCCGGTCCGACCAAGTCCGATCTGCCAGAGGAGCTAGCTAGAGCGGAAGCGCTGGAGGAATCCCCGGCCTACCGGAGTAGCTAGAGCGGAAGCGCTGGAGGAATCCCCGGCCTACCGGAGGAATCGCCAACTCCCCAGAGGAAGGTCCGAGCGCCGTCCTACTCCCACCAGCTAGAGTAGAAGCGTCGGAGGAATCGCCGACTCCTATAGAGAAGGCGCCAAAGGAATCCACGTCTCCACGACCATTAACTCCAGGCTCGTCCAGGCCAGCTAGGAACGGCTCTATCAACGCCTGCTTTGAACTACGAGATGACCTGATCCCACTTAGCTGTAAGTGGGTACGTAGGCAGCCTCACTACACTCAACGAGGCGTGGCATCACATCATCATCACCTCCGGCTCTCCCAGTCATCGACTGCTCCAGCTACGATCGTCGACCTGCCCTACGGAGGGTCCGATCCGCCTTACCCTTCAGGAACAGTGAGTCAAGCATCTAGCCCAGGAAAGTCAACAAACGGCGATGGGCCCGGCCCAATATCCAGCTTTGGGCCGCTACAGTGTTTGATCCATTTTTCGGCATCAACATTTTGGCGCTAGAAGGAGGGGGCCATCGAGATCAAGCCTCCGAGCAGCTTCCCAGCAATCAAGTTTTCAACCTTTTTCTTTTAACTTTTTAGGATGTCAACCAAGTCAACAGGGCACACGTCATCCCGCCCAGCGGCAAGCATTGCCCAAAACACACGAGCTCAAGTCAACGCACGCCAGAACCGAGCTCGGAATCAGCCAGATACGAGCATCCGCCAAGACCGAACGTCAAACGAGCAAGATGGGCGGATGACACGATTAAAAGATAGCGTCTTCCGACTTACCGGGCTAATCTCCAGACACATCGAGAACAACGCCATCATCCAAGAAGTCGCCGGCGAAGATGGGAGTCCAATGGAAGAAGCTCTAGAGCCCACACCAAGGGAACGCCCCGAAACGCGACGACGACCAGCCCCTGGAGACATCCAAAGGCCAACGCAATCACAGGCAACCCGAAGATCGACCTTCGACCGACTCGGAAGAGAAGAAGATGTGGCCGATAGCGCAGATGTGCAGAGGTTCCACCCGCCGCAGCGCACCAACACTAGAACGCGTGCAGAAGACGAGGGAGACCTCCGCAACCACCTCAACCGCCTCAACCAGAGTGAAGATCTGCGTCAACACATCGACCGACGAAGGGAAATCCCTTGTCATCAGGAAGAATCAGACGACATCGATACACAAACGTCCGAAAGGCCTCGCCGCGCCGCCGCAAACCATACGGCAACACCACCACCCGACGCGGGATGGAAGGACGCTTTTCAAGCACTGGAAAGGAGAGTACGGGAACTCGCCACCGTCAAGAACGCGAACCCAGCCGTCAAAAGCATGATTGAAAGAACCATCTCTCCCCTCGCCGACCACCTGCTCGCAGAAGAAATCGACGGGGATCTCCGTTTCCCACCAAACCTCGTTTATGACGGCACCAGCGATCCCACATATCACCTAGTCCAATACCAGCTCTCCATGCGTGTGAAGAAATGCTCCACATCAACAATGTGTCAAGCATTCTGCCTTACCCTCGCAGGTCCCGCCTTCGAGTGGTACCAATGACTTCCGAAAAGCTCCATAGGATCCTTCGAAGAACTGAAAGAACGTTTCATTTCCCGGTTTGCAAGTTCGCTGATGCGACGGAGAGAAAAATCGTACCTGTGGTCACTTCGACAACAAGACGAAGAATCCCTACAGGCATACTTGAACAGGTTTATAGAAGAAGCCAACAAAGTCACTGACTACACCGACTACGACGCCATCATCGCGCTAATTGACGGTCTCCATGAAGGTGACTTCCTACGATCCCTCCTCGCAAACAGGCCGACCTCAATGGCGGATCTGATGGCGCGAGCAGCACAGCATATCTCGATCGAAGAATATCTCGACAACCGAGCTAGGATAAACGGGAAAGGACGACCGCGGGATAACCACAAAGGCAGCGATGATGAACAGCAGAGAAAAAAAACAACAGCAACAACAAAGGCGAGCAGAAAATTTCCGGAAGGACATGAATTTCACCCCCCTGACGACATCGCTGTTAAGGTCGGATTTGGTCAAATCCACCCTCAACACAACTCGTGTCGTTTTGTCCATAAACGACATGAGGGAGGCGAGGAAGTTCACCAGCGAAGAGGGAGTTATCCCCGAGGAAGGACACCCCCGAGGAGGAATACCCCGAGGAGGTTCATCAGCGAGGGGACGCAGCCACGCGAGCAAGCGGGTCGCGATGAAGCGTCCCATCACGACTCGACGAGGAACTTCGTCATGATGATTATGCAGAGCCCGGTGACAGCCGAAGAGACGTGCATTTAATGAAGCCGACCTACTCCCTCGATGAGAGCGTCAGCGACGGCTGACGAGACGCGCATTTAATGCGGCGCACCTACCCATTACGGGAGCATGCTCGGAGGTGACATAAAGTGAGGATAAACCCCGCTGCCCTCAAATCACGTCAGAGAGTGATGATTAAAGAGAAAAAGGGCGGGAAAGATAGAAGGGGAAAGTATTGTAAACTCTATAAAAGGCAAGATAAGCCTCATTGTGTTGAGGTTGGTCAGTTGGTGATTCGAAGAAAAGGGAGAGAAAAAAGACTCAGCAAAAGCAAGAAAAAGAGATCTTGTAATAGAATTATCTGAGGCTCATGATCCTTCATCTGTCCAGCTATTTAACGGAAGAAAACCGAGCTCATTTCGGAAATCATAATAAAACAGAGATACTCATCATTTGTTGTCATTTTATTTATTATTTGATGATTGTCTTTGTGACTGGAAAAGGGTGGTGAAAAACCCCCTCTACAGTTTGGCGCCCACCGAGGGGCTTTGTTTTCTTTCTAACTCACAGCCAGGAATTTGGAGGGACATGACGCTATCAAACGACGCCATCGTCAGCGACGCGCTCGACGGTTGAGCGCGCGAAAATAGCAAGCAGAGTATAAAGAGGCAACTCAAGGGACATGAGTGACGTAAGAAGGGGAGACGTACGGACTCCTTGCATTTAAGAGAAGCCGATTGATAGACGGTTGGTCAGAAAAAGGAGGGCACGCGTATCGACGAAGGGGAGCAACTTCCGAAACGTCGTGAAGCGACAGCGAAAGAGAGAATGCGAAGGGTCGCTTGCGAAACAACCAACGTTTATAAAATGGGAAGTTTGGAGAAGATCAAAAGCAACGAGTCTGCGGAAATAGAAACCAACTCGGTTAACTCCCAGATAAGTATCGTTCTCTCAACCCAGAAAACAAAAGATCCTTTCTCACTCCGAAACCAGTGCTTGCTAGTGTTTTTGAAATACAGGCCGGGAAAGCACACGAGGAGAAGATGGCGCCCAGAGAAGGAGATGCTGGCCAGAGTCACACAGACGAGTCAGAGATGATCGTGGATGAAGACTGGGGATGGCCCAAAGAGGGCGCAACTGAGGCACGAGGAGAAGATGATTACGAGATGACGGACTTCTGGAAGCACGAGAAATGGCCGGAAAGCAGCGAGCCATGTCCAATGGACGAGGACATCGCGGAGGGCCAGCGGGACCAAGAGCAGTCAAGGATCCCGGGTGAACCGCACCCCGCGTTGGAACTGGTTCTGCCATATCTTACGCCCGAGGAGCTCCTCGCGGTGGAGATGGTATGCACGTCGTTGCGCGACGAAGTTCGGGGAAACAGCCTTCTGTGGCGCAACATCAGCATCTACAACCCGTTGAGCGAGCGGATGGAAGACGACAATCTCCTGAGGCTGGCAAGGAGATCTCAAGGGAAGATGGAGACTTTGACGTTGGATGGGTGCTTCGAGATCACCAACACCGCGGTGGAGACGATCATGCGGGGCAACCCGACGCTCGTGAAGCTATGCCTGCCACGCTGCCACCAAATCACCTTGGATGACGTGGTCAGCAACTTGTCCACCATCGAGCACGGGATAAAATTCCTGAGGGTCAACGGTTTGCTTCCCAGATTCGTGGAGGGAACCAAGGTCAAACTTGAGGACCTTCCCCCTCTGCTCGCGGCAGGAAATCCAGCCGACCATTCCGAGGAACAGGCGCATGCCTCACGCGGTCGTCTGCTCGACATGGAATTCTGCAGACGGTGCGACAGAAATGTCCTGGTCTACGCGAAGCCAACGAGGATTCAAGCAGGAGACTCCGTCCGCCCGCCGTGTTTTGGGCAATGGCGGGATGGGCGTGTTTGCGGTTTTTGCAGGTCGTGCTACATCCTCGGTACCACGTGGTACACTGACCTCTGCCCGGAATGTAACTTCGGCCGCCCCAGCAGGAGGTCTATGGAGAAAATCGCGTCGTCAGCCTGCTCGATCATCGAAGAGGAGTGAGCCCGGAGTAAGGCTCATAAGCTGCTCGGAGCGAGGAGAGAATTGGGGCGGCTACCCCTTTTAAACTACCATTAGTAGATTATCGTAGGTGATAGAAGTTTGTTTGGGTTCGTTGTGTCGGATTTCTGATGTCTATGTATGTGTGTGTTTCTTTTTTTTTTTTTTTTTATTTGTTAGGGAGCGAGCAAATTATAAAGTTGGCAAAGTGTGTATGCAACTCTGCTCGGTGGTAACACCAATTAGGAGGGAAAGTGTGTTGGCAAAAAAAAAAAAAAAAAAAAACGGCTAAGGGTGCCGAGCAAGCCCGATCCGGCGAGAGCGCCGAGAAAATTTCAAAATATATATACATATATATACGGCTAAGGGTGCCGAGCAAACCCGGTCCGGCAAAACATGTCGAGATCCTATATACGGCTAAGGGTGCCGAGCAAACCCGGTCCGGCAAAACATGTCGAGATCCTATATACGGCTAAGGGTGCCGAGCAAGCCCGGTCCGGCAAAACATGTCGAGATCCTATATACGGCTAAGGGTGCCGAGCAAGCCCGGTCCGGCAAAACATGTCGAGATCCTATATACGGCTAAGGGTGCCGAGCAAACCCGGTCCGGCAAAACATGTCGCGATCCTATTTACGGCTAAGGGCGCCGAGCAAGCCCGGGCTACCAAGAACGCCGAAGAAATATACAAGGCGAGAGTGCCTAAGGGATCCTGGGAATTAGTCGGCTCGTACCCGACGAAACCTAGCGATACCCACAGAAGACAACTACGGCAAGAACACCAAGAAAATATATACGGCTAAGGGTGCCGAGCAAACCCGGTCCGGCAAAACATGCCGAGATCCTATATACGGCTAAGGGTGCCGAGCAAGCCCGGTCCGGCAAAACATGTCGAGATCCTATATACGGCTAAGGGTGCCGGGCAAGCCCGGTCCAGCTAAGAGAGCCGAGAAGAATACATAAAACAAAAAGAATATATAATATATATGTAAACAAACAGGCAAGCACGCCCGAAGGGAAGCAAGCAGAAACAACCTAAGGGGGGCGCAAAGGAAACTCGGCAAGAAAAGAGAGTGGCGCAACAACATGACCACGCGAGGAGCCGAAGAAGGAGTCACCGACCACGAGTCAATCGGCGCCGGCTAGTGCCAACCCCCAAGGCAGTTATACTTTATTTTACCAAGTGTATACACTTGATAAAATGGGGGACTAACTGTTAAGGTCGGATTTGGTCAAATCCACCCTCAACACAACTCGTGTCGTTTTGTCCATAAACGACATGAGGGAGGCGAGGAAGTTCACCAGCGAAGAGGGAGTTATCCCCGAGGAAGGACACCCCCGAGGAGGAATACCCCGAGGAGGTTCATCAGCGAGGGGACGCAGCCACGCGAGCAAGCGGGTCGCGATGAAGCGTCCCATCACGACTCGACGAGGAACTTCGTCATGATGATTATGCAGAGCCCGGTGACAGCCGAAGAGACGTGCATTTAATGAAGCCGACCTACTCCCTCGATGAGAGCGTCAGCGACGGCTGACGAGACGCGCATTTAATGCGGCGCACCTACCCATTACGGGAGCATGCTCGGAGGTGACATAAAGTGAGGATAAACCCCGCTGCCCTCAAATCACGTCAGAGAGTGATGATTAAAGAGAAAAAGGGCGGGAAAGATAGAAGGGGAAAGTATTGTAAACTCTATAAAAGGCAAGATAAGCCTCATTGTGTTGAGGTTGGTCAGTTGGTGATTCGAAGAAAAGGGAGAGAAAAAAGACTCAGCAAAAGCAAGAAAAAGAGATCTTGTAATAGAATTATCTGAGGCTCATGATCCTTCATCTGTCCAGCTATTTAACGGAAGAAAACCGAGCTCATTTCGGAAATCATAATAAAACAGAGATACTCATCATTTGTTGTCATTTTATTTATTATTTGATGATTGTCTTTGTGACTGGAAAAGGGTGGTGAAAAACCCCCTCTACAATCGCCAGCAATGATCTTCAGCCTCCACGGAGACAAGTTCAACCACCCCAAGCCAATGGCGAAGAATGTCAAGAGAGATAAAAGTCGATACTGCGAGTTCCGCCAAGACCACGGACACACAACGTCTGAGTGCTGGCATCTGAGAAAGCAGATCGAACAACTGATTCAAGACGGACAACTTAAGGAGTTCGTCAAGAAGCTAATAGCATGAAATGAGTCATCCACTAACCTGCAGCCCCAAGGTACCGAGCGATCTTGAAGCGACGATCCGAGCGGTTTCCGTCAGAACGAAGAACGGGGAAAAACCAAGGCCCTACAATACAACGTCGTGTCAACCATCCTAGGCGGGCCCGAGACCGGCGACTCCGGCAATAAACGAAAGAGGTACGCCCGAGCCTTAGAAGGAGACAGAGAAATACACCAGGTCAACTTGACAAGCCTCATGAACCCACCAACAATACTCCCCAGCAAGGCAATAACCTTCACAGAAGAGGAAGCTCGAGCAGTCCTACATCCGCACAACGACGCAATCGTGGTCGAGACACTCATCGCCAACAACAGGGTACGACGAGTATTGATCGATAACGGAAGCTCGGCGGATATCATCTTCAAAACGGCTCTAGAACGCATGAGCTTAGGAGAAATATCCCCGGCACCGATCAAGACCCCGCTCTACGGCTTCAACGGAAAGCCGGTCTTTGCCGAAGACACCATCGAGCTCCCAACAACGTTCGGATCAGAAGACGGAGCCCAGGTCACCAAAGTAGTCAAGTACCTCGTTGTAGACCAACCGTCAGCCTACAACATTATCCTAGGGAGGCTGACTCTCAACAAGCTTCAAGCTATCACGTCCACATTTCACCTACTAGTCAAGTTTCCAACTGAAGGCGGGGTAGGAATCATGCGAGGAAGCCAACGAGAATCAAGAGCTTGCTACGCGCAAGGCACGAAACCAGTGAAGGCCGAGCTAACCGTCAACACCATCTACCAGTTGGATGATAAGCAAATCGATAGCCCTAGGAATGCACAAATTCTCAGCGAGCTAGATCCTAGAAACGAAAGACGCAAGCCAACAATGGAACCCTCCTCTGATGTAACCCAAATCGTGATAGATGAACAAAAGCCCGAGAGGACCGTCGCGATTGGTGCCCAACTACCAGTTATGATCAAGACACAGTTAATCGCCTTCTTGCGAGAATTCAAAGATGTCTTCGCTTGGTCGCACGCCGACATGCCCGGCATTGACCCAGAGATCGCCGTCTACCGACTCAACATCGAGAAAGGGAAAACCCCAAAGATACAGCGGAGACGAGCATTCAACCCCGAAAGATACCAAGCGATCAACGAAGAAGTCAACAAGCTCATCGCTGCAGAGTTCATCAAGGAAGTCACGTACCCTGACTGGGTATCCAACGTGGCGATGGTCAAGAAGCCCAACGGCAAATGACGAATTTGCATAGACTACTCCGATCTCAATACGGCATGCCCGAAGGATTGCTTCCCGCTCCCAAGGATCGATCAGCTAGTCGACGCAACCGCCGGCCATCAACTCATGAGCATGATGGACGCCTACTCAGGATATAACCAGATCCGGATGCACGAGCCCGATCAGATCCACACGACGTTCGTCACCGACCGCGGCCTTTACTGCTACAAAGTCATGCCATTTGGACTCAAGAACGCTGGAGCAACATACCAGCGCTTAGTCAACCGAATGTTTGCCTCATTAATCGGAAAGACGATGGAGCTGTACGTCGACGACATGATCGTCAAAAGCCTCCAGGCGACCAATCACGTCAAAGATTTACGGGAAACCTTCCAGCTCCTCCGAAGATATCAGATGAAGCTGAACCCAGCCAAGTGCGCATTCGGAGTCGAGTCCGGAAAGTTTCTAGGATTCATTGTCAACCAACGCGGGATCGAAGCAAATCCCGATAAGATACGAGCCCTGCTCGAGATGAAGAGCCCTCAAAAAATCAAGGAGGTCCAGAGCCTCAACAGGCGCATCAACGCGCTAAGTCGTTTCGTATCGAAAGCCACCGACCGATGCCAACCCTTCTTCCAGGCTCTCAAAGGCGGAAAGAACTTCACTTGGGACGAGAAGTGCGAAGCCGCTTTCCAAGAACTGAAGACCTACCTCGGATCACCACCGCTACTATCAAAACCAAGGAGCGAGGAAACATTGTTCCTCTACTTGTCTGTCTCAACCAGGGCTGTCAGCGCAGTCTTGGTTCGAGAAGAAGAAAAGAAGCAACTTCCAATCTACTACGTCAGCAAGGCCTTCCTCGACGCCGAAACACGATACACGCAGATTGAGAAGTTAGCACTCGCACTGGTTACCTCTGCGAAAAGACTCCGCCCATACTTCCAAGCTCACCAAATCGTGGTTCGGACAGAGCACCCCGTGCGAAAAGCTCTTCTCAAAGGAACCTCTTCGCGAATGGCCGTCTGGTCGCAAGAGTTGGGAGAATACGGCGTGGAATACCGACCCCGGGTCGCCATCAAAGGTCAAGCCGTGGCAGACTTCATCGCTGAGTTCACCTACGACACTGAGGTCGAAACAGAAGAAGAACACGAGAGGATCCCCCAAGTCGCCAAGAGAAAAGTTGCCCCCGTCGGGCCAATATGGAGTTTGCACGTCGACGGCGCCTCAAACGCCCACGGATCTGGAGCTGGCATCGTGTTCACCAACCCCGATGGCGGAAAGCTCCTCTACGCCATCAGGTTTGAATTCAAAGCTTCCAACAACGAAGCCGAATACGAGGCACTTCTCGCCGGACTCCAGATCGCCCAGAAGCTCAAGGTGGAGAATCTACGGATACATTGTGACTCCCAACTGATAGTAAAGCAAGTAGACGGAGAATATCAGGCAAAGGAAGAAAACATGGTAGCCTACCTCGCCGAGACACAACGTCGCCTAGGGTTCTTATCCTGGTACGAAATGACCCAGATCCCGCGAGGAGAAAACATCGAAGCCGACACGCTAGCCCGGATGGCATCGGGCGCCGATGACGAAGAATTAGGAAAAGTCCCCGTCGAAGCTCTCGAGCGCCCATCGATCGAGAAAATTCAAATCCTCACCATAATCGACGAAGTCGAAAACAGCTGGATGACACCATTAATCAAGTACTTAGAGTACGGGGCCCTACCTGCAGATCGCAATGAAGCCAAACGACTCAAATTTCGGGCCACCCGATATATAATTAATGAAGGCAACCTCTACAAACGCGGATTTCTACAACCTCTTCTCAAATGCCTCGCCAAACGTGATGCCAACCTCGTCCTGCAGGAGATACACGAAGGAGTCTGCTGAAACCACTACGCCGGACGATCCCTCGCCCTGAAAGTCCTTAAACAAGGCTACTTTTGGCCCACTCTCAAGAAAGACGCGCACGAGATGGCGCGTAGATGCGACAAATGCCAGCGCTTCGCTCAGATTCCCCGACAGCCGGCAGTCCCGCTCTGCCCAGTCATGGTTCCCCGTCCTTTCGCTAAATGGGGGATCGACTTGATCGGAAAGCTACCGAAGGCACCCGGAGGAGTCGAGTACACAATCGTGGCCATAGACTACTTCACCAAATGGATCGAGGCGGAACCGATCAGAAAAATCACACAGACCAACACGAAAAATTTCATTTGGCGAAACATTATCTGTCAACACGGAATACCCGCGTCACTCATAACAGACAACGCCAAACAGTTTGACAACGTGGACCTCCAAGCCTTTTGCAGCGAGCTTGGGATCAACAATACATACTCAACGCCGATTTATCCGTAAGAAAATGGGCGAGTCGAGTCAGCAAACAAAGACCTAAAGAAGATCCTGAAGAAAAAGCTCGACGAGAAAAAAGGGAAATTGGCAGAAGAGCTTCCATCGGTCATCTGGGCATACCGGACCACCACCCGGAACGCCACCGGCGAAACTCCATTCGCTCTGACATACGGTGTCGAAGCCGTATCTTTACCGATTAATCAATTTCTAAATGCTGTCATACCAGCCGAGATAGCCGTCCCGTCACCCCGGGTGGAATTCTTCAACGAAGATCATAACGATGAGGCCCTGCGCCAAGAGCTCGACCTTATCGAAGAAAAACGGAACGATGCCTACACTCGCCTGGTCGCCCAAAAGCGAATCGCGGAGCGATACTACAACTCCAAAATCAAAGAGAGACGCTTCTCTGAAGGAAGTTTGGTATTACGAAAAGTCAGACCCAACACCCAAGTCCACGGCGCCGGAGTCCTCGGACCCACATGGGAAGGCCCGTACCGCGTCAAAAAAGTCATCCGAGACGGAACATACCGCATCGAAGAAATGGGAGGTAGAGAAATCGCACACCCTTGGAACGTGGAACACCTCAAACAGTACCACCAGTAGTCTCCTAACCCGCCGGCTTAACGACAGGATATCTGCTCTTTACCGCTTTTGATATAAACAAGGCACGGGAATAGCCCTAATTGCCAAAGTATGTAAATATTTGCTCATCATCAATGAAGAACGCCCAACGAGGCGCATTTTGTTCACCTATCTGAAATCTCTATTGAAATTCTCTGAAAGGTCTCAAAAATTAAAGTTGCACTTTTGCCCACACTTTCTCCCAACCTTCCCGAAGAAGGGGGTTAATGAACCAGCTTAGCATACAAGTTCGACGAAAGGCCTACACAAAAACCCAAGAAAAGAAAAACACTTGAAAAGTGACCTCTTGGTAGATAAAGTCCGAAACTGTAAGACGCTCAGGCGCAAACATCGGCAAAAGACCAGAATCTGATTCTGGCATAAGTCCGGGATCGTAAGACGCTCAGGCGCAAACACCGGCAGAAGCTCGGGGGGTTGAGACGCTCAAGCGCGAACTCCGACCAAAGACCGAATAGCATAGCTTCGGCATAAGTCTAAAACTGTAAGACGCTTAGGCGCAGACATTGGCAAAAGACCAGAATCTTATTCTGGCATAAGACCGGGATCGTAAGACGCTCAGGCGCAAACACCGGCAGAAGCTCGGGGTGCTAGACGCTCAGGCGCGAACTCCGACTAATGACCGAATAAAATAATTTCGGCGCAAGTCCAGAAACATAAGACGTTCAAGCGCAAAATCTGGCAAAGACCGGGTAAGTAAGCAAGCTCAAGCGTGAGCCCGGCTAAAATCTGAGAAAATATTTCGCCCAGGCGCAAAGTCCGACAAGAAAAATGGGTAAGCCTAAGAAAAGTTTCTCGAGAATTCTAAATTCTCGTGAAACTGGGGGGTTAATGTTATGGGTGATTTTATTCCAATCAATTCGGGCCAAAACGACCCCAAAAAAGCCCATATCTCAAGACCGAGAAGCCTACAAAACGCGGACACAAATTTTAAAATAATAACTAAATGGTGAAGCGCGCCGCCCCCGCTCTGTGACGGGACGTCAGGACGCATTTTCACGCCTAGTATGGTTATTCCGCGACGCGGCGGCGCGAAACCCCGCGCCGCGGCGGCGCGAAACCCGCAGCCGCCGCGGTGCGGAGGACTAAAGTGACAATTTTTTACTGCTCTCAGGTCCCCGGCCCCTCCTATAAATAGAAGCTTGATTTCATTCAAACGGTAACTCCGATTCAAACGCTCTATATAGCGATAAACACCGTTTTCTCTCTTATATATATATATTCTGGTAGGAATACCCGGCGACCTGCCCTACGGAGGTTCCGGTTCTCAGTGGTCGCCGACCTATATCCCGAGTCCTAGGACTTTGCGGTAACAGGTCGGAGGACCCGGTTCCGGTCCGACGGTTAGTGGAGGGTCCGATCTGCCAGAGGAGCTAGCTAGAGCGGAAGCGCTGGAGGAATCCCCGGCCTACCGGAGTAGCTAGAGCGGAAGCGCTGGAGGAATCCCCGGCCTACCGGAGGAATCGCCAACTCCCCAGAGGAAGGTCCGAGCGCCGTCCTACTCCCACCAGCTAGAGTAGAAGCGTCGGAGGAATCGCCGACTCCTATAGAGAAGGCGCCAAAGGAATCCACGTCTCCACGACCATTAACTCTAGGCTCGTCCAGGCCAGTTAGGAACGGCTCTATCAACGCCTGCTTTGAACTACGAGATGACATGATCCCACTTAGCTGCAAGTGGGTACGTAGGCAGCCTCACTACACTCAACGAGGCGCGACATCACATCATCATCACCTCCGGCTCTCCCAGTCATCGACTGCTCCAGCTACGATCGTCGACCTGCCCTACGGAGGGTCCGATCCGCCTTACCCTTCAGGAACAGTGAGTCAAGCATCTAGCCCAGGAAAGTCAACAAACGGCGATGGGCCCGGCCCAATATCCAGCTTTGGGCCGCTACAGTGTTTGATCCATTTTTCGGCATCAACAACAGGCATTAGTTGATATAATTGGTTTAGATTAATTCATATTATTGGTCTTAATATGTACTTTTCACTATTTTAGAAATATTAGAATTCTTAAACTTTTCGTCTTAAAATTAATAACTAAGTAAAAAAAGTAGTTTAAAAATAATGGAAATGTTAATTATACACGACACGGAACTAAATTTGGAGTACTTTCGTCGATTAGTTATCTACGAGATCAATATATTAGATTATAAATTGCTGGGAAACACTGAATAGTTTAATTTTCGATAAACTCTAATGGAGAAACACCAAGTGAAAATGACAAAATCTAATAAAAATTATATCCATTAGTCATGTACGCGTTGGCGCACAGCTTAATATTTTTCGTTATTTTTTTAACGTTTAAATGATAATCTGTTATTTTTGGAAAAGCACGGGTCACAAACAAAAATTTTAAAAACATATTGCACCAACAAATAATAGGCATTTGTGCCACAAATTATAGTTTTACATATATTTGTAAAAGGATATTATTTAATAAATATTTATATGTTTTAATTTAAAAAATATATATAAAGATGTGAGCAATCTCAAACTTACCCAATCTGTACTGCATTGCACAAGAGTTATGTTTGTAAAACTTGTCGTTTTGCTTCAACTCATTGGTACTACACATCCATTTGTACTTTGCTTCGTACCAAATTTAAATGATTAATAAACTATAGCTTATGAAAGACTGTCACATAGATTTTTTTTATGTATCAAAATAAATTATGAAATATGAATTATAATGGTAATTGGATGAATTTAGTTTTTTTTTTTACTCATTAATGACTACGTCATTGATAGTGTAAATTAATACAGTAAAGTAGTATCTCTTTAATAAGATAAAGGAAATTTTAATTTTTTATATCCTCTATTTCCAATAAAATTTCCTAATTTTTTTTCTTCATAAATATACTTTATTTTTAAAATATCCAAAATCCTACTCTCTATTTTTAATTATTAACTGATTTTATAAAAAGAAATTAAAACGTCTAAATTGTTGATGGATAATATTTGGCTATTGTTGATAAATAATATAAAATGGCTAGAGGGTATAAAATAAAACTAAATTACATTTTGAATGTATATATTAGTCGTTTTACAAAAAAAAAAAAAATCACTGAGATAATTTTTTTAGTTCAAATGTCAATTTAAACATAGGTGATAAGTCATATTTGCCTATAGTTTTATTATAAGAAAAATATGAAATAAAAACAAAAGAGAAAATAAAATAAAATTATATTGGCCCTTTCAAAATTGGAAATATTAATATTAGTCAAAGTTTATTGATAATAACCCAAAACAATAATTGCATGCTTAAATTAGTAAGATAAACCTTTCTTTAATTTATATAGTTATCTTTTAGACTTGTCAACAACAATGACGAAAAGGCCCTTCACAAACTAAGAAAATAGCTGAAATATTTTCAATCAGTTTCTTCTAGAGCTGCACATGTTTAATCGTCAGTGGCGATGCGACGCGTCGCGACGCGTTTCGTGGGATCGCGATGCATCGCGATTTTTGTGGCAAAAGTCGCGATTCGTCGCGATTCTAGGACTGCGTCGCGACGCCTGGGGTGGTGATCCGAGATTCCCATCCAACGGCCAGGATGATGCCACGTCATCGATCCGTGGTGTTTTTGTTTGTGGCAATAATAACACGTTTTTCACCCGAAGTTTATTACTCAACCACAATTTTTACCTACTTTATTCGAATTTAACCCTAAAATTTCAAATTTTTATTTATTTTTACCACTATCTCCTCATAATTATTCACCCACCACAATAATTATTCACCCACCCAACTCTCTCCTCAAACCCTATAAATACCACCCCTTCCTCCCTAATTTCCTCACAACAATCTTCCATCTCTCTCTCAAATTCTCTAAGTTTTTTCTCTCTAAAGCTCTCAAGTTCTCAAGTTCCATTATGTCTCGAAGAAGCGGCGGTAGTTCCGGGGGTCGAAGGACGGCTAAGAATTTGCAACCCAAATTTCAAATCGGGGATCAATCGCAACCTACGCCCGACGGCTACATTCCCGTTATGCTACCCCAAGAAATATTTCCCTCCCCACCAAATCCAAATTATCCCGATGATACAGTACGGTCTCTAAGACCTAGTTTAACCCGGGCGGTGGGCATGCACAACGCCAATCCCGATCTTGTGTCCCGAGCATTGGTCGACGCGGTAGCTCAATCTAGGGCGACGAGAACCAACGATCCATTTTTCAACCTCATGTTTCAAGAGCAACCCGCCGCCGCCGCCGCCGCCGACGAAACTCAACGCCACGATGATCCCGACGTTCGGACGCCGCATTCAGTCCATAGTTCTGTTGTTGGCTCGTACCACCGCGGTTCTTCTCTACCGTCCCTTCAAGAACCCGGTGAAGGCTCCGTTGGCGGTTCTCGACGTGGACAATCGTCAACCGGGTAATCATTTAGTTTAATTAATTAATTTAGTTTAATTATTTTAGTTTAATTAATTAATTTGTCACGTCTCTTGAAAGTCTTAGTATACTCTGTGGTTGCGGTTCCGACTGATCTTCCACATCAGAAACGAATTTCTTGAGATTTAATAATCATTTAATCATATTAGTTTAATTAAACTTTAAATGGTTACTTAAATAAGTTAAAAAAATAAAAAAAGGTAATTTGTATGTGTGGTGATAATTATAAAGTTCTTATTGGATTATGGTGTCTTAGAAAGATTGGTTTTTAAATAAGGTTTGCTTTGCACTCTCCTCCAAGCTAGCCTGGGAACCTCGGGGAGTTCTGTCTAGAAAAGCTTGGGCCTAAAGTGAGATCATAGCATCCTTTCCAGTCGATCTGGCCTTGGAACCTCGGGGAGTTCCGTCTAAAAGAGCTTGATAATTATTTTAACACATAAAAAATACCATTTTTAATTTTGTTAACTTTTTTAATTAACTATATGAAATTAAATTTAATTAATATAATTAATATTAATATTTAATCCTTGTAAAATTAATACCGGTTTTTATTTTCTTAATCATTTTTCTCCCTTATATTTTTAATAGGGAAAATCCTACGGCCTTGTTGTGGGGACGACCAAACAGATCGAAAGTGTGGGAATATTTTCACGAAGAACGACGGGTGGAGAACGGTATTTGAGTCAAGATCGCCACGTGCAAGAAGTGCCATACAACCCTAGATGCGTTAGGGGAAAAAGGAACCGGCTACTCGACGCGACATAAAAAAACGTGCTACGGAGACAGTAACGAGGTAAACACAGCACAGGTAAGTGCTCTTAGCAAGGAAAATTTACGGAAATGGACCTTCGAATGGTTACTGTCTACGGGCGCACCGATGAGTTTGATGGAAAATTCTGCGCATACACAATACATGCAAAAGATTAATCCGTCTTACCAACAGTTTTCCCGTACGACGTATACTAGGGACATGGAAAAGGCTTATAAAATGCAAAAAAATTATTTGGTCGAGTTTTTTAAAATGTCTAACATAAACGTTGCTTTCACCACCGACTTGTGGAGCGGTCCGAGTCTAAACGATTATTTGAGTCTGACCGCCCATTACGTCGACGAGGATTGGGTTCCATGTCAAAAACTTTTAAATATGTCACCATTCGAGTGTCGCCATACCGGCAAAAATATTTCCGATAAATTAATAGAATTATTCAATGATTGGGGTTTGCAAAATCGTGTAATTTCTATTACTTTAGACAATGCCTCAAACAATAACGCCGCTATTACTATCTTAGAAAATAGTTTGCCTGGTTCTCCTTTTCGTAATATTTTACATCAAAAGTGTGGTTGTCACATTATTAATTTAATTGCTAGAACGGGCGAACGAAATATTTCAGACCACGTTGAAAAAATACGCGGCGTTATTGATTAGATCCAGCATTCTCAAACCACCAATAGGTGGAGACGATTTTGTAAAGAGCACAATCATAAAGCTAATAGGTTTGGTTTAGACAATAATACACGATGGAACTCTACGTATCTAATGCTTTCAGTTGTGTGTAGACAGAGGGTACCGTTAAGCGCTTTCCTCCACTTGGAACAAGAGGCCTCAGAGCGGATCACGGAGGCAGAATGGGAAACCGCCGAGAAATTCACCCAATTCCTCAAACCCTTTTACACTGTTACTTTAAATTTTTCTAACCAAAAACAACCTTCTTTGAATCATGGTCTTTCGGGTCTATATGAAATTACAAACACTTTTTCTGAATTCGAAAATGACCCAATTATTTCTCCCATGATTCCGGGAATGGTTGCAAAATTCAAAAGTTATTGGGATCCACCCCCTTTTTCGTATTGTTTCGGTGCTATCTTAGATCCCCGTATTATGTTTACTTTCGGGCCGTTGATGTTAGCAATTGGGATAAACTTAGGGGTGGATTACACTGATTATATTAAGGTTGTTAATGAAGCTTTTTATGAACTGTACAGTGAATACGACTGGCGGTTCCCACAGTTCAACATGGAGGCGGAGCGAAGGGCAGTGATGGAAAGCCCAACCAAGACCGGCCTAGCATTTGTCCGGAGACTGAAGCAAAGACTGGATCGCGGAGAATCATCGGGATCCGGTACGCCACCGGCACGAGCGGAGGACACGGAAGGCGCACCGCAAGAATTGAAGCGGTACTACGGCCTGCGGATCGACGAGGAATCCCTCGAGTTCGATGTGATTAGATGGTGGAAGAATCAATGGGAAAGATTTACGATATTGGCGAGAATGGCGAGGGATATACTGTCCATCCCCATTTCAAGCGTTGCTTCAAAGAGCGCATTCAGTTCGGCTCAGCATATAATCGACGACCGGAGGGCGTCAATTACCAACACACACCTCGGGCAAGCAGTGGTGTTGAACGATTGGATGTTCCGCAACCCCACCATCGCCCAACGGAACGAATCAACCGATCTGGAGAGGATGACTGAAAAGTTTAACGACTGGTTCCCCGAGTGACGCAAGGTAAACGCCAATATGATGTGCTCTTTCCTCTCTTGGTTTTATGTCCTTAAGGAGGGTTTTTCAAGAGAGGTTTTAGTGAGGCATCTTGTAATATTTACACTGAATATATACAACTTCTTCCACCTTATTGTAATATTCACAATGAATAATACAACTTTTTTTTAATATCTTGTTTTATCATATTTATTTATTTATTTGTTTTATCATATTTATTAATTTTAAAATAAATAACATACTTAAATAATAAATATTGATAGTTAAATTCGGGTAAAAACTAACAAAATTAAACATTGGAAACAAATAGAAATTTTTGCCGCAAAAATGAGTCTTCTTTCCTCGCTGAATCGCGACTTGCTGCGACCAAGCCCATCGCGATGCATCGCGACCAGGGACTTCACGATTTTTGCGATTTTCATCGCGATGCATCGCGAATTTCCCATGTGCAGCTCTAGTTTCTTCTAGGCAATTTCTGCACATCTTTGTCGAAGCTTTCTATGAAGAACAACAATGTGTAAATTAGGATTATAACAAAATTTAATAATTTCAAAATGATCCTTTAATAATATAAAGTAAGTTAAAAATAAGATTGTTTTAAATTTAATTTACTTTGACACCACTTCCACTCTTTCAGTGTATATATGATTTTATCCTTCACTTCAATGATTGTATGAACAAATCTCTAATTATTTATCTTTATATAAAAGCATAAGATATTATAATATTTATTTAGAGAATTGCGGCATAAGTTTCTATTGTTATAAAAAAGTACAACACATTCCATAAACATCAATATCCAACAAGAAACGCGTGCGTACCTCTAGCTCAACAAATGTTATCTTGCTATGAAAGGAATTGGGCATCAATACAGTTAATGCCGAAAAATGAATCAATACTAAAAGCGCCCCAAATTTGGATTATGGGGCGGGGCCCAATGACCAATTAAAAGTTTATGGTACAATTGCCGTAAAAAATCTCTATTTCAAATAATGTTATCACTAAAACGTGTTGTCATTGTTGGAAACATGTGGTGAATGCCATGTAGGCTGGTGATAGGTCATTTAACGTTGCTAGATAACATTTGTAAGGAAATACTGACGTTAATGACTTTTGGCGCAAAAAATAGACGTTAGTGATTTATCTGCAAGAATTTAGTGACTTTGATGACTTTCGCCGCAAAAAATAAACGTTAGTGACTTATCTGCAAACAATTGATGACGTTAATGATTTTTGCCGCAAAAAATAGACGTCAGTGATTTATTTGCAAGAATTAAGTGAGTTCGATGATTTTCGCCGCAAATTTCCCTTCTTTTATTTATTAGCATAAAATATTTCAGGGGTATTTTGGTCATTCCACGTAACTTGTACTATACTACTTGTACTATAAAGAGACCGATCGTTGAAACAGAAATATCCAAACTCAGATACGAAGAAAATTCCTCTGATTTTCTCTCCCATTTTCTCGCGATCCAAACAACTTTTCTCCCTTCTCCGTTCTCGATTCCGACCTGTTTCTGCTGTTCCGATCACCAGCTCGATGGAGAAGCAACAGGAATCGGAGTGGATCGAAGCGCAGAGGATCGAAATAAGCGTGGACCTCGTGGCCGTAGCCAAACGCCAGCTTCGGTTTCTCGCGGAGGTCGATCGGAATCGGAGCCTCTACGAAGGTCCGGTGCTTCTAAGAGCCATCTACAGGTAAGCTCTGTTTATGGATTGACTTTCGGTTTCTGGTTTGTAGAGGAAGTGTCTGATCGATTTGTTCCTGTGATCGAATTCTAATCGTAGCTCGTATAATATGATATTGCTTGTTTTGAGAAAGCGTAAAATTTGGTTGACGTTGATGATGAGTCAACGGTTTTGCTCGAAGGTAGTAATGGTCATTTATGGCGTACCAGTACAGTGGAATTTAGGAATCTGTGTTTCTGTACCTAATTGAATCGAAATGCTCAACCTGAATGACTAGTTTATCGTCAAAATATTAATGTATCGGAACTGAAATTTTCAGATGAATATCTGATCGAAAACTAAAAATTTAATTAGTTTGGGTCAGTTTCCTGAAGAGTACAGTATAAGAAGTATAATTTTCGGAAGACCGAGCACGGACTCCGCCCTTTAACTTTACTTGAGGGCATAAATTGATGAGAGTTTTGCAATTTTTTTGTGAGAATTTTTTAGAATTATGAGCTCTTGATATGATGTGAATATTGATTTTTGCCTTTGTTGTTTTTGACATTTACAAGAATTCTGAACTCAGGTACAATGCTTTTTGGCTTCCATTGCTCGCGAAGCATTCGGCTTCGCCGGTTTGTGAAGGGCCATTGGTTGTTCCTCTAGATTGTGAATGGATATGGCACTGTCACAGGCTCAATCCCGTAGGTTTCTGGACTTTGGTGTTCAGTTCATCTCCGTTTAATCTTAAAGTAATTCAAACCGTGAATCTAATCTTTTTACTTTTTTTTTTTTCTTTTCAGGTTCAGTACAAGACCGACTGTGAGGAATTCTATGGGCGGGTTCTTGACAACAGCAACGTGGTATCCTCGATCGAGGAAGCACGTGCGACAGAGTCTGAAGCGATTTGGAAAACTCTTTACCCTGAAGAGCCATATGCAATGGACTTAGCGGAGGCAGTTTCGGAGGATTTCTCTGAGAAGACAAGCACTCTTGAAAAGTGCACAAAGTATGATTTGGTCTCAGCTGTTAAAAGACAAAGCCCCTTTTTTTACCAGGTAATTACTACGGTATTCAAGTATAATTTTTGCAGCAAATCTAGACTTGCTATTATTAGGGTAATATCGATTGTCCTTACAAACTTCCGTTATATATTTAAAGATTTCTATTATATGGTTTAAGCAATGTGCGCTAGAGTTCATTTGATTTGTCTTTAATTCAAACTATTTGCAAATGTGCACGCACATGACTTAATTTTAACAGTGTTTAATGGGGGAGTGAGTAAATTGCTACATTTTATAAGTTCAGAAAATGAATTCATAAAATTCTTAAATTAATGGAAAATGAATTAAATAACAATTGTAGGAACCAGGTCAATAGAAACTGAGACCACACAAGGTTAGAAGAGAATAATGGTAAACATACACTGATCATGTTCCCGAAACATTAAAAAGACTCTTGAACTGATCAAACCATGAAGGTGTAGAAATTAATGTACGGTCTTATGGCAGGTGTCGAGACCCCATATGAACCACGAGCAGTTTCTAAAAGGAGCGGTTCTGAGATACAAAGGGTTTTTGCACCTGATAAGAACAAACAGGCAGAAAGCTTTGAAGCGCTTTTGTGTTCCAACCTATGACATCGACCTTATATGGCATTCTCATCAACTGAACCCCGTGGCCTACTGTCACGACCTTGAGAAACTCATCGGAAAGGTTTTGGAACACGATGACACAGACTCGGACAGAGCCAAAGGAATGAAACTTGATGTCGGGTTTTCTGGAACGACCGGGCAATGGGAAGACACGTTCGGTCGGAGGTATTGGAGGGCCGGGGCTATGTATAGAGGCGGTAATCCAATCCCTGTTACGAATATTCCTTTCTCTTGGAAAGTATTTGAAAAGGAGAGGATTGCGGAGTTTGAGAGCGTGATTCAGTTTCCAGAATTGAAATCTGTGGAGGTAGGTTTCTCTGATAAAACTAATTAACTTTCCCGTTGAATTTTTGGCTGAAATGTCTTGACTTAGAATTTTAGATATTTCAGTTTTAATCTATGATCGTTCATGGAAAATAAATAGTTGATTCACAACAACTTCCTATCTAGAGACATGTCTGAACTAACCCTATCGTTGATAGTATACACGGCAATATTATAGAATCCTGAAGATTGGTGCACTATGTTTTTGAATTTTATAGGTGCATTTTATCTTTTCAACACTTAATTTGGTGTATAATGTCTTGTCTCCGTTAAAAGGTATTCGCTTAAAATGAAATTTTAGAAGGCAGAGTGTTACAGAACAAAGTTTAGGGAGTCAAAATGCATGAATAAATAAAATTGAAAGATGATTATCAACTAATCTTCATTTTAAGTGTTGGTTGGTTTGAGCGTTACAGTACTCATACATTATATTCTCCTTAATTGATCTCTCTCTCTCTCTCTCTCTCTCCCAGATTGTTTTGGAATTTGTGGAAGTCAAAAACCTACCGGAGGGACACAAAGGAAGTCTCTCGGTCTCGTTTAGGAAAACACAACCCGATATATTCTTCGATGCTACACAGAAGCTGACCATTTTGTCCGAGACAAAAGTAAAGCAGGTCGCTTCTTTCCGGTGCGAACCCACCGGAGAATTGCTCTTCGAGCTTTCATCTCATTCCTCTTCCAGCTTGCCGTTGACGAAATCACCGAAGCTCTTGGGCACCTCGTCGTTCTCTCTTCAAGACCTTTTCGTCAACGATTCCGACCTGTCGGCTGAGAAATGGGTAGATTTGATGCCGTCTTCCGGAAATGCTATCGCAAAACCGATCTGCCTACGTGTCGCTCTATCAATCACTGTTCCGGTTCCAGCGGAACGCACACTTCATGTGGTTCATTCTCGCCCGTCGATGAAGAACTCCTGCTTTTTCCAGCTTCCGGGGAAGATGAAAAATGCAAACAGCACAAGTGTCGTCATTGATGAAGCTGGAAACAAACTCATTAGCCTTCGCATCAGGTAAGAATTGATAACAAATTGACTAAACTCCACTCAATAAGCCCTTTATCAAGAAGTTGTAACGGCCGGGAGTTATGGACCTCATCATCGGTCTGAGACCGGTGAAATCCCCGGTTTCCCTATGTTTACACTAAAAAATAATCCATGTCTCGTTGTTTAGAGCTCTTTAAATAAATAAGCTTTATCCGAAGCCGAGCCCTTATGTAACTTAATCCTAAAATGTTTAAAACATACTTGAATTATTCAAATTCACAATTGAATGACAAGACATAATTAAATAGAAGATAATAAATCCAAAGTAAAAAATTTACGCACACTGCGGGGTCCTAATTTGACAATTGAGCTAATTTGAGATCCCCTACCATTACTTTTCCAGTTTCCTTATTTCTTTGTATAAAAAATTTCGTCAAGATTAGCTTCTAAGCATTTTCTGGTATACCTAAGCCGGTATCTATAACCCGACTTAGATTTGTAAAAAAAAAATAAAAAAATAGCGACAATTTTTGTTTTAATTTGAGCTTTCATGTGAAAAAAAAAAAAAAAAAACCTCATCCTATTTTAATGATGTTCTAATGACTGAAATACACACTATTAGGTATCCTGAAAAGTCAAAGGTCAAAGAGAGCAGCCTCCATAAGCAAGTGATCGGGATAAAGCCGTCTGGAGAAACGTGCATGCTCGCAGAATTTGACGGGACGAAGTGGTCTCTGATGAACTCTCACTGGTCTCTTTACTCTTCTAATAAATCTTGTGGAGATGACCGTATTTTTGAGCTTGTGGGCAATAAGACGGTACGTTCAGTCACTCCATTTCGCATTATCGTACTCGTTTCCTTATTAGCCATTGGTACCGAGCTGTTCATCACCAGATTCTATCCCGGAAAATTAGTGTTATATGTACATCTTATTTTCTGCTTCAGGTCAGATTCTATCCCGGAAAAAAGCTCGAGTACGAACCAAGGCACTGTGAGAAAAACGGAAAAGATTTTATCACCGCCGTTGAATTTTCTGCTGAAGATCCATATGGCAAAGCTGTTGCTTTGATCAACTTGAAATCTGGATTTCTCAAGGTATGATTGCTTTTGTTCAATTTTTATTCTCGGGGGGATTATCCACTTTTTAGTTTTACTTATTACGTTCTTTCTATTTGTTTCGATTTGGAAACGGAAATAGGTTAAGGAAGAGTGGATGCTCCTTCCGACCTTCATATCCTTTATGATATTCTCGGACTCGACGAAAGAGCAATACGACACGTTACCCGTTCCTCCCAAAAACACGGAACAGACGAGAACCATAGGCGAAATGATCGACGAGATGAACAAGGTCGAGAAGACCCATGTGATCTCCTCCGAAGCAAGTGAGATTAAGTTCAACTCCAATGCGGCTAAAATAAACCCAACAATGTCGGTCAAAGGCGTCGTATCAAGCGGAGGCTGTGGAGCTGGGTGTGGCGGTGGTGGACGTGGAAACACGGTGAGGAGTGGTGGATGCGGTGGCTGTGGCGCAGGGTGTGGCGGAGGATGCGGAAACATGGTTAATAGCGGGGGCTGTGGCGGCTGCGGTGCCGGGTGTGGCGGCGGATGTGGAAACATGGTGCAGAGCGGCGGCTGTGGCGGTTGCGGAGGCAGTGGCGGTTGTGGGGGCGGATGTGGAAACATGGTAGAGAGTGGCGGGTGTGGCGGTTGCGGGGGCAGTGGGGGTTGTGGGGGCGGATGTGGAAACATGGTAGAGAGTGGCGGGTGTGGCGGTTGCGGGGGCAGTGGGGGTTGTGGGGGCGGATGTGGAAACATGGTAGAGAGTGGCGGGTGTGGCGGTTGCGGGGGCAGTGGAGGTTGTGGGGGCGGATGTGGAAACATGATGGAGAGTGGCGGGTGCGGGAGCATGGTGATGCGTGGCGCTAAAGCCGACACGCCGGCAAACAAATCCCCGACTCCGTACGGGAACAAGGTAGTAGCTGCTTGATGCAAAATGTCAATTTAAAATTGAAAAAAGAAAAATAAAATCAATAGTGTGAGTTATTTAAGCTGTTATTATTCAAGTGCTGTTTAATTGGTTTGTTTTGTTAAATAATGTATATATTGTGTTCATGTGTGTATTCTAATAAAGAATGAAGTGTAATCATATCATAATCTTTTGTGATTTTCTTCGCTCAAATAATTTAATAAATGTGCATCACCACGAATTCTAGTGACATGCGTAAATTAATAAACGACATGTCGTTTTGCACGAAATATGTCGTTTTGCACGAAAATGACATTTTACTGTAGAATAAAAACTACTTGGTATATTTGTGTCGATTGGCATTTACCCTCGTACAAAAGGCTTCAACTATCCCCTTAATTTATGTAGTTTGCCATAATCCTCGGTTACCCATAGACCTGTCCGGTGGAAATTGACTAGTGTGGCCGATTTCCGTGCGGATGCAAAATTCCGCTCTGCAATAATAACTTTTTTAAATCACTTTTAAAAGGTTTTAAAGAAGTTTAGCCCTTTAATTTATGTCATGTGGCGAAATCCTAGGTAATTACTAATTAGCCCTTTCGTTACAGTTGTTTGGCATAATCCTTTGAAAGCTTAGTGAAGAGAAGCACACCAAAGTAAGATTAATATATGAGCTTGATGTCTACAAAGATTAAGAGAGTAGTACATACAAGAATAATTAAGGCCTTGAAAATAAACGAAAATATATTTTCATGAGGGAAGATAATAACAAAGAGAAATTAAGTATCCATTAATGCGCAAATGAATCGATACAATGATTAATATATAATTAAGTGTTAAGTAACAAAGATTATGGACGGGTCGCAGCAGCACTCGTCGATAAGGCAGCAACAACACAGAGCAGCCAAGCTGATTCGAACACAAGAAAATATTGAGAATAATATCAAGGTTAGTAAAAAGAAAAATATAGGACGAAACTAAGACTTTGCAGCAAAATAAATAGAAGAATTTGGCTCGAATGTCCTCGAAACGTTGCTCGTTGATGCATTTTACTTCTTGAATTTTAATTTCTACCAATAATACACTATATTCTTTCCAAATGTTGCATATTATTACTCTTTCGAAGTTAAAAATGAGGGGAAAATAACTTGAAGCGTGTGTTCTACATTCATTAAATAAATACTTAGAAGCTTACCATCCTTCAAGGAAACCGGGCTCTCTCCGGGGCGGTGGAGCAGCGTATTGTGGCGGTGCCATCACCGGAGGTCCTTGATAATAACCTAAAATATGCAATAATTTAATAATATCAACAACAAAAAATACATTCCTTTACATTAATAAAATTCAGTTAAAGATCAGAGAAATATGGTATAGGTTCATGAAGATTTTGAGATTTTACAAATAATTCCTATGATGGTAAATTAATTGGAATTTACACACTCATTAACACTTACGGAAAGGGAACTTCCCTGTTATTAAAAAAAAAAAAAAAAAAACTAGATTGGATATTTTGTTAGCAATATTAACTTACCTCCAACAACAACAAAAAAATTAAAATTTAAAACAAAGTAGAAGAAAAAAACCCAGATCAAGATACATGCAGGCACATAAAAAATTATCATCAGAAACAAAATTCCTCAACATCCTACTAATATATATATATATATATATATATATATATATATATATATATATATATATATTTATATATTGAGAGAAAGATTGAAGATATGACCTTGAGCAGGGTATGGATGTGCATATTTTGGGTCACTCATGATGATCACTCAAAGGCTTGAAGTTTCTGTTTCAGAAACAATGAGGGAACAAGTTATAGATCATACATATATATATATATATATATATATATATATATATATATATATATATATAGATATATTTATTTGTGTGTGTATGTGAATTGTGATCTCACTTGTTTGGACTTTTTGCCAAAAGCTAGAACTTTCTGGTCTCAAGACAAGGCTTCTACATCATAATTTAATACCACATATATTTACTTTTTCTTTATTTATTTATTTTATAAGAGTTTTTTATTATACAGATAATAAAACCACTACTATTGCTTTTTAGGTTTGCGTTTTGATAAAGCTATTCCTTCCATATTCGACCTTTCTTCTTCTTGTAGATCTTGGGTTTATTCTCTTTTAATTTAAATATATAGTCCAATGTATCACTTTATTTAACGTGAGGGAGAATGTATTGGAAAAGGAAATGTATGTAAATTATGTATATATGTAAAGATTTTGTGACATGAATCCGTTTTTAAAGCTAACACATGTCATAGTTCTGCGGCGTAATATTTTTCGATTCATACTTTGGGAGTTATATAGTACCGAAAGCGAAAAACCAGATTAATATTGGATTATAGTTTTCATGTAATTTGACTTTTTGTTTTAGGGTTGATTATTTTTGTTTGCCTTGGAGTGTAACATTTTCGAGTGGTGGGATGCCCCGGACCCGTTAGCATTTTCCTTGCTTCCGCCGCGGCCTTGATTATGGGTTCTTCTCAAATTAGATTTTTACGTAAAAATTCATACGTTGTTATTTGTGTTCGATCTATAACAATATTTGATACAAGCTTTAGTCTTTACATTCCATATTTTGAATACTATATATTTTTAAAGGGAATCTAGTATGAAAGATTATATACAATAGTTACATTATGTTAGATTTTTATTCTGTATCATGATGCTTATGAAAATAATACTACAGTCTAGGAGTGAGCATGGGTTGGGCCGTCCCGATACTTTTTTACAGACCCAACCCGCTCACATTGAGTTAAAAAAAAAAATCCCCATCCGATCCAAAAAATTTCAATGCCCGAACCAAACCGATTCGATAAAAATCGGGTTGGATTGGTTTGGGCCGTCGTGCCCGAATAATAAAAATTTAGTTTTATTTAACAAAAAAAAAACAATATGGAAAAATGCGTCAATTTAACTCAAAGTTCAATTAAAAATACGTCAAACAAATTTAATCAAACAAACACACCCACACTAAACAAATTCTATACATATTTAAATTAAACAACTACTCTAATCAAACTATCAAGAAACCCCAAATGACACTTATAAATTATTTTGAATTACATAAGATTACGACTCATTTTCAAATATGTTTAAATAATTTAAAGCATATTCAAATAATATTTAATTACTACTAATTAGATTTCAAATGAAAACTAAGAGTTGTGTTTGAGATTGAAAATGAGAGATTGAACGATCATTAAATGTTGTAAAATTGAGAATGAGTAATGTAAAGATACTAAAGAATGTACTACTTGAATAAAAAGAACAAACATTAATATGAAATATATAGTAATTATATTGGCCGGGTCGGAGACCCCGACCCGACCCAAGGTATTGACCCCGACCAGAACAATAATCGGATCCGGCCAGATCTGACTTAATTTTGAGCGGGTTGGATTGGGCGAGTTAGATTAGGGTCGGGTTTTTGACGGATTGAGTTGGGCCATCGAGTTTGGTCTAAAATGTTCACCCCGTACCGCTCTAAGTTGGATATTTATGTAATCTACTTATAGAAGTATGAAGAGAATAAAACTACGTATCAAGCACGATTTTAAAAGAACCAATAACTCTTTGTCAACTATAAAAATGTGCACTAATTTTGTATACCCATAAATTTATTCACTTGAAAAATGGTGTAAAAAGAACTTAGTTCTTTTTGCAAAACTAATAAAATATGGCTTATATATTTCCCCCCCCCCAAAAAAGACTCCTTTACTTGAGAATATTTCAATAACTTTTATTTTGGGGATTATTTTCCATAACTACCGAAAGTGGAGTTATCAATCTAAGTCGGTTACTTTTGCCTAATAATGTAGAAAAATATTTGATTCCAATTACTATTTCAATTCCAAACTTGTTTTGGGGACAAAGAATTTATTCGATCTCAATTTGGTTGGTCATAACTCATAATGCATAACAAAGTGCTATTAATCTTATGTAAAAAAAAAAAATGTTTTGAGTGTTCATACTTCTTGCATGAATTTATTAAAGAAGAAAAGTATTATCCACAAAAAAAAAAGTACAAACCAAAATATGTAATTTATTTATCCCTTTATTTGGGAAACTTCATAAAATATCCTCCAATACACCACAAATTCGAAAATTATCCCCCAAGTTTTTATAATTTTCAAAACATCCTTTTCTGAAAAATAGACATATCGCGTCCCAAAAAACGGACAAGGGTATTTTGATAACATGAAATTTGAAAAGGATGTTTCAAAAATTATGAAAACTTGGGGAATAATTTTAAAATTTAAAATATATTGAAAGATATTTTATAAAATTTCCTTCTAGTCATAAAATATCATCCCCTATTCTACAAGAGAAAACAATACTCATGTACCACTACATGCATTATTTATGAAGAAAAAAAATAAACAAAAAATTAAATACTTTTAAAATATGTTTCTATATATATTAGTGCTTTAAATACTGATATTGATACCAATTATATATTGAAGGTATGCTTTTACGATTAGGTCGATTGGTGACGAAATTTGTATAAAATAATAATAATAATAATAATTATGGTATATAAGTATATCATAAATAACTATATTTGTTATATAAACTATTTAAAAGCTATACCTTTCTTTTCATTGGTAATCATCTTAGTTTTTTTTTTTGGTTTAAGTGAGATTACAAAAGCATAGAAACCACTATCTTTTAATATTTAAAATTAGTGAGCTATAAAATAATTAATTGTTTTTTTTTTTGAAAAGCTTGCTCAAAGGTTTTTTTTTAAAGAGAAATCATAGCTAATAGCCACATTACTACGTTTAGATTGCATTTTATTAAACGTATGATTCTAATTTAAAAAATAGCCAATTAGTATGATGTGGCACTGAAAATCAATTTCTCCATACCAAAATTGCCCCTTAACCTACTAAAATTCGTTTTTCATTTTTAAACTAATTAAACTTTTAATTTATTATTAAATATGCATGATTTTAGGGATAAATTTATACAAAATTAAAAAATTATACCCAAAAAAAGGCCGATTCTCTCTCATTCTACGAAACACCCCTCTCTCTCTTCTCCTTCGTCTTTACTGACCATCTGATTGGAGAAAATCCTTGAGCTAAGCTATATGTCCATAATCAGCTGAACTCCGATGAATCTGTGTACCAACATCACTTCCTCTCTTCATCTCCTGCCTCCTATGCACGTCTTACTATCCTCCAGGTTGCTCCTCTCTTCACCATTTCTTCTTCCTCAATCCCTCTTTATTTTCTTAAATGGTTTTCTTGCTCCGCTTCCAGGACAAGCGTGACAGAGAGCATTGCCATTGAAGGTCGGAATCTGAGCTTCTCCGTGTCGACCAGGCAAGGAGGTCGAGGTCGGCACGTTCCTTACGCTAGTGCCCGGTGACCCATCCTTCGTCTTTTTCAAAGCGTGTCCAAAGACACTCCGGATCTACACGCATGTAATTCTTACCTTTTGTTTTTGTTTGTTGAGATAGATCAGTATTGAACCAATGATAATTTCTCCTCTCTCTCCCTCTGCACCGCGCTAGGGTTAGGGTTTGAGGGGTTGTCTGGGTGCAGTTTTTTGGAGCGGTGGTCGGGTGAGGGCTTAGATCGGGAATTGGAGGGCGAGGGACTCTTCTTGGTCGCCGGCGACGGTGTTGTGGGCAGGGGCAAATTTTTTCTCTTGTTTTCTCGTGTAAATTATGTTTATTTGAATTGTAAATGTATGTTTATTCGAATTGTATATGTAAGTTTATTTGTTTATTCACGTAAATGTATGTTAAATCGAATTGTTACTTTGATTAATGCTTTTTAATTAAAATTGTTTTAAATTATTAATATGGTTAATTCAAATTAATGTTTGTTAAGAAATTTGAATTTTTACTTTAAAAACTGAAAAACGTTTTTTATATCTAAATTTGAAATTTGATTTTTTTTAATTTGGAATTTAAATATTTTTTCCTAATTTATTATTTTATTAATTTTAAAAAAAATTATAATAAATTCGTAATAATTATTCATTATTAAAATAAATTTTAAATAAATTTGTTAATTCGAATTTAATATTAGTTATTATTAATAATAAGGGTAGATAAGTCATTTTATATCAGTTAATGTGGTTTACTGGTTATGTCACAAAATTAACCAAACAATGGCTATTTTAACAATTTCAAAACATTAAGATGGCTAGTTAGTTTAAGCTCCCTTTTTTAAATAGTTTTAGATTGGATGATTATAATTAAGCTTTAACTTCGTATATTAATTAAACACATAATTAGACTATATTCTAATAAGCATTGGCATTAAAAACAAAACACTAAAACTCAACAAAGCAAAATAGACTTGATTCTTATCTTGATTTCATTAGGTTTACCAACTCCATAATATCTACTACATTTTCTTTCTTATTAATAGAGTTAACTTAAATTTATGATAATCAACCTATTAAAAAAAGACAAATTAGGCCTTAATCTCACTTACTGCAATCACAATCGCACCATTACTTAATTATTTTTATCATTATTATAAATCTGTATATATTTTTAAGATATAATCCAACATAATTTCAAAGTGACGTGCACGAAAAGACGCTATGATTTGAGTAGGTCATTATTTTTTCGATCATTTTCTTTGATGTATAAGATGTTTATCTGTTTTTTTTTAAGGAAAATATCAGCAAAAATGATGGATTTTCCAGTGTTTGGGTTAAGTGAATAAATACGATTTCTGATTAGGGGTGAAAGCGGAACTGGGAACCGGGAAATTAGTTATTTTTGGTACCTATCTTAAAAATTTGGGATTTTTATTTTCGGTACCGGTTCCCGGTTCCGGTTGTAAATTTCCTTCTTTTTTTTTTTAAACCGGAACCGGAACCGGGAAAAAGTAAGAAAAGATTCGTGAAAAATTCGGTACTTAACACGAGACAAAAATCAATGGCCGAAACAAAAACTTAACACGAGACATAGATTGTGCTTGCGAGCGAAATCTTCTTGTTTGGAGACGAAGACATGTAATAGACAGTAGAGGGTTCTCGGCGAAGAGAAGAAGATGACGTCGCAATGGATGAGAGAGAGAGAGAGATATTGAAAGGGCCGAGAATGGAAAATTGGAAATAATAAACCTTAATAATGAAAACTACATGTAGTTTAAGTCATAAAAAATGACATAAAACCCAAAAACTTCAATAAACATACAAAATATTTAATAACAACATAATATGAAAACATCTAAAACTATATGTAGTTTAAAACTGGAACCGGCACCAAAAACCAAGAAATTTGGCTTTTAGTACCGGTTCCATAAACCATGAACCGGGAAGTACCGGTTCCCAGTTTCAAACTAAATTTCCCTTATTTTTTTAAAAACCGTTCCGGGACCGGAACCGAAACCGGGAAACGGTTACATAATTTTCACCCTTATTTCTGATGATAAGTCATTGTCATCCTAATAAATGTAACGATAGAGACTTTTACGATCAAGAATCGTATATTATAGAGTAACTTAAAATAGTAGTGACTTTCTCCGTTTTTTTTTAATATTTACTTTCAAGTTTCAAACACCATTAATTTTTTTAAATAATTTAAACTTCAATTACATAAATATATGTAGGTTATGCCCGAACCGGAAAATTGTATCCACCGGGTATTCGGGTATTGACCCGAAACTGTAACCGACATAACGGGCCCACTCGGGCCCGAGTATTAATTATGATATCATTAATTAATTAGATTAATTAATTAAAAGTGTAATGGGCTTTTTAGTTGAAAAAGCCCATTAGGTTAAATACTAGGTTTTATAAATACCCATTTAACTCATAATTAAAACTGAATCTAAACCCTAGCCTCTAGAAAAACTCGAGCTCTCTCCCCCATTGGAACTCGAGTTTTGGCGTTCTCCCATTTCTTCATTGGTTCGTCGTCCAAGCATCGACAAGGATCTAACCTATCCTCCGAGGTGCTTTCCGGTCATCAGACGTTCCCGCAGTGACGTGGTGGACGACATAAAGGCACGACAATTGGCGTGCTACTCCCCGGAGCCCGAACAGGAATCGGCCAAGCCCTAAAATCGGCAAGAGTCTGCGTTTTTTGGTACTGTTGGCATAAGTACCAAAGTTTGGTAATGCTCCTGAAACGATTTCTTAATGATCGAATTTATTCTAGATCTTATTATGTTCGATGATATCCCATGATTTTTGCCTCGGGATTGAGAAAAGTCATCGAAAAACCCAACAGTGGTATGAGAGCCGGTCTGAATAATTTTAAAAAATTAGATATGTTGTTCGGAATAATTTTGTGAATTTTTTAGTATGATTTGATTTTCAGTGGGAGCAGTAGAAAATTAAATTTGTTCATTTTCGTGTTCGGGATTCGGTTTTGTGCTCGGTATATATATTTTATGGATTTAAAAATCAATTTTTTTTTTTATTTGGAGGCGCACCACGGCGGCGACTTGGTCGCCGTCGCCATGGTCCCGGCGGAGAAACCGCGCACGCCTCCTAAGTGGAGGCGCAAAGAAACCAACGGCTAGGGTTTTGGAAACCCTAGCCAAACCCTAATCTGATTAGGGTTTTGGCTGTGGGCCTGGAACTGTTCCAGGCCCACGTGGGTATCGGGCTGGGTCTGACCCAGCCCAAACCCAAGGGTCCAGTTTTGACCTGGACCCTGATCAACGGGTTTGACCCGTTGACCACCCCGCGACCCATCCTAGGGTCGGACCCAGGGTCCGAACCGACTCGAATCCGGATCCGTGTCAAACCTTGACCCATGTCTATTTTGACCCAGGTCTTCGATCCAAACCCACGGACAAGCTAAAGGATCAACTAAAACCCCTCAATAAAATATTAGGTTTATAGTCTTCCATCTCCGGGACCCTCGTTCTAGGTGTGCCCGGTCTAAGTGCATCTACAATCTAGTAGAGTACTTTTACTCAGCACACTTAGACGCGAAAGACGACCTACACAGTCCGCCGGTTCACCACATGGGTCAACCTAAATGAGAATTCTAATAAGATTAGATGTCGTAGACTAATTAAGGAAACCGGTTAGAAATAGCAAAAATTGTTTTCTTTTCTAAACCGTCGGAGATAATATAGGATATTAGCACAATGGTTGTCTAACTCTGAGTGATAAATTTGATAAAATTGATGAGGGTAACTATTTTATCAATTTTGTCACGAAATATTATAAATGTCCTTATAATATTAATTTTACATCCTTATTGTAATATTCATTTTATAATTCACATGTTAAACACTAGAATTAATATTGTGCTTATTCTGTTTTTCGCTTAATTATATATATAGATATATTTTGTCTAACTAACATTGTCTGTATTTTAGATATGAATCAAATGAACCTTATGGTTTCTAAAGCTGTGAAGGAATTCAAGGATACAGTGGAAAACCAACCTCTCGATGATACCAACTACGTTTCTTGGTTAGAAGCTTTCAGAAAGATGCTGAAAAATGGCAGTCTTTGGTTCATAGCCAAAGACTTGCCGCCATTCATGCCTAACAAAAAAAATGGTACCAAGAAAGAATGGATTAGCTATCATCAGTATGTGATGAAGTCTATTCATGTTGACCGACTCATAACATCGTCAGTGATTCCGATCATTCGACTTGAGATTGAGAACATGAATGCCCACGAGACAATCCTCTACCTAGAGAAGACTCATGGGATCGGAACCCCACAAAACGCTACTCATTGTTGTGGAAGCGGTTCAATGAGAAGATGTTCATTAAGAGTACTGTTAAAGAACACTGCAACACCCTGATGAGCTATGCGGACAGACTGCACAATTCATGTTTCTACGTCAGTTTGGATATGAGAAAGTTCTGCATACTTCAGTCACTGATCCCTTATTTGGGCAAGACAGTGTAGAGGGCGATTTTCACCGCCCTTTTCGAGTCACAAAAATAATCACAAATAACAAGTTAACAACAATGATCAGTGAATATCTTTAATTTATTATATTTCCGATGAGAGCTCGGTTTCCTTTCGTTGAGTAGCTGGACAATTGAAGGAAAATGATAAGAATAGGATATGATTTGATGCCGCACCTCGCCGGCTTCAGCGAGGCTGCCTACGTACCCGGTATACCGGGATCAGGTCATCACGTCGTTCAATGTGGTTGGCGTTATCTTTCTTCTTTCTCTCTGGTTTCTCTTGGTGGTTTCTCTTGGTGGTTTCTCTAAGCCGAATCTCCACCCCCTCTCTCCTAGCCGAATCTCTCCTCTGGGATCCTTCCTGCTCCTCCTCTCTGGTCTTTGCTCCCGGGAGCCTTCCTGCTCATTCCTTTCTGGTCTTTGCTCCCGGAAGCCTTCCTGATCCTCCTCTCTGGTCTTTGCTCCCGGGAGCCTTCCTGCTCGTCCTCTCTAGTCTTTGCTCCCGGGAGCCTTCCTGCTCATTCCTTTCTGGTCTTTGCTCCCGGAAGTCTTCCTGCTCCTCCTCTCTGGTCTTTGCTCCCGGGAGCCTTCCTGCTCATTCCTTTCTGGTCTTTGCTCCCGGAAGCCTTCCTGCTCCTCCTCTCTGTCTTTGCTCCCGGGAGCTTTCCTGCTCCTCCTCTCTTTCTTCATGAGGTTTACGTATGTATTTCTAGGCTTAGGGTTTCTGCCTCCCTCTCTCTCTTGGCCCCCCTTTTTTTATTTGGGATCCTTGAATCTCGCTTTTATAGAGCTTACGTCTGCCTTCTCACCTATTTCCCGCCCTTTGTCGCGTCGAATCACTAGCTTCTCTAGGAGTGATGTGAGAGAAGCGCGGTTAGCCCATGCTTTACGTCACTTCCGAGCAGACTGCCTTAATGGGTAGGTGGGCTTCATTAAATGCGCATCCCGTCAGTCGTCATTCGGCTCTGCATATTTCATCATGACGAAATTCCTCGTCGAGCGTGATGGGACACTTCATCGCAGTCTGCTTTTGTGCTAGCCATACTTCCTCGCGGTTAAACCTCCTCGGAGATAATCCTCCTCGAGGATACGCCTTATTTGACCCTCGGGCGACGAACTTCCTCGCCTTCCCTTATGTCGTTTATGGGACAAATGACATGAGTTGTGTTGTGTTGAGGATGGATTTGACCAAATCCGACCTTAACAGACAGTACGCATACTTGTGGAAGGAAACTGCAGCTTTGACCATCTCATTGATTTACTTGAAGTCGGTGAAGAAAATGTAAAGGCAGAAAGAAAAAAGTAGATGGATAATTTTGAAGAACTGAGAAGATAAAAAATTGCTAATCTGAGTCAAGACTCACCTGACAAAGTCTCAGAGACTGTAAGTGTCGGTTCCTCGAGTTCAGGTATAAATGTTATAACCAATACTACTTATGATTCATTAAAACGATAGTAAACTAGTTACTAACAAGTGATTTGAAATCTTGTTTCTTACACAGGAGAATCAGACAAGGAAGAGGAAGAAGAAGAAGAAGAGGATGATGAGTAGTGTCTACTCACATCAGAAGGCATAAAATGTCTTGTCCGAGAAATGAGATATCATTGTCTTCATCTTCTTTAGGATCTTAAGATTAAGTTTCATTTTGAATGATTGTCATTTAGTTATGTTATTTTGAGTACTTTACATTAAGTTTGTTTTTGGAGATTGTTTTTGAACCTAAGATCAATATTATTATTAAGTTTTCTTAATTTTTGAATAGTTGCTCTTAGTTACTCAAAATAATTCACATTGAATAACATGAAAAAGAAACACTCAGTAAACTGATCAAAATTGTTAATAAATACTATTTGAAGTAAATATTATGTTATAAACACCATCCTAAACGGTATACATACAATTTATTTATGTATACATATTCTTATTCAAAATAAGACTGCTACCACACTTAACTGTGTGCCATAGAAAACGGTTCCTTCGATACCATATAAGATATGGAAAGGAAGAAAACCGAGTTTACAGTTCATGAGGATCTGGGGATGTGAAGCTTATGTCAAAAAGTTGACATCAGAGAAACTCAGCCCCAAATCTATCAAATGCCACTTTGTGGGTTACCCAAAGGAAACTTTTGGGTACTACTTCTATCACCAACATAGCCGCAAAATCTTTGTGGCAAAAACTGGTGTATTCTTAGAAGAAGACTTCCTTTCTAGAAAGTCTAGTGGGAGAGAAATTGTTCTTCAAGAAGAACAAGAACCACAAAGTCAGAATGAAACTGAGATGGACACAAATGAAGCTCTAACATTGATTTACACTCAAAATGATCAGATCATGAATGAAAACCAAGTAGAGGACGTCAATACTGACGATATAGTTCATAATGATGAACAACCGTTAGGAGATGTCGCTTTATACGATGTACCCATACAAGATGGTATTAATGAACAACCTGATTACACACTAACATCTCGTAGATCAAATAGAGATAGTCAAACTCCTCTGAAATTGAATCCCCTTGTATCTATAGAAGGAGAGACAGTTCATGAAGACGAGGGTGACGAACTTGAAAACTATGCAGAAGCGATGTCAGGAGATAATTCAGATAAATGGCTTTAAGCCATGAAATCTGAAATGGACTCCATGTACACCAATGAGGTATGGGACCTTGTTGATGCACCGAAAAGGTTAAAACCCATTGGATGCAAATGGATTTTCAAGAAGAAAATAGACATGGATGGCAACATTCAAACATATAAGGGAAGACTAGTCGCTAAAGGTTATCGACAAATTCATGGTATTGACTATGATGAAACATTCTTCCCAGTTGCCATGTTTAAGTCCATAAGAATCTTGCTTGCCATTGCAGCTTTTCATGATTATGAAATCTGGCAAATGGACGTCAAGACCGCATTCCTGAATGGAGTTCTGGAAGAGGATGTGTACATGATTCAACCTGAAGGTTTTATAGACCACAGGCATCCTGAAAAGGTTTGCAAATTGAAAAGGTCAATTTATGGTCTTAAGCAAGCATCTCGAAGTTGGAATTGTCGTTTTGATGAATCGATTACTGAATTTAGTTTTGTCAAGAACAAATGCGACCCATATGTGTACATCAAAGCTGGTGGGAGCACGGTTGTTTTCTTAATCTTGTATGTAGATGACATACTGATAATAGGAAGCAATACATCTAAACTCCTAGCAGTGAAGGAGTGGTTGAGAAAATGTTTCTCAATGAAAAACTTAGGGGAAGCCGCCTACATTTTAGGCGTGAAAATTCAAAGAAACAGAAACAAAAAAGTCTTGTCCCTAAGTTAGAGTACATACATTGATAAGATTGTTAAAAGGTTTAACATGGACAAATCTGGAAAGGGTTTCACTCCAATGACTCATAAGTCATATCATACCAAGAAGCAGTGTCCGGTTTCTCTTGAAGAAATCCAATGTATGGAAAAAGTTCCATACGCCTCTGCTATTGGTTCAATAATGTATGCAATGTTATGTACTCGACCAGATGTAGCTTTTGCCTTAAGCATGACCAATAGATTTCAATCGAATCCTGGTTTCAGTCATTGGACCGCCGTAAAGAACATCTTGAGGTACTTAAATAGATCCAAAAATAGATGTCTCACTTACGGCGGAACTGATCAGATAATCTTTGTAGGTTATTCTGATGCAGGCTTCCAAACTGACCAGGATGATTTCAAATCTCAAACAGGATATGTATTATGTACAAATGGTGGTGCTGTTACCTGGAACAGCAGTAAACAAGCTACGGTAGCCGATTCAACCACTGAGTCTGAGTATATAGCAGCTTCTGAAGCTGCTACAGAGGCTGTCTGGATCAAGAAATTTGTTTCTGATCTTGGTGTAGTTCCTAGCATTGGTGATCCTATGAAGCTCTATTGTGACAACAATGGAGCTGTAGCACAAGCCAAGGAACTGAGATCACATAAGACAGCAAAGCATGTACTCAGAAAGTACCATCTGATCAGAGATCTCGTGGATCGGAAGGACATAGTGATGGAAAGAGTAGACACAAACGAAAACGTGGCGGATCCGATGATGAAAGCTTTGTCGAAAGAAAAGCATTTTCGTCATGCAGAATCTATCGGAATAAAGAACCCATAGATGTCTGCGATCTTTTGAGACACGAGGAACCTTATAGTTGTGATAAGGTTCAAGAACAAAATTTTATGTAATTTCATTTCATTAAATTTCAAGCACAATATTATTTCTTTAAAAGGCAAGTTTCTTCATTTCATGTCATACCAATGTTCAATATTAAATATGAATGTCGCTATCAACTAAGTAAATGAAGTCCCTAAGATATCTTAAATGATAATCTTAAATTTCTCCAATCAAAGAAAGTCATTAGAAGAAACCAAGAGGGACAACAAATGATTTTTCACATTTGATTGGTACATGTAGATAAGAGAAAAAGGAAGTAGCCTTCATATCTATGAGATATTCTTATACATGTAGGCACTAGTAAGACAGACTAACAGTGCTGGAATGACTCGCAGTCTGAGAATCTCACATGGGAGCCAAACCTTATATATTAAGGGGACACTAAGAAACTCAGAGATATGAAGATAGATTCCAAAGTTTGAGAACTATCATGAGTCCATCACCTGGCAAGTGGCATGCTTTGATTATAGTTAAACGCTTATCGTAACGGGCAAGTTATAAAAACTATTTTTTGGTGTGTTACAAACCTTGTAGAGTGGGATGATAATTCAAGAAAACATGCATCTCCCCATTGACTTGGGGAAATACACTCAAGGCCTCCTGAAGGGTATTAAGTATATGAAATCTGTGGCCACAGACAAATAAAAGGAGTTTTTGATTTGGTAGTTCAATACTTATATCCGAATCGGGAAACGAGGATCAGCTTAAGCAGATGTGCCAAACCATGGTCTGTGTCCTTTCTCAAGTAGTACAGATGTCGAAGGATATGATTATCGTTAAGAAAGAAAAACCACATGGTTCTTTAAGCTTAACTTATAAACCAAGGGATTCAGATAATTTTGCAGATTGGGGGAAGTGATGTCTAGGTAGAGACCAGTCACTTCTTGCAGACCCAAAAGGTCTGTGGCCAACACTGCAGAATCCTATAGAGTCACACCGAACTCGCTAGAGGAAACGGAGTACGATGACGAATTTACAACGAAAAAGTGTTTTTGTTGTAACCTTAAAGAACCAGGCATAGATAGTTAAGAAGGATGTACAGGATAGCCATTCCCGACATCTTTCTAATTACTGTATGTGCAGGATGTGCACGGGAGATATCCAATTCTGATACGTTCGTCCAAGTGGGAGATTGTAGGTTATGCCCGAACCAGAAAATTGTATCCACTGGGTATTCGGGTATTGACCCGTAACCGTAACCGACATAACGGGCCCACTGGGCCCGAGTATTAATGAGGATATCATTAATTAATTAGATTAATTAATTAAAAGTGTAATGGGCTTTTTAATTGAAAAAGCCCATTAGGTTAAATACTAGGTATTATAAATACCCATTTAACTCATAATTAAAACTGAATCTAAACCCTAGCCTCTAGAGAAATTTGAGCTCTCTCCCCCATTGGAACTCGAGTTTTGGCTTTCTCCCGGTTCTTCATTGGTTCGTCGTCCAAGCATCGACAAGGATCTAACCTATCCTCTGAGGTGCTTTCTGGTCATCAGACGTTCCCGCAGTGACGTGGTGGACGACATAGAGGTATGACAATTGGCGTGCTACTCCCCGGAGCCAGAACAGGAATCGGCCAAGCCCTAAAATCGGCAAGAGTCTGCGTTTTTTGGTACTGTTGGCATAAGTACCAAAGTTCAGTAATGTTCCCGAAACGATTTCTTAATGATCGAATTTATTCTAGATCTTATTATGTTCGATGATATCCCGTGATTTCCGCCTTGGGATTAAGAAAAGTCATCGAAAAATCCAACAATATATACACATTATTAATATCATGACCCGAATCCATTATGATCCGGTCCTAAACTTCGAAGTGGGGGATAAATTTATCGGATATTTTGAGAGGTCTCGTATTATTATTTAATGAAAAAAAAAAGAATAGTATTTTAAAATTATAAATTTATATGTTTGTGCATTTTATTCTTTGAACATCTATTTTGGCCTGCCTTCAAATTTTTATTTTAGTGTACCAAAATATAACTTGCGAGACAAGGCACACTCGAGAATGAATTTGAGAGGGAATTTTGCCCATTACCCTTATTTTCATATAAATCAAATTGTCGTTTTTTTCTTACGGAAAACGACACCAATTTCAACACTCAAATTTCAACGGAGATTGAACGCTCCAAGCCACCCACCACCACCAAATGGTCTCCCAGCGCCAGCACCCTCCTCCCTGCCCCGTCAGCGAAGCTCATGTGCTCGCACGGAGCCACCGTCACGCTCGCCGTCACCGACCCCTCCGCCCTGACCCACACGTTCTCGAACCCCACCAATTGCCTCACCGGTGTGCCTCCGACCCCTGGTCTGGGCGGGCGGGAAAACAACATCACCACGTGACGCCCTGCTGGACCGGATACCGAGACCTCCGTCGAGAAGCGAAGTGAATCACAAGACGCCACTTCGTCAACTCCGATGACCCCGACCCGGTTTAGCGCTCTCCGGCCTGACCCAGCTGCGAAGGAGGAGGTGCCGGAGAGGCTGATCGTGTTAGGAAGGGAGAGGAACTTGTATGTGAAGTTCGCTCCGTAGCTCAGGCCATGCCCGAACGGGTAGATGGTCGGACCGGCATAGAAGCGGTGGGTTCGGCCCGGGAAATTACGAGCGGGGTCCGCGCGCATTGCCATGTCATTCATTGGCACGTGCTCCGCGTAGGCCTCCGGGTACCACGTCACCGGCAACCTCCCGCCTGCGTCACATCACAGCCAAAGACACCTTATGTCAGTTTCCTTTTTATCACTTCTTCGGTTTTTGATAGCGGAATAATCAATTTTTTTAACTGTATTTACCGCTTTAAAAAATGTGACCAACGATTTCGAAAAATATTTATGAATATAACGCTTATGTATTAAGTAATGTATCATGTAATTAAATCTGAAATCAATGGTAAAAGTCAAATATTTGGTAAACTTCAACACGTTAAAAATCCGATTGCGATTTTTTTAATAAACTGTATGGATACTCGAAAAACCTTACTCGGATTCACGTTGCCGAAGACGATGTCCGCGAGCGCCCGCCCACCGGTCTCCCCGGGATATCCAATCCAGAGAATGCTCGCAAACCGTGGATCGTCCTCAGCAAACGACACATCGAGCGGTCCGCCGCCGGTGAGGGCCAAAATCACTGGCTTTTTGCTGACTGCCGCCACAGCCGAGGCAAGAGCCGCCTGTTTCCCCGGTAATAGGAGGCTGACTCGGTCGCGATCTTCGGTTTCTTGGGTTAAGTCGAGGCCAAGGATCAGGACAACACGGTCGGCTTCTCGCGCCGCCGCTACCGCTTCTTCGAAGCTGTCGTCGGATTCGCACACAACGTTGCGGCAGCCGGATACATGTGTCGTTTTCTTTATGAATTCCCGAAATCCATCAACGAGGCTCGTAGAGCTGCATGGAATTCCTGTGAAAACGATTTAGGAAAATCCAACAGAAGAACTGGTTTTGGAAATCCGGGTCCACAGAAAACCGGGTTAGATTAAAAAAGAAACGGTTTCAAAACCGGGTTTGGGATTTTTCAAATCAAATTTCCGTGTATTAATTTCACCCCTAAAGTATAGTACTATGAACAATCGAAGTAAAATATGAAGATCAATTTGAAGCTGAAAAAAAATCTCAGCTAATATCTAGTAGACTAGTACTGTTTACTTGAGTCACAAGCTATAAACAATCTGAAATACCTGAATATGTACCGCCAAGTATACTCGAGTCATTAGCGAGAGGACCGATCACTGTCACGGAAACGACCCTGTGCTTCTTCAGAGGCAAGTTATTGCCGTTGTTCTTGAGAAGCACGATCCCCTGCCTCGCAGCCTCGAGCGCTAACGCCTTGTGCTCCGACGTGCAAACGTCGCGAGGCCCTAAGCCTCCGTATCTCCCCTTCCGCGGGTCGCCGTCGAACAGTCCTAAGCGGATTTGGACGGAGAAGAGGTTGACGAGCGCTCTGTCGATGTCCTTCTCTCGCACCTTCCCTTGTTGGACCGCTGAGAGTGTGTGGCGGAGCAAGTACGTTCCACAGTTTATGTCGGTCCCTGCGAATCACGAGATTTTTGTCAACTCATTCTCGGAAGAGATTAAACCGATGAAGAAGCGAGAGAAAATGCACTGAAAATACCTGCTTTTAGAACGTCAGCGACGGCGTCTTCAGCGTTTTTGGTGTAGTGCTGGTATTCGTACACGGTGGCCACTGCATCACAGTCTGAGGTGATGTATCTGTGCTTGATATAATATCGAATCTTTCCATAAGTTAAGGTGATTGAGTATGTCGCCGAGAATTTATAAAAACAAAACGATATTTATAGTGGTCATTTTACCAAGAAGCTGAAAATTCCAAGTTATCGCCGGTAAAGCGTCGGCTTTTTAAACCATGGTAAATAAGGGATTAAATGTCCTAATTATCTATCAATGGGGCTTAAGAGGCTATGTTTGATTAGTTGAATTATCTTCCTGAAGTTGGGAGTGTGTTGCCTTGCTCTCGAAGGAAGGGTGCTTTTTTAAGTATGTTAGACCCGCATATTTGTCATTAATTGTATTTTTTCGTTCATCAAGGATATTTTAGGTATTTCAGCTTTAAGATTAGTAAAGGGTGTCTAATCCTATATACGAAGCTCATTCCGCCATAACATCATGTTTGAACTGTGGAAAAGCATTCCGGTCTAACTCTCGAATTAGAGACTGAGTATCATTTATCGATAAAGCGTTCTCGTTTTTCTTTGATGATCGTTTTGGGTCCTATCATATTATTAAGGTCAACTTTTTTCTCTTTGATAACTATTTGGCACAGAAAATAAGACACCAGATTAAGTGCTTGTTTATCTATATATTCTGTTTTCTTGGCAAACAATATGATTACGAATTTTTAAAAGATTATTACCCATTGAAGCCCCAATCATGTCGAGCTTGATCCAAGAGATCCTTCCGGGCACAAGCGGGAACGCCGTTGACCGCGTTGTAAGAGCACATCAAGCAGCTCGCTTTGCCTTGCTCAACGCAGCTGCGAAACGGCGGCTGATACGTGTCCTCGAAGTCTTGGTCCGTTATCTACTAGAAAAAAAATCTAATTAGAGACGAAACGTTTATTTTAATCACGGCTCTAAATGTGTAAAACCCTATAGACCCGCGGTCTTGACATGTCGCCGAACGAAGGGCAAGACAGTCTTTTAGTTATTTATGATATGTCCATTCAAGTCTTTTGTTATGTTTGTCAGTAGAGTTTCCGGTAATCATCGTATCCGGTGACTACCGATTGGCTTACGTGTACTTGGTTTGTGTTTTAGTTACGTTTTGGTACCGGAACCCATCAGTAGTATTAACAATACATCATCGAATCACCGATTCTCGAAAGAAAAATCGTTTGAGATTTGTATGATTTCTTTTTATAAGGTGAGCGTTTTTCAATATTTATATGTCACATGGCTTGAACTCGATATCTGAAGATACTAATTCAAATACTCACAAGCGGTATATACTATATACACATATATATTTATATGTATATATATTCATACCACGGCATTGAAGTTGTACCTAGCAAAGCTCCCCCACTTCTCCAAATCATAAGCAGTCAAGTGTTTGCAACAAGCAGACAGCATCAACCGATCATCGTCTTCCGATTCTGTGCGGCCTTGAAACCCCGTGACGAACTCAACGGCGTATGCGGACGCCACCGTGGGATCCTCGCCAGGCGTCTCCTGGCCGCGGCCCCACCGGGGGTCCCTGAACACGTTGATGTTGGGCGCCCAGAAAGTCAACCCCGCCTGCCCCAAGTTGTACATGGCCCGCGCCTCTATCGCCACCGCCGCCCCCACCGCCCGCCACAGCTCGCGGTTGAACGTTGCCGCCATCACGAGCACCTACATTGTTGATGGAGCCGAAAAAACAAAAAACAAAAATATAATTCTTGTATCATGATTTTCTTCAATTTTCTATTAGACCAAGAAAATAATGTATATATAAAGGAATTGGTGACGGAAGTAATCATGTTATTGATTTTGGTGAAATTCGGTACTTAATGTAAAAAAATTGTGGTAAAAATAATTAAGTTGTACGTATGTTGACTACTGAGAGTATTTAAGTTGTACTTATAAAACTGTATAAAAATGTGTAGAGTAGAGTAAAATTATGTAAATAATAGTTGTCATTTTCTATCTTTGTGATATTGTTATCACTTTAAGGTATTATTATCATTTTATGATATAAATGATTACTTGAAGTACTTTTAAGTTTTAACAACTAAAAATATAACATATGTAGAGGGCGATTTTTACCGCCGTGCAGTCACAAAGATAATCGAAATAATTAAATAATTATGAATAATACGAATATCTCTGATTTATTGTGATTCCGAGAGGACCCGGTTTCTTCCGTTTGGTAGCTTGGACAATCGAAGATTACACACTCTAATCCTTGGGAGATCGAGAATGCTATGAATAAGCAAGCTCGAAGACTCAAAGATTTATTCTCTCAAACTCACGATAATAATGAATACTGAATACTAGAATATCGAATTATGCTTTATGCTAGGTTTACATTCGTATTTATAGGGGTTGAAGGTCTTCTAGAATATTCCTCAAATCTTGCTAGGGTTTCCTGCTGAATTGCTATGATCGTTGTTGACCTTCCTTATTTTGCGTTGGATATCCCACTAAATCTTCAACCGAATAAGCCAATCTTCCCTTCTTTCTCGCGATCTCGAATGAGTTCCTCTTTTAATGCGATTAGGCTTTCCCGAAGAGATTTTCCTCGATGAACTTCCCTTTTCCCGACGAGGCGTTGGGACGGCTTTATCGGATGCTGACTTCTCATGGGATTCGCTTGCTGGGCCTTAATTTCTTTATTCTTTCATGGGCTCGGGTTCTTCAAACAATCTTCCTCTTGCTTTATGTCGTTTATTCCACAAACGACAAAGGGTGGTGTTAAGAAGAGATTTGACCAAATCTGACCTTAACAGTTAGTCCCCTATTTTATCGAGTGTGAAACAGTTGATAAAATAAACCAAAATTACTCCCCGATAAGGTTTATATCCGACGAGGTTTCTTTCCGATGAAGTTATGCCTTCGAAGAGGATAATCCTCGAAGAGGTTTTTCCCTCGATGAGGGTTGTGTCCTTCGAAGATTCTTCCACTTCTTGCATGCTCACTGATGGCCTCGAATTCCCACGTAGTGCTGACTGGGCGCGATTCTCCAGGCTGTCAGATCTTGGAAATCGCCGTCAATCATTTCGCATTAAATGCGGGGTTTTTCCGCACTCGAGTGCCTTCGGTCTTTGCAACGACTCTTTTGATCTTCACCGTTGGATGATTTCTCCCGCTTCGATCCTGGACCATTGGATCCAAATGTGTCCCTTCAAATTCGCAAGATTTCCTCTATAAATTCAAACCTTGCCTTCGACTCAAACACTTTGTTTCAGACTTTCTCTCTAAACTCTCTCTGCAATTTCATTCTTGACTCTCTTCTTCTCAAGAACAAATCTTCAAACTTTCTTTCCGTTCACCCTCTTCTTTTCTGATCAAGAAAATGTCAAACCCGGGAAAGATTTTCAAGACTCGATCGCCGAAGTCTATAATGACCGAGAGGCATCTCGAGGATTTGAAGAAAAACTACGTGGACTCCAGTCCCTGTTACCTGCGTCTCCCTCAGTCCGGCGAACTTGGCGACGAGCCCCCGGAAGGGTACATCACTCTGTACGAACACTTCTTCCGGTCGGTGGAACTGCACCTTCCACTGCCTCATCTCATCGTGTGCTTCCTCCATGCGTACAAGATGCCGATTGGTCAGGTCAGCCCTAATTCGCTTCGCCTTCTTGTCTGCACCATGGCCATCGCTCTTGAGCAGAAAGTGGCCCTGACCTTGGAGGATTTGATGCGGCTTTTCAAATGGTCGAAGAACCCGAAGAATCTGGGCCGGTTCTTCCTCTCCTCCGCCGCGGGTGTCCACGTCATCACCCACACGCCGAACAACGAGTCCGGGTGGGAGAATAGGTATTTCTTCGCGCATCTCGATCGTCACACCCTTGGGCCGCATTGGGAGGCGCTTCCCACCAAGTGGGTCGACGAGAAAGAAGTGCCGAGGTTCAGGCCCATCGCGAATAAAGAGGACGACGAGCGCTTCGCTGGGGTCGTTCGGGCTTTGCTGGAAAATCCTTGTCGGAATTGGACGACGGACTTCGTCGGGACCCGTGTTCAAGCGTCGGGACTCTATCAACTCTGCCACATCGTGGGTAAACCACCGGCATCTTTGTGGCCGGTTGGGTTCCGCCTCGAAGAGGTCAAAGATGTGGTCCCTTCGTCCCCCGCTGTTCGGCAATCTCCTAAGCCGAAGAAGAAAACTCAAAAGTCCACCCGTGGGTCATCGGAGCCACGGCAACGTCAAGGCCAAGATCCAGGACAAGGCCAAGATCCAGGACAAGGCCAAGATCCAGGACAAGGAGGTGGATCCTCCGATTCTCATCGGGATCTACCGAAAACTGGCTTCTTGGGCATCGGCCCTCGGACTGGTGCTGACCGGTTTGTTTCCAGCGATAAAACTCTTCCTCCGAAGAGCAGTTCGGAGAAACGAACAAAACACAAGCACGACGCTAGTGCTTCTTGCTCTTCGGGGGTATCGACTTCCTCGGGGACGACTCGCTTTCGGGACGCGCCTCGTCCCTTGGAGAGCCGTCGCGAACCCGAGACCCATACTTCTTCGCAGACACCTCCTCCCGAGAAAGTCATCTTGAAGAGGAAAAGATCCGAAAGCTCAATGAGACCGAAAGGTGTGGTCCAAGAGAAGGAGATGACAGCAATAGTGCACTACTTGAGAACGTGGAGGCGGGTCACGATTTGTGGTCAAGACGGATAATGTGGCGACGAGTGACTTCCTGACCCAGAAGAAACTCACGCCAAAACAAGGACGATGGCAAGCAAGACAAACTTGCCAAGTTTGATTGATATGGTGCTAGCAAGAAGGAATCAAAGAGAGAACGAAAGCAAGTTAAGCCTCTTGTGCCGAAGAGGTACGCGACGCTCCTCCTCCGAAGAAGAACAAGACTTCCGAGTCATCTAAGGAGATCGATGCGACTCCTCCGGCTTCAGAGACTGTCACCGTCGCTTCTCGCGAGGGGACCGTCCTCGCCGGGACGACCGCGTCGACCGTTCTTGCCTCGACTCATCCGACCAAAGCCGGCGGAACCGTCGATGGGGCTCATGGGACCCCCGGTCCTTCTCCCACTTCTCGGGAGCGTTTCCACTTCGATGATGACTTCATCGATTTGGTGTCGTCGCTGGACCTCTCGGCCTCCGAGGTAACATCTTCTTTTCCCTCTGCATTTTTCGCAATGTTCCCAAATTTCGTGTGTCTAATGGGTATGTATATGTATATTTTCTTCGTGATTTCAGACTCCGGCTTTTGCCGACGCGCCTCCTTGCTTGGAGGTTTCTTCCTTAGCACCTCCCGTACCTGCCGCGGAGAGACTTTCAGTCGCCGTTCCTACGGGTGACGAGGAGGGTTTGTTACCCGATGAGGCACTTGATGCTGCCGACGCGCTCCTCGTCTTGGAGCCCGTCGGACGGCATGGTGCTTCGGAAGGGGCTCCCCTTTCTTTTGAAAAGGTTTTGATCGAGGGCCACCCCGAGGGAGAGGATGGCCTTCTTGCGGACGTCATTCCTTCCGGTGTTTCTACTCTTTCCGAAGTGCCTCGTCCGGAGGGCTCTTCGGAACCGAACGACGACGCCGGTGCTTCTGGGGTTAACGCCTCTTCATCCGATGATGCCGGGATTTCTCTTTCTCCGCTGCCGAAGTTTCTTCCCAACTCCGGACCAGGAGGTTTTTCTCTTCCTCCTTGGGAGCGATTTCCGGCAGTTCCTACTTCGGAGTCTCCGCCGGAAGAGTGGAAAGCATACTCGCTTCGGGTCCTTCGGGACCTGTTCTGGCCCGAACCTTCTCGGACTCACGGCTTGTCTCTGAGCGATGTCAGGGGTTATGGCCGGGCTGCCGCTACGCTTTTCCAGGCCCTCGCCCGTTTCAACACCGTTATTCTCGAAGAGAACATGAGCAGGGGCGAGAGTGTTCAGGAGATAAGCGACCTCCGAGCTAAGCTTGCCGACACCGAATCGCACCTCGGGGTTTCCGTCCTTGGGGAGCGAAAATATCGGGAAGCAGCCGAGCGGGCTTCCAATGCACTGGAGGCCGCGAGGGCCAAATTGGCGGAAGAGGCTTCGCTTCGCCAAACTCAGGAGAGGGAGCTTGCCGAGTGCAAGGCTAAGGCCGAGGCGGAGGTTGCGGCGCTGAAGGCCGAGCTGGATGGGGAGCGTAGGCGTCACTCCATGATAGTGAAAAGCTACGAGAAGCATCTCGAGGCGAAGAAGTGGCGGCTGGCCCAAATCAGCGAGGCGGTGGGCGTACCTGTCGAGCAGGAGAGCCGGCTCGCTTCTCGAGTGGCCTCGTGCCTGAAACGCCTCGGAAAGGAACTCGAGGCATCGCAGACAGAGGCGAAGTCTGAGCGCGAAGCGCGCCTACACCTCTTCGACCGGGCTCAAGACAAAGCAATGCGCGCCTTGACAAGGTATAAGGCTCTTGAGGAGTCTATCAATTTTCATCGCCGCTCCGCCGCGTATGGGGCCAACGCTCGCCTTCTTGAGAAAGTTCCTCCTACGGCGACCATTGGGAGTCTTCTGCCTCGTCTTCCGAAGTATAAGACTTTGTCTGAGGAGAACGAGGCTAAGGCCCGCGAGCTGGATGACAGATCTCTCCTCGATCCTAAATCTCCTCCGCTTACCCCTGGTGCTCCTTCTTCCGCTGGTATCGATTGGGCGACCCGCTTCGTAGGTGGGGATGCCTCTTCGGCCTCCGATGGCCTTGATGAGTATGGTACTAACGACGGGGTCGTCACTTCCACCAACGGAGCGGTTGCCACCGAAGCGGTCGCCTCTACCGTCGAAGCGGTTACCAACGAAGCGGTAGGGGGGGAGGAAGGCTCTTAGGCCTTTTCTTATAGCTTTTCCTATGTACATTTATTTACATTGTCCTTCCTTTGTAACTCCTTTGATGGATTTTATTAATGAAAAGAACTTTCTTAATCTTTAAATTATTTCTATGCTTGTTGCTTCTCTTGTGTTCCTGTCATTACTTCTGGCTAAACTTCTTTTCTCAGGGTGATGAATTTTTCCATACCTCGGAACCGTTATTTTACTACGAGGATGTGTTAGCTTATTTTCTTGCGATCGACGAAGACCATCCCGCCATACTCGAGGAGTTTGTCCAAGATATGATAAGGCGTGCGGCTGCCTCTCTCTCCGGAGTCACGGACGACGAGACTCCCTTTAGTCCTTCTTCGGCCTACGTGATCGAATTTATGATGCTGAGGCCTGTAAATTATGCCGCCGTAGAAGATCTTCTTCGGGACGTGCTCTCCGAGAATGGGGAGTTCGTCATAGAACAAATAGCCGATAGGGTTGTTCGGGAGGATTGACCTTTCCCTGCTGTATCTGGATAGATTTGTATAAAGTATTGTTTTGTATTTGTAACGAGGTTTTATCAATAAAATCTATGACTTTCGTACGCTATCGATGAAGTATGGGAGTATGTGTACTCCACTTTTTTTTTTTTTTTTTTTTTTTTTTTTTTTTTGGCGATGAGCTTGTCGGTGTGCACCGGGCTCCGTCGCAATGAAGTGCTTGGCACTGATTTGTCGGCGATGAGCTTGTCGGTATGCACCGGGCTCTGTCGCAATGAAGTGCTTGGCACTGATTTGTCGGCGATGAGCTTGTCGGTGTGCACCGGGCTCTGTCGCAATGAAGTGCTTGGCACTGATTTGTCGGCGATGAGCTTGTCGGTATGCACCGGGCTCTGTCGCGATGAAGTGCTTGGCACTGATTTCTCGGTGATGAGCTTGTCGGTATGCACCGGGCTCTGTCGCGATGTATCGATCGGAATTTGCGCCGGAGCGGCTTTGTATTTTCTTTGATTTGTCGGCGATGAGCTTGTCGGTATGCACCGGGCTCTGTCGCGATGAAGTGCTTGGCACTGATTTCTCGGCGATGAGCTTGTCGGTATGCACCGGGCTCTGTCGCGATGTATCGATCGGATTTTGCGCCGGAGCGGCTTTGTATTTTCTTTGATTTGTCGGCGATGAGCTTGTCGGTATGCACCGGGCTCTGTCGCGATGAAGTGCTTGGCACTGATTTCTCGGCGATGAGCTTGTCGGTATGCACCGGGCTCTGTCGCGATGAAGTGCTTGGCACTGATTTCTCGGCGATGAGCTTGTCGGTATGCACCGGGCTCTGTCGCGATGAAGTGCTTGGCACTGATCTCTGCTTTGTGATACGTGTTTATTTGAATCAAAGATAGAATATTGTCTTAAGAGACGAGCCTCGTTAAACCCTTCGAGTCCCCCAATGGGTGCGGCTCGCGAGGGAAGAGTACTCCATGTTTTATTGAATAAAGCCGGGGCCAATCGTGCGGATCCCGAACAAGTAGGGTCGGGAGTCCCCTGTTAAATAAACTTAAAATAAAATAGAAAGACTTAAGAAAAACGGAAAGAAATCTTAACTAAAAACCGAAATCGTAAGGCGCCGATGACGTTCTTTATTGGTAGAACTTCTTCAAGTGCTTGACATTCCACCTTCTTATGACCTTGACTCCATCGGTGTTCTTGAGTTCGTATACCCCTGGCTTGACGATGTGGGTCACTATATAAGGGCCTTCACAGCTTTCACCTAGCTTTCCCGCGTTAAGCTCGGCTGTGTTCTGGAACACCCGTCTGAGGACCAATTCTCCGACTCGAAACCTTCTCGGTCGCACCTTTTTATTGTAGAAACGTGCGATGGTGTTCTGGTAATTTGCTATATGAACTCTGGCTCGCTCCCGTCTTTCGTCTATATGGTCGAGCTGGTGAAGCAGGTCCTGGTTATTGTCTTCTTCGTGGTTTGGTGCCCAGGATCGCCGGAAACTGGGGACTCCTACTTCCGCCGGGATCACCGCTTCCACCCCAAATGCTAGAGCAAAAGGAGTTTCTCCGGTGGCTGAGTGTGGCGTTGTCCGATAAGCCCAAAGTACCCCCGGGAGTTCATCTGCCCATAGCCCTTTCTTCTTGTCGAGCCGCTTCTTGAGGCTGTCGGTGATCGTTCGGTTGATTGCTTCGGCGTTCCCGTTCCCCTGGGGATATCTTGGCGTTGAAGTGTTTAGCTTTATCTTCCATCGTGCGCAGAAATCTCTGAACTTCTTCGAGATGAATTGTGACCCGTTGTCTGCGATTATCTCCCTGGGGAGTCCGAAGCGGGTGATTACGTTCTTCCAAACGTAACTCTCGACATCGGAGTCCTTGATATTGGCGTAGGCTTCGGCTTCGGTCCATTTGGTGAAGAAGTCCGTGACCACCAGCATGAACCTCTTCTGTCTTGCTCCGATTGGCATAGGACCGACGATGTCCATGGACCACTTCATGAAGGGGTAGGCCACCGATACTACCGATAGCTCTTCGGCCGGGCAGTTGATTGCTGGGGCGTGTCGCTGGCATTTCTCGCATTTCCTGGCGTGGTTGGTGCAATCCGTTCGCATTGTTTCCCAGAAGAAACCTTGTAGCTTGGCTTTCCTCAATAGGTTGCGTCCGCCTGAATGGTTACCGCACTCTCCGCTGTGGATTTCTTCCATGAAATAGTTCGCCTCTTCTTTGCCTAGACAGCGTAAGTAGGGGCCTACGAGGCTTTTGAAGTAAAGCCTACGGTCTATGATCGTGTACCGGGAGCTTTTAGTCTTTATTTTCCGCGCCTCTTGTCGATCTTCGGGTAACTTTCCTTCGACCAGGTATGCTCGGATGGGGGTCCGCCAATCTTCGTATTCGGTCTCTTCTACTATTCCTGGTTCTTCGTCCTCGCTCTCTTCTTCTTCTATGAGCTGAGTTTCTTCGTTGGTTTCCTTCTGGACGTCGTCGCTGTCACGAGTGCTGCCCTCCTCGTTGGTTTGTCCTTCCTCGCTCACTTTTAGCTTCTTCTTATTTGGCCCTTTGCTTCTCTTGATGCTAGGCGTCTGAAGCGTTTCTACCGTAATCGATCGGAGCTCTCCTACCTTGGTGGTCGACCCCAGGCTCGCCAAGGCATCCGCGTGGTTGTTGTCTCCTCTGGACACTTGTGTTAAAGTGAAGAAATCAAACTTCTTCTCGAGAGACCTGACAATCCCAGCGTAGGCCTCCATTCTTTCGTCGTTCGTTTCGTACTCTCCGCTGACTTGCTTTACGACTAGCTGAGAATCCGAAAAGGCGTTTAAACTCTTTACTCCGATGGCCGTGGCTGATTGCATCCCGACGATGAGCGCCTCATATTCCGCCTTGTTGTTGGTAGAACGATAGGCGAGGCGGCATGCTTTCTCGATCACTTCTCCCATCGGGGAGATGAGCCGGATCCCGATTCCTGATCCCATCGAAGTCGCCGATCCGTCGACGCAAAGTTTCCAAGTACCCGGCTTCATCGCTCAGCTCTACGGGCTCCCTAGGTAGCTCGATGAGGAAATCGGCTAATACTTACGACTTCAGACTCGTCCGCAGCTGGTATTCGATGTCGTACGCTCCTAGCTTTATGTTCCACTTCGTGATCCTGCCGGATTGGTTCGGGCTTTGAATGGTGGAGCGAATCGGCCTGTCTGTCATGACGATGATCGTATGGGCTTGGAAATGGAAACGTAGTCTCTCCGATGCATCGTATACGGCCAATGCTAGCTTCTCGATGGTGGGATACCTCGTTTCGGCGTCGAGGAGCTTTCTGCTGATATACGAGACTGGCTTTTGCTCCCCTTTCTCCTCTCGAACTAGCACTTGGCTTATTGCTTGATCGGACACGGCGATGTATAGGTAGAGCGGCTCTCCAGGTTCCGGCTTTGTCATAACGGGCGGCGACGATAGGTAAACTTTCAGCGCTTGGAAAGGCTCTTCGCACTTGTCGGTCCATTCGAACTTCTTGTTTTTCCTCAACAGCTCGTAGAATAGAAGAGTTCGGTCCGCTTGTCGTGAAATGAACCGCCTTAGCGCGTTGATCCTTCCTGTCAGCTTCTGAACCTCTCGCCGGTTTCTTGGAGATGGCATGCTCTGAATGGCTTCGACCTGTTCGGGGTTTGCTTCGATTCCTCGTCGGGTGACCATCTGACCTAAGAATTTCCCGGATGAGACGCCGAAGGTGCACTTAGTGGGGTTCAGCTTCATCTGGTGCTTGTTGAGGATGCCGAAGCATTCCTCCAAGTGCTCCACGTGCATTGCCGCTTTTAGAGATTTGACGACCATGTCGTCGATGTATACCTCCATGCTCTTCCCGATCTGTTCGTAGAACATCTTCATCATTAGCCTCTGGTAGGTTGCCCCGGCATTTTTCAGACCAAAGGGCATAACCTTATAGCAGTAGGTTCCTCTTTCACTGACGAAGGCTGTCTTTTCTTCATCGTCTGGATGGATTCGGATCTGGTGGTAGCCTGAATAGGCATCCATGAAGCTTAAGAGCTCGTACCCGTAAGTGGCTTCGACAAGGCGATCGATGTTCGGCATCGGGAAGCTGTCCTTCGGGCACGCTTTGTTGAGATCCGTGAAGTCGACGCACACTCTCCACTTGCCATTCTTCTTTTTAACCACAACGGTGTTGGCTAACCACTGGGGATATTTTACCTCCCTGATGGTCCCCATAGCGAGCAGCTTGTCTACTTCGTCGTTGATGATCTTATTCCGGTCGGATGCCATCTTTCTTCGCTTCTGTATGACGGGCTTGTGCCCGGGGTCCGTGTTAAGCCGGTGGGTGACCATCGTCGGATCGATTCCCGGCATGTCTTCGTGAGACCATGCGAAACTTCTTCGGTTCTTCTTCAGGAATTCGACCAGCCGAGCTTTGATCTCTGGCTCGAGTCCTGCGCCTACACCGACGGTTCTGGTTGGATCGGAATCATCAATGCAGACCTGCTCTATCTCTTCGAGCTGCGGGCCTCCTAGTCTTTCTTCGGCAGTTTGGTCGTCCACGTCTTCCGCGTTGAGGATCTTGGGGATGCCCGGGGGTCCTCCTTTTCCCTTTTTCCTGCGTCGCTTTCTCCTGATCGTCGATGGTGGAGGCGGAGCAGACGCGGCTAATTGCTATTGAGCGGCTGGCTTGCTGCCGCTGCATTCAGCCTTCTCGACGTCCTTGGGCGCGCTCATCGCTCGGTAGTGCATCATGTAGCAGATGCGATAGGCTTCGCTGCTTCCTCGGACTTCGTCGATGGTTCCTTCTACCCGTCCGGGGAATTTGATGCATCGGTGATACGTGGATGGGACGGCCTTCATCGAATGGATCCATGGTCTCCCGAGGATTACGTTGAAGTGTGATCGCACGTCCAACACCATGAATTCGGTCATCCGATGGACGGTTCCGGCGTAGACGGGGAGACTCACCGTTCCCAACGAAACAGCTACGTCTCCGTTGAAACCAGACACCTTGCGCGGACGGCCTCCGATGGCCAAATCTTCGATCTCCATTCGTGTCAAACAGTCGTAAGTGATAACGTCGACCGAGCTTCCATTGTCGACGAGGACGCGAGCAACGTCGCATCCTCCTATGTTGAGCTCTAAAACTAGGGCATCGTCATGCTCGTCTGCGCATACTTCTTCGTCGACGAACTCTATCGTCGTCTTCGGACCGGTCATCCGCGCATCTTCCTGAGCGGACTCCTTCCCTCTGCGTTGGTAGGCCTTGATGCTGTTGATGGAATCTTCGCAGAGGCGGGATCCTCCCATGATCAGATCGATCCTTGGTCTTGCGGCTGGCCTCCCATCGTTCGGGCGTTCCCCCGATGCTTCCTCGATCGTGAGGCTTCTTTTTGGGGCCTCCTGGTTTCCTCCCACGCGCTGTGCTGGCGCCTCCCGCTTGTTTGGCCACGATCGGTTGTTGTTGTTCCATGGCTGAGTGGGCTTTTGGGAGACGTCTTGGAATTCCCCCAGCTCGATCCTCCTTTGGATCACCTTCTTCAGAGTGGCGCACTCGTCGGTCGCATGACCGTGGTATTTGTGGAAAGAGCAGTACTTGCTCATGTCTCTCGGCCAAGGCTTTCTCTCGTAGCTGCCTCGGCCGCCGGGATGACCTCCTCGGCCGCCCGAAAATCCTCCTCGGCCTCCAGAATAGCCTCCTCGGTTGCCAGAGTAACCTCCTCGATTCTCCGGAAAGCTTCCCTGGTTGCTCGGGAAGTACTCTGGTTGTGAGTTTCCTTGTGGGAGTTCCTCCTGCCGATTGCCTTCGCGGTTGCCGAGCGCCTCTTTCTTTCCGTCCACCTGGTAGACTCCGTGTCCAGGGTTTTCCCTGATCCTTCGCTCGTCGGCCCCGTCTCTGTTTCTCCGATCTCGTCGTTCCCCTTCTCTCCTTGTTCTGGACGACGATCCCTCTCGTCCGTCTCTAGCTTCCTTCCTTTCTGGCCTGGTTCGGCCTTCAGCTTCCTCTTCTAGCCTTTTCTTGATCGCCTTATTTTCCTCCATGTCCATGTAGATTGTTGCTTTGTGGAGCGCGTCTTCTATCGAGTTTGGCAGCGAGACGCACAGTTTGTCGTTGAACGGAGATTGGTAGTACAAGCCATGCTTCAGAGCTTGGACCGAGACGACGTCCTCGATCTTCGGGATTCGGAACATGACGTTCTTGAACTTCTCTATGTATTGCCGAAGAGGTTCGTTCTTCCCTTGCTTGACATCGAAGAGGTTGGACACCGTCAGCTCCGTCTGTACGTAGATGGAGAAGTGTTTTAGGAAGAGGGCGACCAGCTCGTCGGAGGTGTTGATGGAGCCCGGCGTTAATCTCGCGAACCAGTCGCTGGCACGGCCCTGCAAACTCGCGATGAAAAGTCTGCACAAAACGGGTTCCTTCCGGACCTCCTCGCCCCCGATGTGGTCCGTCGCGATTCGGAATGACTTCACGTGGGTATGGGGATCCGTATCCCCTTTGTATGGTGTGAGTCTGATCTTCGGCAATTCCTCCAGCTCTATCCCCCAAATCCTCGTCGTGAACGGGGTGATTCTGGCTTCCCGCACCATCCTGTCGATTTCCGGCGCCGAACTCGTCGCCTGGTGCACCTGCGATGCGACTTGTCTGAGCTTGGCCTCCATCTTTGCTGACATTAAGGCCATCGCCTTGGCCACCTCTTCGGCCACTCTTGCCGCCACGTCCGTCGTCGCATTGCCCTGTGTGTTCCCCGGCGTGTCCTCCACTCGATTCGCCGTGGTTGGCTGGACTGCGTCCGTGTCGAAGAGGTTCCTGATGAGCGATGGGGTTGACATGTTTACCGGTGCGTCCGTCGTCACCGTGTCTCTGCTGGCGCTTCCTCCGGCCCCTCGTGCGGCCGATTCTGCTATCTGATTCATCGGGCGCGGTCTCTCCGCGCGCTCTAGGAGGCTTGCGAGGCGTCTGTTCTCCGCGGCATGCTCCTCTATCCGTCGGGCGAACTCCTCGGCTTTGCTGGTGACCTCCGTCATCTTTGCGATGGCTTCGGCCAGCTGTTGTTGCATTCGCTGCATGGTTTGCTCCTGGGCGGAGCTGGCTTCCTCGGTTGACATTCTCCTTCCTTCCTTCGATTTCCTGGCTGTGCGATAAAAAGAAACAAAGCCCCCTCGGTGGGCGCCAAACTGTAGAGGGCGATTTTTACCGCCGTGCAGTCACAAAGATAATCGAAATAATTAAATAATTATGAATAATACGAATATCTCTGATTTATTGTGATTCCGAGAGGACCCGGTTTCTTCCGTTTGGTAGCTTGGACAATCGAAGATTACACACTCTAATCCTTGGGAGATCGAGAATGCTATGAATAAGCAAGCTCGAAGACTCAAAGATTTATTCTCTCAAACTCACGATAATAATGAATACTGAATACTAGAATATCGAATTATGCTTTATGCTAGGTTTACATTCGTATTTATAGGGGTTGAAGGTCTTCTAGAATATTCCTCAAATCTTGCTAGGGTTTCCTGCTGAATTGCTATGATCGTTGTTGACCTTCCTTATTTTGCGTTGGATATCCCACGAAATCTTCAACCGAATAAGCCAATCTTCCCTTCTTTCTCGCGATCTCGAATGAGTTCCTCTTTTAATGCGATTAGGCTTTCCCGAAGAGCTTTTCCTCGATGAACTTCCCTTTTCCCGACGAGGCGTTGGGCCGGCTTTATCGGATGCTGACTTCTCATGGGCTTCGCTTGCTGGGCCTTAATTTCTTTATTCTTTCATGGGCTCGGGTTCTTCAAACAATCTTCCTCTTGCTTTATGTCGTTTATTCCACAAACGACAAAGGGTGGTGTTAAGAAGAGATTTGACCAAATCTGACCTTAACAACATACTTACTTAATTACATGAATACTTTCGGCACAAAAAATTTAACATATGTAATTAATTACACTAAAATAAAATAACACACTACTGATTACTTATATATCATTTCTTCTCTTGCCCGGTACTCGTTTGAACTTAGTAAACTCTAATATAAAAAATACGTTATGAGCTGATTAGGGGTAAAAATAAAAAAGTTGAGTTAGTATTAAAAATGTTGAACCGGGTAAAAATCCGAATCCGTATCCGGATTCCGAATCCGGGTATCTGTATCCGGATTAGAACCGGATATGGGAACCGGGTGTTAAAATTTTAAAACTCGGATACCTGGTTTATTTATTAATTTATTTTACCTTAACTTTTTTAGGGTTTATTTCTTTATTTTTGAGTCATCGCTGAGTTCCCAAAACCTATCGCTTACTCACTCCTTTAAATTGTTTAGGGTGTATTTCTTTATTTATTTATTTATTTTAATTTTGAGATAATGGAATGTATTTTTTTATTTTTTGAGACTATATTTATTTTAAGAAAGTGTAACATTTTAAAAATTAAAAAAATCAGATCCGGGTAAAAACCTGAATCCGGTTTTAATCCGGTTTCCAAAACCGGATTCGGGTAATAAATCTAGGTTTTAAAATGAGATACTCGGATTTCCGGATCCGGATACGAGTTCTTATTTTTGAATATCCGGTTTCCAGGTAGTTCAAAAACCGGGTACCCGACCTGGTTTCACCCCTACTTCATCTGATATTCCGCTAATTACACATGGCCATATCTGAAAGAATATATGTGAGCGTAGCACTTTTTTTTTTTACTATCTTCCAAAATAAAGGGGAAAATATTCATAACACTTTTTAATTCAGAGTGTAAGCGTAGAGAGGATCACGGGACCTGAGGGAAGCCGGTGGCGGCGGGAATTTCTCCGGCGAAGGAGACGCCGGGGCCGTTGGTGGCGACGCCGTGGAGGCTCTCGGACCACCACTCGTACGCCGGGATGCCCAGCCGCGCCACGGCGGAGGCATTGTTGCAGAGCTGCCCGATCTTCTCCGGCAGCGTCAGCGCGGCGACGAGCGATCGCGCCCGCTTGACGGTGGAGAGCGCCGCGTCGCAGAAGGGGCGACCGTCAGAGCTGGGCCCGCTGCAGGGGAACTCCGGCGACGAGGCCGAGCCCGGCGAGGAGATCAGCGAGAGGAGGAGAAAGAAGAAGAAGACGAGAGACATGGCTCCTATGGGAATGGAGTGTGTAATGTGTTGACTCAACACTGCAGAGTGAGTTGTGTGGGGAACTCTCGAGGTTGTTGTTAGACAAGGTGAGATTGATTGTTGGCTTTGTTTATTGTAAGAAATATTGGGGCATGTTTCAAAAAATACGATTTTTAATGATATAAAAATGTAAGTGTCAGTAAAGTTAGTTTTTTTTGTTTTTTGTTTTTGAGAAGTATTCGATGCATCAACGACGGGCTCTGCAGAGGCATTCAAGGACCGATCGTGGAGGATATTAGGAAGCTGACTGGGGAAGCTGGCGTCGCTGGAGTATGCAGATGGATCCCGAGAAAGTGTAACGCCGTCGCTCACGCTATAGCGAAGAAACGGTTGTACGATTTGTCAAGTGATTTTTGGTGCTTGAACTGCCCAGTTTGGCTTGTAAATTGTGCTGCTAGGGATTTCAGTCCCTATAATTAATATATGCAAGTTATGGTTTCCTTCAAAAAAAAAAAAAAGTATTCGCATATTTTAAAAAATATAATTTTTAATGATATAGAAATGTAAGTGTCAGTAAAGTTTTTTTTTGTTTCTTGTTTTTTGTTTTTCCGAATACTTCGCATGTTTCAAAAAATACGATTTTTAATGATATAACAATGTAAGTGTCAAAAGGGGTGGCAATTCGGGTGACGTTAGAGTTGCAAGTGGCGACTCCAAACATATAGTCGCGATGAGTCGCGATGGTTTTGTCAAAATCGCGATGGGTCGCGACTATTTGGTCAAAATCGCGATGGGTCGCAATTTGTGGTGAAAATCCGCGCCAAACTCTCTCGCCCAATCCCACCTCGCCACGTCATCCATTCGATGCATCGCGACGGCCATTTTCGCGATTTTGGCGATCCGAGTCGCGATGCATCGCGACATCGCCACTTGCAGCTCTAGGTGACGTGTCGTGTTCGTGCCGGGTCTTAATCGTTTTCATGAAATTTTTGACAGACCCAGACACGACCCATTAATGAATCGTGTCTTAGACTCAAACCCAAACACGATCCACTAATTTTTTGCTAAACCCAGACACGACCCACTTAGACCCATTAATTAATCGTGTCTTAATGGATCCCTTAATCCACGAATCCATTGAGACCCACGTACCTTTTTAGACGATCAAACCCATTGGAACACGAGACCCATTTAAACCCGTAGACACGTTTCCATCAACATATACTTATTTAACCCAACAAAATCATTCTAAATCAAATTAAAGAACAAAACTAGTAGAAATAGAATAAGTAAATAGTAACAAAAAAAAACTCCAAATAATCTACCAAAACACAACACAATCTACTAAGGAAAGCTTAAACATAATCCATAAAAAACAAAAATGTATCTTAAGCAGATCATTAATGAGAGTAGCATATCTAAAATTCTTCAAAAAAGTAACATAGCTCTTCATTCTTAAGTCTCATTTAGGCCTCTCTAGCATAATGTCATCATCAACCAATTTGAAGGTGAAGATATCTTGTATCAGGTCATCCACTTCTTCATTGTTACCTATAATACGAACATACGACTAATTTAATAAATTTATCATAGACAATACAAGAGAAATAAAATTTTGATTAGAGATACCTTTGTTTCCATATAGCCAATCCCGATTACAAATAAGCGCTTCAACTATATTAGGACGAAGAGTACTGCGATAAGAGTCAAGCACTCGACCACCAACACTTAAGGAAGCTTCGGAAGCAACAGTTGAAATGAGAACAGCCAATATACATCACAAGCCATAGCCGTTAGAGCAGGAAACCTGCAAACATTTGACTTCCAAAATGAAAGAATGTCAATGTTCAAGTTCCTATTCATTACTGGCTCATCTACCAGCTCCGATTTTTTAGAAAAGCATGAAAACTCTGTAGGAGACATTTCATCAAATTCCTGAAATAGAATGCACAATGATGAGCAAATTAGTAGCTATAAATAAACAAAACATTACATTCAATTATTATTAACAATAAAGTACTTTATAAGTATGTTTTTATGTGTATGACATATTACCTTGAACATGTCATCTGATGTATCTTCTTCTTCCTGATTATCTTTTTCACCATCTCCACCACTTTTTTTATTAGATTATGACAACATCTCATTTATCTTATCGTACTCTTCAAAAAGAGATTGCAGCTTCTGTTGATGTGCAAATTCGTTCCTTATATCGGAACTATGAGATCATTAATTAAATTAATGGTCCAAATTAATTAAAGCCTAAGGCATGAATATAATTGAATATTTATGCAAATGGGCTTGTGAGATACGAAGCCCAGAGGCCCAATGGACACTTAACTATGTTCGGGCCCGAACAGAACCAAAAGCTCACGAAGCAAAAAGTCTTCCCCGAGCAGAGAATGCTCAAATGAGATCCTAACAAAGCTTTCTAAGAGAAGAATCCCACTTCGGCTCAAGAAAACACTTGGTTGAAATCCAAGCATAAAACAGATCAAACGACCTGAAAAACCCATAGCTCGTCCCGGGCAGAGATTGTCACAAAGGGATCCAAGCAGAAGCATACGAAACGTCCGAGCACGAGCAGACCAAGTCAACCATCTCAATTCAAACTTCCAAAGCCCGACCAAGAAGATCGCCATGATCCAAATTCAAATCCCACGACGACAAGTCAAAGTCCACTAATGCGCAAATCTCTCAGAACGTGGCCCACGTGTCAGTTCGATAGCAAGCCAAGCTCCGAACTCGAAGCCACCACCAACGTACACTTCCAACGGGCAGAAACCAGATTCCTATAAAAGCAAGAAGACAACCCCATCATACGCACGCAAGCATTCATCCTGAGAATAAAGAGTCTGTGAGATTTGTAATTTCAGAGTGTTTTCATCTTTTACTTTCGATGTACTAGGAATTGGCTTGTGGTTTCGGTTGATCATCTTTTCAAAGCAATAAACGTATAGAGGACGTAGTCAACTACCGCATTGGGACGAACCTCTCTAAAAAAATTTGGTGTTCTATTCTTCTTTATTCTTTTGATTTTGTTTCTATTTGTCACAGTCAAAAGTATTGACGACGCGGAGGTCAGAATCCACAAAAATTTAGCAATATCAAATCGAAATCCCATTTACAATTCACGTGATTGTTGGTGTGCGAAAACACTTCATCAGCTTCCCTTTCACATTCTTGAACTCGACCGAATCAGCTCCATGAAGTTTTTTGTTGCAGTAATCAACAAAGTGAAGCTTGTATCGCGGATCAAAAACACAAGCAATAGCCAAAGTATGATTGAAATCCGACCAATATTTCTGAAATTTAGTCAACATTGGATTTGCCATATTTTTCAAGAACTCATCGGGGTCTTCTTTATGATTCTCTAACGTCACATAGCATCGCCAAATAGCCGAAAAATACAGATTTTTTGTCGGGTAATTAATTCCTGAGAAAGCGAGAGTAGCATCGTAAAACAACTTAAAAAAAAAATTAACTTTTTCAACCTTCTCCCAATCTTCATTAGAAGGACAATGCTTATAATTTTATCACTCAATTCCATGTGTTGGAAAGCAAACTGGTAGTGAATAGCACTTTCGAGCATAAGAAAAGTTGAGTTCCATCGAGTAGGGACATCTCGGCATAGTCCTCTCTTGGTGCCCATCGAAACCAAGTTGACACATTCCAAAAACTTTTCCTTTCTAAATTGAGAGCCTTTGACATACTTCACACTATCACGAATCTTGATTAAACTTCCATCAATACATTTCAAGCCATCTTGCACAACCAAATTCAGAATATGAGCACAACACCTCATGTGAAATAAATCACCATCACTAACAAGATACCTTTTCAAGTTTAGTTGCCTCTTCAACATGTCAACAGTTATCCCATTTGCAGAAGCATTATCCAAAGTAACATTGAAAGCCTTATCTTCAATTTTCCACTCACTAAGAAACCCATAAATCTTCTTAGACAAAGCAACACCACTATGTGGTGGTGGCATGAAGCTGAAATTCAAAATTCGTTTCTGCAACCTCCAATCTTTGTCAATAAAATGAGCAGTAAGACAAACATATCCCTCAAAAGTTAGAGAACTCCATCCATCAGAAGTAAAACTAATCTTTCCAGGAGCATCCATCAACAGTTTTTCAGTTCGCAAATTCTCTTTCTTATATAATCTCATAACATCCACTTTAGCAGTATTTCTCGAAACTAACTGAATATCCTGATGCAAATATCAAAATATGTCTTGTATTCTATCATATTCAACAAAGCTAAAAGGCAAATTATGCTGGATTAAGGTAGATACCACCAACTCACGAAACTTATCGACATTAAACTTACCTCTAGCAAGGACAAACGAACCATTTTCGCAAGTAAGAAATCTCTATGATATGTCTTGATTCAAATTCCTCGAGCAACTCTGGAGGTGCTTCAACATACTCCCAGTTCCATACTTTGAGTTATATGTCGCACCACATCTGTTGCATTTTGCCTTTTGTATCTTGTCCTTTCGTAAAGGCAGCTCTGTAAAATACTTCCAAGCAACTGAAGTTTTCTTTCTTTTCTTTTTAGAAGATTCTGGCTGACCTTCAAAAGTAAGAGGAACCTCAAAGCATTCCTTCATCCCCTCGAGCACCTTCGATGTCCATAGAAGAGCTTTGGTTCTAATAATAATAATAATATATATATATATATATATATATATATATATATATACACACTCAATACTAATGCATGAAAGGATAATAATCAATAAATTTTAAGAATCAAAATACCTAAAAAGAGATCCGGAACCAACTTATGACTTAACCGAGCAAAGATCCGAATTATCCTCTTAACAACCTTTAACCAGAAAGAATAAGAAGAAATAAGTACCTAAGATACAAGGAAAAGTAATAATATGGAGAAGAAAAACAAAATTTACTTACGGAAATATGAACTAAGCTCAAATGTAAGTCATTCTCGGAGGTTTCAGGCAAAGTTTAATCGAAGGTAAATTTTGATATATATGAATTGATGTTAGTCTGTTTTGGAAAGATCAAAGAAGTGAAAACGTCTCCTTTGTAAAGATTCGAAGAAGCAAGTGAAAAGTTTTATAAATTTAATAATGTACAAAATATAAATTTAAGTTTTTAAACTCATTGTTTATTGTGTTGTCGTTTGAGTTATCAGCCTCTCTAACATTTTTCGCTTATTATTTGAGATCAAACTCATATGTCATTTCCACGTGCAAAATCACTTGCATTGTATGCCATATAATAATAATAATAAAAATCTGATGCTAAGCGTGCAAGTTGTATCTTGGAACATACATGATATAATGATAGCTATTCTGCTATAGAGCTAGTGATTTAATTAGCTAAAAGACAAAAGAATTTGATACAAATCTTTATGAGATTAACTCTAAGTTGACAGTTGTATTTATAATCGGGTCATTATATGGTTTTAATTGTGTCTGCCCGTTAACAACCCGTTTATTATTTGGGTCTAATTGGGTCCCAATGGGTTGTCGTGTTCGTGCCGTGTTCACCCATTATTTAATCGTGCTAATTGTGTTTGGCACGGATAGACCCAGATCCATTTAAGGTCGACCCAGACCCATTTAAGGTCGTGTTGTAACCGTATCGTGTTTCGTGTCCGGCCCCATATTGCCACCCCTAAGTGTCAGCGGAGTTTTTTTTTTCTTTTCTCTTTTGCAGAAGTATACGCATGTTTAAAAAAAACAATTTTTAATGATATAAAAATGTAAGTGTCAGTAAAAATTTTCTTTTTTTTTCTTTTGCAGAAGTATTCGCATGTTTCACAAAAAAATAAGATTTTTAATGATATAAAAATGTGTCAGTTATGTTTTTTTTTTCTTTTGCAGAAGTATTCTCATGTTTTAAAAAATACGATTTTAATGATATAAAAATGTAAGTGTCAGTAAGATTTTTTTTTCTTTCGCATAAGTCGCATGTTTCAAAAAATATGATTTTTAATGATATAAAAATGTAAGCGTTAATAAGGGTTTTTTTTTTTTTTGGAAGAAGTACTCGCATGTTAAAAAAAATACGATTTTTAATGATATAAAAATGTAAGCGTAAGGTTTTTTTTTTTCCAGAAGTATTCGCATGTTTCAAAAAAATACGATTTTTAATGATATAAAAATGTAAGCGTCAGTAAGGTTTTTTTTTTTAACTGATTCTCTTCTGTAAAATTGGGAAACTTCGTAAAATAATTCTCAATGCAACATAAATTCTATTACTAACCCCAAAGTTTTCATAATTCTCAAAATAATCTTTTTAATTTCATGTACCAAAATACCCCTAACTGTCCATTTTTGAGGATGCGATATGTCCATTTTGCAGGGGTATTTTGGTACATGATTTTTGAAAAGGTTGTTTTGAGAATTATGAAAAATTAGGGGTTAGTAATAGAATTTGTGGTGTGTTGATGAATTTTTTATGAAATTTCCCGTGAAATTCCACATTACGACAATATGTTCACTTGTTTACTTTTTTGACCACTTAAAAGGTACAAGAGCTTTAAAGAGTTGATAATCGATACCAAGTTTTGGAATAATAGTCAAAACGTGCGAACTTAATTACTTAGACCTGCTCCAATGGAGCATTAAAACAAACGCAATAAAAAAAAAGTGAGGCTCCATTCGAGCTGTAAAAGCCACGCTATTATAACGATGGACCAAATTTTGAAATAGTGTTGTGCTAGATGTACCACACACTGTTTCAACGCTTATTTTTTTTTTTCAGACCTTTTAATTTCTTTAATTTATCCAAATGCCCAGATTTTATATAATACTTAATATTTATCTCTAAAATTATTTACTATTAATAGTAAAAATCTGGGCATTTGGATAAATTAAGAAAGATAAATTCTCCGTGGGCATTTTTACTATTATATACAATTAATTATGCTAATTACTAATTTTATGTCACCATAATTTTATCTAAACAAATAAATTTTGCAATATGATCCATTAATTAACTAATGAAAATAAATACTAAAAATGAGATTTTTGGTCAAATAGAGAAATATAGAATCGCAATCATTCCTCAACACTCCACTTGATTCTTCAGATCATTCCTTCGATTATCAAATTACTATAAGTTGTTAACCAAGACCCTTAATGCATCTAATAGAACTCTTCCGATATTCAATTCGAGTTATCTTTCTTAACTAACTCACTATATTCCTATGTGAATTATATTACGAACGATTCATTAAATATGTGTTTTAACGTGTTACACATGTTATATACGTATATTCCTATCATATATAATCTCAAGATTTCCATCATAGATCACATGTCATTCTATCTACAGCCAAACACAAATTTTCTTTTTCCAAAGTTCCTATAGTTTACCAAATCAGTTCAATTGGTGATCAAGCAATCAAAAGCATTAAGAACCTGATACAATAAACAAACTTAAGCAATTGTCATTGTCGACGTGGTTTCCCACATCAATCAGTCAATGTGACTTGTGAGTGTATAATATTCAGAATGTAAGATTTTGTGGAATTCGATCATTCGCGTTGCAAGCTCTCAATACTCCGTACGTGTTTATATATATATATATATATATATATATATATATATATATATAAGCAACATAAATGAGACGAGGGATTTTTTTATAGAGGTTCGTCCCAAGGCGGTAGTTGACTACGTCCTTTGTTAGTTTATTGCGACAATGAACATTGACGGATAGCTACAGACAGCAAATCGCGTCTAAGAAGAGAGAAAGGGGAGAAGAAGTTAAGAAAATACAAGAAAATTCTCAAAGGACAGAAATGCCGGATAGAAAGCTCTAGATGTATGCTCTCAGGGATTGTATGTGTCGATCTGTAGCTGGGCTAGGTATTTATAGGCTTCAAATCTTCCCATTGGACTTCCGGGAATCTTGGAGTCGTTCTTACGAGCTGACTGGTTCGTCTTGCTGACGCGTGTCCCACGACTGCACGTTCTGCGCCGAGCTGGACTCTTGACCAAATATGCCCGTTGAAGGTTTGACTTCGTGTTCCTGGTCTTCAGCACAATTTGAATTGACGTGGCCGGCTAGGAAATATGACGGTTCTGCCCTTTTTCTTCTTAGTTGGAAACGGATAGCTTTTGGTCCTTGGGCCGGGTAGCTTCCTGTTCGTTGGGCCTTGCGATGGCCAGGTGTCCTTATGAGCTTTGGGCCTAGCAAGTGGGCTTTTATGAATAGCAGTTTATTCTTTTAAAGCCTTTTATTTACTTAGTCATAATTTTAATTAGTTCATAACTTTATGCTAAATGTCGTTTTTATTTAACGACGAATTCGCACATCAACAGTTAGCCCCCTACTATAAAAAATACGACGTATATTTTGTAGTATAATCTCGATGAAATCATGTAAAATTCGTACCGGACAGAATTAATTAAATTCGTGGCTTTCGCCGCAAATTTATATAATCCAAACAGGATTTTGGATAATTTCGAGAATAAATGGGACGGATAGGACCTTTCGAAAATGTAATCATCGTTTCGAGTTTTGGGCGGGAACAATTATGACACGTTTTCCAATTTGCGGAGTTCGAAGAGAATAAACTCTTCGCATTCTCCTGACACACAGCTGTCGTATTGACTACGCTGACGTGTCTCCGGATAGCTCGCCAATCTCAACCATAGGATAAGGTTTGTTGTGGGTTTTGAGGAAACCCTAACCGTAGGACGAGTGATGATTTTCGAGTATAAATACTCGAGTGTTCATCACTAATGGGCATGCCTTTTCAACCTCCCCGGCCCACGTTCCCACGAAGGTAACCGCTCTATATCATTCTTCTTTTTATACATTGCTTTGTATTTGAATCTCATTTTTGAATTTTAGAGAGAGAAATCAAGGTTTTTAGAGGGAGAAGCTCTGCAATCGCCATTGTTGCTCTGTGAAGATGTTCTTCGTGCTCTAACTTCTGTGTCTAGAGGTTTTCTTCCAGGTTCTGTTCTTCTTCCTTGTTCTTCATTTCCAGCTTGTCTCTGGGAGTTTCTTCTAGGTTCTAGACTTGATTTATTCTAGGGTCTTACTCGGTTTATCCTGGAATTTTGCATGGAGGTTTTCTGGGTTTTCTGCTAGACTTAGGATATTTTTGGTTTTCTTAGGAGTTTCTTTTTTTATGGTTCCTAAGAAAATTATGGAGAAATGGAAAACGGAGTTTCTGCCAACAGATTCTTCCAAGTCAATTATGAAGCCCAAATATCTTACTAGGATTCGGGCAAAATACAGTATCCCAGAGTCGATTCCGTTCAAGCTTCCGGGTTCGAATAAACATGCGGACGAGCAGAACGACACCGGGTGGGTCTGCATGTATGAAAGTCTGGAGGGCATAGATTTCCTATTCCCGAGCTTATTCTTAGGTATATTACTCACCTAGGGATTTCTATAGGGCAGTTTAGCCCCCATTCTTTCAGGCTCTTGACGGCCTTTCTTGTCCGGGCCCATGAGTGTTTGAACGTGCTTACTCTAGAGGACTTGTTGACGGGTCTGGTCGTCAAGACCAACAATAAGGCGAATGGTAGGTTTTTTCTATCCGTCAAAGAATGTGAAGTCTTTACGGGTCTGCCTAAGAAGGAGAGTAGGTGGACCCATAAGTACTTCTTTTTCCAAGCCTGCCAAGAGTCGTTTGGGGCTTGGCCGTCTTATATAAACAGATGGATCTATGAGATAGGTGAGGATCCGGGTAGGAATTCTAGGTTTTTATATTCCTGTTCGGGTTGCTAATTTGCCATTTTGGTTTGCTGCAGTTGAGGATTCTGAATGACCTAAGTATCTTCCTAGTGGAGGGATTTGAAGCAGAGGTTCTTTCCGAGCGGTCCAGAGTTCTGGTCATCGTTCAACCGAGAGAGACTCGAGTCTGTTGGAATTTGGCCCGCGGAATCCGAGGAGGAATTCATTCCCTACGCTCCCGACCCTCTAGGTAAACTTCTTCTAGGTTTAGGGTATAGGGTTTTGCTTTGATTCTATTGGATTTTTGGTTAAGTATAAATGTCCTGTCTTGCAGAAGAGATGGAATCTGCTAGACCTAAAAGGCCGAGCTTGGGGATGAAGAGAAAGCTGGTTGAGCAAGCCGGGGCGTCCGGCTCGGTGCCTCAGCTGGTAAGGAAGGTTACAGCGTTGAGATAGAATCTGCTAGACCTAAAGGGCCGAGCTTGAGGACGAAGAGAAAGCTGGCTGAGCAAGCCGGGGCGTCCGACTCGGTGCCTCAACTGGTAAGGAAGGTTACGGCATCCGGCTCGGTGCCTCGAAGGTGGCTCAGGTAGGGGACGTCGTTGACCTGTCCGACGATAGAGATAATACACCGGAAGCCGCGCTGGTGTTGAATGTGGTCAAGGAGAAGGGCATTCTAGTTCCCGCGCCTATCCGTCCTAGTAAGGACGTGACTCGTCCATATCAGGACGCAGTCCGTCCTCAAAAAGAGGCAGAGGCAATGGCGAAGCGTCTAAGGGACGGGGGCGAATATGAGGCCCGGAAGAAAGAGAGGAGCGATGCCGTTCTGAAAGAAGTTTCCAAGGCCTCAGAGAAGGCCAAAGGGAAGGAGCCTCTTCGATAGGTTGACCATCACAGGGGAGCTTCCCGGGGTAAGTCTGGAGAGAAGCCAGGGTCGTCTGGCCTAGTGATCGGGAAAAAGGCTGGGGAGAATGAGCCCCAAAAGGTGGCCAAGAAGAAAGAGGTTATCCGCAAGGCCAGGTGTACCTGGTACGAGGACAAGGGCCTCGGCAAAGCTCCAAAGGTCACAGCCGGCCTGCTTAGGCAGATTAGAAACAGAGGAGTTGGTAAGGTCCTGAGGCGTATTGCCAAGAAAGGGATTTATAAGGCTGTTTCTGCTCTCCAAGTTCACGTAAGTTCTATCTCTTACTTACTTGAATTATTTCCTAACTTTAATTTCTAATTGATGGATTCCTAACTCTGTTTTGGACGTGGAGCTCACAGCGACCATTAATGATATTGTGTTGAATTATGAGGATCAGCTGGAGGAGGCAGCTAACAAGACCTAATTATTCTAATAAATAAAGGGCGTTAGAGGGATATAGCCAATATTGAAAGGTTAATTAGTCAAATAGTCAATGTTTTAATTAAAATTGTCAAATAGCCAATAAACCACGGAGATGAGATAAACAAACCTATGACATAGGCTATCTCATGCCATTTCTCATAAATAAAGGGTATTTCTTGATATATTATTTTAATATATGTATTAGAATAGAACTATTACGTGTTATTTGTGTACATGGTGAAAATGAAGATAAATAAACACAAATGACTAAATTGCGATGGATTGAGGGATGAAGCTGGAGAACAAGTCATTTGAAGGACCAAACTGCAAATGTGAAAAGGGATCAGCACACCTCTCATTTTCTCTCCACGTGTTGTTCTCTTTGCACACTCACAAGCCATACAGCAAGACAAAAAGCATTATACACATTCAAACAGCAAGGAAAATAGATGAACAAAGAAACGCAGAGATGTACGTCGATGACCACTGTCGAAGCTCGTCGTCGCCGTTGATGCCAGGAAGAAGATTTGCCGCTGTTCGTCGAGACGGATTGGTGGTTGTGAATATTTGCCGTAACCGATGTCCAGGGTCGCAGTTCCGTCATCGCCGATGCTCTTCGGAGATTCGCCGTTGCTCGAGGTTAGTCACAGCTTCTGGTTGTGCGGTGAAGATGCTGGTCGTAGCTGCACTGCAATGAGCCGAACTCTACAAGCAAAGCCCAACAACTATTCGATTTGGAAACACGGTATTCTGTTAGAGATTTTTAGGGAAAGATTTATTTTCTTGTTTTGAGAATTAAATCTTGGGGTAGGTTCAGATGTTAGGGTTATCTGCTGGGTGTGAATATATATAGCTTGATTATTATTCAGAAAGTGAGGGATTGGGTGAGAAGCAGAGGTCGATTTTGGGTAGAAGCAGAATTCGTTCTTGTGAAGGCAGAATGGTTCGGAGGCAAAGTCAGATTTCTTGATGCTTTCTGGTTTTATTATTCTTTCTCTCTGTGAAACGATGAACGTGATCGACTAAGCTTGTATTGGTTTGAGTTTCCGAAACTATGATTCAATAAATGTGTGAGGCATAATTTTGTTCTATTTCATTCCCTGAATATCGATTTTGTTTTACTAGAATCGTATTATGTAATCAACGATATTGCGGTCTCCGATTTTATATCAATTTCAATTGTTCGATTAAGTTTGAGTTTTGATTCATTGTGATCGGTGACTGTATATTAATCTTTAGCATGGTATTATTATAAATTTTGGAAGGGAAACTTGCGAAAATGATTCAAAAAACACCATAATTCAACTTTCGAACACAAATTCAAAAAATATATAATTCTAAATTGTCACCCATTTTAGACATTTTATGTAAAGCCCTTAATATATATACAATATATATATTATAAAAAAAAAAAAGAAAAAAAAAAGAAAAAAAAAAGGAATTTCAGTAAAAGAATGAACACTTTTTTTCCCCCTCCCTTTCATTTTCTTCCCGTAGCTCTCTCTCTCCCGCTTCTATTTCTTTTCTTCCCCACCAAATATTCAAAGCTTCATAGCTTGGCCACCGGAGCTTCGACCAACAAGATTTTGGTACCGCCGGAAAGCTCTCGAGAAGGCGAACATGTTGATGGGCGGATGACGACCTGAAGTGGTGGCGTTTGGCCGGAATATTCGCCGGAAGGTGCGGGTTTAAAACTCTAGATCTTTTTAATTTCGGTTTGATTTTGAGAAATATAACACCGGAATCATGTTCACGAAGCCTATTAGAGTCCGTTGGAGGTACCACCTCGCCGTCGCCGGCCGCCGTCAACATTTTCCTATCTCGAAATTTATTGAGGGGTTTTGAAGCCCTCGTCGAGGAGATCGAAAGCCCTCGATCGGAATTGTCATCAGACTCTCGGTAAGCCCGAATTTACTTGCCCTAGTTTCTGATTTTAGATAATCAAATTAGGTGTGTTCTAGGCCTTGATTGATGAAATTGACTTCGCCATTGCGTTTAGAACAGTCGAATTAAGCTAGAGGAAGTGTTAAATTGTCGAATTGATGCTCGTTTTGCTGCCTCGTTTCGTGTGCCCGACGGGAATTCGGCCCGGATTAAATTTTAGTGTATCGGGTTTTCAATTGACAATTTGAATTCCAATCTTAGTAACATTTGACTTATGGATGGTATCGGTGTTATAGTTGGCACGGATAGTCGTCCCGTGGTCGCCTCGAAGACTGTGCTACCCGAACCAATCATTTTAAATAGTTCATCGGATCCCTAAGTCTCTGATCATTGAACTCAAGGCCAAGACGAACCCGTATCGTCGACTAGCTAGTCGATCGGTCAAAGTTTCCACGGATTGAGGTAGGGGCTATTACCTTTTCTCGCAATTTAAAATGAATGTAGAAACCAACGTTTTAATGAAGATTGAACCGGATAGGTTAAATTGGAATTAATAAAATGTTGTTTTAATTAAAAGGTAAAAGTTAATATCGTGATTGTCGTCGCTTGATAGCAAGGCTGGATACCAGGTATGGTTTCATCGTATTGATGATTGTTATATATATTTTATGTTTATGGTGACGTCGGGATGACATGTGTTGATATGGTACCCGCTTCGGGCGGATGATGATTATTATGATATGGTACTCGTGACGGGCGGATGATGATTATTATGATATGGTACCCGCTTCGGGCGGATGAGCTGCTGACGAGCAGCTGGCTACTGCGTAGTAGGCCGGATATGGTTATGGATATGGATATGATTGGTGACCCAAAAGTCAACATTTCGACCCATGGCGAACTGACCGTCTTTGGTGGTGATTAGGATCCCGAGTCGAGGACGAGTTACGGTTAGGGATTTCGAGTCCACCTGTTCTCGTTGCCTTGAGATTTGATGGGATATAGTGGAGTAAAGGCGCGAGCTGACTCGGCATGGTCCATCGAAATGATTTGACTTTTGTGGAGAATATTTATTTATTTATTTTATTGTTGAAAGTGATAAAATGATTGAAAATGACGATTAAATGGTTTATGTTGACATTTAATTTGTTTAATTGTGATTTGACTAATAATGGTTCGGTAAAGAGAATTGGTAATAGATTCCCTACTGAGCATGTGGTGCTCACCCCTTCCATATACATCTTTTTCTTTCCAGCTTTAGGTGGTGTTCAGTGTCAGACTCCGGACGAGGAGTAGTTTGACTCGGGAGGTCCATGTGTTGATTTTGCCTATCCGTACCTTTAGTGTTCATCGATGTGAATTTCGTATTTTGAGTTGATCTTTTATTTCGGACAAGTAATGGATTAAATTAAGGATAACGTGATGGTGGTACTTTGTATTTGTCGTTTTTATGGTGTTGTATAAACTGTGGTTGTTGATGTTGTATTGTTGTTTTAAGTCCCATGGGAAAAAGTTATGTGTTTGTTGACGTGGACGTTGAATATTCAACGGTATCGTTTGAATGATGACGTGTCATTGACCGGTCAAAGTTTGAAAAGTCGTAGTTTTTGTCTTATTCTTCTAACCCCCATTTAGGGGCGTTACAGTTTGGTATCAGAGCCTAGGTTACGGCACCTAGGGTACAACACCATAATTTTTATTTTTATTTGTCGTTTTGGTCGTGTTTTGCTTTGTATCACCATCCATATTCCTGACATTTGAATCTTTTTAAAATTGATCAACATGGTCCGAAATTCCTTAAGTAATCCTGATCTGCGTCCCTAATTCGATAATGATTAAATGGTTGCTGTATGTGTGCAACAAGTCGCACAACTTCTAAATTATATTCCTGAAAGAATGATAACCATTAAGGATTACGTGTTGTAATTCCCTCTAAAGTTTGAAGGCTTTCCCGATGCAGTTATTGCTAAAAGTGATTGAGAAAAATTTGAAGTGCTCGATTACGATTGGATATTGTGTTAGTTTTTCCACCTACCTTTCGAGGGCCCAGCTGCGTAACTATGGAAAATGTATCAAGATAATATCAGAGTAGATAAACCAACGTGGTAAGAATTTGTTATTACGTTCATGGTGTGCTATGCTTTAAATGATTATTGTTTTAACAAGATCAATGAATTCTCCCAGTTAACTCAGGAAAATATGACTGTGGTCCAGTATCACGCAAAGTGTGTGAAATTGTCACGTTGTAATCCCGATGTCGCAATTGCCCTGAATCTAGAATGGTGAAATTTTGGCAAAGAATTATATGCGCAATGGGTTCATGAGATCTTGGCGCCATAGTGGTTCTTTGATTTCTCAGAACTTGTTGTCTCAGCCAAAAACATCTAGGTTTGTACTATTCTTTTAGAGTTGTATGCTCATATAGGAAATTGCCAAAAGCTTTAATGATCTGCAAGTCTTGTAAGCTTGTCATTGAGGGAAGTAAATTCTCATTTGACGTAATCATTCTTCATATGATCGAGTTTGATGTAACATTGGAAATGAATTTGTTGGAGAAGTACCGTGCTATAGTAGACTGTTACAAAATACATGGCAACCTTAGAAGAAAAAAAATGAGCATGTTAATATGGCCTCGTAATTTTATCTTGAATTCTCTCCTTGGAGGAAAGATGAATTTTGAAGGGTCAGGAGTTATTTGTGCCATAGAAGGTGTGGGACAAAGTGCAATCGACCCGCACATCCCCATAGTACAAGATTTTGAAGATGTGTCTCCATCGGAGCTTCCAGGATTTCCTCCAGAACGTGGATTGAGTTTGGCATTGACCTAGTTCCTGGGAGTTCACCGATTTCTATGGCTCATTACCGTATGGCTCCAGCAGAATTGACAGAATTGAGGAAGCAATTAGAAGACTTGTTGAGTAAAGGGTTTATCTGGCAGAGTACATCACCGTGGGGAGCGCCGGTGTTACTCGCTAAGAAAAACGATGGTAGTTTACGCCTTTATGTGGACTACAGACAACTCAACAAGATAACGATAAAAAAATAAATACTCTTTTCCATGAATTGATGACCTATTCGATCAATTGGGAGGATGCAAGTTCTCCCCAAAGATAGACTTGCGGTCAGGTTACCACTAGTTGAGGATTCGAGATGCCGACATTCCGAAGACAATGTTCCGTACGCAATATGGTCACTTTGAGTTCACGGTTACGCCTTTTGGTTTAACAAACGCTCCAGCGACGTTTATGGACTTGATGACTAGAATTTTTCGACCATATTTGGATCGATTCGTTGTTGTCTTCATTGACGACGTACTTATCTATTTGCTTAGATTCAAATATGGTCAAATATTTGCGAATTATTTGCGAATTGTTTTGCAGACTTTGCGGGACCATCGTCTCTAAGCGGAAAAAAAAAAGTGAATTCTGTATGACAGAAGTGATGTTCTTAGACCAAGTGATCTCGCAAGAAGGTATTGCCGTAGATCCGTCAAAGAACGGAGCTATCTTAAATTGGAAGCAACCAAGAAATGTGGCAGAAGTCCGAAACTTCCTAGGGCTTGCGGGCTATTATAGGAAGTTCGCGGAGAATTTTTCAAAGATTGCTGCACCGCTAAACAAGCTCACCAGAAAAGATGTTCAGTTCAGATGAGATGGTAGATGTGAAGAGTCTTTTTTCAGAATTGAAACGACGATTGACGAGTGCTCCTGTCCTTATTGTCCCTAATGTAGATGAAGTATTTACAGTGTATACTGATGCATCTTGAAGTGGACTAGGCTGTGTGCTCATGCAAAAGGGAGAGTGGTGGCATATGGTTCTAGGCAGTTAAAGCCGCACAGACTAAATTATCCTACCCATGATCTGAGAGCTAGCAGTAGTGATATTTGCACTTAAAATTTGCGTTGTCATCTTTACGGCTCAAGATTCGAGATATTCACTGATCATCAAAGTCTCAAGTATTTGTTCATGCAAAGAGATTTGAATCTACGACAACGAAGATGGGTGGAGTATATGGAAGATTATGATTTTAGTCTACAGTATCATCCGGGAAAAGCAAATGTGGTAGCCAATGCATTGAGTCGGAAGAACCATGGTTTGGTTGCTTCTCTGACCTTCAAACCATGGAAAATATTGGTTACCGTTGGTGATTACAATTTGGAATTCCCTACCGACGGATTTAAAGCATGTGCGTACAACGTTATAGTCGTTCCATCAATGGTACTTCAAGTCAGACAAACTCAGTAGAGTGATGAGACATTACAAGAGATATGGAATCGGTTACAAGCTAGAGAGCAACTTGAAGGATGGAGTGTTAGTGTCGATGGATTTTAATTGTACAAAGGGAGGCTTGCAGTAGCCGATGATGCTACATTACGAAGTGTCATCCTACAAGAAGCTCATCGTTCCAAGTTTTCTATTCACCCAGGAAGTACGAAAATGTACCAAGATCTGAAGAGGCAATATTATTGGTACGGAATGAAATCCTATGTGGCGATGTTCGTGAAGAGATGTCCAGTTTGCCAAATGCTCAAAGCAGAGCATCAGAAACCCGGTGGGGGAGCTCAGGCCACTGGAAATACCCGAGTAGAATTGGGAGTGCATCACTATGGACTTCGTTTTGGGGCTTCCTCGGACTCGAGGTGGACATGATGCAATATGGGTGATCGTTGATAGATTGACAAAATCAGTCCACTTTATAGCTATTCGGACAGATTACAAGGTTCCGAAACTTTGTAAACTATATATGGAAAAGATAGTAAAGCTTCATGGGGTTCCTGTTTCAATAGTTTCCGACCGAAACGGTCGTTTCACCTCAAAGTTTTGGAGTGGATTACAAAAAGAGATGGGAACTCAATTGAGTTTGAGCACAGCTTTTCATCCTTACACTGATGGTCAATTAGAGCGAGTAATTCAGATCTTAGAAGACATGCTGCGGGCGTGCGCCTTGGATTTTGGAGGAAAGTGGAAGGAGCAACAATAGCTTTCAGGCTAGTATCGGTATGGCACCGTATGAGGCCTTGTATGGTCGACCTTGTCGTTCACCTCTTTGTTGGGCCGCGTATGAAGATCGTATTACTCTCGGTCCTTCCTACCTCAGAGAGACAACAGAAGCGATTAAGCTTATTCGGGAAAGACTCAAGACTGCTCAAAGTCGCCAGAAGAGTTATGCGGATCGAAGACGAAGGCCACTGGAATTCATGGTTGGCGATAATGTGTTCTTAAAGGTGACGCCCATGCGTGGAGTTTCCCGTTTCGGGATAAAAGGAAAGTTAGCTCCGCGATATACCGGTCCGTTCGAGATAGTTGAAAGAGTCAGGCCACTTGCCTACAGGCTTGATTTACCTCCGCAATTATCTCATGTTCACAATGTGTTTCATGTGTCGATGTTGAGAAAATATGAACCCGATCCTTAACAAATCATTGAGTGGACAGAGATACCTATTCAAGAAAATGCGACGTATGCAGAACACCCAATTCAGATTATCGACCGTGAAGTCAAAGTTCTTCGTTGACGAGAAAATTCCTCTAGTTAAAGTGGTATGAAAAAAAAAAACTACGACCCTAGAGAGGTAACATGGGAATTAGAGACAGAGATGATGGAGAAGTACCCCTCTTTGTTCGGAGGTGGTTTCGTTTAAATTTCGGGGATGAAATTATTAAAAGGAGGGAGTATTGTAAAGCCCTTAATATATATACAATATATATATTATTAAAAAAAAGGAATGTTAGTAAAAGAATGAACACTTTTTTTCCCCCTCCCTTTCATTTTCTTCCCGTAGCTCTCTCTCTCTCTCTCCCTCTTCTATTTCTTTTTTTCCCCACCAAATATTCAAAGCTTCATAGCTTGGCCACCGGAGCTCCGACCAACGAGATTTTGGTACCGCCGGAAAGCTCTCAAGAAGGCGAACATGTTGATGGGCAGATGACGACCTGAAGTAGTGGCGTTTGGCCGGAATATTTGCCGGAAGGTGCGGGTTTAAAACTCTAGATCTTTTTAATTTAGGTTTGATTTTGAGAAATCTAACACCGAAATCATGTTCACGAAGCCTATTAGGGTCCGTTGGGGGTATCACCTCGCTGTCGCCGCCGTCGACCGCCACCGCCGGCCGCCGTCAACATTTTCCGATCTCAAAATTTATTGAGGGGTTTTGAAGCCCTCGTCGAGGAGATCGAAAGCCCTCGATCGGAATTGTCATCGGACTCTCGGTAAGCCCGAATTTCCTTGCCCTAGTTTCTGATTTTAGATAATCAAATTAGGTGTGTTCTGAGCCTTGATTGATGAAATTGACTTCGTCATTGCGTTTAGAACAGTCGAATTAAGCTAGGGGAAGTTTTAAATTGTCGAATTGATGCCCGTTTTGCTGCCTCGTTTCGTGTGCCTGACGGGAATTCGGCCCGGATTAAATTTTAGTGTATCAGGTTTTCAATTGACAATTTGAATTCCAATCTTAGTAACATTTGACTTATGGATGGTATCGGTGTTATAGTTGGCACGGATAGTCATCCCGTGGTCGCCTCGAAGACTGTGCTACCCGAACCAATCATTTTAAATAGTTCATCGGATCCCTAAGTCTCTGATCATCGAACTCAAGGCCAAGAAGAACCCGTATCTTCGACTAGCTAGTCGATCGGTCAAAGTTTCCACGGATTGAGGTAGGGGCTATTACCTTTTCTCGCAATTTAAAATGAACGTAGAAACCAACGTTTTAATGAAGATTGAACCGGATAGGTTAAATTGGAATTAATAAAATGTTGTTTTAATTAAAAGGTAAAAGTTAATATCGTGATTGTCGTCGCTTGATAGCGAGGCTGGATACCACGTATGGTTGCATCGGATTGATGCTTGTTATATATATTTTATGTTTATGGTGACGTCGGGATGACGTGTGTTGATATGGTACCCGCTTCGGGCGGATGATGATTATTATGATATGGTACTCGCTACGGGCGGATGATGATTATTATGATATGGTACCCGCTTCGGGCGGATGAGCTGCTGACGAGCAGCTGGCTACTGCGCAGTAGGCCGGATATAGTTATGGATATGGATATGATTGGTGACCCAAAAGTCAACATTTCGACCCATGGCGAACTGGCCGTCTTTGGTGGTGATTAGGATCCCGAGTCGAGGACGAGTTACGGTTAGGGACTTCGAGTCTACCTGTTTTCGTTGCCTTGAGATTTGATGGGATATAGTGGAGTAAAGGCGCGAGCTGACTCGGCATGGTCCATCGAAATGATTTGACTTTTGTGGAGAATATTTATTTATTTATTTTATTGTTGAAAGTGATAAAATGATTGAAAATGGCGATTAAATGGTTTATGATGACATTTAATTTGTTTAATTGTAATTTGACTAATAATGGTTCGGTAAAGAGAATTGGTAATAGATTCCCTACTGAGCATGTGGTGCTCACCCCTTCCATATACATCTTTTTCTTTCCAGCTTCAGGTGGTGTTCAGTGTCAGACTCCGGACAAGGAGTAGTTTGATTCGGGAGGTCCATGTGTTGATTTTGCCTATCCGTACCTTTAGTGTTCATCGATGTGAATTTCGTATTTTAAGTTGATCTTTTATTTCGGACATGTAATGGATTAAATTAAGGATAACGTGATGGTGGTACTTTGTATTTGTCGTTTTTATGGTGTTGTATAAACTGTGGTCATTGATGTTGTATTGTTGTTTTAAGTCCCATGGAAAAAAGTTATGTGTTTGTTGATGTGGACGTTGAATATTCAACGGTATCGTTTGAATGATGACGTGTCATTGACCGGTCAAAGTTTGAAAAGTCGTTGTTTTTTGTCTTATTCTTCTAACCCTCATTTAAAGGCGTTACATTTTACCCTCGAGTCAACTAACCCATTTTACTTTCTCGGGACAGTTTATGGATGTTCGATGGAAAATTATTGATAATTCTTGGGACAACTTTTGGGTGTTATGAAGACATTTTTTAAGTGTTTCAAGGACAATAATTTATGATTCTCGGGACAGTTTGTGTGTGTTTCAAGGACAATAATTTATAATTCTTGGGACAGTATTGGGGTGTTCTAAGGACAATAATTTATTATTCCAAGGACAATTTGTGGGTATTAAAGGACAATTATTTATGATTTAGGGACAAATTCTGAGAGTTTCAAGGTAAATTTTGGGGTGTTTCAAGGATAATAATTTATGACTTCCGGGACAGTTTTTGGTGATATAAGGATAATAATTTATAATTTTCGGGACAATTTTTGAGTGATACAAGGACAATTTTCGGGTGGTTCTGGGTGGTTCAATGACAGTTTATATTATGTTTCACTTTTTTCATTTAAGTATCTACCACTGGTTTTTGTTCCTAAATGAGTTTCGACATAAAATTACCGTATCGTTTTCATCCCTTTGCTAATGTAAGCTCTTTTCATGATGTATAGTAGAGACCTAAAGGGTTCGTCGGTTGTAGAAATACTATATTTACATATGTTCATTGTCTATTATTTTTACATCTTAACCCTAAATATCATATAATAAATTAAAGGGAAAATTGCGGCAAAAATACCCAACCTTTGGTCAAACTGCCTCTTGTGTACCCAGCTTTTAAAATTGGCGGCAAAAATACCCAACGTGCGTTGACCGTGACTTTGGCATGAAAACGTTAATTTTTCCGTTAACATCCCTTATGTGGCCGTTAGCGGCAAAAATACCCAACTTTTTTTTTGAATTTTTTGAATTTATATTTTTTTTACTTGATTAGTGATAATTACTTGAATTCCAAATACATGGAATAACACAAAAGTTAGTCAAAACATCAGTTGATTTCTTAATGTGCTTGTATAAGCTACATTTGTTGATAAAAATCTTATTATTATGAGAAATTTTAAACATAATGTTACGGGTATTTTAAGTAATTGAACAGGGTTTTGAAAATAGGTATCCGGATTTCCGGATCCGGATACGGGTAGTGATTTTTGGATATCCGGAAAAACGGATCCGGATATGGGTAGTTCAAAAAAATCGGATACCCGCTGCGGTTACAACCCTACCCTTTTCATTGGTGATTGACCGTTTTAGATCGAATTAATACAGTCAATTAATGTCTCCGTATTGAGAAAAAAATGGCTTAAGAATATATGCCAGTAAAAAAAATTTATCAATAATCAATAGGGCTTGATTAGTAATAATTGGCTAAAATACCTCCCTTGGGATCCCATTAAAATTCGTACCCTTAAATACCCCTGCTAAGAAATATGAATAGTGCCGAAGGAAGCTATGAAACACAATGAAAACTCACGCGCGCGCCTCTGCTTACGTCAGCAGGCATACGTAAGCCCTTCTGAGGGCGCGTGAGGAGGGCAGGAGACGCGTGGTGACTCGTGTGAGGCCTGTGGGGCCGCCCGAGGTGCTCCCAACCAACTTTAAGGGTTTCGGGAGCGTTCCGTGACCATTTCTTGCAAACTTTATGACTTTTTGAGTATCTTGATATTTCTGGAAACATATGGACACTTTATTTCGCGAAAACGAACTTCCGGTGAATATCTCGGGCTAAAATTGACTTTATTTAATAAAAAGAAAAATTAATTATATAACTTTCTTTTTATTAATTTATTAAAAATCAATTACTTAAAATACCCGTAACATTATGTTTAAAATTTCTCATAATAATAAGATTTTTATCAACAAATGTAGCTTATACAAGCACATTAAGAAATCAATTGATGTTTTGACTAAATTTTGTGTTATTCCATGTATTTGGAATTCAAGTAATTATCACTAATCAAGTAAAAAATATACAAATTAAAAAAATTAAAAAAAAAGGTTGGGTATTTTTGCCGCTAACGGCCACATGAGGGATTTTAACGGAAAAATTAACGTTTTCATGCCAAAGTTACGGTCAACGCACATTGGGTATTTTTGCCGCCAGTTTTAAAGATTGGGTACACGGAAGGCAGTTTGACCAAAGGTTGGGTATTTTTGCCGTAATTTTCCCTAAATTAAAGATAATATGTACTGTGCAGAGAAGATGACTTTGAATTGGACTCGTCACAATGAAACAAGCCAAATCATCCGTGAAGGACAATTATGTAAACCAAGGACAGTTCTGGAGTAATCCAGGGACAGTTCATCGAATAAACCATGGACAGTTCTGGAGTAAATCAGGGGTAGTTCTTAGGTAAACTAGGGACAAATCTTGGGTAAAACAAGGACAGTTTTTGGCAACTAAGAACAATTTTTGGTAAAATTAAGGACAATATTTGATAAAAAGTTTGACAATATTTGATAAATAGTTTTATATAGCAATTTTATGATCAAAATGCAAAGTAACTTAAAAAAAAAGATTCTATATATAAAAATAACCTGTCCATTTTTTTAATAAAAATAAACCATCAAAATCCGCAGAATTCCACAAGCTTCTTTGTCATTAACCGGAATTTTGTGGAATCCACCGAATTCCACGGCTGCCTTGATTTTTGTGGCCAACAGAGAGAGGACATTCGGCGAAAATCCATGTTCAAGGGTACTGTGCCTCAAAACAAGTAGTTATATGCTCTTTAATTTTTAGTGACAAAGAACATAGAAAGAAAAGAGATAAATCATAATTAAGAAGCAATTAGCATAAATCTATCCACAAATACGACATAAAAGAACGCTAAGGTTATAAATAAATTTGATTGATATACAAGTATAATTCGTGAAACAAGTAAACATAATAATCAACTCAGTGAAAGATCACAACTATCAGGTAAAGGCAAACACAATCATCACAAAGATCAACACCAAAACTGTCCAACAAGTTAGCCAAATTAAAGTTACAGAAGGGTAGTTTTGGTCTTCTTCGCTTTTTACCTAATTTTGTGATATGGTAAGATGTAATCTTCAGAATCTCATTCTTTCAGTTGGGCCTTGATCGATTATGGGATCAGCCGAGGGCGGTTGTGCTTCCTTGATTGCAGGGCTTCAGTGCCTTTTTCGGGTTCTGCAGACTGTGGCGGGACATAGCCTTCTGAAAATGGTGGTGGCAGCGGCGCTGGTAGTAGCTGTAAGAACAGAAGACAAAGGTAAATGTATTGATATACGATTTTACAATGGTGATAGCATATACCTAAGTTTAAATATCAATTAATACCTTACAATGGTGACCCCATTTTGGTTGTCGCAACAGACCTAAATTTATCATTGAAGAAAACAAATTAGACATATATATATATATAGCAATTGAAAATAATGCCCTATATATATTAATGCGAATTAGACAACTTTGTTTTTGAAGAAAAAAAAATCATCAATGATACTTTTGAAGCAACAATTTCACCTTTTTTAAAACGCATAAGTACATAAGCACCTGATCTGATACTTTTTTACTTCTACCGCTTTCTTAAGGTACTTATGCCGCTTAAAAAAATATCGATTACCTATGCCACATAAAAAATATCGAATACTTATGCCGCTTAAAAAAATATCGAGTACTTAAACTAATTTTAACATTTTTGTTAGACTGATGAAATTAAATAGAGAAGTACTAACACAAACAATATTCACATACAACTAGATTTTAAATTATTTTGGTCACATATTCAAGAAAGAGGTGAGAGAAGTCGAGTGGGTGAATAGAGCGCATAAGGAGATTCTCATTGTTGCAAGTCCAGTCGTAGAATGGCGATAGAGCGAAGTAATCGAAGACCAGGTTGCGATCAAGAGGGTAGGAGTTGAGCCAGAGCTGGTCTCTGAAGCACATCCCCGTCATGTCCGTCCTCGGCGGAGCTGGCGACGCCGGCGGGCCGCCCTCCATGCCCCGCTGAACTCCCGGCGGCGTCGCCATTGCAGAGGGAGAAAAAAAATGAAAGAAAGAGAGAGTGAGAAAGTGTGGTCGTGAGAGTGAAGAGAGAGAGGGAGATGTTGCGTTAAAAAGTTAGGTTAAAGTAACTATAATGTTAGGTTAGTTTAGGGGTAAAGTCTTAAAATGGGCAAAGTTTACAATTATATATTTTTAAAATCTGTGTTCAAAAGTTGAATTATAGTGTTTTTTTAAGCTATTTATGCAAGTTTCCCTTTTAGAATTCATCGCATGCGTTTCGGAATTTATGTACAGTTAATTAATTGACTCGTCGTACTTGTCTTTTAATTGTTGAACATGAGTTCGGTTAGTTTATCACGCGGTTGGTAAATTGGCGAAACAGTATAGGAAATCAATTGGATTAAATATTACCGTGGTATTTTATTGTTCAGTTTCTTGGAGCGTTCTAAATATTAATGCTACTTGGATTTTAAATTCTATCACGTTTGATTGAGTTATCTCTGAACCAAAGGCTTGTCTCTTCTGAGGCAAGGGCCAAAGGTCTGGTGGTCACGGCCGAGTACATTCGGGAGAAGCTAAAAAATGCTACTCGGTTGGTCGAAGAGGCCGAGGAAGGTCGGAGGGTGGCGGTCACGAACATGCTCCACGCCGATGTTGGACATGTGTGTCCTTAAACATGATATTTTATCCATTTGTAAAAGATTATGACAAGTCGTTGAATAAAGATGGTGCTTATTATGATAATCTTATTATAGTGTCAGGTAGAGTAAAATAGAATGTTTGATCCTTAGTTCATAGAGAATGCAATTATGTTATTATTATCACAATAGAGTCAATGTGAGGAAGAATTAATAATCATAATAAATGAACTTAAAATGTCTGTGACCTGATTAACTGGGTGGGAGCCCATTAATCGTATAAGATCATTAATGTGACTTAGTGACAATCCTATTCTGCATTTTGTGTGTGTCACACTCACTAGAAGTGCATTAAGTATGAAGTGTCTTCATACTAGACTCGACCTAACTTAAACTCCGGAAGTTATCATATAAGACCGTCACTGATAACTTGGAGTTGAGTCACTAGTAGATGATCAAATGGATATTCGATCTAAGTCCTGAGTGATCTTGAGTCCGAGCTGTTGGCTTGATTTTTCTTTGATTTAACCGTTAAAAAACACAATATATTACCGTTGTTCCCAACACTATTATATTGGGAACATGATAGTCAGCAGTAAGGGTAGCTTAGTCATAGACATGGGCATCACACAGCTCTCTTCAGAGTCATGATGATTCCCTTGATTGTCGGTGGTGAGAAGTGAGAGGTACCCGTGCGCAACTTATATATCGAAACCATAAGTGGGTTGCTCATGATATTACTGACTGAGTCAAGGATGAAAATGCAATGAGGGGCATAACGGTAGAAACCGCCTGCTCATGTGTGGATCATCAAGTGAAAGATCAATAACCCGAATTTGATTGTATCAATGGACACCCTGTTGTGATTAAGGGAATAATATATACTGTATCACTAAAGAGTGCAGCCTCGGGTTTATAGTGGAATAACACCGAGGTTTGACGAACACACTAGCAGTTCGTTGGAGCTTCAGTGATACGGGTCCATGGTCCTCATGATAGCTCCGTAACGGATGATGCGTACGTGATAAAAATATTTTGAGATTTTTTTGATCATTTGGCAAGACTTATAGAACTGAAGTCTGTGACAGACATCAGATAGTTTTATCAGTAGCGTGGCAAAAGTACTATATCTTGGTCACCGAAATTTAACTGACAAAAGAAAGAAGAATTTGGATTTTCTGTCAACATGAAAGTTGTTGGAAATTAAATTCTAAGAAACTTTGCTTTTGGAATCGAGTCGTTTCGACGTACGGTATGCGATTTAGAGAATTTCTAAGTTTGTGATCGTTTCGGTAAACTATGAAATTAAATCACATGTCACAAATTTAAATGATGGTGTGATACCATGACATTTGAATGTGTGATATTGAGATCAGAGGATATTAATATGATTTAATTATTCAAGTTTAATTATTAATATATTATTACTAATTAATCAATAATTAATAGATTTATATTAATATGTAAATTATATATATTTATATATATTATATGTGTAAAAATCGAATTATGCCTTAGAATGTGGAACCATATACATTCGAATGGATAGGCTTTGGTCTTTTCATAATTACGGCATAAGTACCAAATGTTTTGGTATTTGAGAATAACCCTAAAATCAATTTAATCCATTGGATCGGTTATGATTTAATATCAACCGTTGGATTAGGATAATTGATATATTCGAAATTAATAACTTGGTAACCAAGTTTTTGTTTTCGAATTTAGCTAATTAATTATATCTGTTAGATCGGTCTAAGATTTAATCTTTACCGTCGGATTGGAAATTAATTAATTATATATGTAATATATTATTTTCGATTTATATATTTGGATAAAATCGAATTTGGATTTTATTAAATCTTTTAATATTTGATTTTATCCTAAACTAATATGATCCATTAGATCGGTTTAAAGATTTATCTCAACTGTTGGATCTAGATAATTAGAATTAGAATTTTAATATATATATATATATATTCGAATTTTATGGATAAGAAGATAAGATTGGATTTTTTATTTTATCCAGTCTTTCTTATTTAATTAAATCCCTAAATAATAATATCCCTTGGATTTAGATAAGATTATGTAGACCATTGGATTGAAATAATTAATTATATATAATTAGTAGAATTCGAAATTAAGGGAGAGAATTTCTCTAATTCGCTTACAGTCTGAACCTATAAATAGGGACCTCATTCTAAACATTTTACACACCTTTCCCCAGAGAAAAATTCGAACTCTCCCTCCCCCTTAGGGTCTGCGAATTTTTCGTCTGATCTTTTTTTTTCTTCTGGTTCGGCTTAAGAGACTTAGTTCTCCGGAAGCTTAAAAAGAACCATCAGTTTAAATTTTGCGACGGAGTCCTGCCGTCGAAGCCCATGCTTCGGTACGAGGAATCTAGGAGAATATCCCGGAAGATAACGGGAGTTTCCCTCAGCACCGGTAGAGCCCTGCCCGATTCATAACGCGCAGCCGGAAGTCGACAATAGAGGTACAACCTTATGCATTGGGTTAATAAATGCGACCATTTACTGCTTTCTATTTATTTCCTATAAAGACTAGATTATTAATAATGATTTATGAATATTAAATTGCATAATATATATCGGGTCGTGCAATATGGTTATTATCCGATATTCGGACCGTTGGTCGGATAATATGTTTTCCGCTTAAAATAATTTTTTAAATGTTACCCGGATGGTCCGATGGCACAAATCGTGATAATTAACGGGGATTATTCCCAACAGCTGACGCAGCAAAGGGACGGGTCGAGGAAGCGGCCAAGAAAAAAAAGGAAAAAGAAGAAGAGGCTGTCGCGCTGAAAAAGGACGTCCTGCGCCTCACCGCCGAACTGAGGCCAGACATCAAGTACTCAACCGCGAGGCCGAGAAAGATGCTGTCCGTTCCCGCTATCGTCACAGGGTGAAAGAGAGGGACGCGCTGATCGCATGGTACAACGGTATGGCTGCCGACAATTACTGCCTTGACGAAGCCGAAAGCTGCCTCGATTTGGTCCAAGACGTGATTGACGGCAAAGTCGCTGACTTTGAAGCCGAGAAAGGGATTCTAAAGGGCTACGTTGTTCACTACCAGGATATTTTGGAGGGGACACCGTTTCCGCAGATAGGATCTCCGGCTATGTCTCCTGACATAGACTTGACCGAGCTTCCGAATGTAGATCAAGATGCGCAGCCCGAGCAGCCGACGATCGAGGACCTCACCGTGGAGAAGCCCGTTGCTGAAGAGCCCAGTGCCGAGGAGCTTGTCATTGAAGAACCCAGTGCCGAGGAGCCCGTTGTTGAAGAGTCCCTAACCGAGGAGCCCGACGCCGAGCAAGAAGACCGAGCCAGAGAGGATAGAACATAAGAGGAGGAGGGAATTGAGAAGATGGCCGAGGAGGTCGAAGTTGTAGACGGCACTGAGGCTAACGACTAGGCCAGTCCGGAAGTCTTTTTTTTTTTGTGCTGAATAAGGCCTAAGGCCAAGACAATTTCTATGGGCAAGTCTACGGAGGCTTGAACCCTTTTTTTGTAAGGTTTTTATTTTGGATTTGCCCGTGGCTAGGGCCTTTGCTTACTCTATTATCTTTTTCTTATGGTTATAATATTTCTTTTTCCCGAAAATCTAAAGAATAAATTTACTAACTTAGTTTTGATTCTATGCTTCTTTAGATTAAACTCGAGTAGGTTGCAAATATCTTATTCGTCTATAATAGGCTCTCTATCATGTTTAGTAGGCTAAGTTGACTGCCTTACTATTCTGGTAGAAATATAATGAATGCAAACTTCGAAGTAAGAGTTTTGATGGGTTTGTTTACCTTATTTTGGAGACAGATTCGCTGTCTTGGTCGGTGGTCATTCTTACTCGTCATTCTAGTTGTTTGTAAGTTCCATTCCTGAAACAATTTATTATTCATAAATTTGGGTTTGTAAGTTCTTATTTTCCATGTGGTAGTTGAACGGACTAGGTTGGGATTTTAGATTGAGACTGTGCCCATTTTTACGCAGGCTGCCTTACGTACCCCGTATTTGCGGATCAAGTCATTACGTAGTTCATGGGAGGCCAAGTAGGTCGGGTTAGGCGTAGTATTTCCTTAGGTGCATAGCGTTCCAGCTCCGGAGGACCCTTATTCCTTCCGGAGTAACTAGCCGGTACTCTCCTGGTTTTACTACTTCCGTGACGATGTAAGGACCTTCCCAGTTAGCCCGCATTTAGCTCGGTGGTGTTCTGGAAGACTATTCTGAGGACCATTTCTCCCACAATGAATTTTCGGCGTCTGACCTTTGGATTGTAATACCTTGCTATCGAGTTTTGATAGTTGGTTATTCTTATCAAAGCTTGTTCTCGTCTTTCGTTGATGTGGTTGAGTTGGTCCTCCCTCATTTCGTCATTGAGTTCTGCATTCAAAGGGGCGTGCTCCCTTTGAAGGCTGGGTGTCTCTATCTCGGCTGGTATTGCGGCTTCGGTCCCGTATACCATTGAGAATGGAGTTTTCCCGGTGGCCCTACGCAGGGTAGTTCTATAGGACCAAAGGACTCCTATGAGCTCGTCGGCCCATCGTCTCTTTTTGGTGTCTAGCCATTTCTTGATTCCATCCACAATGACCCGATTAGTTACCTCGGCTTGGGCGTTGCCTTGAGGATACCTTAGGGTGGATATGTTCAAGGATAATTTATAATTAATGCAGAAGTTTTGGAATCTTGTGGATATGAACTGAGCTCCATTATCCGCGATTATTTCCTTTGGGAGGCCGAAGCGACTTATGATGTTTTTTCACACGAAGTGTTCTACGTCTACATCTTTGATGTTCGCATATGCCTCCGCCTCTACCCATTTAGAAAAGTAGTCTGTTACGACGAGCAGGAACCATTTCCGAGCAAGGGCTAGAGGAAAAGGCCCGACTATGTCCATGGACCATTTCATGAACGGATAGAGGACGAAAACTAATGAGAGTTCTTCGAATGGACGGGGAGTGTCTTTGGCACTTGTCGCATTTTCTGGCATAGGCTTCTCCGTATGCCAACATGGTGATCCAAAAGAAGCCTTGTCTCTTTGCTTTGTTTGCCTAGAATCTTCCTCCGGAAGTACAATTTGTGCTTCGGATTTCCCTAAGCATCTTAGGTAAGTTCCGGTGTAGCTACGTTTGTACAATTTCCCGACCATGCAGAATCTGGCGCTTTGGATCCGAAGTTTCCTAGCCTTTTGCTTATTCTGGGGTTTGGTTCCGGTTAGAATATAATTGATGATCGGGATTCTCCAATCATCTTCCTCTATTCGGATGGCGCAAACTTTGCGTGTTAGGCTGGGCTCGTCTATTTATTTGATCGGGATTATTCTCTTGACCTCGGGGTCCGAGGTGGAAGCTAATCCGGCCAATGCGTCTGTTGATACGATCTCACTCCGCGGTATTTGGACTACTTTGGCATGATCAAATTGTCATATTAAGTCCTTTACTACCGCGATGTATTTTTCCATCCGGTCATCTCTGGCGGCGTACTCGCCACTGATTTGACTGGTAACTAGCTTGGAGTCGGAATGAGCCTTTATCCTACGGGCTCCTACGACTTTTGCTAGTCTGAGGCCGGCTATCAAAGCTTCGTATTCGGTCTCGTTGTTAGTCGCGTGGAATCTTAGTCTGAAAGACTGCTCCATCACTTCTCCCGTGGGGGATATCAAACAAATTCCAATCCCTGACCCTCCTTGGAGAGAGTCTTTGTGTTTCCCTAAAAGTCCTTGGAGAGGGCATGTTTTGGAGAGCTTTGATCTGGTCGGGATTAGCTTCTATTCCTCACTGTGTGACCAAGTAACCTAGGAATTTTCCCGAAGTTATCCCGAAGGTACATTTTGCCGGGTTAAGCTTCATTTGATACTTTCGAAGTATTGTGAAGCATTCCTCTAGGTAGGAGACGTGATCCGTTGCTTGGGAGGATTTTACAAACATATCGTTGATATAGACTTCCATGGTTTTGACGAGCTGCTCGGCAAACACTGGTTGACTAATCTTTTATATATGGCGCTGACATTTTTTAACTGAAGGGCATCACTTTATAGCAGTAAATGCAGCTGTCGGTTATGAAAACCAGTTTTTCTTGATCCTCAGGGTGCATCAGGATTTGATCATATCCCGAGAATGCATCCATGAATGACAACAGTTCGTGCCCGCATGTTGCTTCGACTAGCTGGTCGATGTGGGGCATAGGGAAACTGTCTTTTGGGCATGCTTTGTTTAGGTCAGTAAAGTCAATACATACTCTAGCCAGCCACTATGACTGTATTTGCCAGCCAGTCCGGGTATTTAACCTCCCGGATAGACCCGGTTTGTAACAGCTTCGTGACTTGTTCGTTTACAGCTTGAGCCTTGTAATGGCCCAATTTCTGCCTTTTTTTGCTTCACCAGCTTATAGCCGGGGTCTACATTTAGGCGGTGGGTTGTGATACTCGGGTTTATACCTGGCATGTCCTCGTGGGACCAGGCAAAATAATCTCGGTTTTTGGTGAGGAATTTGAGGAGTTTCTTTCTGACGTTATTTTCCAGTCCAACCCCGATCCGTACCCGGTGATCCAGATTGTTGGGACCGTCATTACCACGTTAGGACCGTCTGAATCGTCGGTCTCTTCTCGAGTGTTGCCCTCTTTTCCCTCTTCTACCGCCATTAATTGCTATGCGGTAGTCTTTCTTTGATCGGTCTTGGCAGCCTGGACATTTTTTAACGCACTCATGTAGCAGATTCTTGTTGGTAGGTACATGGTACGGCCTTCATCATGTGCAACCAGGGCCAACCTAGTATCATATTATAGACTGACGAGGAATCAACACCAGGAAGTTCTTGATTTTCCCTACACCTGCTGTGGCAATGGATAACCGCACTGTACCTATCAAGTTGATCGTCCCTCCGTGGAAGCCGGTCAGCGAGATACGTTCCCTGTTGATCTCTGATTCGTCCACTCCCACCTTGAGCAATGGTTCTAGGAATATCACGTTGACCGATCTCCCGTTATCGATCAGGATCATATCCATCTTATATGAGAAAATCGAGAGTGTGACTACCAGCGCATCGTCATGCGGTCCGACTAGGGTAGCTTCTTCATTGTCTTTGAACTTGATCTCGTAGTCCGGCTCTTGTCGGGGGAGGATTACTGGCCCGGCCTTGAGCCTTCGCTGGTGGGCCTTGATTGAATTTACCGAGTTCTCGTGCAGTTGTGATCCTTCTACTATTGTATAGATTCTCCCTATAGGCTCCGCGATTTCATCCAGCTACTCCTCGGTGTCCTCTGGTTCTTGCTCGTCCGGCTCTTCGAGCATGTGAACCCTGCCTCTCTTATTCGGTTGAGCATTTCATTTTGTTGGCATCTCCTGTTCGTCTCTTTTCTGGTGACTTTGGGACTGAATCTGTTGGGAGTTTTGCCCGGTTGGCAGTCCGTTCTTCAACTCGTTGCTGAAGGAAACTCCTCATTGACGTACTTCTTCGCTAGGCGGGCACGGAGCACCATACAGTTCTTGGTATGATGTCCAAACGCTTAGTGGAAGTTGCACCAGGCTTTGGGGTCGTGCTTCGGGAACAACGCATCACTGTAGGGTGCGAACTAGCACTTCTTCGGCCGCCTCCTCAGTCTCCGCTCGTACATCGAAGTCCACGGGTTCCGTGTTTACGTTTGAAACGTATGAATTTTGTGGGTTCGGTCCGTTATTCCCCCTCAGAATTCCGTTTTGGTGAGGGGGTCTCTGACCGGGGGAGGTGCTCTTCTGCCCCCTGAAGATGTTGTTGTGAACTCTGGCTCTCTCCTGTCCGGGCTGGTCGGGTGGACCTTGGTTCCGTGGATGGCCGGACTGAAAACTATGTTTCCTCCGTAGGACTTCTAGCTCCTCGTCGTGGTTGATCCAGTTGGATGCTCTGTGGATCACATCCTCCATGGAGTTATAACGATTTACGATGATGTCCGTTTTGAACTTCGAGTCTTACCATAGTCCGCTTGTGAGGGCAGTTATGGCCGTTTCGTCACTAATCCGTTTAATTTGACCATGGTCTTCTTAAACCTAGCCATGAAGTCTCGGAGTGGCTCTCCTCTTTCTTGTTGTAGGGCATAGAGGTTTTCCACTGTGGACTCTGTCTCCATAAACATGGAGAACTGTTGACCGGGGTTCCAGTTTCAAAAACCACTCCATTGCCGGACGCGCCAGATTCTCAGTGAAATACTGGAAACGCCCAGCATCTAACTCATGTCCCTCTAGGTTTGCCCATCCCATCGCGATCCTAAAGGATCTCAGGTGCACTTTGGGATCTGTTGCCCCATCGTACCTTGGCAGGTTTACGCGTCTACAGTTCTAGAGGTTGATGCTGGTTATGGCGAGTGAGAAGGGTGTTCTCCTCAATTCTTCCACTAAACGTTCAATTTATGGGGCGCCGGTGGTGGCGTTGTGCACTCTGGAGTGCACTCGAATGAGTTTCTCATTCATCTGCTCCATGGTGCGCTTCAGCTCTTCCAATTCCGTGCCTCGAAGTGTTGGCTCGGGACGCACAGGATGGTGAGATTCCTGTCCGTATATAGGACTGGGGTAACCTACCCGAGGTGATGGTGCCGCGGTCTCGCTCATAACCTTCCGAGTTAGTCGGACGGTCAGGGCGTTGGCGGTTGTACGATGTGAAATTTTCTATTCCGGCCGGGTCAACCCTTGACACCGGAGTGAAAAATGGTTGCTCTCCGTCGACAGGCGGTTGAGGTAGGTTTTGCCTCGGGGCTCGTGGGTTATCCAAATCGGCAAAATTAAAGTGGACCGCGTTGAGGCTGCTCCGACCTTGATGTCCAGAGCTCTGTCCTAGGTCTCTTCGGCCAGAACTCTGGTGGTGCTCATTTTGGGTTCGGTTTGCGATGAGAATATCGAGTTGCTTATGCCGCTCTTGATTCTCAGCATTCCTTCCCTCCAGTTGAGACTTGAGGTCTATGGGTTCAGCGTTCTGTCTGGGATTATCAACCCCAGACTCCGTCACGATTTGGATCTCATTGTTTCTCTGGTTCGCAGAGTGCTCTTGAGCTTGTAGATGTTAGCAAGATCAATTTCCCACAGACGACACCAAACTGTTGACGTGGTTTCCCACCTCAATCAGTCAATATGACTTGTGAGTGTATGATATTCGGAATGTAAGATTTTGTAGAATTCGATCATTCGCGTTGCAAGCTCTTAATCACTTTGTACGTGTGTATATATATAAGCAATATAAATGAGATGAGGGATTGTTTTTATAGAGGTTCGTCCCAAGACGGTAGTTGACTACGTCCTCTGTTAGTTTATTGCGACAATGAATATGTACGAATAGCTACAGACAGCAAATCGCGTCTAAGAAGAGAGAAAAGGGAGAAGAAGTTAAGAAAATACAAGAAAACTCTCAAAGAACAGAAATATCGGATAGAAAGCTCTCGATGTATTCTGTTAGGGATTGTATTCTCTTAGGGATTGTATGGTATTTATAGGCTTCAAATATTCTCGTTGGACTTCAAGGAATCTTGGAGTCGTTCTTCCGAGCTGACCGGGCTGACTGGCTCGTCTTGCTGACGTGTGTCCCACGACTGCACGTTCTGCGCCGAGCTGGAATCTTGACCAAATATGCCCGTTGAAGGCTTGACTTCGTGTTCATGGTCTTTAGCTCAATTTGAATTGACGAGGCCGGCTAGGAAATATGACGGTTCTGCCCTTCTTCTTCTTGGTTGGCTACGGATATCTTTTGGTCCTTGGGTTGGGTAGCTTCCTGTTATTGAACTTAAATCCTAGAACAATATTTTATTTTCTTCCTTGATTTCTATCAATTCCAAGTGGCGTTTCTTCATTGCACTTATCTTCTTCAATTGCTCAAGAAGTTCTTTATTACCACTAATTCTAGACACTAGTCCATCATCTAATTTTTTTTTTAATTTGGTTTTCTTCACCCCAATCGGCTGCTTAGGAGGAGATGGATGTCTAGCAGATTCCGGAGTGGGATTTTCTTACGCTTGTGGGCAAGATGAACCTCGAGATGTTTGTCATACACTTGAGGCTACATCCTGGAATTTTTCAAAATTCTTAATAATGTTCCACACATGATCAAACTTCCAACCTTTCTTGAATTTTTCATCTTGTGAAAGAAATACTTTTGCTCGATCCATCTAAAATTCAATAAAACAATGGTTAAGTAAAAAATTAATTGTGACAAAACAATAAACTATAATACTCACATTATCTTTAGTTGAAGCACCGTTTAGGTGTCTATTCTCAATTTGTCAAATGCATGCATGCATCTTCCTTGTAGCTTTCTCAATCACTTGAATACGGTAGTGGATGGATCTCGTTGAACGCATCTCTGAATCCAGACTTTTGCCATTGTTGAAAGCATCCGTAACACGAGTCCAAAAATGATCAGATGATTGGTGTAGAGGGCGATTTTCACCTCCCTCTTCCAGTCACAAAAATAATCACAAAGAACAAGTTAACAACAATGATCAGTGAATATCTTTGTTTTATTATATTTCCAACAAGAGCTCGGTTTCCTTTCGTTGAATAGCTGGATAGTTGAAGGATCAAGAACAAGGACTTTCTTTATGTCATATGCCTTTCTATTACAGGATATTCTCTCTTTTTCTCTGGTTTCCTTCTCTATTTTCCGAGCCCTTACAAATGAGGCTTAACTTGCCTTTTATAGAGCTTACATTATGCCTTCTCACATCTTTCCCACCCTTTTCTCTTTTTAATCATTAGTTTCCCACAGTGATTTGAGGGAAGCGTGGTTAGCCCATGCTTTACGTCATTTCCGAGCAGACTGCCATAATGGGTAGGTGGGCTTCATTAAATGCACGTCTCGTCAGCCGTCATTCGGCCCTGCACGCTTCGTCGCTGATGCCCCTCGTCGAGTGAGTAGGTGGGCTTCAATAAATGCACGTCTTGTCAACCGTCATTCGGCCCTGCACGCTTCATCATGACGCCTTTAAACTTCGTCGAGGGTTGCTTTTAGACTTCATCGAGGTTTGCTCTTAGACTTCATCGCGGTTGAAGGATGGATTTGACCAAATCCGACCTTAACAGTTTGTCCCCCATTTTATCAAGTGTATACACTTGGTAAAATGAAATATAACTTCTCGGCAATCGGTCTTAACAAGTCTTCATCGACGAGCCTTCGGCGACGAAGATGCTTTCGCATCTCTGACATAGTCTGATTTTGGGCCCCACACTAACTTGCTTTCCCAGGTTGTCAACTTCGAATTCCTCACCTGCCTCATCCACATTAAATGCCACCCCTTCGCACTTGAGTACCTCTGGGGTTTATACAGGCCCATACTTTCAAAAACTCTCTCTGAACCGCTCTTGCAATTTCACCTCTCCGCTCTCACTCCTATTTTCTCATCTTCGGATTCCCTCCTTCTTCTCTCCTAGACGCTTCAATGGCTCCCCCCGGCCCCGGACAAGTCTTCAAGACCCGAAGCCCTCTCTCTGTCATGTCGGCTAAGAAACTGCAGGTCATCGCTGAAGAAAACTTAGACTCGGAGTCTTTCCATGCACGTCTCCCTTACTATGGTGAACTCGCCGATGCGCCTCAGAGCGACTATGTGTGCGTCTACGAGTCATTCTTCCAAATCGTCGGCCTCCATCTTCCCGTGCCGCACCTGATCGTGGCGTTCCTCTATGCCTTTAGGGTCCCAATCACCCAGGTGAGCCCTAACACCATCCGTCTTCTCCTATGTACGCTCGCCATTGCATGCGAGCAGAAAGTGGAACTTACGCTCGAAGATTTTATGCGCCTCTACAAGTTCTCCCGCAACGCGAAGAATCTCGGCCGCTTCTCCATCTCCCATCGCGTTCGGCCGCATATCCTTGATAATACGCTGTCGAATGAATCCGGTTGGGAAAACAAATATTTCTTTGTTATGGTGAACAGTGCCAAATTTGGTCCCCACCACGCTTTTCTTCCGAGGGAGTGGGTCCTTAAGGGAACGGATCTCCCTCGTTTTAAGCCCGAGGAGGATGAGGAAGCTGACGTGCGGTTCAAAAAGATCCACGCCGCTCTCCTCGCCAACCCTTGACGGGACTGGAGTAAGGACTTCGGGGATCGGTGGATCGAGAAATCTGGGATCTATCAGCTGGCCCACATCCATGGGCCGTCTCCTGCCACCATCCTCCCGGTGGGATTTTCTCGCGAGCCCGTCCCGGAGGGATCTCCCGTGGAGCAGAAGAGAACTGTTCCAAAGTTGAGGAAGAAGTCCAAAGAGGACTCCGTTGTCGTCAGGGGAGACATTCCCGTCGAGCGAGAGCGGAATGTGCAGAGGTCGTCGAAGTCCCAGGCGGGACCCGGCGTTCCTCGCTATATGGGACTTACCCTTCGAGAGGGTGGTTCCTCGGGCAAACGTCCGATCGTGGACGCTCGTGACGAGCGGCGAGTGACGTCTAGGACGGACCCCAACGCTCACTCCCCGACGGGGATCTCTCGCTCCTTGAAGAGATCTCCTCGGGAAGGAAGTTCTTTGGGCAAGAGGGCTGCCGAGGAGATGTGCGAAGCTCCCCTCGCGAAGAGGGCTAAGATTCCTGCCCCGGCTCCCGAGCCCAAAGCTGCTACTCCAGCTCGGGAAACCGTAGAGGAAATCTCGGGCTCCGCGCCGTCGGGCGAGGCCGGGACGGTAGAAAAGGTGATGAGCGGGCGCGCGCACCTTGCTAAGGGCCTAAGGCAGAGAGTGGAATTCTTAGGTGGTTTCGAGAACCTGATCGTAGCGCCAAATGCTCCTCCTCCGCCCGCCTTGGGGGTTGAAAGCTCTCTCCCTTCTCCAGATCTTGGGGCCACGACCCAGCCCCTTCCCCCGTCGCCCACGGGGATTTCCGACGAAGCGATGCGGGAATCAGCTGCTGTCCTCATGTCTCTGACTCTGACTCTGGTCGAAGGGACCTTTGCTCCGAGTGAAGGGAGCACGGAGCCCCTTGGCAAGAAAGGAGAGGCAGGACATGCCTCTTCTGTGGAGAAAATAGGGGACTAGAGAGGGGTCCCCGAGTACGTAGGGCAAGAAGGGGATCGAGGACAAATCTTCTTTGGGCCCGAGGAGAGGCGATCAGGGGCGCCCTTCGAGGCTACTCCGACATCAAAGTCCTTGAGAGCTTGGAGGTTTCGCCTACCTCGGAGACTTCCAGCACCTCTGCCCTCCAGGTTTCTCTCGTCCCCCTTCCTGGTGCGTTGGTAATGTCATCGGGGGAAGACACCCCCCCCCCCGCATCGGGGCGCATCCCCCCTCCCGGACAACTTGACGCGGCCCCCTTCGCCATCCCGCGATCTTGGGAAGACACTGGCTGAATCGTCATGGGTTCAGGCTCGCTTTCCTGCTTCGTCGTTTCCGAGCGCGCCTCCTGAGGATTGGGAGACTTACTCTTCCACCGTGTGTAGGGGTCTTACCCTGGAGGCTGGAGCCTCGCATGGGTTCATTGATTCCCTCGACCAGCTCGGGGGTTATTCCGAGAGCACCTCCCACATCTTTCGAGGACTAGCTCAGTTGAATGACATGATCGTCTCTGAGCGGCGATCCACTGCTAAGGCTGAGGAAGAGGCGCTCGAGCTATCGACGAAGCTTACGTCGGTTCAAGGCCAACTCGAAATCTCCGTTCGTGATGAGCGGAAATCTCGGGAGCAGGCTGAAAAGCTTTCTTCAGACCTTGACGATACGAAGGCTGCTTTGGGCGCCGAGCTCGCGGAGCTGAAGAGCTCCCTCGCTGCTAAGGAGGAGTCTCTCATCGAAGAGCGGGAACGCTTTCGGTGAGCAGAGGCAGAGTTATCCGAGGAGATCCGGCTGAAGGCTGAATGCCTCACCCAGATTAGCGTAGCCGTCGGCACGCCACGCGAGGAAGAAGATCGCCTGGTAACCAGGGTCCAGACCGCGTTGACGGGGCTGGTCGAAGACCTTGAGGCTGCGAGGGTCGAGGTGGTTGAAGAGCGTCATGGCCGAGAGCGCCTGTTCGAGAGCGCCCAAGCCAAGTTGGAGCGTCTCTCAACGAGGTTTGATTTTCTCAACCAATCCGTAAATGCCCACCACTCGGCCGCAGCTTACCAGGCTAATATTATCTTGGTTGAGGGGCTTCCTCTTTCAGCGTCCTTCGAGACTCTCAGGGCTCACCTGCCGTCGTGGTACGAACTCCGTGACAAGCATCGAGCCGAAGCGGGCGAGTTAGACCAAAATGCCTCCGGGAACCTCAGCTCTCCGCCGCTCTCCCCCTGCAGGCCGCCCGTCATTGACGGTCGGCGGGTCGATGCCCTTGCCTCGGAGGGAGCTCCTCTCGAGTCTTCCTCACACGACGAGTATGGCTCGAATATAGAGATATTGGCGCATCCGGAGCCCATGGTATAAGATGTCCTTCCGGAGCCCTTCCCTTCCCTTATATATATATATATATATATATATATATATATATATATTTTGAACAATGCGCTCCTTTCTGTAATCCAATCATTTCATCAAATCAATGAATATATATATGTTTCTCGAGTTACCTTTTTTTTATTATTTTTATCACCGGGCCTCTTTACTATTTCTTCCGTATCTCCATTCTCTCTTTTCCCTCGTAGGCCGGAGGTGGTACCGGTGTTCTTCACCCCGACGCCTCTTTCCCTAGCGACGGAGAAGGTTGCGAGGGGGCGGAAGGGCCCGCGTTGGCTCCCGATCCAGCGAGGATTTTGTCGGAGAATGAAGTTGCTCTTCGCGAGACTACAGAGGCTAAGTTCGCCGAGTGTAGGGCGGAGCGTGACGAAAATAGACGCCTCCTCGCTATTTCCGACGAATCCCTCATTGAGGAACGAAAGCGTTATCAGCGGTGCAAAGAGACACTCTCGGCGCAGCTTCGGCAGAAAAATGAGTGTTTCACCCGAATTGCCGATGCCATAAACCTGCCACCTGGTCGGGAAGAACAAATCTATTTCCATGTCAAGGCCATGCTGAGGAAGCTCGCTAAGGACCGCGACGCAGCCAGGAGCTGGGCAATAGAGGAGGAATTTTCTCGCGTACGCCTTTACCATCGAGCGACCGACAAGCTGAGGCACGCCTCTGAGAGGTTTGGTGCTCTCGGGGAAATTGTCCGTATTCAGCGTCTGTTGGGCGGTGTGCTCTCGAATATCAAGCTCGTCGAGGGGCTTCCTTCTCGCTCGACCGTTGGTGAGCTTTGAGCCAAACTGCCAAGGTGGCGCAGGCTGGAGAAGGAATACCTGGCTGATTTGGCCGGGCTGGAGAAGAAAATTTCCGGTGCTCCTAACTCTCCTCCGCTTTCCCCTTGCCTTCCCCCGATCGTCAATGAGGCGCGCTCGCCGGACCTTGACGTTCTTCATTCCTCGTCGGGCACGGTACAGGGCAGCTTAGCTTAATATTCTGTAGTTTTACCTTTTCTTTTGGGTTGGTTCCTCACTCTTGGCTCCTTTCTTGCAGGCTGATAGCAATGTCGATACGGACGCCGCGGGAACCTCCTCGAGTAATCCCTCGAGACATCCCGATGACGATCCTGCGTGCTTAGTTGTTGATGACATCCTTCGCCGATGTTGCGATATCATCATCGAGGAATGTGCCGATGCGGTTCTTGGTCAAGATCCCCTCGATGATGTCGCTAGGCAGCAGGATTGATCCCTGCGGGAATTGCAATACGTATATCTTCCAGGAGTGTGAACGAGTAAATTGTGAATAATACTTTGTAACCCATATTTGGAATGAAATGAGCATATGATTTGATGATGATTTTTTTTTTATATGAGTTTGCTTGCGATTATGGGTTTGCTTATGGGTGAGATGTATATCTCTTCCCTCCCCCTCTTTATTCTCTGCTCGGCTCTCTCACCGAGCAGTCCTCTTAGGCACTCTCGCCTATATTTTTATTCGGTACTCTCGCCGTGGGCACTCTCGCCTCTTTATTTGCTGCTCGGCACTCTCACCGAGCAGTCTTCTTAGGCACTCTCGCCTATAATTTTCTCTGCTCGGCACTCTCGCCGAGCAGTCTTCTTAGGCACTCTCGCCTATATTTTTTATTTGGCACTCTCGCCGTGGGCACTCTCGCCTCTTTATTTTCTGCTCGGCACTCTCGCCTATATTTTTCTTTGCTCGGCACTCTCGCCGAGCAGTCTTCTTAGGCACTCTCGCCTATATTTTTTATTCGGCACTCTCGCCGTGGGCACTCTCGCCTCTTTATTTTCTGCTCGGCACTCTCACCGAGCAGTCTTCTTAGGCACTCTCGCCTATATATATATATATTTTTTTTCTGCTCGGCACTCTCGCCGAGAAGTCTTCTTAGGCACTCTCGCCTATGTTTTTTTTTCTGCTCGGCACTCTCGCCGAGCAGTCTTCTTAGGCACTCTCACCTATATTTTTTTATTCGGCACTCTCGCCGTGGGCACTCTCGCCTCTTTATTTTCTACTCGGCACTCTCACCGAGCAGTCTTCTTAGGCACTCTCGCCTATATTTTTCCCTGCTCGGCACTCTCGCCGAGCAGTATTCTTTAGGCACTCTCGCCTATATGGGTTTGCTCGGCAGCCTTAGCCGAGTCTTTTCTTTCTGCTCGGCACTCTCACCGAGCAAATCTATATATATATATATCAGTTTGGAATTCAGCTTGTTTCTCAAAGTTACACGAAATAATAAACATACGTAGAAACATTAAAGCAAAAAGGAAAAACCAAAAATCCATCACGAGATTGTGTTTACAAATTCGTAAAAGTGAGTAGGTAGATTCTACTTAGCTAAGAGCCTTAAGATAAAAGAAAACAAAAACTCCTCGAGCCTTTCTTTGCGTCGTGCTGCGACCGCGGTTCATTCCGGAGCTTGTTCGTCGGTGATCGAGCAGGCTGAAGACACGATCTTCTCCAAGGAATCTTTACTGGGGCGTCCATCGTTGCAATCCGTGCAGACGTAGGTATACCACGTGAGACCAAGGCTTATGCATGACATGCAATAGCCACAAGCATGTCCTTCTTGGCGTCGGCGAACACACGGCGGGCGGAGGGTGTTCCTTTCTCCACTCTTCGTGGGCTTCTCATGAACCCGGACCTCTCTATAGCATTTCCTGTAGTACTCCAGGTCGAGCAGGCGGCCGTATGGTGCGGGCGTTTGCTGCTCGAGATCGCCGGTCGGGTTCCCTACCGCGAGCAGTGCGGGAAGGTCTTCGAGTTTGGCCTTGGCTCCCTCCTTGTAACTAAAACAGAGCCCGTTGACCCTTAGGAACTTTATCCCATGCTTTATTGTGGACAAGTTGTTGATCACGTCGTCCACGGTGATTTGGTGGCTGTTCGGCAGGCATAACTTTATGATCGTCGGGTTATTCTGCAGAACCACCCTCAAAGCGGCGTTGGTGATCTCAAAGCATCTGTTCAGCGTCAGAGTCTCTATTCTCCCTTGAGACATCATTGCCAGATTCAGAAGATTTTCGTCTTCGATCCGCTCGCTCATCGGGTCGTCGACATTAAGGATGCGCCAAAAAAGGCAGCTTCCCCGAACCTCGTCGCGCAGCGACGTGCACACCATCCCTACCGCGAGGAGCTCCTCGAGGCTTAAGTACAGCAGGACGAGTTCCATCGCGGGATGCGGTTTCCCGGCTTCTCCAGTTTTCATTGAGGAAAAGTGTCGGGAGTGTTCGCCTGAGACCCTTTGCTGCTCCTGGCCCTGTTGATTCTCCATGGTGTCCTCCATCATTAGACACGGCTCATCACTCCCTGGCCACTCCAGGTTTCTCCAGCCATCCGTCGTCGCGTGATCATATTCCCCTCGTGCTTCCATCATGGCTCCCTTGGGCCATTTCCAACTTCCTTCGATGATGCTCCCATTTGTCTCCTCCTCTGTCGTGGTACTCATCATGGGCTTGTCTGTGGGGCCTCGGCCGGTAACTCCTTCTTCGAACGTCGTCTTCTCTCCGTATGCTTTCTCCCCTGGTGATGAGAACAATGAACTAACAGACAATTTGTTTTTTTTTTAAATAAAAAAGGAATTCGGGATTTTCTGGGTAGAGTGATCAAAGTTTCCTTGAGAGTTAACTGCCTCTGTTTCACTCCCGCCACTTGTTATTCACGTCTTTCCAAACTTCTTATTTATAACCGTCACTTCGCACGATGCGTAAACTCTTCGTATTCCCTGACAATGTTGTCACCTCGCAACGCCTCGGGAATCATTTCGACTCATTAATGCGCGTGCGTTTCCTTCTTTGGCCAGCCGACCATACGTCTACCTCCTTTTTTTTTAAATGTAAGGAGTCTGTACGCCTTCCTCCCTACGTCTCTTCTACCTCTTGAGTTTCTCCTTAGGCCCTCCTCGCTGTTTCCGCGCGTTCAACCGTTACCTCGAGCAGCTACCGCTGGTCTCCTCGAGATCGGGGCCTCGTTGCTGGTGATGGTGTCACGCGATGACATCTCACTCCTTCAAATTCCTGGCTGTGAGATAGAAAGAAAACAAAGTCCCTCGGTGGGCGCCAAACTGTAGAGGGCGATTTTCACCTCCCTCTTCCAGTCACAAAATAATCACAAAGAACAAGTTAACAACAATGATCAATGAATATCTTTGTTTTATCATATTTCCAACAAGAGCCCGGTTTCGTTTCGTTGAATAGCTGGACAGTTGAAGGATCAAGAATAAGGACTTTCTCTATGTCATATGCCTTTCTATTACAGGATATTCTCTCTTTTTCTCTGGTTTCCTTCTCTATTTTCCGAACCCTTACAAACGAGGCTTAACTTGCCTTTTATATAGCTTACATTATGCCTTCTCGCATCTTTCCCGCCCTTTTCTCTTTTTAATCATTAGTTTCCCACAGTGATTTGAGGGAAGCGTGGTTAGCCCATGCTTTACGTCATTTCCGAGCAGACTGCCATAATTGGTAGGTGGGCTTCATTAAATGCACGTCTCGTCAACCGTCATTCGGCCCTGCACGCTTCGTCGCTGATGCCCCTTGTTGAGTGAGTAGGTGGGCTTCATTAAATGCACGTCTCGTCAGCCGTCATTCGGCCCTGCACGCTTCATCATGACGCCTTTAAACTTCGTCGAGGGTTGCTTTCAGACTTCATCGAGGTTTTCTCTTAGACTTCATCGAGGTTTGCTCTTAGACTTCATCGCGGTTGAACCTCCTCGAGGATATTCCTTGGTTGACCATCGGTCAACGAACTACCTCGCTCTCTTCTTGTGTCGTTTATGGACAAAACGACACGAATTGTGTTGAAGATGGATTTGACCAAATCCGACCTTAACAATTGGTATATGCCGATGATTAGGTCTTGAGAAATCTCCATGTAAACCTGAAAAAGAAGTTTTTCTTTATCTCGATAGTAATTAAAAGCTCTAGACATTTTTAGTAAGGTGAGTGCTGTGGTGAAATTAGAACTTGTGAAGGCAATATTTATAGCAAGATTCTCATGTTTTTCAAACCATTCTCATGCCATTTGACAATTCACCTACAAGATTCTCACATTTATCAACCTGTTCTGACGCGATTTAACAATTCGCTTACAAGATTCTCATGTTTATCAACCCGTTCTGACGAAATTTGACAATTCACTTACAAGATTGTCAGGTTTACTAAATCGTTCCGACAAGATTTGACAGCTCAATTACAATATTCTCACGTTTATTAACTCTTTCTGATGCGATTTGACAAGTCATTTATAAGATTTTCACGTTTCTCAACCCGCATTCACCTTTATCACTAACTTTTTTCCTATAAAATAACAATTCGATCATGAATTTTAATACACACAAACTCATTCTATTATGAATTCCCTACACATTCTCTCATTTTATCTCCCAAAATGAATACTAACTCGTCTTCATCATCTTCAAGCTCGGATGACGATTTTATTATTAGTTTGGATGAAGAGGAAGAAGCCATAACTCGTGTTATCATAAATAACAATATCCTAATTAGAGAGCTTATGCGTCAATGTTCCAACCCAGTAGACGTGGAAGCGGGAAGCTTAGTTCTAGGACGTGCTTTCATCAACTGTGATCGAGTGAGTGCAGACCGTCGACTATTCAATGATTACTTTTCAGAGACCCCGATGTATAATGAAGCCATGTTCCGTCAGAGATATCGAATGTCTCGCTCATTATTCCTACGCATAAAGTATGTTGTTTAAGACTATGACAACTACTTCGAGCAACGGGTGGATCGTGCCTGCAAACTTGGTTTGGCAGCCCTTCAAAAGAAAACAACTGCATTTCGGATGTTGGCATACGGTGTTCCGAAAGACGCCATAGACAAGTATGTCAAAATAGGAGAGTCAACGGAGATTGAAAGCATGAAGAAGTTTTGTCGGGCAATGGTTTAGGTATTTTCTGAGCAATATTTAACATCACCAAACTCTAATGATATTGCAAGACTTCTACACGTTGGTCAACAACGTGGTTATCCAGAAATATTGGGAAGTTTAGATTGTATGCATTGGAATTGGAAAAATTGTCCTACCAGATGGGCCGGACAATACACAAGTCGTAGTGGAAAACCTAATATTATACTAGAAGCGATAGCATATTATGATCATTGGATATGACATGCTTATTTTGGCATGCCAAGAAGCAACAATGATATCAATGTGCTAGAGTCTTCCCACTTATTTTCCAATCTCAGTCAAGGCATCGCTCATTATGTCATACAAGGAAAATAATATAATATGGTTTATTATTTGGCTGATAGTATATATCCGAAAATGTCAACTGTTGTGCAAACTATACGAGAGCTTCGTGGCCCAAAAAAGAGACATTTTGCAATGAAGCATGAAGCCTGTAGAAAAGATGTAGAACGTGCCTTCGGAGTTCTCCAATAACGATTTGCAATTGTGGCGGGTCCGACAGATTTTGGAAAAGAGACATGTTAAAAGATATAATGTATGTATGCATAATTATGCATAACATGATAATAGAGGATGAACGTGATCTTAGTGCTCCAGTTGAACTTACGAGAGAAACGCTACCAGTGGAAGTCGAAATGGTGGTGGAAGACGAGACACAATTCGAACAATTTTTTACTCGCTATAGAGAAATAAGAGATAGAGATGCACACATCGCACTTCGGAATGCATTAATTGAACACTTGTGGGAAGATTATAGTTTTTCCGATGCATAATTGTGTTTTGTTGTAATTTTATTTTATTTGTTTTGTGTTGTAATTTTCTTTTATTTGTGTTTGTATTGTATTTTTATTTTGTTTGTGTTGTAATTTTATTTTATTGTATTTGTGTTGTGTTGTATTATAATTTATATTTTATTAAATGTGAGTTGTTTTTTAATAATTTGAATAAGTTGATCTAATTAGGAATAAGTAAATAAATATAAGGGTATGTGGGTAAATAGAATGTAAAGATAATGAAAATAGAGTGAAAAATAAAGTGGGAAATAGAGTTCGGTTGGAGATGATTTACTATTCATTGAGAAATAGAGGGGAAAATAGAGTGATCAGTTCGAGATGGCCTTTGGTCATCTCCAATGGGACTCCAAAATACCATTTTGGTGTGACTCTTACGCCAAACTTCTCCTATGGGATTTCAAAAATCCCACCATTTTGGCGAAATAGAATAGTGTTGCACCATATTTGGTGTGATACTATTCACAACATCACACTATTTACCTATTTTATTAATAAAATGATAAAGTAAATAAATATTAATTGAATAGATAAATGAAATATTGATATAATATTAAATGAATAGTATTTGGTGTAATGGTGTTGTGGTTGGAGTAGAAAGTATTCTTAATGTTAAAAATCCACCAAAATAATGTAATATTTAGTGTTGTGGTTCGAGTTGTCCTAAGGTCATCTCCAATAAAATTCAAAACATCATTTTAGTATGATTTCTACGATGAACTTCTCTAATAAGACTTCAAAATCTCATTATTTTGGTGAAGAGTAGAAAGTATTCTTAATGTTAAAAATCCACAAAAATAATGTAATTTTTAGTGTTGTGGTTGGAGTTTTCCTAAGGTCATCTCCAATAAAATTCAAAACACCATTTTAGTATGATTTCTACAATGAACTTCTCTAATGAGACTTCAAAAATCCCACTATTTTGGTGAAATGGAATAGTGTTGCACTATATTTGGTGTGGTATTATTCATAACACCAAACACTATCTACTTATATAATTAATAATCCGATAATGCAAATAAATATAAATTGAATAGATAAAATAAATATTGATAAAATATTAAATGTATAATATTTATTGTAATTTTTAGTGGTGTGATTGAAGTAGAAATGTTTTTTTAGTGTTAAAACTCTATCAAAATGGTGTAATTTGTAAGAAATGACAAATCGGGATTTAAGTCCATTGAGCTTTCCGGGTCCGACTAATAAATGATGATTTGCCCACTCAGGCCAGTGAAACAACTATGAGGGAATTAATTAATTGTTATAATTAATTAATAATGACCTAATGGGCTTAGGCCCACTTAACGGGCCCAAAAGCCCATTAGGTCATTAACCCATGTGGGCTATTTGTAGCCTTCTAAGCCTCCTAATTAAACATCCACCATTCAGAGAGAAAAACGATCAGCCTCTCTACCTAACCCTAGGCGCGCGTTTTCCCCTCCCGGTGTTTCCGTTTGGTTCGTCATCCAATCGACATGAAGTACCTAGTAGTCTGAACCCGCGATTTCCGGTCACACTGACGTTCCGTCAAGGAGGGTGGAAAATCTAGAGGCTCGACACTAGAGGAGCTACGATCCGTAACCCGAAAGTTCGTGAACAATGTAAAAATCGACGAGACGGGATCTAATTGGCAAAAGTACCAGAAATCTGGTAAAGTGTCTAAACTATATACTATGATTTCTATATTAATCTAGATCTTAGCTTCAATAATATTTCGTGATTGGTATCAGAGCCGATCTGATTAATTTTCAAAAATTGGGTATTTAGATCCGAAATAATTTTTTGATTTTTAGAGGGTTTTAGAATTTTAGTGGAAAAAAATTGAGATTTAATTATGAAAATCGGCGGCTAAAAATGTCGTTGTGCGCATTGGGATACGCACTGCCTAGGGTTTCTAAAACCCTATAGGGCAGAACGTGTGAAGGGATTGAGCCCAGCCCAATGGTTGGCCCAGGCCCAGGCCCAGAACCACGCCCATTGGTCGGATGGTGACCCGAATCTGATGCTCTCGCGGTTCAAAGCACAACCTAGAAGTGCCCAGATGACCTTCATTAGATCTATGTCGCGCCCGATGGTTGTGCATTTGCTTCGTTTGACGGCGGCAACTTCGGCGAATGATGGCGGCGTTCGCTAAGAAAAGCACGCCAAACACGATGCACGTACATCGTGTAATCGCCTCATCTGACAACGACGAGTCCGACGAGCCTCCGTGCCGACGGTGGCGAAGTCACGAGCACCTCCCTCTTAGAGGCTGATGGCACGAGTCAAAACGCTAGAGCCATTGGGTTGACCTTGTTGCAGGCCCAAAGCCTGGCCCACGAGGCCTTTTTTGACCCAGCCCAAATCTGGGTCCACTAGTTGGACCAAATCAGAAGTTAGGCTTTAAGGCTGTGTTTGCTTGCACTTAATAAACATCTGAATCTTAATGGGTAAGATACAGAGCTACTAAGTGCATTTGTTTTTTTTTTCTTTTAAAAGCTCTTAATAAGCTAAATGAGCACGTATTCGGTCAGATGTGAAACGCAATCTGAATAATATTAAGACTTATTATTTTTCTCTTTCCTCTCTATTTCTCACGTTATATTTGGCCAACTTATTAATTTTTATTATTATATTTTTCTCTCTCCTCTTCAAAACTTCAAAACTCCGTAACTTTTTTTCGAGCATCGGATTGACTCATATAATATATCATCGGAAAGATAGCAACGAGAAAAATCCAATGACAGGTGGGAAAATATAGTTTTGATGCTTTTTAAAAAACTATGAAATTCGAATTTTAATAAATAAAATAACTAAATTAAAAAATTTATTTAATTGAAATTATTTCGTATAAAACATTTATATAATATTATTAATATTATATAAAATTTTATATACAATTATTTCGTATTAAAATTTCTAAAAATTATTTCGTATTAAAATTTTATACAATATTATTAATGACGTGAATAAAATCCTAAAGAATGATTGGTTTAAAAATTAATACTATATTTTACTATATTTAATAAATTATCCTAATATTTATTTATGATAGGAATTTTAAAATTTTGTAACAAAATAATTAATTTTACTTAATAATATCATATAACAAAACATAATTAAAAAATAAATGCTCTTATGAAATATTAATCATGTTATAATAAATATTTTGATTAATTTAAAATGTAATAATATATTAAATATTATATTTCATAGTCCTTAGAAAATTATCTTATATAGTTTATTTTTTTATAAGTATAGTACAAATTTATAATAAAATATTATTAATATTTACTAAATATTATGTAATAAAAAGTAATTAAAAAATAAAATTACACTCGGATCTTAATAAACAAACAGACTTAATGTTCAAGCATTCGGATCCAGATGTAAGATCTTAATATTAAGATGTGCTTTTAGATTCAGACGTTTGAATCTTAATCCAAACAAACACACCCTAAGCCTCAACCAAGGAGAGCACAAGCTGGGCTTCTAAGCCAACTCAGTGGCTAACACGTGGACCCTGCATAATGGGCGGAACCGTGGGCCCACCATGAAATGTTGACCACAATTTTGGGTCTGACCCGAAGCCCGTGGTCTGACCCGCTCTTTAAAATTATTGTTAATTTTAATTTTATTTTAAATTTTTGTAAATCAGATTTACAATTTTACCCCAAAGCTAAAATCGTGAATTCTTTGGAATTCCATTTTAGGATAAATTAAAGAATTCACGTCACTTTATTATTTTAAAATATTTAATTTTCAATAATGCTAGTATCATATTTATTAATTTTTTATTAAATTAATTAGGATAAGAAAAATCTAAGGAATTGATACCGGACCGGTAACAACCAGGTCTAGTATATTGACAAGGCAAGACGAAAACTCAAGATATCAACGGCGCCACTCGGAATTCATCAAGATAAGTCTAGGATAGAAGAAACGCCACTCCCGGAATCCACCGAAATATAAGTTTCTGATAGAAGAAACGTCACTCCCGTAATCCACCGAAAGATAAGTTTATGCACTCGCCACTCAAGGAATCCAGCAAGAGATAAGAGAGTTTTCACAAAGATAACTTTGAGAGGGTTTTTTTTTTATCAAACATAATCTGTTTTTTCTCATTGCATTCTTGCTCTTTAAATGGAGCTAATAGGTTACATTTTTGTACAAGCCCTCCAGCCACTTTCTAAGGCTTTCCAACTTCTCCACAACTTCCCAAAACAGCCCCATAAAGAGAGCACTAAGTCCCCATGACCATTTTCGCCATTTAAGGCTATTACAAGACTCAAGACACTAATAATGATCATACTTAACCCGTGGACTAATCCGAAAATTAATACACCTACTAACATAAATATGACTAACACTATTACGAATGAGCATACTTTAGAGCACGAAATCTGATTGTGATACCAAGTAAATATCATTCCCGCTATGCCCGTTAACTCCGCTATACTCGCTAGTTCCATTACCGCTATGCACACGACTCCTGCTATCTCCGTTACCACTATGCACCGTGGTCTCACTATTCCCCCTAGTATTTCCGCGACACCCGCTAGTAATGCCAAGCCTGATATGTATATTACCGCAGGTCACCTCTGGATCCGCATCAGGAATATTTTGTAAATCGGATTTACAGTTAATTTTCTCTAAAGATCTCGTTTACGGTTGAATGCTTTTACTTTATTCTTAATCCAAAAATTTAATTTATTTTAAAATTTATATTAATTTCTAAAATGTTTAGGAATTAATCTTTAGGATTATGTGAACATTAAATCGTTGAATTTTCTATTTAAATTAGTTAAATAGAAATTTAAATGCTAAATCCAATTTTCATGGATGTAAATTAGAATGAATAATTATATTAAATGTTAAATGTGATAAATGGCTATTTATTTTGAAAAAGCATATATTTATTTTAAGGAAAAAAAACAAAGGAATAAGAATAATCCTCTGAGATCACATTTATACGTTTGATTTTGAATTTTTAGTCAATATCGGATTTTTATTATATTCAAAGTCTACTACTAAGTAAATTAATTTAATTTATTTTAATAATAGGCTAAGGAAACGGATCACCATTAAAACCCCTCAATAAATATTAGGTCTATAGTCTTTCACGTGTTGAGTCCTCGTTATGTGTGTACCCAGTCTAAGCAGACACTGCCATGCCTGATAGGATGCTTTTACTCCGTATTACACAAGCGCGAAGGACACCAATGGCCATATCCTCCGACTTAACATATGGATGGTACCTAACTGGGAACCCTAATAGGATTAGGCACCAGAGACTAAGTATGAAAAATCGGTTACAAGTTAATAACTGTTTTAATTCTAACCGTCGGGAATTATATAGAATATAAGTATAAATGTTGTTTAAACCCGATTTCTTAAATTATTATAATTGATGAGGGTTACTTTTCTAATTAATTTATTTACGAAATATCATTAAAATCCTAATGCTATTTTATTACGTCTTTATAGTAATAAGTTTATTATTATTTGCATGTTTATAAGAATTATTAATAATGCTCAATTATTTTTTCAATTTAATATATAAGAAACAAGTGTTAATAAAAGAAATACTTGAAAAATGTTTTCTAATACATTGAAACAAATTTCCAAATAATAGAAAGAAATTTCAAAGGAACGGCAACGATGTCTAAAGATAATTGTAATACCCAGAAATTTAATGAGTATATTTTTACTCATTTAAGAGAATATGAGGGTGGTTTTGAAATACTACAGGTCTTGCTTTGAAATTGCTACGTGTCCTATAGCCCGTTGTATGAGTCACCATTTAGGTGTCGATACCACATAATTCAGCATCAAATTCTTTTTCCATTTCTCACTTCTTCCCCATGTCTGAAGACGTTCTATTCCTTGTATGAGTCACCATTTAGGTGTCGATACCACATAATATTATTTGTGAGAGTTCTAGTGATTATAAATTAGTAGTACATATTTTTGGTAGCGTATTTGATAAATTTTTTAAATATGTTAGCCACAATATAAATATTTATTTTAGTACTTTATATGCAAATATGTCTACTTATAAATTTTCTTACTCAGCCACGTTTTTACTATCCCTAATTTTTGTACTATATAAAACTAATACAATTTATCTATGCATATTTAATTTTTTTACGTTATCCACGTATACTTTACATATCTTAGCAGTGAAGTTTTGCATGATTATCAAAAAGATATACGTGTAAGATTTATTCTACACGTGTTTAGTTTTAAACATACACTGAGTTTTACTATGCATATCCAAACATATTATAAGTTATTTAACCTTATCTGTAATGATATATATCTATTAAGCTTTGGATCGTGATAGTATATATCCACGTTGAAGTTTTATAAACACCATGTCATACGTGGTTGCTTATAAGCTTAACACTGAGTTTTCACTGCATTTAACCGATTTACTTTTTGTGTATATATATATTCTATAAACAAGCCGACTTATGTCACTTATAAATAGAGATGGCTTAGGTCTTTTGACAACAGAAGAACTGATCAAAAGCTTCTGTAAAATATTATTTGTCTACCATTACTTATCTACGAAGTTCATACTCGATGGAGGCACCTGTTTGTGTTAATCAATATTTTTCGTCCGGTGTTAAGTACATAAAAACACTCACTGTAACACAACAATTGTAAGACAAACAATAACAATTGTAAGACAAACAATAATATGATGTGTGTATAGTTTGAAGTGTGTAAATATGTGTCAAAATTATTTTCGTTATTTAAAGTTTATCATTTTTGTGCGGAATAAGCACGAGCATTTATGCATACATATATAATATATTATGATATATATTATATTATGATACTAAATATATATGTATGACCTTTTTTATAAAATCGCGTCGTATTGAGATTTTAAATCTCTCACTTTTGTATCGAGTCGCGTAGTCTCTGAATGGAACAATGTATCGAGCTGCGTCGTCTCTGAGTGATATAATATGTATTGGCCTTCGACTGTATCGAGATGTGATATTTCGGAATACGTTGTTGGTTGTGTGGCGCGGGTACGTACGCAGGGCCTAATATTATATTTTTTGAGAAATCTATAAGACGGTATAGCATGGCATCGCATTACATGCATCGCATATATTATTTTTGTGAGTAATAAAAAAAAACCTTTTACGTACTGAGCGTTAGCTCACTCCTATAGTTGTGTTGCGAAATCGGGTGAAAGTCGATAACTTGCGGAGAAAGCGGAATCAGCGGTGCGGCATATACGGGTGCATACGGTTGATAAAACGATCTTGTGATTTTTCGCAAATTATTTTTGTACGATTGTAAAATGAAAGAGCTCCGCAGCTTTATTTTCAAACAGAGCTTGGTCCCGAACACTTGTTCTATAAACATTTATGGAAAAGGTAACGAGTCAGAAAAAAAAAAAAAAAAAAAAAAAAAAAAAAAAAGGCGTTATAATATATTTATATATATATATGTGTGTGTGTTTTATAATTTAAGAGCACGTACAGTACATGTATTAAGCATATTATATTCTATGAATCATTTTCATTTAGACATATCTTAAATAATTGGCCTATCTATATGATATATGTATTTATCATAGTATAAATTCATATTAAATATTGTCTATTATGATATATATATACTAGTGATTATATTATATATATATATATAGTCATTTATTTTTACAAATAATTGTATAAATTAATTAGTTTCTCTAATGGTAATATCAAATTTTATAACCATAATTTCCTAGTTAGTATAAAATATTGAAAGAGCATTAGGTTTGCCTTGAAATATGACTGATATAGTTTGTGCATGTTTATAATTTTTTATCTTGATTGAGATGTTATTTAAGAAAATTAGGTTAAAATCGACCCTTAAGTTGCTAGAAAGAGTGTATAAGTAGGATATGTGTAGAACTTCTTGTGTACTTCGTGAGCTGATATTTAAATTCTAAATATCAGGGAATTCGAATTTGAAAGTAATACCAAGTCGCGGTCAATAGTGTTTCAATAAAATTAAGATACGTAAAAGCACTCACTGTAACACAACAATAATACGCTTTGTGCATTTCTGTGGCGTGTGCATTGTGTGGATTATATGTTTGAATAATTTTGTTGGTTGAAACTTACCTTTTTGAGGTAAACGTTGCATATGCGATTTGAACATATTGAAGAGACATGAGCACATATGCATACCTAATATCTATAATGATATAAACATATGAGAGATATATTTTACAAAATTGCGTCGTACCGAGACGGTTAGTCTCATCGTGTGGCTATGCCGGAACGATTAGTCTCATGAGGTTACATTGTACACGAAGCCTCCGACTGTACCAGGACGGGTAGTCTCAGAATGGTACGTTGGAAAGTGATTCGCCTCGGGCTAACTTGGTTAGGGTCGCACCTCCGGTCCCCGTGGGTTTTATAGGCTGAAAAGCGCGCTGGTACGGTGCAGAGCCCATATATATTTATATGATAATTTTGAAAACTATAAAATGACATAACATCATTGCACGTTATGCATTATGTTGTGATTGTAATAAATTATTTTCGTGAGTAATAAAAACTTTTTACGTAGTGAGCATTAGTTGTGTTACAGAATCAGGTGAAAGTCGACAACTTGTGGAGTGAGCGGAATCAGCGGTGCGGCATATACGGATGCATACGGTGAAAGGATCAATCTTGTGCTTTTCCGAAATTTTATTTTTACGATTATAAAATCAAAGAGCTCCGGAAATTTATTTTCAGATGGAGCTTAGTCCCAAATACTTGTAGTATAAAGTATATATTTTATAACGAGAAAATATTTATTAATGTTTAAGGAGTTTATTTCTTATATATTTTTCTCGTTATAATATTTTTATAAATCGGGGACTTAATAGAGTATTATGGAATAAGTAACGGATATGAGAAAGCGGGTCGTTACAATAATGTTCAGCGCCATAAGTAAGAATATATTTTTCATAATTGATGAATATCCATTTTGAACCACCTTCCAAAACTTCCACGACAGATAAGGATGCTTATGAGAAGCATCGCCATATATGTGATAGAATGCTTATAAAAAGCATAAGGACATTAAAGTCTGGAAGTTCGTTCAACATCTTCGGAATGTGCATGAGAAAAATGCACAACACGAGCGATGTTAGATCATAGAGAGCTTAATAGAGTTCCAAAAAATCTGTAAACTCTAAAATTGGAGATCACTTTCTAAAGATGATAGCTCTCTTATAAACATAGCTATAAAGGGCGAGTTCCTTAATGATCTCTCTATTGACATCGCATTTATTTCCTTGCCTACTTTCACAAATTGTTTCCGATAAAATATAACAAATGGCAATGGAATGGTGACTCTCAAAGAAAAATGCAAAGGGACTCCATTCATAAAGTAATCACATAAGTGATGAAACATAAGAGTGGGTCACAATAATAAGAGGTGCATCACCAAGCTCCATATTGATGGACATCTTGATCGTTTTGATTATGAATCTTACGAGACATGCGAATCTTGTTTAACTGAAAATATGAGAATGAGATCATTCAAAGGGACACACTAGACATTGATTGTGACATTGTACCTTACACGTTCACGTGTATGCGGTTCACTGCCCAATTAGGCTAGGGAAGGCTAAAGGTACTTCATTACCTCCAACTAATTACTTCAGTCGGCACAACTATGTCTATTTATTGAGACGCAAGTTAGAATCCCTTGATCGGTTAAAGGAATTCAAGAAAGAAGTGCAAAAAGCAAAAGCAGCAAAATAATAAAACCTCTTCGATCTGATCGAGACAGTTAATATTTGAGCTATGAATATAAAGCTTTCCAGAGAGACTAAAGGTTTGTCTCGTAATTGACTACTCCCGGTCCATCCGAGAGAAGAAACAGGACTCTATTAGACATGGTTCATTTAATGAGTAAAACTAATATGCATATGTCCATTACGGGACATGCACTTTTAACTGATTTTACCACGCTTCACAATGTATCATCAAAATTTATTCCAACGACACCATATCGTATATGGTAAGGGAAAAACAACCAACCTGTCGCTTACAAGAATAAAAGACTGCGACGTCTACGTCAAATGATTGATGACATACAAGCTTTACCTTAAGTCTGAAAAATGTTAAACTGTGACGTATCTTAAGGAAACTAAAGGTACTACTTCTACAACTCTAGAGTCTGCAAAATAATTGTGGCAATAACACAATTTTTTTTTTTTTTTTGAGGAAGAAATTCTTACCAGAAGTTCTAGTGGGAGAAAGAATGTACGTCATGAAGTACATGACTCATAAGATCTCAATGAACATAAGTCGGACACAGAGGATGCGCAACCAACGGTTGATGAAACTCTAGATATGATTATAAAGAAAAATTGAGCCAAGGATAATATACTTCATAACATATATATATGTAATGAAGTATTTGAGCAACCTAGTATTACATAACCACCACTTACAATGAAGTGGTTAAAGGTGAAGAGTCAATGAAATGGCTACGAGCCATGAAATTTGAAATGGAATCCATGTACACAAACTAAGTATCTGACTTGGTTGAAGTACCCGAAGGGTCAAGGCCCATAGGATGCGAGTGGATATTCGAAATGAATATATACATGGACGGTAAAGTACATACGAACAACATGAGACTTGTAGCGAAATGGTTCCAACAAGTTCATAGTAAAGACTAAGAGGAATGTTCTCTCCAATTACCATGACTAAGTACATTAGGAATTTGCTTGCAATAGTCGTTTTCTATGATATTGAAATATGGCAAATAAATATGAAGAATATGTTCCAGAATAAGATTCTGGAAATGAATGTGTATATGACACAACCTAAGAATATGTTCCAGAATAAGATTATGGAAAAGGAATGTGAATATGACACAACCTAAATAACTTAATTGATCAGAAGCATGCATTTGAAGCATGCGAACTGAATAGATCTATATATACATATATAGTCGAAAGCCAACATCCAAAGTTGAAATTTATGTTTCGATAAAGAAATTACTGAATTTGACTTCATCGATGACACGGATTAACCTTGTGCATACACGAAAGCTAGTGGGAGCACAATAATCCTTTTAAGAGGATAAAAAATCATATGACTGTTGGACATATTTTATAATATGCCCTCTATTCAGATGTTAATCCCACAGCATAAGATTATGGTTGTCTTTCCTTTAAAGAATAGATTTTATTAGTGTTAATCTTTTATAGTTTCGTCCCTAGTTCTTTACATTTTGCAACTGTGCTTTGTCATCATACATAGTCTATGTGAGGAGGTTTGACAGGCACAAAGTTAAGAACTTAAATAATGGAGGTCCATGGTCTAGATTAGAAAGTGAGAGCTTCTAATCGAGAACGACTATTAATGAACTTAATCACAATTAGTGTGATGATCTATTACCAGGTCATAGTTCTAGTCCAACATTGTTGAGGACATTAGGTATGGAGTGTCTCCATACTGGACGGACTAGACTTAAATCTGAAATCATCATGTAAGCTCGTCACTAATGATAGTAAGGTTAAGTCGCTTAGATGATCGGATGGAATCGGTTGATGTCTAGCAGTATTATGGACTAGTACAGTTCAACTTACATGATCTTTGATTTGATTAGTAAAGTTTACAATTGTATTCCCAATAATTTCATTTTGGGGTCAGACGGTTGACCGGGACAAGTTGCATAATACATATATGGATAATAGCAAAATGATTTCTCCAAAGGTTCAATATTTACCATGTGAATCTCACAGAACGTGGGTCTATTTGGCCAGAGTTCTCATGGCTCTGGTCAATGTGATATAAGACTGCGACTTCTCCCAAGTCGAGAACCATTATTTTCTACCTATCACATTCTAGTCTCGATTGTGTCATGTGTATCCCAATTTCGCACGATGATACTGTTGGGAATTTCATTACGATTCCTTTCATATTTATCACGAAATAAGCCGTCAATCCGTCCCCGTAACATTTAAAAAATATTTAAAACGGAAAACTTGTTTTCCCGTACAACGGATCGACAATCAGATAATAACGATTACAAGATCTACTAAATTATTAGCAATTTAAGTTTCATTTATTAACCAGTAAATAAAGGTTTGCATTTATTAACCCAACGCATAAGGCCGTACCTAAGATATGACGACTTCCGGCTGCGCGTTTTGAATTGGGCAGGGCTCCGGGGATGCTGAGGGAAACTCCCGTGAACTTCCGGGGTATTCTCCTGGACTCCTCGTACCGAAGCGTGGGCTTCCCCGGCAGGACTCTGTCGAAAAACTTTTAAATGAAGGCTCTTTTAAAGCTTCCAGAGAATAACGTCTCACTAAGCCGAACCAGAAAAGAGAGATCAGAAGCTAAGAAATTCGCAGACTCTAAGGCGAGCGAGAGATCGAATTCTTGCTCTGTGTGAAATGTGTAGAATGAGCCTCATATATATAGGCTCTAGGTGAAACCAATTAGGAAGTAATCACTCCCTAATTTTTGAATTCTATATAGGGTGAATATAATTAATTCTCTCGAATCAATAGTCTAGATTGAATCTAGAAATATCCAATTGTTCAAATTAATGAGGGATTTAATCGAATAAGGAAGTCTTGGTAAATCAATCAATTAACCAATCAATTTTTTATATAGCATAAATATAAAAAAAAAATTATGTACATACACATAATTTCGAAATCAATACCTAGATCCAATGGTTGGAATTTATTACATAACCAATCTAATGAACCATATTGATTTAGGATAAAGACAAATCTCCAAACTTGATTACCAAGCAAGGAATTCAATTTTTATGTTCCATATTTAAATTCGAATTTTTATGTTCCATATACATATGTTAATTAATTTCTAATCCGATGGCTAAGATTAAATCCTAAACTGATCCAACAGATATGATTAACTAAGCATATTCAAAATCTAAACTTCGTCACCAAGTTATTTTCGAATTAGGGTTTCTAAATTAATTATCATGATCCAACGGTTGAGATTAAATCTTGACCGATCTAATGGACCAAATTAATTTTAAGGTTTTTCACCAATACCTAAACTTAAGTACTTATGCCGCAAATTTGGAAAATCCAAACCAAATACGCACAATTCTTGGGCAGCATCGAAAATACGCACATATATAAAATATACCAAATATATATTTTATTATAATAAATATCTATTAATTATCAATAAGAATATTAATAATTAAATCTAAATAATTAAATTATATCATAATCAAATGATCTCAATATCAAACATTAAATGTCATGGTGCAACACCATCATTTAAATTCGTGACATGTGATTTAATTTCATAGTTTACCGATACCGATCAGATACTTAGAAATTATCTAAATCACAAACTGTACGTTGAAACGACTCGGTTCCAAAATCAAAGTTTCTTATAATTAAATTTCCAACAAATTTTGTAGTTGATGAAAAATACAAGTTCTACTTTATTTTATCACTTAAATTTCCAATACCAAACTTTGGTACTTTTGCCACGTCCAAAATAAAACTTTCAAAATATGACACCGACTTTAGTTTTATGAATCCTGAAAAATGATAAAAACATATCGAACGTTTAAATCACGTACGTATCATCCGTTCTGGATCTATCCTGGGGACCATGGACCCGTATCACTGAAGCTCCAACAAACTGCTAGTGGTTCATCAAACCTCGGTGTTACTCCACTCCAAACCCAAGGCTGAACTCTCTAGTGATACAGTATTTATTATTCCCTTTACAGCAAGGTGTCCATTGATAAAATCAAATTCGAGTTATTGATCTTTCACTTGATGATCCACACATGCAGGCGGTTTTTACTGTTTTGCCTCTCACTGCATTTTTATCCTTAACTCAGTTGGTAATATTGTGAGTAACCTACTTATGGTTTTGATTCATAAGTTGCGCACGGGTACCTCTCAATGAGCCATATTCTTATAATCAATATGATGTTGCTCCCACTAGCATTTCAATCAAGAACTTTTCTTTCTTAAATGCTCCGATTTTACTATCAAACACTTTGTGGAATTTTCGGTTGTAGTAAGCAAATACCCTCTTGATTCCTTAGGATATCTCATGAACAAATAGTTTTCTGAGTCCAAGCATCGACCATCTCTTATCAACCTCTTGATGTGGTTGCCGGAATCTCATAGAACTATTTATTACTTAATGGGTATGTCCCAAAAGCATATCTCATATGGTGTCATAAGAACCACCGTCTGAAGTATTACTTTAAGTGTAGTCGTATATGTGAAGTGAGAAATTTTCCATGGGGATTTAGGTTACTTTGTCCCTTTCATCATTGCATAAACCTTGTTTATTACTTGGTTTGGTTTCTTCAAACAAAAATGCCTTAAATTGTGGATGTTTGTAAGGAGATCAATGATGTGACGACTCTTCGTCTCTTAGAAAAGGCCTTAACCGATCGTACAAGATATGCACCGCATTAATTATATTAAACAGTTTGCATTTATATTGTGTGACTTGTTTCTTTACTACTTTGTTTATCTTAAACCCTTTCAAGCAACTTAGACATGTTTCTATAAAAGACATGGTCATACTATCTGATACTTCAGTAAAAGTAATGTAGTACTTTAAGCTTCTCATTACCCTTAATGAGTAATGAATTTCATACATCTTAATGTAATTAAGTTCAATACAACATTCTATCTCTGCTTGTCCCTTTTAATGAGTTATTATCAATTGGCTATGTCAAATAAGATTCACATATTTTGTAAAATTCATAATCAAACAAATCAAGATGTCCATCTTTATGGAGCTTGTTTATGCGTTTCTTATTGATTATTCAAATTGATAATTGCAAAGATGTTCTTGGGTGAGTGGGCTTTATTTTTAATCTCACATGTATAATGTTAATAACCTAGGCAAATATGTTCAAAAAAATCAAAAGTCATTCATTCAAATAATGCCAATGAAATTAAATTAATTTAATTGATCATAACTTTTGTCTCAAAGAACAATCATAACTAATAACACTCTTAATAGAAATGAATTCAAGTCTTTAAAACTAAAATGACACTCATTATTTTAATACTCTAGCGGTCATTTATTTCACTACTAAATAATAATAGAAATAAACTCAAGACTCTTAAAACTAAAAATAACGCTCATTATTTAAAATCCTTCATCAACCGCTTTGCTTGGAAAGTCAAACAGGTAGGGGTTGTCGTTCTCAATGGGCACCCCTTCGTTCCAAGTCATGTTCCAAAATGCCTCATGTCTCTCATGTTCTTCAGTACTTGACAAAACAGATAGCATAAACCATTTTAGCACTTTGAGTTGTATCTCATACTTAGTCAAATAAAACATAGAGACTTGTTATAACAATTATGCCTGAAGACGAAAGGTAGTTGACCCTCTTTCTCTTCTTTGTCACTTCATCGTGCATCTTTCCTTTTCTCTTTTCCTTTCTTTCCCAGAGTATGCTCTTCTCAGCGGTCAAAAGTATGTCAAGAAGATTATGGGTGTGAACCGTGTCACTACCAAGAATCATCTCAGCAGTATTGCCGAACTCTGGGGTAAGAGAATTCAGGATTGCGAACTTCAAAAGCTGTGGTCCAACGAAAATGCCTGCCGTGTTCAGTCTATCTGCCAGTGAAGTCATCTTCTCAACATGGTCTTTGACAGAATGTGACTAGTGCATCTTCTTTTGCATGAAACGACGCGTGATCTGAAACCTCTTGAACTGGTTAAGGTCTCCATATATTATCTCTAAGAACCTTATCATGTAGTAAGGCTCATCGGGCTACACTCTTCTCTGAATGATGGTATCATCGATCGGAGCATAAGTTCAGAATCGTCAAGAGATTGACTGACATACTCCGCGTAAGTATCCCAGTCTTCTTGAGCTCCCAGTAGGTTGGGGCACTCCACTGGAACCGCCTTTCGACCATATGCAACAGATTTTCTTTGGATAGAACACTCCTCAGATTCTTATACCAATCATCAAAGTTCGCAGAGTGCAGCGGGTTCATCATTGTTACCTTCAGAAACATTCCCCTTGCTCACATAACCATTATGAAAGCCTAATAACATTAGCAAACTTGTTAGTTGAGGATAAATACATAATAGCATAAAAAGACTTTTAATTATGCTATTTTTCATTAATAATAAATACAGTAACCATCATCTGACATTATTATTATTGACATAGAGTAAGATAACGCTTATACTTATATCTCATATAATCTCTAGTTAGTTATGGAATAAAACTACCTTTTTAATCCTAACTCTTTTAAAGATCTAGAAAGTTCCCAATTGCCTAATCATATTAGGGTTCGCTGGGATTCGAAAAAGACCTTAACATCTCTGGTTGCCTAATCCTATTAGGGTTAACTGGTCAAGCACCACCCTGCTATAAACCGGCGGACTAGGTAACCGTCCTTTGCGCCTTCTCAAAATCGAACCGATATCCATCCTACCCGGGTAGGTCTGTCCAGAACGATCGAGAGCTTGATTAGGGCTAGCTAGAACAGGACAATTATACACTTGATAACAAGGCGATTATACACTTGATATTCATATTGAGGGGGTTTTAATTAAACTAACTAATTAGTTTGTTCCAATTCCATTAAAACATCTCAAGCAATAGACTAATAATTATCTAACATAAACTTAGACAAAAAGCTATGTTAATTTAAAGACTTATCTAATAAATCTTAATGATTCTAATTAATCTAATTAATTATCATAACATAATAAATTGATAAAGTATTTAAACAAAATCATAATTTATTTTAACATTATCTTTAGTTAAACCACTTTAACTTATAATGCGACATGAGATTTTAATTTCTTATTTACTAACGTGACTATTTCTACAACAATTAAAACGATTGAAAAACTTAATCTAAATAAGAAAAGACAATTAAAATCTCATGATTTCCTAATTAGAGATAATTTCATAAATCAATTTTTTGGAAAAATAAATGATTGCTCACTCTAATTACTTTAATTAAAGTTTCTTTTAAAATTAATTTACCGAATTAAAAGCGCAAAAGAGTTTAGCCGAGGCCCACAAAAGAGAGGGCCTCGGCTTGGGCTTGGGTCCAAACCCAAGCACACTTAAGGCTTTGGGTCGCGGATTGGGCCCAAGAGATTAAGGCCTAACTCGCGAAATATATATATTTTTTTTTTAATAAAATGGGTCGGGTTGGGTTGGTGGATTGGACCGGGACGAAAACCGGGTCAAATACCCGAATCATGTAAACCCAGTCCGACCCACGAACCTGGGTAGGGTCAACCCATCGTGGGCAGCCCCAAATTAGGGAAGCCCATGAGCTCTATGTTGGGCATCAGCCCGTGGGCCAAGAAGCCCATTTGGGCCAGGAATAGATATGGGCCTGGTCTTGTACCAGGCCCAGTTGGGCAGCGATTTGGGTTGTGCCCAATAGCCCTAAATCCGAAGCCTTATGGTTTTATCCATAGGGTTTTGGCAGCTCTTTGATGGCCATGAACAGGTCATCATGGCGGCGGCGCGAGGAAATGCGCGTCGTCGTCACTTTGGTGTTTTCGCGGGCAAATTCCCGGAATTCGTAAAATAGGTAATTTTCATAAAATATCTTTAACTCAATTTCATAATTCCGACTATTTAATTTTCATAAAATTATTTTGACCCAAAAATTTGCTTCCACTAAATTTCCGGAATCTCTAATCAAACATAAAGAATAATTCTAAACCAAACAATCCAATAATAGCGAGTCACCAAAGGATTGGCTCTGATACTATTGTTGGGTTTTTTCCTACGATTTCACATATCCCGGATGCGGAATTTTTGGGAATCCTAGAAACTAATTATAATCTAGATGACATCGCATAATCAAAACTTACTAAATTGAGAATATATTCTCCACAGAACACTTCCTTACTTTAATCACGAACAGATCTCCACGCCTTTGTCGGAGCCTTTTCTTCGCTCCACGTCGATCACGAGCCACTCAAGTGTTCGGCCTCTACGTAGTCCACCACGTCGACTAACAGAACACCTTTATGGCCGGAAATCGCTCCAGTGCGACTCCTTTCTTACAAAAAAGAAGTCAAGGCACAAGCCAAAGGAATCTTGATCACATGGAAACTAAGCACATGCTGGGAAAAGTTCTAACTTATCAAATATATAGTTGATAAGAAGGACAGTGTGATAGAAAGAGTAGACACAGAAGAAAATGTGGCTGATCCGATGATCAAAGCTTTGTCAGAAGAAAATAACTTTTATCATACATAATACATTGGGATCAAAGACGTCTAGATGTTTGTGGTCTTTTCTAACACGTTGAACTTTTTACAGTATGAGTTCAAGAACAAATTTGTTTTATTTGTTAAAGTTTGAGCATAATTATAATTATTAAAGGAAAGTTTCTTTATTCATGTCTTGATCAGTATTTTAAAGTTGATTTATAATATTGATATCCACAAAACAAATGATGTCCGTAGAAGTCAGAAATGACTTTTTAAAACCGTCCCCGATCATGAATTTTGTTTAAAAAAGACGCTTTTGGATATGTCATGAATTTTGTAGAGTGGAATGGCGATTCAAGAAAACACCCATCTCTCTTAAACCACTATGGCAATACACTCAAGAATTACTAGAGGATAATAAGTATCAAAAATATGTGGCCACAGACAAGATGGAACAAGTTCTAACGTGGTAATTCAATACTCATTATCTTAAACAGGAAAAAGGAACTAGACATAATAGATGTGCAAAATCATGATCTGTGTCTTCTTCTGAGTCGTAAAGATGCTGAAGGAATAAGTCATAACAAAAGTTAATTATGAGTAAAAGTCAAATGGTAAAAATTAACATTAAATTAGGGATCGAAAGTTTTAGTAGATTGGGAGAAGCGATATGTTGGGTGTCTAATTTTCAAAAATTAACCCAATTTATAATTGTTCATTATACACGAACGCATGTGGTAATCTTTTAAAATTAATTTAACAAGAATTAGAGTCCTATACAAATAATTCCTATTAGCCCATCCGGTTATGCGTAAAACTAAAATTAATTTACCCCGATCGTGATAAAATAATTTTCTTAATTTTACAAACACATATTCGATTCAATTTAATTGACGGTTTGTCGATTCTAACCACGTTCTCTGATCTTCAAGAACTCCGATCCTCCGCTCTTCAATCCTTCTGTGATTTTCTGTGAGAAGATAGCTTCCAGAAGTCTTCCGATGTATTCTCCGAAACTAGACCGTTGAGATGTGTAGGCTTCCACTGAATAAACTCTAAACCCTGAAGCAAAGAACTTGGGAAAATATTCCCACATCAATTGAGAGAGAGAGAGAGAGAGAGAGAGAGAGAGAGAGAGAGAGAGAGAGAGAGAGAGAGAGAGAGAGAGAGAGAGAGAGAGAGAGAGAGAGAGAGAGAGAGAGAGAGAGAGAGAGAGAGAGAGAGAGAGAGAGAGAGAGAGAGAGAGGATTTTTGAAGCCAGGAATTGTGTGGTTTTAGGGTTTCAGGCTCTCTTATTTATAAAAAAAAAACAGGCTCAACCACTTTGGAGAAATTCTCTCAACTAATTTGAGAGATTATCTCAACCACTTGGAGATGTTCACTCAAAGATTTATTTAATAATTAAATCAAATAAAGAATAAATCCAAAACAAATCTTTCAGAAAGTATCATATAAGATTTAATAAATCAAACCTTATATAATTTTCAAGATTAAAATTAATTATATTCGAATAACCATAATTCAAAAATCATTAATAGTATTTTATTAATTTAATATTCCATGAATTAATTCCAATATTTATTTTTCTCTCATTTTCGATTTAAATAACAGTGTCATTTTCAACCCTAGCAAAAAATTGTTATTACCATAAATATCAAACAGTTCGTCAGAATGACACGATTCAAAAAGATAAATTCATTAGAATTTAATTTCCCACAACCCTAAGGGTGTTCAAGAATTAAATTCAATTTTATTTTTACAGTTTTCGTTTTTACCAAAACTTTTGTACTTTCGCCACTATTAGGGTAATCAGTGAGTTGTGACAAAAATCACGAATCATTCCTGATTGGATCTATTCTATGTTTAAATGAATGTATTAAACATATTATTTGCGGCGTCGTCCTTGTGGAGCTACAAATTGGACAAATGAACATACACACCCGAGCTTCGGTGAAAGTGTAAGACATTCACAAACTTCTATAACATTCCACTATAGCTCGAAGTTGAACTCTCAAGTGTATACTGATTATATCTTCATGAGCATAGGTTTCCATTAATACAATCACATTATCTGAATCTAGGTTCTCATATTATTATGATTCTCATAAAAAAAAAAAGGTAAAATTATCGTTCTGCCATTTTGATTACTTTACCTTAATCATTATTATTACAAACTACTCACTCAACGGGTTATGATTCCGTTAAGTTGATCATTGTTGATGTTTAAATTCGTTCCGTATGAGAAACGATAAAGTAACATATATTCAATTTACTCTTTAAATAATTAAGACCAAAGTATATAAATAAATGGAAGAATCATTTTGGGCCTCTACAAAGATGAATACTAGGCCAATCAAAAGAGAAAGCCAAAGACAAAACCCGGACAGGAACCAATAGCCAGACCCGAAAAAAGTTTCAACCCAAGGCCATGCTCGTCCCAGGACTGAAAGAGTCAAAAGGGTCCGAGCAGAACTTCAACCCAATCACGCTCAAATCCCGAGCAAAATCTATCATCAGCAATGCGCCCGAGCAGAATTGGTCAAAGCACCATTATATACCTAGCAAGCCCGACCTGGAAATACGCCACGACCAAGTTCAAACTGCCCTTTTCAACCAAGTCAAATCCACCACAACACAATTCCCTAAAGAAGTGGCCCACGTGTCAGCTAGGCATCAAGTCAAGCACCGAACTCGGAGCCACTACCAATGTTCACAAAGACGCTCCAATGGGCAGAAATTAAAGGCTATAAATACAAGAAGAAGGCACCATCACCCGCACGCAAGCATCACCATATTGAAAAGAGTTTTGAGAGTTTGTATTTTCTTAGTGTTTTTCTTTTTTCTGATCAATTGGAATCGGCTTGTGGTTCTGGTAGATCGTTCATTATCAATAAACTTACAGAGGACGTAGTCAACTATCGCATTGGGACGAACCTTTCTAAAAAAACCTTGTGTTTTTATTGCTTTCGTTCTACATTCTAACAACGTCAAGAGTATTGACAACGCAGAGGTCAAGATCCACAATCTCGATAGCAAATTCAAATCGAAACCCTACAACAAGTTTCGTGGTTTGAGATTGTCACGTCAACAATCAAGAGTACTTATTTGTTTTCCACAAATCATAATAAGGAAATCATAAATTTGTTATTCATATCTGTAGCCATGTAACTTGTCCCGGTCAACCGTCTAATCCCAAAGTCAAAGTATTAGGAATACCAGAGTAGATTTTAACGATTAAATTAAAGACCATATAAGTTGAACCGTACTAGTCCTTGATGCTCATGACATCAACCAATTCCGTCTGATCATCATTGTGACTTTATCATACCTTCATCAGTGACAGACTTATGTGATGATTTTTTATATAAGTCAAGTCTGTCCAGTATGGAGACACTTCATACCTGATAAACTTAACAGTGCAGGACAGCACCGTGATCCAGTAATAGATCACCACATGTATGAGATTAAGTTCACCAATAGTCGCTCTTGATCAGAAGTTCCCACTTCCAATCTATGACTATGGACCAATTTAAGTTCTTTATTTATGTTAGTTAAACCTCCTCACATAGACTCATTGTGATGACTTAACATAAAAAGCAAAGTTAAAGAACTTATAAGATTATCATTAATAAAAGTTGTTCATTAAAAAGGCAGGTGACCATAATATTATACAAGCGGAATTAGCACCTGAATAGAGGGCATATATATCAAATATGTCCAACAATGTATTGCTAGAAACCTCTCGCTTCTTGCAGACTTTGAATCTGTGAAAAACACTACAAAATCCTAAATAGTCACACCAAACTCGCCAAAGGAAACGGAGTACGAGGACGAAGTTGCAACGAAATTAACGTTGAGTTGCATCGACGAAGCATAGGCAGTTTGATCATGATGATGCAATAGGAGATAGCCAATCCCGGCTTTATCAGGGATCAATATTGCGCACAGAATGTGCACGAGGAGATAGCCAATCTCGATACATTCGTGCAAGTGGGAAATTGTAAAAAATGCCCGAATCGGGATTTAAGTCCATTGGGCTTTCCTGGTCCGGCCCGACTAAAATAAATGATGACAAGCTCACTCGAGCCAGTGAAATAATTATGAGGGAATTAATTAATTGATAGAATTAATTAATAAAGACCTAATGTGCTTAGGCCCATTTAACGGGCCCAAAATCTCATTAGATCATTAACCCATGTGGGCTATTTATAGCCCTCTAAGCTTCATAATTCGACATCCATCATTCACCATATAGAGAAAAACAACCAGCCCTTCTAGTTAACTCTAGGCGCGCGTTTTTTCCTCCCGGTGCTTCCGTTCGGTTCGTCGTCCAATCGGCGTGAAGGACCTGGCAGTCTGAATCTGCAATTTCCGGTCACACTAATGTTCCCGCAGCGAGAGTGGACAATCTAGAGGCTCGACACTTGTGGAGATACGATCCGTAACCCGAAGGTTCGTGAACAGTGCATAAATCTACCCGACAGGATCACGTTGGCAAAAGTACAAGAAGTTCGGTAAAGTGTCTAAACTATATACTTTGATTTCGATATTAATCTAGATCTTAGTTTCGATGATATTCCGTGATTTCCGCCTCGGTATTGAGATAAAAAATCATCAAAAAACCCAACATAATTTTGGAATTGTGATTTTGGAGTTGCCCTTGTGCTAAATTTTATATTATTTACAATTTAAATTAATCGTAAAATGTGATCATCGTAATTATTAGTTTTTAAAATCGTTAAAAATATCTCCTTATCGCATTCGTAACTGTAAAATTGGATGATCTTATGTTGTTTATTCTTGTCGCTTTCATAAATTAGTCTTACTGTCCATTTATTCTGAAGTCGTTTATCCCATATATGTCGTTTATTATATTTATTGTTGTTTTATTTTTCAATACTTTTTAGACAGATGGATAAAATGGTTTAAAAAAACTGTTTAAGTTGAAGAATAAAAATTGTATTATATTAAAATTAACTGCATTTAAATATTATTGATTTTTTTAACATAACAAATAAACTAATGGGCTCTATAGCCATATAGACAATCAAAAAAAAATTATTTTTACAAAATAGCCAACCTTTTGATTAATATTACCTAATAGCCAATCAACCAGATTAATAAATCACGAAAGACCTTATTACCCTTGTATTAACGTGTATTAATTATATTAACGTGTATTAACTAAGTTAATTTATTTAAAAATAAATTAAAATTTTGTTAAAATTTTAATCACGATTTTTTATTTTTAAACAAATTAACTCAGTTAATACACGTTAATATAGATTTTCTGTAAACACAAGTAAATGTTCTTATTATTAAGAAAAATTAACTTTGTAAATACACGTTAATATGTTAAAAGGGTATTATAGGTATAAAATATGTTAATAAATAGCCACCTCATCAATTTGGCTATTTTGCAAAGAAAAATGAAAGGTTGGCTAATTGGCTAATCAAACGTTTCAATTTGGCTATTAAGAGTCATTTCTCTAAACTAATACCTACCCATTATATGATTTCTTATTATTTTGGACAGTAAAAGAAAATCTGACCAACTCTGATGATCATTTCAAGAAAATCTGCAGCATAAGTACCCATTAATTTGTGTTTTTGGGCAGTAAAATCTCATTGAATGTTTATCACGGGTTAAGTATCCAATATTACGATAAATATGTCTCCAACGTACTTGATCTGAACACTAGGGGGGCTTACAAGCCACATAAATCCTTATGTACCCGTGATATATAATCAACAAGATTATACCATTCCAAAACACTATTCTAAAGGTATTTATGCCGCAAATATCAGTTACTTTAACTATGCAAGTTTTACTTGAAACTTCATAAGGAAAGAAAGAAACTCACACTTTTGAGAGAAAATATGCGAAACATTACGGAAGCGTTTAGAAGCGTTTTGTATTTTCATTTTGTGTTTACATTTTTAATTTTTTAAAACAACTTTATAAAAATATTTTGAAAATGTGATTGATTACTAATTTGTTACACTTTTTTTTGAAAATAAAAAATATAACAGTGTTTGATTAAGTTTTTGTAAATTAATTTTAAAGTTAAATTAAGCAATGCCGTATGTGTTTGACCAAGTTTACTATTGATTAATTACCAAGATCCAAAGGAGAGGACCTATATCTATATAATTACTTTATCAACATAACCAAACATAGTAAAAATTATATATAACGTAAGATTATGCCATTAGAAAATACTAACACAAGTTTACAAAATTATCTGTACAATAATTTATATATATAAAAATAAAAAATATCACATATCATAATTAATTTTAGAAGAAAAAAAGATAGTATAAATCAAGAAGAAATAAGCACTAAAAATATTATTATAAAAATATAATTTAATTGAGGAGAGAGACTATTAAATGAGGTGAGAGTTCAAGAAAGAAAATGAAAACATCAAAAAGATGTTTTTATTTCCATGTGTAAAGTTAATAAAATGAAAAGTTATTTTGGAAAATATTTTGTGCAAAATATAACCAATCATGTTTTCAATTGAATATTCTAGGTATCTTTTTCCCAAAAAGTAAAAACGTTTTGCCAAAACGCTTCCAAACGGCCCCTACAAAGCCGCATTGTAAGATTCTGATTCCAAAGATCAAAAGACCTTTACATTTCAAGTTCACTTTCATCTCCGTCGCTTTTCAAGAAATCGTCATCCAAATCCGAGGAATTTTCCTTTAAATTTGTCTGCATTTGTTGAAGCTTCGTAATCGCATCTCTGGCATCGGAAACTAATGCCATTTTTGCAGCTCTTACCACTTCCAAACCCGGAATTCGATTCTCCTTTCCGTTTTCCTTCTTCGAAGAAACCACACTAGATTTCTTGGATTTCGTTTTCCTCTTCGCGTCACGGTTACGTAATTGATCGATGTACTTCTCGTGCAAAGCCATGTTCTTCATCGGCTTAAGTACTGGCGGGCTTGAAAGAGCTTTCTTGCCTGAGTCGCTGAACTTTGAGAGCGATCTCTTTCCGCTCGAAGATCGCTCGTTAAACGTTCGAAGCGGATCCTTTCGCTTGAGAAGATCCTTTGGGGTTGAAAAAGTTGCATTCATCTGACAACTTGGCTCGAGCACCAAGAAAAGATCAGCTTCATGAACTTTGTTACGGTGATAATGCTCTTTCAGTAAGAGCCTCGCGTTTTGATGAGTCTTCTGTTTGTTGGAGACAATCTTTCTGGTCTTTGGGTCGTTCGGTTTGAGCACTTTACTGGCCGAGAGCTGAAAATGCGAGACCGGCGAGAAGTTCTTTCTCCTCGTCCTGCAAATCTGAGGAGGCGTAACGAAGTTTGAATTCAGCTTATCGAAACAGTCTTGTGCAGATTTTCCCGGCACCTGAAATTTTATAAAAATGTAAACTATTAAGAATACATAGTAGAGACCAAATATCATGAATTCTTTGGGGAAGTATTTTGAAACACGAATAGCTTAATCATCGGTTAGAAACACTTAAATTCCGGGCTGCAGCTGAAGAATTTGGATCATCAACTTGTTCGAAAAACTCCAAAGAGAAAGTACGAATTTAACGGTGTGAACAATCCAAAACCGCACATAGCTTAACTATACGTTATGGAAACTTGAGATGGGAAAGAATATTTCTTGAAGGTTGTCAGAAGTTTAGTTTTGGCCATGATTGTAGAACCGTAGACCTCGTCAATCATCCCACCGTACGATAATTCTGATAAGTCCCGGTACAAAAAAAAACAATCAAAATTGCGGAGAAATGAAACGGAGTGTCGAACCAACGGGAAATATGACATCGCAATGACCTAGAAACAACTAAACTATGACCTAGACACAAAACGAAAAATAAATGAATGTAATGAAAAACGCTAAACGCTTATTGACGTTCATGCCTTGCCTCTGTTTGCACGCAAAAAGTACGGATCTATCAAATACTTCAAGCACAATTAAATCATTCGCTCTGACCTCGCAATAAACTAACTAAACTAATCTCTAACTTTTTGCAACTTAAATGTATCAAGCTCATTTCTCACTTCATTGAATTGATATGAATCTATAATGCACTTCTTTAACCAATAAAACCTAATATAGAGATGCTAAAAAATCTCATAAAAAAGAGCAAAATTGCTCAAAATGAGACTGAAGATAAAACTAATTCACTTGCTCTAACCCCGCAAATTCAACTTTTTGCAACTCCAAAGTTCCGGTCATGGATCATAACTTTCCTCTCACTTCAACAAACTGCGATGAATCTAATTCACTTGTTTTAAACTCGCAATGACGTAACACAGATCTAACTTTCCGCAACTTCGAAGTTTTGGACCAACTTGCTTCAACAAATTGATACGAATTCGCAATTCATTCTACCAATAACAACCATCATCGAGCTGCTAAGCATTTCATAGCAAGCGTAATTTTGCTTAAATCCAGACTCGAAATGATCTAGCGCCCCAATGAACTAAGCATTCTCGCAACTTCGAAACTACGAACTCATTTCGCACTCGAAAGAATTGGTATGAATTTATGATGCAACCAATTCAACTAATGTAAAAGCACAGAGATTTTTACCAGCCGCGCGACTTTCTTCCAGAAACTCGGTGTCGGCTTCACAGCCAGGTAAGCTCGCTGCAGCACCCTCTCTTGCTCCTCCGTCCACCCATTACCCGCTTCCATGGACCCTTCAATCTCCTTCTTCCCGCTCCCGTCGCCACCGGATTCCTCTCCGCTCGAAACTTCCGAAGCATCGCCCAAATTTCCTCGTCTGCATTTCCTCACAATCCCTAATTGCTCGTCCTTCTTTGCCCTAATGCCGACTCCGCATTGCTCGGAAATCCTCGAGGATCGTCGCAGATTCCGAACCCCGTCAACCGAATCGCCAAATCCCTCGGATTTCTTCAACCCAGAGCTCGATTCTTTTCTGGGTTTCTCCGAACCCGCAGAAAAACTCTCTTCCGACACACATTTCCTCGGTTTATCGCGAAATTCTCTCGCCGACTGGACAGACCGATTCGACGAGCCTTTGTGTTCTTGAGCTGCACGGGAGAATCTCCGGAGATTATTCGGAGGAGTTGGGTCTTCGCCGCGATTGTCAGTTCGGAGAAGCCTCGGAGATCGTCGGAGCTTTGTGGCGGAATCTCTCTCGGGCATTTTCGGGAACGTTTTCGTTTCGAGAGGGAAAGTTTTGGGAAAACGTTTTCAAAATTTCAACAATGGGCTTTTCAATGGGCTTCTTGCCTAATTTTAATTTTTGAAGAGATTTTAATTTTTGAAGAGCCCAATAAAATTTTATAGATTGAAATATGTGGTAGAAGTACCAAATTTTATATCAAGTGTGCCAGTATATTTTTTAATCTTATTTTAGTGGAAAAAGTAACCCAAAAGCTATGAAAGAGTATCGAGGTTCAATTTCGTACATGTCGAGTTTACATTTGTTAAGCTATAGACGTGCATACCTCTCTAGTTTAAAAATCATGCATGTGGAATAATTAATGTATATTGAGAAAATCGATATATTCATATCCCACAATTAGTGACAATTAACACATGATTATTCTATTGGTATTATTACGATTGATTGTGTTATAGCTATAGCACATATTCATTATTTATTGATATTTATAGCCATATATTATATTTGATTTCCTCTTGTAAATGCTCAGTACGAGCTTTAATGTGAATGCTCTTGTATATATACCAATTCATGAAGTGAATAAATTAAAGTGGTTTATTATTTCATATGGTATCAGAGCAAGATTTTAACCATTTTTCACTCATAACGTCTGATGAAAATGCATTGTCGTCCATCACCACCATGACCACAAATACAACACCATCACCCATTATAACAAAGTCATACTCTATACATCACAGTGATAGTCCATCGATGGTTCTTGTCTCTCTGCCCTTAACGGGAGATAACTATAGATCTTGGAGTCGTGCAATCACCATGGCACTACGAGCAAAAAAAAACAAGCTCGGTTTCGTTCAAGGATCACTTCTCATTCCAAAAGAGCAAGGTGACATTCCTCATTGGGAACGTTGTAATGATCTGGTAAGTAGTTGGATTTTGAATTATGTCTCTCCGGACATTTGTCCGAGTATCTTGTACGGTGACACGCATTATTGATCAACAAAATCAAGATCGTTCTATGGAGTTCTTGCAGGGACTTCATGATAATTTCTCGGCTATTCGCAGCCAAATTCTCTTGCTGGAGCCTTTTCCCACGGTTCAACGCACTTATAATCTAGTGCGTCAGGAAGAAAAGCAACAAGAAATCAATATTCGACCAAATCCTGTTGTCAATTCTGCTGCTCTTCACACTTTTTAACCATCACACCTACCACCGGTAAAGCGACAACGCCCTTTTTGTGATCATTGCAATAAGCATGGACACACTCTCGCAACATGTTACCAGGTTCATGGATATCCCGACAAGGGAAAGAGATCAGCCCCATCTCTGGCCGCTCCCGTTGTTTTACCGCCGCCATTGAAAACCGAAGAGTACAACAAAATCTTGGCATTTTTGGCTAAAAAGGAATCTGATAGACTGTCCGCGCACCTTGCAGGTAAAGTCTTAACTTTTTCTTTTCCTTTATAAATTATTGATTCTGGAGCCACAAATCATATATGCACGACATTATCTTTACTTTCATCATATACTTCCGTTTAAAATAATTATCCGTTCAAATACCTGATGGCTCTCTAGCGCTTGTGACACACATAGGCACTATTCATTATTCTCTAAAAATTATACTTCAGAATGTTTTCTGTATTCCATCATTTGAATTTAATTTGCTTTCGGTTTCGCAATTAACAAAGTCAAGTAATTGTGATGTCATTTTCTCCAAATATTATTGTGTTTTTCAGGTTTGAGCAACGAAACGACGAATGGTTGGGGTAATGCTCGTGATGGACTTTTGTACCTTGCTGAAGCTTCGCTTTTAAATTCTGCATTTTCTTTTAAGACATGTAATAAGTTTGATGTATGGCATTCTAGACTTGGCCACCCATCAACATCTCGTTTTCAGTTTATTCTTAAGAATTTTCTTAATGTTAGTATTTCTTCTAAAAGTTTTGTTTGCGATGTATGCCAACGGGCTAAACAATCACATCTTTCTTTTCCAAAAAGTACTACATGTTCTTCTCATTCTTTTCAATTGATCCATGTTGATATATGGGGTGCGTTTTCTATACCTTCACATAATGCTTCTCGTTATTTCTTAACTATTGTCGATGATTACTCTCGTTGCACTTGGGTTTATTTAATGAAAGCTAAATTTGAAACTTTTCATATGCTAACCCATTTTTTTAATCAAATCAATCGGCAATTCAACACAAGCATCTCAAATATCCAATATGGAAGTGGAGGAGTTTTTCTTCCTCAATTACAAACAATTCGTTCTGATAATGGAACTGAGTTCCTTTCCAAACAAGTGCAATCTTGGTTCCATGACAATGGAATTATTCACCAACGTAGTTGTGTTGGAACTCCTCAACAAAATGGAATTGTTGAAAGAAAACATCGACATCCCCTTGATGTTGCTCGAGCTTTACGTTTTCAAGCCAATCTACCTCTATCTTTTTTGGGCGAGTGTGTTCTCACTGCGGCTTATCTTATAAACAAACTTTCCACGCCAGTGCTTCAATACCAATCACCTCATCAAATTTTACTTGACACTACTCCATCATATTCTTCTTTACGGGTTTTCGGTTGCCTATGTTTTGCAAAAAATATGCACATCCAACATAAATTTGATGAAAGGGTTAAACATAAATTTTTTGTTGGTTACCCTTTTGGACATAAAGGATATCGCATCTATGACATGAAAACGATGTGTATACGTTTACCGTGATGTCATTTTCATGAGTCTACATTTCCCTATCGTGATATTCCGTCCTCATCACATAGTTAATCTATCTCTATTGCGCCACTTAATGTCGATGATGACATTATTAATCATATCACTCCTGCATTAAATAATCCATCTTCTGACTCCGAGACTCCGAATCCAATCATGGATAATTCATCGAAAAATGATATATCACTTTCGGAGCCGGTTGTTACTTTTCCATCCTCATCTAGAGATGCGGCTCAAAGTAATGAAGATAATCACTCATTACCCACGCCTCCATCTCCACGTCGTGTTCGCCGTCCGCCTCTGTATCTCAATGACTACATATGTAATCATGTTTCATTTTCTACTAATTTTCCTTTAATGGATTATTTTTCTTTGTCACGTTTTAACGACACTCATCGCGTTTTTCTCTCTACTGTCATGCACAATGAAGAACCAAAATCTTATTCTCAATCCATGAAATCCGTCAAATGGCGGGAGGCTATGGCTAGTGAAATCAATGCCCTTGAAACCAACAAAACTTAGTCTCTTTGCTCGCTTCCACCGAACAAAATACCTATCGGGTGTAAATGGGTGTACAAAATTAAATATCGATCTGACGGTACAATTGAACGCTATAAAGCACGTCTCGTTGCCAAAGACTACACTCAAATTGAAGGCATCGATTAGCACGATACATTTGCACCAGTTGCTAAACTTGTCACTGTGCGACTTCTCCTTTCTATTGCAGCTATTAAAAATTGGTCACTTCATCAACTTGACGTCAATAATGCATTCCTCCAGGGAAATCTTGATGAAGTTTCGCGATCCTAGAAAGGAATTTTCTTATGTCAGTGAAAATATGTTCTTGACATTTTATCTGATTTTGGTATGACGGGCTCAAGAGCATCTTATTCTCCTATGGAACAACGTCTTCAATTAAAACCAACAGATGGGACTCCTCTTTCGGATCCAGCTATTTATCGTCGTCTCATAGGACGCCTCCTTTATCTAACAGTAATGCGGCCTGATATTCAATATGTCGTCAATACTCTTAGCCAGTTCATGCAGAATCCTCATTCTTCTCACCTCGATGCAGCCCACCGTATACTACGATATTTAAAAAGAACCGTAGGTAAAGGTCTTATGCTTCATGCATCTAGTACTCTCTCTTTAGTCGGATATGCCGACTCTGATTGGGCCGGTTGCCCGACAACCCGTCGCTCCACCACGGGTTACTTTGTCATGCTTGGCTCAAGTCCCGTTTCTTGGAAAACAAAGAAACAACCCACTATATCTCGTTACTCTGCTGAAGCTGAATATCGTTCTCTAGCCGCACTTACGTCTGAATTACAATGGTTGTGTTATCTTCTCAACGATCTTGGTTTCCCGATTACACAACCTATATCCGTACATTATGATAGTCAAGTTGTTATTCATATTGCTTCAAATCCCGTATTTCATGAGCGCACCAAACATATTGAACTTGATTGTCATTTTGTCCGCGAAAAAATTCAATCAGGTCTTATAACACCGTCATTCATACGTTCGCACGATCAATTGGCCGATATCTTCACCAAACCACTGGGTGTAGACACGTTTCATCGGCTTCTTTGCAAGTTGGGTGTTCACGACATCTCTTTCCCACCTCCAACTTGAATGGGGGTATTGAGAAAATCGATATATTCATATCCCACAATTAGTGGCAATTAACACATGATTATTCTATTGGTGTTATTACGATTGATTATGTTATAGCTGTAGCAAATATTCATTATTTATTGATATATATAGCCATATATTATATTTGATTTCCTTTTGTAAATGCTCAGTACGAGCTTTAATGTAAATGCTCTTGTATATATACCAATTCATGAAGTGAATAAAGTAAGGTGGTTTATTATTTCATAATCTATATGGAGTTTAATCGTTAATATACATGTGTATTAAATGCTCTTGTATATATACCAATTCATGAAGTGAATAAAGTAAGGTGGTTTATTATTTCATAATGTATATGGAGTTTAATCGTTAATATACATTATACACGTGCTCCTCGTGTAACAAACCTTAACGGGAGATGGACGGAACTAAATTTCGATAATGTTTTGTGGCATTTCATAGACTCCTATAATTTTAATTTTTAAAACCCAAATTGACTGATATTCATCGTTTTGGACTTTAAATTTTATATACACTATAATTTATTTTTTGACAAAAATTAATCAATTTTTTAAAAATTAAATATTACTAATTGCCAATTTAAAAAGACTAATATATTTCACATTACATTTAGATAGTTGCATTGATTTTTTTTTTTTCAATAAAAATTTTACTGTGAAGCGATGAGTCTTGCTCGTTTTGCCACAGTCAATCTATTATCAGGGCAATAAATATCCAACACACTTTAATTAATATATTAAAGCCAGGAATTCTTGCAAGAATCAAAAAACTTAAATAAGATATCTTAGCCGATAGAAAGTGAAAATGAAAAACAATAATGTGACAAAAGTTAAAGAAACATTAGGTCAAGATAATATAATTTAGTAGACAAAATGATCCAAAAAATATATTCACTTGTTTTGCTATCAATAGTGAATATAGAGAAGGTCCAAATAGGATAAGCCCAACTCCAGTATCCTATAAAATTGGTAACAATCAATTATTTAGTTTTTTCTAATATTCTAATCTATAAAAGTATACAAAGTTTATGAGATGAGAATATGGGATTAAAAGAAGAAGAAAAAAGATTTGGAATCCACAATTTTAAATTCCTAGAATCTTCACCTCAATCCAAAGGCAAAAGAATAATTGAACCAATCCAACATAATATAATAAATATGCAATGGAATCATAAAGTATCTTACTTGTACAACTTGGAAATAGTAAGTATTACATCATCAAAAATAAGACACTAAAAAGCTATATATGACCCTCTTATCGACATACCTAATTTTGAAATTGCTTCCCAGCCTCACAACCTTATATTGTATAATAAAAAAATACCGATATTTTATACATATTTATTTTGTGTATGGGGTAACATTGAATTAGATTACTTAAAATATTATATATATATATATATATATATATATATATATATTACACTAGAAGAAAAAAAAAATTCAAGAGGAGTTAAGAGAAGAAGAAAAAGGAAATCTAAGAAAGAATGAGATAAGAAAAGGTTCCATATAAAGCTTTGGTCTAATTATTTGGACCTAATTTTTTTCTAGGATTTCCACTACAACTACTAATCATGGAAAGAAGTAGTTGGATTAATATATATATATATATATATATATATATATATGAGATTTGTTTCAAAGTACCCCACTATATTTCATTATCATCATTGTCATCAGGTTAGTGAGATTGGCTTATTGCCTTGTGGAGGCAAAAACCTACTATCTTTCTCATCTTGATGTAACACACATATATATATAAGGGATGAGTTTTTGTGATGTTTGTCCTATCACAGGGTTAACTAATTGGGTTTTTTTTTTAATTATGGTACGTTGTCAAGATCATTGATAAACTATTAGTCCGATATGCTATATATACTTCAATTAGGAAATTGATTATAGTTTTGACTCCTATATACTAATATTTATAATTATTTACCATAAAAATGGAAAGTGTTAATGTCGAAGAAACAAGTCGTAATCTGCCATGTAAATTAAATTTGTTGATTTTTAACTATATCAAGCAGACCAAAAAAAAAAAAAAAAAAGGAAATGCAAAGCCTAAATGAAACCTAGGGTTAATTTATGGTATAAACTATAAATTATAGTCTATAAAATACCTATTTTTAAACATAACTCTATATGTGCATGGTGACTATACTTAAATTATTGATTTCATAGATGGTATTACAAGGATATTTTTTTCAATCAAAATGAGCGTGAAAATCATTAAAAAAATTTAATGTCAATTTATTGATGATAAAATTCTTTATCGTCTTATTATGTGATGATTAATTTATTTGTATTAGTGTATATTTACTCTAAAGACTAAAACATCACAAATAGACTTAGTTTAGTTCGTATATTTTCCAAGAATATGACACTCAAATAGAAAATTAACATAAGATAAACTTATTATTTGCATTTAATTTGCCAAAGGAATTAATAATTACAATTTATTATTAATTAAACCACAAAAAATATAATTGAACAGTAACTTGATATGCCATTTTTCCTAACTAGTAGTTGATTGGTCAAAGTACAAAGTGGGCATTAAATTATTCAAAAATGATGGCATTCTCACGTTCTTGCTACTAATAATCTTCCAAATTATTAATGACCCTATTTCCCATTTAGAATAATTAAAAATACAAAGAATAAAAAAAAATGCAATATTGTTTTCCACATGCTCTTTCCATGGTTGCAAATTGAATCAAACTTAACTAGTAATTAGCATAAGATTATGAAGATGCACTAACATCAACCACACGTTATGCCTAAGTACCCCACCAATATTGATATATTAATGTGCATAGAAAAAAGTATTACTATATAATGAGCATATGAAATATGTGTATATTTCTTTCAGACAATATTAAATATTGATTGAAAAGAGAAAAAAAAATGGAAGTGATAAACTTCACCGTTGTCTAATTTTGTAAAAATGGGATTTTGAAATCCAAATTTTATTGAAAGAAAAATCCAAGATCAGATTTAATACTCTTATTTTTTATTCTATAAAAAATAAGAGTATTAATTTCATATTTAATAAAGATTATACATTTTCATTTGGATCCCGAGGCGACGGTCCAGATAAAAAACATCACGATCATTATAATCGGAAACGGCGATTTTCATTAGTCCGGGTTATGAAGATTCAATAACATGAACCACAAAGTCCATTCTCTTTCTTCACAAATTGTGCCTATATCTAGAGCTGCACATCGCGACGTCGCGATGAGTCGCGACCAAATCGTGAAAATCACCAAATTCAAAGTCGCGATGCGTCGCGAGTGGACAGGTCGCAATGAGCCTCGGTGGCGCGCTCCCATTGGACGAGACCAATTCTCTCACACTGTTGCTCCGCGTCGCGATGAGTCGCGATTCTCGCCAGTTAGTCACGATTAATCGCGACCAAGAAAAAACGATCGCGACGCGCCACGATGCAAGTTCACGATTTATTTGTGCAGCTCTACCTATATCCCTACCGAATTGAATACTAGTAGAAAAAAGGGTTAGCAAGTTAATGAGCATTTAAAATGTTTGTTAGCTTAATGATAAGAAACAAAAAAGGAGAGTGACATAAGAAAGCAAAGATAAGACAACTAAGACAGCACTAAGGATTGTCTAGCAAATAGAAAAGGCTGTGTCCCATGTGCACACTTGGGCTGGGCCCATCACTTTCTTCTGTGCTTATCATCCGTACCTCTACAAAATCTCACCTTTCACTTTTATTTTTTAAATTTTTAAATTTTACCTTTTTCTTGTTTTTTATTAGCAATTGGTAAAAGAAAACAACTTTAATTTTGTTTGAAAAGTCGTTTCTATTTTTTAACTTTATTTTTGTATAGGTACATTAATTTAGTGTTTTGTGTAAAAATAAATTATTTATAATAAAAAAAAGTTGAGAGTTATTTTCGATTTGGTCGTATTTATATAATCACATAAAGAACAAATTCTCAAATTTAAATTTGTCAGAGACTTAGAGTAACATGATTGGTACATTCAAATATAGTATTATGTCTTCAAAGTGATAGTTTTTTTTTTTTTTTAAAGAACTTCAAGGTGATAGTTCAACATGAAATTATCCCTAGGTGAAGCCAATAACAGCTAATATTTAGTATGTTTTTAGGTGCTAGGGGTTTATAAGTTGTTTACACATTAAAAATATATTTTACTCATATTTTTAGTAGTTTACTTATCCACAAATATCCTTCGTATAAATCTCAATCTATTTTAGCTTCTTTTAAGTCTCCAAGTATACTCCATATATATTTTAATATCCAAATTAAATATATGTATTTTTTTAGTGGTGATACAATTGACATAGGTTATAAGACGTATCGAAAATAACATTATCGGCCGATATAACATGATATATTTACAGTACAAATTTAACAGATCATGATAACCTTCACGCACACTTTTTTAATTACCACACGAGCAACCTCAAATTTACTTAAGACTTATATCCAAGACGCCACTTAGAAAACAATGAGAGGCAAGGGTTGCTTTTAATTGGGGTGGTTTCATTGAGCAAGTGGTTTCCATAAGAGGACAAGTAATATATAGAGATAATTCAATTAGTTTGGTTATTAGTTGGTATTATAATTAATGCAAAGCTTAATGATAAGATTCAACGTGCTTTCATGTGAATCAACATTTTTAATTTGGCACATGTTTTTATCTAAACACAACTTTAAAAGTGGTGGCAAAAGTACCTCCGTATACCCAAAGTTTAAAAGTGGTGGCAAAAATACCCAAAGTTATATTTGGGGAGTTGACTACTCCATTCTCGTAACGCAGTTAACTTACCCGTTAGCTCAGGCCATGTGGACAACGTGGGTTGCTGACATGAAAATTTTTTGCCACGTGGACGAGCCCAATTAGGGGTTTAATTCATTGTTTTGTCATAAACGAGGCTAATGTGGACTCATCCACGTGGCAAAAAATTACTATGTCAGCAACCCACGTTTGTCCACGTGGCCAGAGTCAGCAGGTAAGTTAACTGCGTAATGAGAATGGAGTGATCAACGTCCCAAATGTGACTTTAGGTGCTTTTGCCACCACTTTTAGACTTTAGGTACACAAGAGGTTCTTTGATTAAACTTTGGGTATTTTCACCGTCATTAACCCAATTAATAATGAAAAAGTTTATGCCTCTATGGTATCAAACAAAAAACTAAATATGCTGCCGTGCATTTCATGGTAAAACATGTCGTTTTTGACCCTATCATAAGGTTATATTCCACGTGTCATTGGAATTTATTCATAATAAATTACCAATAAATGTTCTAATAAATGTGAAGTGTAATGATTTATGTGGAGGTGAGTGTGAGAATATAGAAAGTCCCACATTGGTTATATACAAAGATTTTGTGCAATATATAAGCAAAACATTAATGAGGTGAGCTCAACAAGTGGCATAGTGATAAGTAGGGTTGTAACTGTTGCTTGTAAAGGGTCGATACTTTCTCAAAGTAACTGTGTCTGGGTCTTTATAATTTCGTTACCAAAACAGAATCGTAATTCAGTTATCTATATCATTTTACTCTCTGAAAAATACTTCCAGAAACGTGTTTTTGCTTACGGTCGGAACTTCGCTTCGTCTTGCGATTTTCTGGCCGAAGGCTTGTCTTATCCTGGGCCATTAAGAGGCTTCACTTCACTTTGGAATTACCTGATTCTGAATTTGTCAGGACAACCAATCAGTCACTATTTTTTTTTTTTTGAGAGGCTACAATTTAACTAGGTCCACATAATTAAAATAAATAATATTTTTTTTCTTCTCATGGGCATTTAAATTTTAAACTATAGTACATCACATTTAATCCGAAAGGACATTATGAATTGAACATTTTATGTTCGAGTTTTGTTGTATAAAGTAAAAGTTAAATTTAAATCAATTGGCTAACGTGTCACGTGTAGGCTGTTGCATGGGCAATTGTTCAGGGCGATTTTCACCACCTTCTTTCAGTCACAAAGATAATCACAAAGAACAAGATAATAATAATGAACAGTGAATATCTTTGATTTATTATGTTTCCGACGAGGGCTCGGTTTCTTCCGTTGAATAGCTGGACAGTTGAAGGATGAAGTTACAATCAACTTTCTCTATTTCTAAGGCCTTTTTCTTCCAGGATCCTCCTTCCTTCCTTTTGAGGCTTAATTTGTCTTTTATAGAGCTTACATTTGCCTTCTTACGTCTTTCCCGCCTTTTGTCGCATCCAATCACTAGCTTCTCTAGGAGTGATTTGAGGAAAGCATGGTTAACCCATGCTTTGCGTCATTCTAGGGCAGTTGGCCAGAGTGGGTAGGTGGGATCGGCATGGGCGTCATTAAATGCACATCTCGTCAGTTGTCATTCGGCTCTGCACGCCTCGTTGTCGATGCCTCTCGTCGAGGCGTGATAGAGCATTTTATCGCAGTTCGCTTTTACACTAGTCAGACTTCGTCGCGGATTGAAACTCTTCGAGGATGTTCCTTGGTTGACCATCGGTCAACGAACCTCCTCGCCTTCATCTTATGTCATTTTTGGGACAAAACGACACGAGTTGTGTTAGGGATAGATTTGACGAAATCCGACCTTAACAGTTAGTCCCCCATTTTATCAAGTGTATACACTTGGTAAAATGAAACATAACTTCTCGGCGATCAGTAAAGGATATTTGCGAATCTTGTCGACCACTTTAGTTGACGCGGTTGGCCCGAGAAACTTTGTCAGAGAACCTTATCATAGTCTGTTGATCGGTGGATTCCGTTCGGGAAGCTGATGCAGAATCTTGCTGAGTTGTAACTGGTTTCGTTGGGTGAAGCATCTTTCTTATGGCTGTGAGCTTCTCTTGGCGGCAAGCTCTTTGCGTCGATGAGCTAGCTTATAGTGACAAACTCATTGCAGCGATGAACTTCTTCCAGCGGTGATCTTCCCTTTGGCTACAAGCTCCTCGCGATGACGAGCTCGCTTATAGCGACGAACTCCTCGCAGCGATGAACTTCTTCCAGCGATGATCTTCTTCGACAAGCTCCTCGCGACAGCAAGCTCGCTTATAGCGACAAACTCTTTGCAGCGATGAACTTCTTCCAGCGATGGTCTCCTCGCGATGACGCTGCCCATGTCACGGATACAATAATCTTTGCCTTGCTCATGACTAACTCTTTCTTCACATTGCTTTTCTTCACTGCTCCTCGAAGTTGACGATCGCTTTGTCGGTTCCTTGTGTGGTTATGTCGCCGAGCTATTTCTTCTCCTTATCGTGCTTCCTTTATCCCTCTCGCTGTGTGTTGTTCTCAGGTTCTTCTTCGAAAGTTGGCGTGGTTCCCTGGTCATGAGCCAGAGTACTCGGTCGTCATAGAAGACCTCGTTGGCAACGTCATTCGCTGATGGGAGCTGATGCGGCCCAGGCATCGTTGATTTTTCATCGAGAGGCTTTCCTTGATTATTTAAGCTTTGCAAACACTGTAATATATACTTCAAAGATAAAAGTGTAAATATACTTTGTAAATGTAAGACATATTTTAGAAATATGAACATACAAATCTGCTTGTACTTTGAAAATTGCAAACTATTGAGATGTATGGATATAGGGCTCCCCTTGTTTTGGCTACGTCATGACGGGCGGCGACGATAGATAAGACTTCAGCGCTTGAAAAGCCTCCTCGAACTTCTCGGTCCATTCGAATTTCTTATTCTTCCTCAACAGGTCGTAGAAGAGGAGAGTCTTGTCGGCCGACCGTGAGATGAATCGGTTCAGGGCGGCGATCCTCCCAGTCAATCTCTGAATCTCTCGCTGATTTCGGGGCGCGGCCATGCTCTTGATTGCCTCGATCTGCTCGGGGTCGGCTTTGATTCCTCACCGAGTAACCATATGGCCCAAGAACTTCCCTGAGGACATGCCGAACGTGCACTTAGTGGGATTCAGCTTCATCTTATGCTGGTTTAGAAATTTGAAACATTCCTCCAGGTGCTCGATGTGCGCCGCCGCCTTTAGGGATTTGACGACCATATCGTCGATGTATACCTCCATGCTTTTCCCGATCTGCTTTTGAAACATCTTTGTTACAAGCCTCTGGTAGGTTGCTCCGGAATTTTTCAACCCGAATGGCATGACTTTGTAACAGTATGTGCCCCTCTCGCTAATGAAAGCAGTCTTTTCCTCGTCATCCGGGTGCATCCTTATTTGGTGGTATCCGGAGTAAGCGTCCATAACGCTGAGAAGTTCGTAGCCATGGGTAGCCTCGACGAGGCGATCTATATGTGGCATCGGGAAGCTGTCTTTGGGACAGGCTTGGTTGAGGTCGGTGAAGTACACGCATACTCGCCACTTACCGTTCTTCTTCTTCACGACGACGGTGTTAGCCAACTACTCGGGATACATCACTTCTCGAATGGTACCCATCGAGAGCAGCTTATCCACCTCGTCGTTGATGATCTTATTCCTATCGGGGGTCATCTTTCTCCTCTTTTGTATGACGGGCTTGTGCCTTGGATCGGTGTTAAGGCGATGAGCTGTCACTGATGGGTCGATCCCCGGCATGTCTTCGTGAGACCAGGCGAAACTTCCCCGATTCCTTTTTAGGAAATCGACTAGTTGGGCCTTGATCTCTGAGTCAAGCTCCACGCCTACACCGACGGTCCGAGTGGGATCAGACTCGTCGATACAGATTCGCTCTACCACTTCGAGCTGCGACCCTCCTTTTCTCTCTTCGGCACTTTGTGCCTCGACGTCTTCCGTACTAAGTATCTTGGCGGTCTCGGCATTATCTTTCCTCCGCCCCTTCTTCCGCCCTGAGGTCCTCGGAGCGGGCGTAGCTAATTGCTATAAACCGGCTGGCTCTCCTTTCTCCACCTGCTCGATCCCCTTTTCATTGGCCATTGATCTATGGTGCATCATGTAGCAGACCCGTTAGGCGTCTCTGCTTCCTTTAAGCTCTTCAATTTCCCCTTCCTTCTTGCCCGGGAATTTTATGCACTAATGGTACGTCGATGGGATGGCTCTCATAGAGTGGATCCAAGGTCTTCCTAGGATCACGTTGAAGTGCGACGGAACGTTTAACACCATAAACTCTGTCATCCGGTTGACGCTCCTCGCGCAGACCGGGAGATAGACTGTCCCCATCGAGACGGCGACATACCCGTTAAAACCTGACACCTTGCGAGGGTGTCCTCCGATCATGAGTTCTTCTATGCCCATCTTCATCAAGCATTCATAGAAAAGGACGTCGACCGAACTCCCATTATCAACAAGAATACGACAAACCTCGCAGCCACCGATGTTGAGCTCGAGGACCAGAGCATCGTCGTGCATATCAACACAATTCTCGTTCTCCACGAACTATATCCTCGCGCCAGAGCCAGCCATAGTTACATCTCTTCGGCCGTACTCTCGCCCTCTTTGCTGATAGGCCTTGATGTTGTTGACTGAATCTTTGCAGAACCGCGATCCGCCCATAATCAGCTCGATTCTCGTTCTTGAAGCCGAGCATTTTTCTTCGATGCGCTCCACAACTGATGGCTCGGCCTCGAGATTTCTCTTTGCTCCGCCTTGATTGTTCCCTTCGTCGTGCGCCGGGCATCCTCGCCGGCTCTACCATGCCCGATTACCATTACTCCATGGCTCGGGAGGGTTGTACGTGAGGTCTTTGACCTCCCCCTGCGCGTACCTCCTTTGGAGCTCCCTCTTTAGCATGGCAAAATGTTCGGTGGAATGGCCATTGTATTTATGGTAAGTGCAGAACTTACTCATATCCTTTGGCCAATGCCTTCTCTCGAAACTCCCTCGGCCTCCCGAGAATCCCCTTCGCCCTTCGGTGAATCCTCCTCGGCCTATGGAGAATCCTCCCCGGCTTCCCGAGAATTTTCCTTGGTCGTCGAAGAGGCCTCCTCGTTGCTGACCTTCTCGCTCCTGGTTCCCTCGACCATCAGAAAAGTTTCCTCGCGATTGATTTCCCTGACCGTCGTCGCGGCCTCTTTTCTCGTCTACCTGGTAGACTCCTCGCTTCGGGACTTCCCGAGCTCGTCGCTCATTGGAATTTCCTTGGTCTTCTCCTCCTCCTTTCGTTCTAGACGACGGAATGTCTCTTCCGTCTCTATTTTCCCTTTTCTCGTGCTGCTTTCCCCTGCTTCCACCTTCGTGAATCTTCTTCTGGGCTAGCGTCTCTTCCTCTATCTCCATGAAGAGAGTCCCTCTGTGGAGTGCGTCCTCGATCGTCGATGGACGCATTTTTATCAAATCCTCGCGGAAAGGGGCAAAGTACCACAGTCCGTGCTTCAGCGCCTGGATTGCGACGACGTCATCGAGCCCCGGAACTCTGACCATGATGTCTTTGAATCTTCCGACGTATTGGCAGAGGGTTTCTTCTCATCCCTGTGAGAGATTCCACAAGGTTGTGACGGTCGCCTCATTCTGTACGTACATTGAGTAGTGCCGCAAAAAACGTGCGACGAGCTCATCGGAGTCGCCGATGGATTGCGGTGGCAGCTTTGCGAACCAATCGCTTGCTGGACCTTGCAAGCTTACGATGCAGAGATGACACAGAATAGCTTCCAGCTTTGCTTCCTCGCCACCTAAACGCTCCGTTGCGATCCGGAAAGACTTCACGTGGGTGTTCGGATCTGATGTCCCTTTATATTGCGAGAGCCTGACCTTCGGCAACTCTCCTAGCTCCACGCTGCGAATCTTTGCCGAGAAAGGAATGATTCTAGCCTCCTTGACCAATCTGTCGATCTCAGGTGCCGCGCTCGTCGCCCTGTGCACCTGCGAGGCTACATGTCCCATCTTTGCCTCCATGCTCGAAGACATTTCCCTCATCGCTCTCCGGACCTCCTCCTAGACTGTCTCCGCTATGGTGGTTGCCAAGCCCCCTTGCGGGTTCGTCGTGGTCACCGGTGTTACACCGGCGGCGTTGAAGAGATCTCGGTTGATTGGTGGCGCTTGCGGCGTCAGGTTCCCTTGCTCTATTTCGGCTGTGGTTCTTCCTTCTCCTCGAGCCGAAGATCCTGCGATTGTGCTCTCCGGACCTTCCCTTCTTTGGCTCGCAATCGCGCGATCCAGGAGAGCGGCGAGTTGCCCGTTCCTCTCTTCCTGTTCTTCCGCTTTCCTGGCCGCCTCCTCGGCCATCCTCGTCGCTTCTGTCGCTTTTGTCGTGGCTTCGGCCAACTGCCGCTGAAGTCTCTCCATAGCTGGGACCTCGTCCCCTTCGTTGCTGATGATGGTGTCGCTTGATGACATCTCGCTCCTTCAAAATCCTGGCTGTGAGATAGAAAGAAAACAAAGCCCCCTCGGTGGGCGCCAAACTGTTGAGGGCGATTTTCACCACCCTCTTTCAGTCACAAAGATAATCACAAAGAACAAGATAATAACAATGAACAGTGAATATCTCTGATTTATTATGTTTCCGACGAGGGCTCGGTTTCTTCCGTTGAATAGCTGGATAGTTGAAGGATGAAGTTACAATCAACTTTCTCTATTTCTAAGGCATTTTTCTTCTAGGATCCTCCTTCCTTCCTTTTGAGGCTTAATTTGCCTTTTATAGAGCTTATATTTTCCTTCTTACGTCTTTCCCGCCCTTTGTCGCATCCAATCACTAGCTTCTCTAGGAGTGATTTGAGGAAAGCATGGTTAACCCATGCTTTGCGTCATTCTAGGGCAGTTGGCCAGGGTGTGTAGGTGGGATCGGCAAGGGCGTCATTAAATGCACATCTCATCAGTTGTCATTCAGCTCTGCACACCTCGTTGTCGATGCCTCTCGTCGAGGCGTGATGGAGCATTTCATCGCAGTTCGCTTTTACACTAGTCAGACTTCGTCACGGATTGAACCTCTTCGAGGATGTTCCTTAGTTTACCATCGGTCAACGAACCTCCTCGCCCTCATCTTACGTCGTTTTTGGGACAAAACGACACGAGTTGTGTTAGGGATTGATTTGACGAAATCCGACCTTAACAGCAATGAGGCTCCAAAAGTTCCTAAGTTAATTAAACAAAATCCGGTTCATTTGAGAAAGAAAGAAAGAAAAAATAACCGTTTCTAGCTTCTATTGATTTTCTATCGTAATTAACAATAGATGAATAATGATAATAATTTAGAACCGCAATTGAAAATGATTTCTATTTATTTTTTGTTCCTTCATTCGATATATTCATTTCTGAACATCTAAAAACTATTGAAATCAAGGACGATCATTTGAAATTTTTTAAAAATATTAAAAACTTACTATAGTTTTAAATTTTTGTACCAATTTGTTTCACGGTTAATTATATGATTATTACAAAATTTATTGACTATAGGTGATTATGACAAAATTAGAGCATGGTGTTATTTTTTATACTTTTTTAAGTGCACAATAGATTGATTAGATCAAACAAAAATATTCGGTCCTTATAAACTATAACTACATATATATAATATACATATAATTTGTGCATGTATAACGTAGTAAATTAATATAATGTTTCAGGATTATTATTTGTAATTATAAAATAAAAATATAAACAAGTCCATTATATCATTATATGTCACGGAAGCACTTCCTATACAATACAAAGATATTTCGAAGGTCGTTTGTCTGATTGAAGAACTATGTTTCGATAATTTATTTATGAGAAGATACTCTAACATAAAGCATATAGTTTACAATGTAACATTTTTATATTTAGTTTCATATGTTTTGATAAAGACAAAACCCAATCGATTTTTATGTCTTATGCTTAGAAATAATCAAGAATCTCCTTTCATATATTGTATTATTTTACTTTTGAGTTTTGAGTAATGGAGTGTCCAAATATTCGTATTGTTAAAATCTAGTGATAATACGCTTGCCGATAGCTCGGTTTTTTCCTGCGACCAAACCGATATGATCACCTTTTTTCATTGAAAAGTATTTAAATTTTGGATAGAAAAACTTGAATTTCTAATCTTTTTGCCCAAAAAAAAAAATATCCTATATAATCTTGACTTGTAAGTAAACTTTATGATTAATTTTCTTAAATATAATTATGTTGCAAAATACTCGTCGATTATCAAATTTATTAAAATCCAATCGACAAAATCAATTATCAGTTTTTAAAATCCTAAAATTTACTTATCGTCTTATCACAAATATCTTTATCTATTTTGAAAATAAACTATCTTGCAATCTTTTCAATGGTGTCATTTTGGCATAAAAAGTTTGAAAAAGTTCATGGCATGCATAGTGTTATCTATCAACTTGTCTATGTAAAAGGGCCCACTAGTAACAAAGGTTGGTGACAGTCAAAATCAATCTGATTTCAAAAATTTATAGTTAATAACTTAATATATACTTATAAATTATAACATAATCTTATAATCGATACATACATATATATATATATATATATAAATATATATATGTATTGAACTATTGATAACTAGGTTGTTTTGCCGATAAATTGGTTGTCATTTTCGAGGATTATCGACGATTTTTTAGGATTATCGATGAAATACTGCTAAAAAATTATAGCTTATCGTCACCGACACATATCTAAGATTATCGACGGATTATTGATGGAAAACTGCTAAAATAGTTTAAGAATATATCTATTAAGTTTTACATATAGTGTTGAGTGTTGACAAAAATTAAATATACCAAAAATAAAATCATGTCATACTCAAACATATGTAAATAAAATATAGTCTCACAAAGACACAAACACTAATACAAACATATATGTCATATCGTAGGCTATTTGGCTTAGTGGAGAACTCTAACATGAATCAAATAGAAATGACTGAAAATTGATACTACGCATTTGTTTGGATTTGAAAAGTCTCACATGGAAATCCAAGCAATTAATAAATAACAATTATAGAAAAAACAATAACATTATTAATATATAAATAACAATTTACATGTCTAAATCCAAGCAACTTAACATACATACTTTTGCCTTTAAACTAAGATAACATGTGTACGATTTTTATTCTTGAAAAGTATGTATTTTTTAATTTTACATTGTCTTCTAACTCATGTTAAAATGACACTATTTAGTGTGGAAAATTTGCGGATGCGATGACCATTGGCAAGCGAACTTTGAAATTTTCATCAAAGTGGTGACTGTATGAGATATATGATGACTGTAATGTCGTGTATTAATTGAAAAATCCAAACAATAGTAATAAAATTAAAATTAAAGTAGTCACGCTTTGAATCTTATTCTTGAAACACCTACAACAGTGAAGTTAGGTATTTGATTGGCAATACTCTTTGTTGGCCACCATCTCCGGCTGCCGGCTATCTCGGGTGCAGACTGTATGCGTCCATAAACCCGTCAACTTTTTTATTTATTTTATATATAACATATTAATTAAATTCCAATTTTTTAAAAATAAAATTATATAAAAAGTAGAAACTGATTGTAAGAGGCGAACTTATGATACACATTTGAAGGGATCAAGTATTGCAGTGCTAAAAAAAATCATAGTAAGAAAAATAAGAAGAAAAAAATTGAGCGTAAAAAAGACAAAGATTAAAAAAAAAAAGTATTTTTTAACATTTTTAACAAAATAAATCTTCTTAAGATTATATATATTTCTTTTAAAAGTTGGAGGTTCTCCGTCCTTGTTATTAGGATTTGATGAGTGAATTTACTCACTTTATTCTTCTCATTTGGAACTGTGTCCCGTACCCAAACCCATCTTTGGCATCGCGCGGCGCGCCCACCGAAAAATCCGGACACCGGGGTCACTTAATCTTTCACTACCCACAAGCCACAACCATACATAGAAATTACAAATACACGCATATTAATATACATATACATTGTGTATGAATATAATGACATAGCACTTTATAATGACGTCAAATTTTATTTGGATTATATATTATATAGTTGTAAAGGCCAAAGGGAAGCAAGTCATGTCAGTATGTGTTTTTTTTTTCTCCTCTTCTCCATTAATGTTTCGGCTTTGTGGGGTTTACTGGTTTGGAGATCCAAGTTTAGTGTTCAAGTGAGTGTGTATTTTTGTACATCACAAAGTTAGGTATACATCAAGACGACCAATCAATTTTTTTATTTATTTTTTATTTTTTATGATAACATCATATAGCATGATGCTATGATAATGGAGTCTGTGGTTATTTGATTTCACGTGAACTAATGTTGTCTATAGATATGATATAAAATTTAATATTTTGATAATATATATTTTTTTCACATTCGACTAGATCCGAAATTTGAAAATCTTGGTTTCGAAAAATTAAAAAAAGGAATATCATAGTTTTAGAAGAAAACAAATTATCATCATAATCATAATATTTTAGTTCTGAATTTTCTGTTTTGTTTAGTATTCAACGGCTCATATCTATCCAACTCATACTATTTTCTGATTTTTGCTGGATTCGTAATTTTTTTAATCTAGAAAAATATGTATGCACACTAATGTTTCGGATTTTATCCAAAACTAATGTGAGATTTCAATATCTATATTCTGAGAAGGGTATTATCACAATTTGTAAGGTACTTTGTAATTTTGTAATATCTATGAATTATCACAAATATATATGTATGATCCCAACAATATTTTTGACTAGTTGTTTAAATAAAGGTCTAATAGTGCTTAAAGAAAATATTTCATTTATAAGCTTTTGTTGCTTTCCTAACTTTTTTCTGCTAGATAAATATCTACCTCCAATAAGATGAAATGAAAAGCTTTGATAATTACTCTTGTACTATTCATCCAAAAATCTAGATATATAGAGTAAAGTTGTTGGTCCAAGATATTTTGCTTACTTTCAAATCGATATCATTTCAAATGATGTTTCCATTAGCTTCTACAACAATTTTTATGACCTAAAAACCAGAAACTAAATAGTTAAATTACAAAATAAACTTGTTTGGATCGTTATTAAATAAATATAGATCTCTTTATAAAACACGTAAACGAAATATGATAACAGAAATAGTAACGCGGATATTTTAGACGATTTCTCATCTTTCAAAACGGAAAAGATCGAGCAGAAGAATTCTACATATACTAAGATGTAATAATAAATATGAACACATTCAAGCTTCCAATCTTAAACTTTCAAGTATCTACTTTATTTGCTCTTTTTGTGAAAAATAAATAAATAAATTGTGACACAATCACACAATTACTGACTTGTGATTGATTCACAGGTCACAATGTTTATAAAAACTAAAATATTATCGTCTCATATATATATATATATATATATATATATATATATATATATATTGTTTAAGAGTTTACTATTAAATTGTGAAAATAGATATGAATTGTTGACCAATCATAAATCCTAGTAGGGTTTGGTACGTAGTTTTTTTGTATTAATTTGGCATTTATATAAATATACGTACATAATTATTAATATTGATATATAAACTTTTAGGACACAATGACTCATCATCTCCTTGATAGATATGTCCCCAAATCGAGATGATAGTTTCAACTTTCAATTTGGTAAATCCAAATTTGGGTAATGGGATTCACATGAATTAAAGAAAGGGCGCAAGATTTTTTTAAATATTTAAAATTGAAAATATGTGAAAGATAAGAATTAAAGCAATATAATAGAAAAGAAGTCGACCTTTCAAACCGCGAATGGTCAACATTGCATAGCATGCTACGTTAATAAGCCCAAAAGCCATAATCCACACAACAAAAAATTCAAGTGTAAAATAAAATAAGCTTCTAGAAAAAAGAAAAAAAAAAACTCAAAAAGCATTGAGAAACGACGAATATCCAAAACTAAAAAAAATTTCTTCGAAATTAATGTGAGAAAGCGAAATTCAAGGCATATACTTGGGATTTTTCCCCATTTGGGCAGCACAAAATAGAACACATATGACATATCTAAGACAAGGGTTCATATTTTTATCCAATTTAGGACAAAATTAATATATATTTTGTATTTAGTGAGAAAGCAAATACTTTTGGTTGTTGAATTATATGCAATAAGTGATAAAATTCGGATGTTGTGAAGTATAGATGGCTAGTTTGGCACTTAATTAACTTAGGGATGTAAAAAAAAACCTTATTTTTTTATTATGAAATTAGAAAATACCCGATTTAAAAAAAGAAAATTACTTTTTTTTCTACACCTAGACTATAAAACTCAGGTTTCTGAATTTTGATTTCGAAAAGCAAATTTGTAGCTCATGTAAAATATAAAATGGCAATTACCATACAAATTTACCAATTAATATCTTATGGAATAATTTTTAAGCTTTATAAGATAAAGATTTTCATTTGAAGAATACCAATATCATTTATGTTAAAAGAATGAATCTTTCAATATTAATATTAAGTGATGTACATTAATAAAAATAACTTACTAAATTAAGACAAAAATTGTAATAATTAAAAAAGGAATAGTAGGGCCTTTAATATTTGCCTTTTAACATGATATCACTAGACACTAATCCTATGTAGATCTCACTATTCTTTAGAGAAAACGACTTGCTAGTAGCTTCTCTAATACATATTAGATATTTAGTAATTGGCATTTATCCAACTAGTCTTTCATTTTACGGAACACTATGCCACCGAATTTTACTTTGAAATAAAATAACTTCATAAAAAAAAAAAACTAGCATATTAAAATACCATGGAAACTCACACACTGCATAATCCATTTCCAAGCATTTTTCTTTGGTTTTATTAATTTCTTTTAATTTTACGGGATTTTTATCTTCTTCTTTTTTTCGGACAAAATGTCTTACTAGTTACTACTAATTTACTAATCAAAATACTCTCGAACAAATTACATTGAATATTTCATTAATTCAATTATACCGATCCTTTCAATAACAATAAATAATAAAATAAATTATTTATTACGCACAAATAAACATAATCCGAAATTCTTCACTGCTTTTCCGAAGCCGGGCATCACCTCCTAAAAGTTAAAACCAAAAAAATAATAAAATAATTCCTGAGGGCATTCCAGTCAAATTCTCGCTTCTTCCTTTTTTTTTCCCTTCATTTTCTTTTCTATTCTTCCAAACAGCCATTGATGAGAGTAGGGCCAAGCTCTCCCCCACTCTTCTTTCCCATCGGTGGTTGAGCTGAGCATTCATCAACGCCTTCTTCTTCTTCGCCGCGTCCAATCTCTTGGCTTTGCCTTGTCCTCACCGCCAAGAATCACCCTCTCAAATCAACCATCCCTTTCCAGATTCCCATAATCGATTCTCAAGAACAACCCACCAATTGCAAAACCCCAAAACTCAGCTTTCATCAGGCGAACAATCAAACATCTAATAATAGTACTAATCTTGATAATTTTTCCTGACCAAATGCAAAAAAAAATTGGCACCAATGATTATCATTTACAGAGAGCTCCTCTTCCCGGTGAAGGATTCAACGGAGTCGTCACTCCAAGGAAGCAAAAAAACCAGACCAGACCCAGAACAAAGAAAAGAGAATAAAACTCGATCTGTACACCGAACATGAAAACAAGAGCTAATTCGTCGTCGGCGATGGCGATTCCGATCTCGACGGCTTCACGGACGGCTTCACCGCTTCTCCAGCGGCGAATTCCCCGGCGGCGGCGGCGAGCTTCTCCTCCCGCCGCGGCTCGCAGGGGCACGGCAATGCGATGAACTTGGGCACTCTGTCGCCGGGCATGAGCACCGGCAAGCTCAGCCTCACGATCGCCTTCGCGTCCTGAGAAAACGAGTCGCCGTGAGTATATCGATCTCGAGCTTGTTATGCACGTACAGAAATGGAGATTCTTCTCGGGGTTTGGATTCGTACCTTGAGGTGGGTGTCCTTGGAGTTGCCCTGCTCGAGGTCGGCGTTGGCCTGGGCGTCCTCGAAGGATCGCCGGAGCGAGCGGAGCTTGTCCCAGTGGTAGCAGCAGGAGAAAATGCCGCTGAGGCTGAAGATGATGATGAGCAGCAGCGCCGTGCCCAGCGGGAACCCCAGCGACGGCCGGGATGCGTCCACGTGCGGCGGCGAGAAATCTGGGCTCTCCATTTGCGCGCTCGGAATTCCTGTTGTTGCTTGCTACTGTGGTCTCGCTCGCACCGGATAACTCTTCGAAATGGGGATGTGTGTGTGTGTCTGTGTGTGCGAGGGGATTTATAGGATGAGAGAGAAGGGGAGAGAGGAGAGAGAGAGTGACACGTGGGTACGTGATGGAAAGGTACACCGAAGGTACGGAACCAGGTGGGGCCCACTGGCTCGTCTGGCTGCTCTCTCTTTCTCTCGCAATGTCTCTACTTTTTGACGAACAAAGCTCGTTAGTGGAGGTTTTTTTTTTTTTTTTTGGAGTGTTGGGATTTTGGGACGTCACGTTCGACCGAAAGATTCTGAGGCGTGGTTATCTTCTCTGGTCGGTTTAGGGTTTTAATTAAGCGGTTTCATTTCGTACCGGCTTTTAGTGCCGGGAAATAATGCGATCGGTGATGCGGTTTTTTCGTACACCTTTTAAATTGTGAGAAAAATATATATATATGCAAAAGATGGTAGATATTCGAAAAATGCCGGATAACACAGTATTTAATGGGGTGCTTATTTAATGAGAGTTTATCTATGGTCGGTACAAAAATGTTGAGAATACATGAGAAAAGGTTTTTTTTTCATCTTTTTTGTTGAAAGAAAAAGATGATTCTGCTTGAGGTTGACTATGCCTATAAGTGAGTATAACCGACGCCTTAAACTCTCAAATTTTAAAACGTAAATATGACAAAAATTTAAATTTTAATTACTGTAATTTTTTATTTTTATTTTTATTTTTACATTGGAAAACACTCTTTCATTACTAAATATATTAAATTTAAGAACAACTGACACTAAGGCGCGCATTTGCATCCTACGAGGTTTGAACTCTTATCTCTTGAAGAGGTGTGTAGTAGAATTACCATTAAGCCAAACAATCTTGATTAAAATTTTACTTAGATCAAGAGTCCCAAATCCCAATAAAAACGCTGGCCTTGGCTCTGCCTTAAAAGAACTCTTATAAGCAGGATTAAGGTCTCTTATATAGTAGAAGTTAAAACTCCTATTAACATGATTAACTTATCTATGAGTGAAGATTATTATATATATACTACTAGGTAGCTAATCAAATACTTGATTAAATTACACACATAATCAATGTGCCCTAGAAAACAGTGTTCGGTTGCATATTTTGCTAATAAAAATCCATTTGTTTTAAACTCACAAAAATGGTATTGTGGTCAAAGTGATATTGTATTTGTAATGCGATGTTTGAAAGTGCGCACTGAAAAAAGGCCTCATTTTCGAAGCCTAAATCAAATTATCGGTTTGAAATGTGAACAAGACAGCAAGTGGAAATATATTTAAAAATGCCCTTTAGCTGTCACTCTTTTTTTTTATTATTATTATTTGGCATTTTGGCTGCTCCATAAATATTTATTTATATTTTAGTTTTTTGGATTATAAATTTATAATTATGGAATCAAGAAAGAATGTTGTTCACGGAATCTCGTACTCATTAGTCTTACCTTGTTAAGAATATTAGGTAATTTTATTTGTAGACATTTAATAATATATAATCTATACAAATAAATACTATTATGCAAGAAAATTTAATTATGAATAATGTGATGCAGCATAAATCGCGGGATGTAGTTGCAATAATATTATGAGCAATTATAATTACATAATTGTTAAGGTCTCATTTGGTAATCTATTTATTATGACATAAGTATCTAAGTGTTGGTCTTTACACCATAAAACAAGTGTGCTTGATTATGATGGGATGAGTTAGGTAACTTTACATCATACCTCATCTTTTTGGGTCATACCTGTTGATGTACAAATTCGTCATTATTTAATATGACATAAAGTACTAAAGTTGTGAATTAATTAAATCCACAAACAAAGATTGAAGGCTTTAAAAGGAATAAATCGATATCTACAAAAGCCCAATCGAGAAGCCCACTAAAGCTCTCAATCAGACAAGGCTCAATGGATACAAAGCCACTCGGCCCAAAGGGCCCAAAGGCCCAATATCTATCCGTCATCAACCCAGAAAGACGAGGGTATAATCGTCATACTATCTACCCGGCATCTCACTTCAAATCCAAGCGGAAGACCAGGAGTACGAAGTCAAGTCTTCAACGGGCATAATTCAAATACGACGAAGAGAACGCAGTCGTGGGACACGTGTAGCAAGACAAGCCATTCAACCCGTTCAGCTCGGAGAGACGACCCCACGATTCCTGGAAGTCCAACGGGAAGGATTGAAGTCTATAAATATCAAGCTCAAGCCCAGATCAAGGGAGATACGTACGCACGATCCTGAGAGAATACATCGAAAGCTCCTATTCGGCATTCTTGCTCACTTAGAAATTTTGTTGTATTCTTTGTCCCCGTTTTCATTCTTTTCTTTTATTCTAGTTGTAATTTGCTGCCTGTAGCTATCCGTCTATGTTATTTGTGGCAATAAACTAACAGAGGACGTAGTCAACTACCGCCTTGGGACGAACCTCTATAAAAAACCTCTCGTCTCGTTTACATCGCTTATATCTATATACATATATCAAGAGTGTATCGAGGGCTCGCAACGTGAGATATCGAATTCCACCAAGTTATTAATCTCAAGAACATCATACACTCACAAGTCACACTTGACTGTTTGAAGTGGGAAACCACGTCAACAGTTTGGCGCCGTCTGTGGGAAATTGATCTCGCCAACATCCACAAGCTCGAAGCACTTCACAAACATGAGCAACGATGAAATCGTAGCCGTGACTGAGTCTGAGGTGAACAACCCCAGGCAAAACACGGGAACCGACGAACTGCAGTCTCAACTGGAGGCAAGGAACGCCGAGAACCAAGAGCTGCGCAGGCAGATCGAACTTCTTGCGGCAAACCAAGCCCAAAATGAACAACACCAGAATAGTAGCCGAGTGGGTCCAGAACGGGGCTCTAGGCACCAGAGCCGGGCTAACCTCAGCGCTGTCCATTTTGATTTTTCTGATCTGGACAATCCGCAAGCATCGAGGCAAAACCAGCCCCCACCGCCTAGCGGCCCCAGGCCCCCAACACCTCCGCCGCCTCCCGAAGTGGGAACACCCCTCTTCACCCCCCTGTCAAGATACTACCCGACTGGGACGGGGAACTTCGCATCGAGCAGTCGCCAACACTCTGGTCGTCCGGGCTATCTGTCCGGACCCGAGCAACATCGCGACATCACCCAAGCCCTCAATGGGCAGCCTACCACGTACCCGAGGCATCTGGCCGATGCCAGTACTTTTCGGAGAATCTGGCCGGCCCAGCAATGGAGTGGTTTTCAAAACTGGAACCTCGATCCATCGATAACTTCGGGCAGCTGACCACCCTGTTCCTCAAACATTTTTCCATGTTTATGGAAACCGAGACCACAGTGGCAAACCTCTATGCTTTACAGCAGGAGAGAGGAGAGCCTCTCAGATCCTTCATGACCCGATTCAAGAAAACCATGGTCAAGATAAACGGAATAAGTGACGAAACTGCCATAGCTGCATTCACAGCCGGGTTATGGTACGACTCAAAATTCAAAACGGATATAGTCGTAAATCGTTACAACTCCATTGAAGACGTAATCCACAGATCGTCCAATTGGATCAGACACGACGAGGAGCTAGAGGCTTTACGAAAAAAGCACGGATTCCAGCCCGTCCATCAACGAAACCCAGGTCTACCCGGTCAACCGATGCAGCCCAGAACCGGAGGCCACAACAATTCCTTCAGAGGACAAAGGAGCTCCTCCCCGACCCAAAAGCATCCATTCCAAACCCAGAATCCAAGGGCGAACAACGGACCGAACCCGCGAAATCCGTACGTATTCAACGTAAGTTCGGAAACCGCGGATTTCGAAACACAGGCTGAAGCAGAAGAGACTCCAGGAGAAATCTTGGTTAGCACCAAGGACTTCCCGCCGTATAGTCATGAAGCGTTCCCGCGACACGACCCCAAAGCATGGTGCAATTTCCACAAGGTGTATGGACACCACACAAGAAACTGTATGGTGCTCCGCGCTCGCCTGGCCGAAAAATACATCAATGGAGAATTGGGAGAAATAAACTTCGGCAATGAGCTGAAAAACGGGCAAACATCCGAACAGAATCCCCCTCAAGACCAACCTCAGAACAGCCAAAAAAGAGCTGAACAGCAAAGGACCCCAAGAGAAAATGCCCAGCCAAACAAAAGGGGACGGATACACGTGCTCGAAGAGCCAGACGAGCAGACGTACGAGGAAGCGGGAGATGTCAGCGAACAGCTTGATGAGATCCCCGAGCCCATTGGCAGAATCTACACAATAGTAGGAGGATCCCAACTGCACGAAAATTCAGTCAATTCCATCAAAACTCACCAACGAAGGCTCAAAGCCGGACCAGTGATAGTTCCGAGGCGGGAACCGGATTTCGAAATTTCATTCAAGGACAGTGAAGCAGCCACACTGATCGGTCCGCACGACGACGCGCTAGTTGTCACACTCCTAGTTGCCTCATACACGATGGATAGAATCCTAATCGACAATGGGAGCTCAGTCGACGTGATCTTCCTGGAACCATTGCTGAAGTTGGGAGTTGAAGAAACCGAGATCAACAGGGAAGCCATCCCCTTAACCGGCTTCGACGGAGGAACCATCAACGCAATAGGCACGGTACGGCTGTCAATCGCAGCAGCAGGGGTAGGAAGAACAAAGAATTTCCTAGTATTGGACTGTCCGTCAGTTTACAACATGATACTAGGAAGACCCTAGTTGCACATGATAAAGGCCGTACCATCAACTTATCATCAACTAATACGCTTCCCAAATAGGGAAGGAAAAATTGTTGAAGTCAAGGGAAATCAGAAACAATTCAGGATCTGCTATATGAGCGCATTCCGGAACATCCAAGCCGCTAAGACCGCAAGAGAAAAATTTACCGCATAGCAATTAATGTCGGTAGAAGGAAAAGAGGAGGACGGACAGGAAAGGACCGCCGACACGGATGGACCCAACTTGGAAATGACAGTCCAGGTCCAGATCGATCCCGACAATCCGGATCATCGGGTAGGGATAGGGAAAGGACTGGACAATAACGTCAGAAAAGAACTCCTCAAATTCCTCACTAAAAACCGGGATTGTTTCGCTTGGTCCCACAAGGACATGCCCGGAATAGACCCAAGCATCGAAACCCATCGCCTGAATGTAGACCCCAGCTATAAGCCGGTAAAACAAAAAAGACGAAAGCTAGGTCCAGATCGGGCCCAAGCCGTAAACGAAGAAGTCACGAAACTGCTGCAAACCGGATCCATCAGGGAAGTCAAATACCCGGACTGGTTAGCAAATACGGTCGTCGTGAAAAAGAAAAATGGAAAGGCAAGAGTCTGTATTGACTTCACTGACCTAAACAAAGCCTGTCCCAAAGACAGTTTCCCAATGCCCCACATTGACCGCCTGGTCGAAGCAACGTGTGGGCACGAATTACTGTCATTCATGGACGCGTTTTCGGGATACAATCAGATTCTCATGCACCCGGAGGACCAGGAAAAAACGGCCTTCATAACCGACAGGGGTATATACTGTTACAAAGTTATGCCCTTCGGATTAAAAAATGCCGGAGCCACATATCAAAGATTAGTTAACCGGATGTTTGCCGAGCAACTCGGCAAAACCATGGAGGTCTATATTGATGACATGTTGGTAAAATCCTCCCAAGCAACCGATCACGTAGCCCACCTAGAAGAGTGCTTCGCGATACTACGGAAGTATCAAATGAAGCTTAACCCGACAAAATGCACCTTCGGGGTAACTTCGGGAAAATTCCTGGGTTATTTGGTCACTCAGCGAGGAATAGAAGCTAATCCCGACCAGATAAAAGCCCTCCAGGACATGCCCTCCCCGAGGACTGTTAGGGAGACACAAAGGCTGACTGGGAGAATCGCAGCTCTTAATCGGTTCATATCAAGAGCAACGGACAAGTGCCTACCTTTTTACAAACTCTTGAAGGGGAACAAAAAGTTCGAATGGACCGAAGAGTGCGAGGAAGCATTCCAAAAGCTAAAAAGGTACCTCTCCACGCCACCCATACTTACCAGACCGATCCTGGGAGAGCCATTATTCTTATACCTGGCTGTCTCACCATCGGCGGTGAGTGGAGTAATAGTGAGAGAGGACCGCGGTGAGCAAAGGCCAATATTTTACATCAGCAAATCTCTAGAAGACGCTGAAACCAGATACCCAGCTATCGAAAAACTCGCATTGGCAATGATAACCGCATCGAGGAAACTCCGGCCTTACTTCTAATCCCACACCATCATGGTCATGACCACCCAGCCTTTGAGGATCATCCTCCACAGCCCGAACCAATCGGGAAGACTCACAAAATGGGCAGTCGAGCTAAGCGAGTTCGATATAGAGTACAAAATCCGTACCTGTGCGAAATCACAAGTACTGGCTGATTTTCTGATCGAATTACCGGCCAATGACTCGAAAGAGGGTCACGAAGATGGAGAATGGAGACTCGAAGTCGATGGAGCCTCAAACCAAGGTGGATCTGGGATCGGAATTCATTTGGTATCCCCTACGGGAGAAGTGTTGGAACAATCTTTCAGATTGAAATTCCACGCGACAAACAACGAGACCGAATATGAGGCCCTCATCGCTGGCCTCAAACTAGCAAAAGCCGTAGGAGCCCGAAGGATAAGGGCCCATTCTGACTCCAAGCTAGTTACTAGTCAAATCAGTGGCGAATACGCCACCCGCGACGATAGGATGGAAAAATACCTTTCGGTAGTAAAGGATTTAATTCAACAGTTCGATCACGTTGAGATAATCCAAATACCAAGGAGCGAGAACGCGTCAGCTGATGCATTGGCTGGTTTAGCTTCAACTTCGAATCCCGAAGTAAAGAGGATAATTCCAGTCGAAACAATAGACGAACCTAGTGTGACACGCGAAGTTTGCAACATCCAAATGGAAGAAGACGATTGGAGAACTCCAATCGTCAACTATATCCTAACCGGAACCAAACCCCAGGATAAGCAAAAGGCTAGGAAACTAAGAATCCAAAGTGCCAGATTCTGCGTTATTGGGGGGAAATTGTACAAGCGCAGCTATACCGGACCTTACCTGAGGTGCCTAGGAAAGACCGAAGCTCAAATTGTACTCCACGAAATCCATGACGGAGAATGCGGCAACCACTCCGGAGGAAGATCTTTGGCAAACAAAGCAAAAAGGCAAGGCTTCTTCTGGGCCACCATGCTGGCAGACAGCGAAGCGTACGCCAGAAGATGCGATAAATGCCAAAGACACTCCCCGTCCATACACCGGCCAGAAGAAAAATTATCCTCAGTCTCAGTCCCATACCCTTTCATGAAATGGTCTATGGACATAGTCGGGCCTTTTCCCTTAGCCCCGGCTGGGAAAAGATTCCTACTCGTCGTAACAGACTACTTCTCCAAATGGGTGGAAGCCGAAGCATACGCTAACATCAGGGACGTCAATGTAGAAAATTTCCTCTGGAAAAACATCATTAGCCGTTTCGGCCTCCCAAAAGAGATAATAGCTGATAATGGACCCCAGTTCATTTCCACGAGATTTCAAAACTTCTGCATCAACTGGAAAATGTCCTTGAACACATCCACTCCGAGGTACCCCCAGGGCAATGGCCAAGCCGAGGTAGCCAATCGGATTATAGTGGATGGAATCAAGAGACGCCTAGACACCAAAAAAGGACGATGGGCTGACGAGCTCATTGGAGTCCTTTGGTCCTACAGAACTACCCCGCGTAGGGCCACCGACGAAACTCCATTTTCAATGGTATACGGCACCGAATCCGTAATACCAGCAGAGTTAGAGACACCCAGCCTTCGAAGGGAACACGCACCCTTGAACGCAGAACTCAACGACGAAATGAGGGAAGATCAGCTCGACCACATTGACGAAAGACGAGAGCAGGCTTTGATAAGAATTACCAACTATCAAAACTCGATAGCAAGGTATTACAATTCAAAGGTCAAACATCGGAAATTTATAGTGGGAGAGCTGGTCCTCAGAAAAGTTTTCCAGAACACCACCGAGTTGAACGCGGGTAAGCTCGGGGCCAACTGGGAAGGACCTTACATCGTCACTGAAGTAGTAAAACCTGGAGTATACCGGCTAGCCACTCCGGAAGGAACAAGAGTCCTCCGGAGCTGGAATGCCATGCTCCTGAGGAAATACTACGCCTAACCCGACCTACCCGGTCTCCCATGAACTACGTAATGACTTGATCCCCAAATATGGGGTACGTAGGCAGCCCGTCTTATCAACGGGCACAGTCTCAATCCAAATCCAAACCAAATCGGTCCCGCCATCATTAAGCGTAAAATCCAAAAATCCGCATTGACAAGGTAAAAATATCTAAACCCACTCTCTTAAGGCAACAAGCCTATCCGGGTAACAGACCCATCACTTAAGGCAACAAGCCTATCCGGGTAACAGACCCATCACTTAAGGCAACAAGCCTATCCGGGTAACAGACCCATTCCTTAAGGCAACAAGCCTATCCGGGTAACAGACCCATTCCTTAAGGCAACAAGCCTATCCGGGTAACAGACCCATTTCTTAAGGCAACAAGCCCCACCAAGCAGCAAGCCTACCCCTTTAAACAAATGGTCATACTAATTTTATATCAACAGATATATTTATTCCAGAAATAAAACCAACGGACTACAACAAACAGACGAGCAAGAAACATTCGACGAGAAGCACCAAAAGAATGATCAAATTGCAAGGTATTCGTGTATTCTTCCTACTTAGCAAATTTCAAATTTCGCGTAGTTTCGAATTCCTTATTCCATACATAGAATAGATGTGCGAAAATCTAGAGACCCCAATTAGCCGAGTGAAATATAGCAAGTATTAGAAAGGGCACGAAGGGAGAATTAGCTTAGAAGCAAAAGAATCATTTAGCATAGAAAGAAAAATAGCAAAGGCCCTAACCGCGGGCATATCCAAACCATACAAAAAAAAAAGGGTTCAAGCCGCCGTAGACTTGCCCACAGAAATTGTTCTGGCCTTAGGCCTTATTTAGCTAAAAACAAAAAAAAATCTGGGGTGAGCTCTATGCGTCAAACCCCGAGTACATCTACGATCTCCTCCTCGTCATTTTTCTTCTCTCCGGTCATATCTTCTTGCAAGGCGGGCTCCTCGGTCACGACCTCTTCGGCTGCGGGTTCTTCAAGGACAGGCCCTTCAGAGACGGGCTCTTCGGCGACTTGCTGCTCGGACTGGGCGCTTTGAGCTGCAAAGGGGAGCTCGGTCAAATCGGCATCAGGAGACATGGCCGGAGACCCTATCATCGGTACCGGTGTCCCCTCCAAGATAGCCTTGTAGCGGACAACGTTGCCTTCTAGGACCTCCTTCTCAGCCTCAAAGTCAGTGACCTTGCCATCGATCACATCCTGGACCAACTCGAGGCAACCTTCGGCTTGGTCCAGACAGCAATTATCGGCAGCCGTACCTTTGTACCAGTCAATCATCGCGTCCCTCTCTTTCACCCTTCGGCGATAACGGGAACGGATAGCGTTTTTCTCGACCTCACGGTCAAGCGACTGCTGCCGGGCCTCCGCCAGCTCATAGATGAGGCGCTGCACGTCCTCCTTTAAAACTGCCACCTCCTCCTCCTTCTTCTTGGTCACTTCCTCTGCCCGTCCTCTTGCCGCATCAGAAGTTAGCACCTCCCTGACGGCCGCATCTCTCGCCTTATCGGCCTCCTCCACCAGCCCGGAAGCATTTTTCAGCTTCTCTCTGAGATCCTCAACCGTGTTCACAAGGCCCTTGATCCTAGATTCGGAAGATGTTATCTTCCGACCCATCGTCAGTAGCTGATCGGACTTTGCCCGGATAGCCACCACGGCATCCGCCAGTTCCCTCTCTTTCAACGCAAGCTGCTCAGCAGCTTGCGCCCCCTCCTTCGCCTCCTCTAACTGGTCCTCGTAATCGAGAACCAGGTCGTTTATGGTCGCCGTGAGCTACACGCCAAAAATAAAAAGTATAAGTTAGAAATATTTTTGACAATCAGCAAGCTTGGACAAATAAAAGATAAACGGAGACTTACGTGAACAGTGATAGCCGATACAGCCTTGTAGATAGGCTTCTCAGCAATAGACCTCGGAACTCTACCAACCCCGCCATTCGTAATTTGCCGGAGGAGCCCGGCCGCGACCTTAGGCGCTTTGTGGAGACCCTTGTCCCCGTACCAGGTGCACCCGACCTTGCGAGTAATCTCTTTCTCCTTAGCTTTACCCCCGATCACGAGGGGAGCCGATCTCATTTTCTCCCCAGTCTTTCCCTGGGAGACCTCTCTAGGGCGCTCAGCTTCGTGAGCAACTTCTTTCCCTTTGGCCTTCTCGGGGGCCCTAACCACTTCTTTCGGGGCCGAGTCACCCCTAGCCTTCTTACGGACTTCAGAATCTCCCCCCTCTCGCGGCCGCTTCACCACGGTTGCGTCCTGAGAAGAACGAGTCGAATCCTTGGAAGGACGGATAGGAGCAGGAGAGGGAACATCCCTCTTTTCAGAATTCTTCGCCACAGGCGTGGCATCCGGAGTATTATCGCCGTCATCAGAAAGCACCACTACGGGCTGATCCCCTGCCGTCTGCACAGCAATATCAGCAGGAACCTCCTCAGCAGGAGCCTCCTCGACCTTTTTCTCCGTCCCTTGACGGATAGCTCCATGAGCGGTAACGGTCGTGCCGGCCTGGGCCTCAACTCGTGGAGCCGGGCTAGACGTACCCGCCTGCTCCTCCAACTTCCTCTTCGCCCGAAGGCTTAAACCCTTAGGACGAGCAGCTTCCATTTCCTCTGCACATCCAAAAACCACACTTAGGTAGAAATCAAATCAACAATATCAAATGGAATGCTTAGAGAAAAAGACCTTACCCTGAAGATCGGAAGCGTTGTTATCGTACGCAATGAATTCCTCCTCTTCTTCCTCAGGCCACAATCCGACGGACTCAAGCCTCTCCCGGGTGAATGACGACCACGGCTCGGGACCAAAGGGGAACAACTTCTTCTTCAAAGTCCTCCACTTGTCAGTAATAGGAAGAGACTTAGGCTTATTAGAATCTTCAGCTGCGTAGGAAAAGAAGAAGAGAATTAGCAAACTTATCAAAAAATCCAAATAGAAAATCTCGCCAACCCAACCCGGAACCTCACCTATCTCATGCACCCATACGTTCTTGTAGCCCGGCCAAGATCCAAGTGTCTCCTGACCGGCTAGGAAAAAGAAATATTTGTGGGTCCAAGCACTTTCCTTCTTAGGAAGACCAGCAATGATTTCCCCTTCTTTAACAGATAGAAAAAACCTACCCTTAGCCTGACCATTAGTCTTGACGACCAAGCCCGTCAACAAGTCTTCGAGTGTAAGTGTATACAAACACTCGTGAGCCCGAACAAGCAAGGCCGTCAGAATTCTAAACGAGTTAGGACTAAATTGCCCTATAGAAACCCCTAAGTATGAAAAATATTTTAGGGTAAGCTCGGGAATGGGAAATCTAAACCCCCCAGATTCAAAGAACCTTTCGTATACACAGATCCATCCGTCTATATTCTGTTCGTCAGCATGCTCATCTGGACCCGGCAATCTGAGCGAGATAGACTGCGGAATATTATATTTTACCCGGATCCTGGTAAGATCCTTAGGTTTTAAAACTGACCTCGGAGAATCTGTTGCCAGAAACTCCGTCCACCATTTCTCAGTAACCTTTTTAGGACCCATTTTCTGTCTAGAGAATCCTAGAAAAAACCAAAAGACCTAGACAAGCACAAAAACCCACCAAAGCTACCCGAAGACCAACAAAAAGAACAGAAAAACAAATCCCAGAAAAACCTCTTAGCAGACCCTCAGAAAACAAAAGATAATAATTAGAAGGAAACTAGAACCTGAGCTTCCTAGGAGTTCGATGAAGAAGACGAAGAAATAGACCTCGGAGCACCTTCGATGGCCGTTCGCAAAGTTTATATTTCTAAAAACTTTTTTCTCTCTCTCTAAAATTCGAAAATGATATTCGAATGCAAAACGTAATATATATAGAAGAGAGAGGAAGAGCAGTTACCTTCGATAAGACGTGGGCCGGATAGGACTGAAGAGACGTGCCCATAAATGTAAAACACTCGAGTACTTATACTCGAAAACCGTCGCTAATCCTACGGTTAGGGTTTCCTCGAAAATCGCAACAAACCTCATCCTACGGTTGAGATCAGCGAGCTATCCGGGGACACGTCAGCATGACCAGAATGACAGCTGTGTCAGAAGAATGCGAAGAGTTTATTCTCTTCGAACTTCGCAAAAAGGAACACGTGTCGTAACTGTTCCCGCCCAAAATTCGAAGCGACAGTTACAGCTTCAAGATCCTACTCGTCCATCGTATCTCGAAATTATCCAAAATCCTATCCGGAATATGCAGATTTGTGGCAAAAGTCACAGATTTAATTAATTCTATCCGGCACGAATTTTACATGATTTCATCGAGTATATACTATAAAATTTACTTCGTATTTTTTATAGTAGGGGGCTGACTGTTGATGTACAAATTCGTCATTATTTAATATGACATAAAGTACTAAAGTTGTGAATTAATTAAATCCACAAACAAAGATTGAAGGCTTTAAAAGGAATAAATCGATATCTACAAAAGCCCAATCGAGAAGCCCACTAAAGCTCTCAATCAGACAAGGCCCAATGGATACAAAGCCACTCGGCCCAAAGGGCCCAAAGGCCCAATATCTATCCGTCATCAACCCAGAAAGACGAGGGTATAATCGTCATACTATCTACCCGGCATCTCACTTCAAATCCAAGCGGAAGACCAGGAGTACGAAGTCAAGTCTTCAACGGGCATAATTCAAATACGACGAAGAGAACGCAGTCGTGGGACACGTGTATCAAGACAAGCCATTCAACCCGTTCAGCTCGGAGAGACGAGCCCACGATTCCTGGAAGTCCAACGGGAAGGATTGAAGTCTATAAATATCAAGCTCAAGCCCAGATCAAGGGAGATACGTACGCACGATCCTGAGAGAATACATCGAAAGCTCCTATTCGGCATTCTTGCTCACTTAGAAATTTTGTTGTATTCTTTGTCCCCGTTTTCATTCTTTTCTTTTATTCTAGACGTAATTTGCTGCCTGTAGCTATCCGTCTATGTTATTTGTGGCAATAAACTAACAGAGGACGTAGTCAACTACCGCCTTGGGACGAACCTCTATAAAAAACCTCTCGTCTCGTTTACATCGCTTATATCTATATACATATATCAAGAGTGTATCGAGGGCTCGCAACGTGAGATATCGAATTCCACCAAGTTATTAATCTCAAGAACATCATACACTCACAAGTCACACTTGACTGTTTGAAGTGGGAAACCACGTCAACAATACCTTTGGTCATTCCTCACTCACGAGGGTAGATACAATACTTGTAAGGCCTATATATGCATCCATTTTGGATGAAGGCGATGGGAGAATTTCTTTGAGAGGGGAAGGAGGCAGATTTTGAGGGGGGAAAAGAGTACGTTTTGGAAGAGAGAAGAGAAAAATGCTTGTAATCAAAGAGAATCAAGAAGAAAATACACAATACTTTTCATCATCATTCCTTCGATTGGTTCTTAGCTAATAAAAGGAATAAACTGATCCCTTTTCCTAATTGTCATTTTAATATAATTTTTAGCATTTCTCGAAGATAATGTCTTGAACTTCGATTTGATAGGTCATTTGCTAATATCGGACGCTTGAGGAGAGAGTTATAGACCTCGGAAGATTGTCCGCCGAAGATGGTCGCCTCGTCGACACCTCCCTGTCACTCGTCGCTTCTCAGCTCATATCTTCCTCGATGTTTAATATTTTTGCATTATTTTTAACTTTCCTTGAAGCTTGTCTCTTGATCTTCGATTTGATAGGTCATTGGCCCATATCGGACGCTTGAGGAGAGAATTATAGACCTCGCCAGATTGTCCGCCGAAGATGGTTGCCTCGTTGACGCCTCCCCGTCGCTCGTTGCTTCTCGGCTCATATCTTCCCTGCTGTTTAATATTTTTTCGTTACATATAGCTTTTCGTGAATATAACGTCTCGAACTTTGATTTGATAGGTCATTTGCCCATATCGGCCACTCGAGGCAAGAGTTAGAAACGTAGGAAGATTGGTCGCCGAAGATGATGGCTTCGTTGACGCCTCCCCGTCGCCTGTCGTTCCTCGGATAAAATCCTTGTCCCTACTTATCATTTCCATGTGATTTTTAGCTTTTCTTGAAGATAATGTCTTGAGCTTCGATTTGATAGGTCATTTTCCCATGTCGGACACTCGAGGCAAAAGTTATGGACGTTGGAAAATTGGTCGCCGGAAATGATGGCTTCGTCGACGCCTGCCCGTCGCCTGTCGCTCATTGGATCATATCCTCGTTGCTGGTTGTCATTTCAATATGATTTTTTAGCTTTTCTCTAAGATAATGTCTTCAGCTTCGATTTGATTGGTCATTTTCCCATATTGGACGCTCGATGAGAGAATTATAGACCTCGAAAGATTGTCCGCCGAAGATTGTCGCCTCGTCGACGCCTCCCTGTCGCTCGTCGCTTCTCGGCTCATATCTTCCTTGCTGGTTAATATTTTTGCATTATTTTTAACTTTCCTTGAAGGTTGTCTCTTGAGCTTCGATTTGATAGGTCATTTGCCATATCGGACGCTCGAGGAGAGACTTATAGAGCTCGCAAGATTGTCCGCCAAAGATGGTCGCCTCATCGATGCCTCCCCGTCGCTCATTGCTTTTCGGCTCATATCTTCCTCGCGTTTAATATTTTTGCGTTACTTATATCTTTTCTTAAAGATAACGTCTCGAACTTTGATTTGATGGGTCAATTGCCCATGTCGGACGCTTGAGGCAAGAGTTATGGATGTCGGAAGATTGGTCACAGAAGATAATGGCTTCGTCGACGCCTCCCTGTCGTCTGTCGCTCCTCGGATCATATCCTTGTTGCTATTTATCATTTCCATGTGATTTTTAGCTTTTCTTGAAGATAATGTCCTGAGCTTCGATTTAATAGGTCATTTTTCCACGTCGTATGCTCGAGGCAAGAGTTATGGACGTCGAAAGATTGATCGCCGAAGATGATGGCTTCGTCGACGCCTGCCCATCGCCCATCGCGCATCAGATCATATCCTCGTTGCTGATTGTCATTTCAATATGATTTTTAGCTTTTCTCGAAGATAATGTCTTGAGCTTAGATTTGATAGATCGTTTGCCCATATCGGACGCTCGAGGAGAGAGTTATAGACCTCAGAAGTTTTTCCGCCGAAGATGGTCGCCTCGTCGATGCATCCCCGTCGCTCGTTGCTTCTCGGCTCATATCTTCCTCACTGTATAATATTTTTGCATTATTGTAACTTTTTTTTGAAGGTTGTCTCTTGGGTTTCGATTTGATAGGTAATTTGCCTATATCGGACACTCGAGAAGAGAATTATAGACCTCGAAAGATTGTCCGCCGAAGATGGTCGCCTCGTCGACGCCTCCCCATCGCTCGTCGCTTCTCGGCTCGTATTTGCCTCATTGTTTAATATTTTTGTGTTATTTTTAGCTTTTTTTGAAGATAACTTCTCGAGTTCAATTTGATAGGTCATTTGCCCATATCGTACGCTCGAGGAAAGAGTTATGGACATCGGAAGATTGGTCACCGAAGATGATGACTTCGTCGATGCCTGCCCGTCGCCTGTCGCTCATCGGATCATCTACTCGTCGTTGATTGTTATTTCAATAAGATTTTTAGCTTTTCTTGAAGATAATGTCTTGAGCTTCGATTTTATAGGTCATTTGCCCAAATCGTACGCTCGAGGAGAGAGTTATAGATCTCGGAAGATTGTCCGCCGAAGATGGTTGCCTCGTCGATGCCTCCCCATCGCTCGTCGCTTCTCGGCTCATATCTTCCTTGCTATTTAATATTTTTGCATTATTTTTAACTTTCGTTGAAGGTTGTCTCTTGAGCTACAATTTGATAGGTCATTTGCCCATATCGGACGCTCGAGGAGAGAGTTATAGACCTCGGAAGATTGTCTGCCGAAGATGGTCGCCTTATCGATGCCTCCCCGTCGCTCGTCACTCCTCGGGTCATATATTCCTTTATGCTCAATTTTATCTTATTTTGAATAATATTTATTGAATATTATTTCTCGAACTTTGATTTGATATGTCATTTGCCCATATCGGACACTCGACGGGGCCCCAAGTCCATCTTTGGCAACCACTATAAGCACCAAAGCCAAAAGAGGCGCAATGCCCGCGGTCGAGGCGCAATGCCCTAGGACGCAATGCCATCGATCGATGGTGCAATGCCGAGAAGATAAGAGGCGCAATACCCACGGTCGGGGAGCGATGCCCATAAGGCGCAATGTCATCGATCGACGGCGCAATGCCGAGAAGATAATAAAAGAGGCGCAATGCCATTGATCGACGGCGCAATGCCGAGAAGACAATAAAATAGGCGCAATGCACAAATGATCGAGGCGCAATGCCGAATAGGTAGCAATGCCATCGATCGACGGCGCAATGCCGGGAAGACAATAATAGAGGCGCAATGCCTAAACGATCGAGGCGCAATGCCCAATAGTGCGCAATGCCATCGATCAACGGCGCAATGCCATCAATCAATGGCGCAACGCCGAGGCGCAATGCCACGGGGGAACCTGGAAACTAACCGGAGGACCCGTAAAGCCCAGCGAAGCCCACCGAAAATGCACCGCGGGACCCCAAGCCTAGCCTTGGCAACGACCTTAAGCAACTAAAAGTCGATCCGTCGCAAGTGCACCCGACGAGGGCCACTTAGTGATCCTTGATCACGCCCAACGTGTCGTCGGTACGGGACGCCTTATCGACGCGCTCGGTAAAGCCGACCACTTGGTCGCACACTAAAATTATTGATTTCGCAGGCTCAATTTCGCCGGAGGAGCTAACTCTCATCGTCACGTTTCCAGAACAAACGTCACTTATCATCTTGTCGAGGCATAAATATTCAGAATCTGGATAAACTGGTTACGTGGATGCTTAGCCACCGTTTCAAGCTTCGACTAGATATAAAAAATGCGCAAATCCAACACCCGAGCAAGAAGATATGGCCCTCTGGAGGCGGCCTCCCGAATCTGGTCGCAGAGAGCTCGTTGCTCGTCGGCCTATATCTTCTTCGTTGTCTATTATTTCAGCGTGATTTTTAATATTTCTTAAAGTTTACTTCCCAGGCTTCGATTTTACGGGTCATTTGCCTATATCGAGCGCTCGAGGCGAGAGTTATGAATATCGGAAGATGGATCGCCGAAGATGGTCGCTTCCTCGACGCCTCCCCTTCGCTCGTCGTTCCTCGGCCCATATCTTCCTCGCTGTTTATTATTTCAGCGTGAATTTTAACATTTCTTAAATTTTACTTCCCGAGCTTCGATTTGACAGGTCATTTGCCTATATCGGGCGCTCGAGTCGAGAGTTATGAACGTCAGAAGATTAATCGTCGAGGGTGGTCACTTCGTCGACGCCTTCCCGTCGCCCGTTGCTCCTTGGATTATATCCTCGTTAGTGTGATTTTTAACTTTTCTTGAATTTTATTTCCGGAGCTTCGATTTGACAAGTCATTTGCCTATATTGGACGTTCGAGGCGAGAGTTATGGACGTCGGAAGATTGATCACCGAAAATAGTCGCTTCATCGACGCATTCCCATCATCGCCGAGGATCCCGTTGCCACCAAAGGAAGCCCGCCACCACGAGGGGTCCGTCACCAAAGAAAGCCCGCAATTGCCGAAGGATGCCCGACGTCAAGTAGAGATCACGAACGAAGACGCCATCACCGAAGGAAGCCCGACGCCAAGTGGAGATCATCAGGGGAGCGCCATCACCGAAGGAAGCCCGACGCCAAATGGAGATCATCAACGAAGACGCCATCACCGAAAGAAGCCCGACGCCAAGTGGAGATCATTAATGGAGATGCCATTACTAACGAAGCTCATCGCCATCACCTCGTCGACCGAAGCTCGTCGCCACCGCTTTGTCGACCGAAGTTCATCGTCATCGCCTTCATCTCATAAGCTGAAGACCATCAACGGAATTTGTATCTTATTTTACCAAGCATTTAAAAATACTTGATAAAATAAGGGGCTAACTGTTGAGGTCGGATTTGGTAATCCATTTATTACGGCATAAGTACCTAAGTGTTGGTCCTTACACCATAAAGCAAGCAAGTGTGCTTGATTATGATAGGATGAGTTAGGTAGCTTTAGACCATACCCTATGCCATACCTCACCTTTTTGGGTCATACCTTTGGCCATACCTCACTCATGAGGGTAGATACAATACTTGTAATGCTTATATATGCATCCATTTGTGATGAAGGCGAGGGGGGAATTTCTTTGAGAGGGGAATGAGGCAGATTTTGAGGGGGGAAGGAGGCAGATTTTGAGGGGGAATTTCTTTGAGAGGGGAAGGAGGCAGATTTTGAGAGGGGAAAAGAGTACGTTTTGGAAGAGAAAAGAGAAAAGTGTTTGTAATCAAAGAGAATCAAGAAGAAAATACACAATACTTTTCATCATCATTCCTTCGAGTGGTTATTAGCTAATAAACGGAAGAAACTGATCCATTTTCTTTAAAAACAAGGATCAATCCTTGTGATTGTTGAGTGTACAAAACGCCCTCAACAATAATTTATAATAATTGTGAGCTTAAATTATTGTAGCTAGGGCTGCAACGAAAACCCAAAATCCGGATAAAAATTCGCATCGGCATCCGTAGCCGAAATTAAAACCCGAATCCGAATCCGGATTTCGGATACGGATATACAGATCCGGATTCCAAACCGGATTCGGATACGGGTTTTGTTATTCTAAAATCCTGATATCCGGTTTTAAACCCGGTTTATATTAATTTTCAATTTATTTTTTTAGGGTTTACTCATGCATTTTTATTTTTATATGTATTAGAATATGTACTAGATTTGTACGGTTTTTTGGTGGTTGAGAGTTGAGACAATGGCAAGATATGTATTGTAGTTGAGACATACGTTTTATCTTTCTTTTTTTTAATCGGATCCGATAAAAAAATTCGGATATCCGGATAATATCCGAATCCGGATTTGAAAACCGGATTCGGATAATAAAACCGGGTTTTGAAAATAGGTATCTGGATTTTTGGATATCCGGATAAAGAAAGTGATTTTCGGATATCCGAAAAACCGGATCCGGATACGGAAAGTTCAAAAAAACCGAATATCCGCTCCCGTTACAGCCCTAACTGTAGCTATTCATTTCTCTTATTCAAATTGTTATACGACAGTTGTATTAGGATTAATCAACAACTGTTTATGAAAAAAATATTCATTAGCAGCTCCAATAGTGAAGGCTAGTTGATGATATTAAAAAAAAAATATCAAGCATTTACTTGTGAAGTAGAGTTTTATCTCGTAAAATGTGTTCTTCGTATTCTCTCAACATCGTAATGTTAATAGTCTTACCATTTTATATATATAAAAAAATATGTATTACTAACAAAATTTAAATAATACAAGTAAATGAGCCAATAGTAGCCGTAATCTCACTGGACGTTCAAATGCCGTGAACTCTTGCAGCCAATTGTGCCGGCAACTCTTTTAATAATGTAATGAGTCCTCACGACTAACCCTCTATTTCAATTTACATAACTTTTGTATCGGAAAAACCAACCGTGACGAGTTTAATTGCCATTTTCTTAGCAGATTACATATAATTTTCATATATATATATATATATATTGTTGGAGGCCCCATATGAGTGGATTTTCCAATATGTGCGGCTATTCTTATCATTACATCACCGTTTCGAGTCTTTTTTCTCTTTTTTATTTTGGCCAAATCTATGACGACCGATTCTACTACAAGCTGACGACACTAAATCTAAGTGATCATTCTTTTTGTGGGATTTAAATCATTTTTATACAATCATATATATATATATATATATATATATATATATATATATATATATATATATATATATATAAAGACGTGTATCTATAGATCTATACTATACCCAATGGCCAATTGTATTTTTGTTTATTGTAATTTGTACAAATTGTAGTCAAAGCAAAATTCAGAGAGACAGCTAATTATGCAAGTTGGGTATTTTTGTGTGTATATTAATTGAATTGAATTAAATTAATATTGGATACACAAGTTGATGAAGCACATGAAGTGAATTGCAGCCCAAATTCTTGCTTGAGATGTCCCATTTTCAGGTACCATTGTTTTTATATGGCCCAACTTGAATATTGCTTCTTCTTTTTTCCTTGTACCCTTCTCTCCTCGAATTTTCTTAGAGATAGAATTATTGTATTTATTGAAGATGAAGAAAGTTTAGTGGGGACATAAGAATGATCGAACGTGCTCGAATAAACCCGTTTTCGGATATAAATGCGTAAGAGAATTAAGATCGATTTGCATATGTATAATTGTTAATGTCGAAAAATGGATCAACACTATAGCGACCCAAGTTTTGGTGTGGGCCGAAAAATGGATCAACACTAAAGCGGTCCAAGTTTTGATTTTGGGTCTAGCCCAATGTCCGCTTGGCGACCAGATTGGGCTTGAAACTTGATTTTCCGCCTTCGTTGATATGCTTAAGGACATAAAAAAAAGAAGGGGTTGATAATTTATGATGCCGGACCTGGTCACTTGTAGCGAGGCTGCCTACGTACCCATTTTACTGGGATCAGGTCATCACGTAGTTCAAAGTGAGCTTTCAGAGATTTATCACTATAGAGAGTGTTTGAGTGAAATGTGTTTAGTTCTGAGTTCGAATGAGATCAGATCCGTTTTAATGAGTTGAAGCTTCTATTTATAGGAGGGTCCTGGGACCTTTGTGTAATTGAAAATAACTTTATTGGGCCCCTAGGCAATTAAATAATTGTTGTGAAAAAGTAAGCGCGCTCGTTTCAGCGCGTTCATTTCAGGGTGCTCATTTCCAGGGCGCCCATTTCGAGGGTGCTCATTTACAGTGCACTCATTACTAGGGTGCTTATTTGAAGGACTCCCATTTCTAACGCGCTCATTTCAAGGCACTCTTACTTTTTGGCATTTTAATCATTTTTTGCCCTATTTTTTAGTACGCTCTTTGAGTTGGGCCTTAATTTTATTGGGTCCGAAAAATAACCATAACAATAACTATAGATATAGTTGAAGACATGATGATGTAGATCATAATAAGATTTACATTTATATAAGACCATAATAAAAATAAAAATTAAAGCTATACAAAAGTTATAGTAATGTATGAAATCAAATTAGCAATAATATTTTTGTCTTAAAGAAAAAGAAAAAGAAAAAGAAAAAGCTTAGAAAATAACAAGCTTAGACATTTATGAGGAAAATAAGGCATTAAATGAAGAAAAAATAAAGATAAGCACCGACTCACTTTGGTACCAATTTCTTGGCATTGAATAAAGCAATTGGTAAAATATTGAATTATCGGTCGTTTTCTTATATTAAAAAAAGACGTGTAGAATTCGAATTTCGAATATGCTTGAGCAATATCTTTTTCTCTTTGAATCTTGTCGTTTGACTTTGAACCCGTACGTTATTTTCTTCTTGATGTGGATTTTGTAGTACTCTTTCTTTGACCATCACTACATTTAAGTCCTCATAAGTACTGCTAAAATAAATAATATTATATATATAATCACATAATTAATTAAGGTATGTGGAGTTAGTTAGTTAGTTAGTTACATAATCACATAAGATAATCCGAAACTACAAGAGAGTGAAACTTCTGTTTTGATAATCAAATGAGTTTTAGTGTGTAATTGTTCTTGATTATATTGGATATATTAAAAGTAATGAACTGTGTTGATCTTTTTAATAATGTATGTTTTTGTGGACAAAATGATCACTAACATAAAAATACATAATCAGACGACATTTGTAGCTCATAATTTTGTTTTAATAATTATTTTGCGTGACTAATTGTTAATATGAACGTGGAAGAATGAAAATACAGACAAATGAAAAAATTAATTGGCTCTAATTTATTACGTACGTGCAAGCTTATAATGGATATTGAAGGAAAAAAGAACACTAGTCACTTTTAGCTTATTGTATTAACATTAATCTATTAATTAATAGCATATATATTTCTTAATGAACATTATCACCTTGTTTTATACGCAATGCTTAGTGTTTAACTTGTACTCATTAAATGTAAATGGAAAATAGCGGCAAAAGTATTTGAATCATATAGTCAATTCCGCTTGAATGTGTCCATGTTGGATCCCGATTCACGGATCTACGAAGAACACAATAAAACACAGAAAAGAAGAAAACGAATTTGGGAGAAGACAACTCTTTATTGATAATCGAAGGCTAAAATAAAACGCACTCTAATCTTACTCGCACTTTACAAAGTTTACAATGCTAGGTTTATATAGTCACTCTCAACAGTGAAACCATAGCTAACTGAATCGTACAAAATCGGGAAACTACCCCAAATAAACTCCGACTTCCTCCGAAAGTCTCGCGCCTTCCTTCCTGGGTAGTTGCTGACTTTCCCTTTTTTCTGCCCGGACAACCTTTCTCTCCCCGATTTGACCTGCTCGTATACCCCGGGCTGGGTTTGCCTTCAGTCCGGACTTTCTTCACGTGTTCACCCGAGCTGGGTTGAGCTCTTGTCCGTCTTGAGTTCTGGTCGGTACCCTGGCTGACTTTCCTCGTGTGCCGGACTAAGTCAAGCTTAATCTCTCATTCTCCCCCGTAAGCTTGACTTGCTTCCACGTTCTTCACTCCGAGCATCTCTCTCATCTCTGCGAACTTGACTCTCGCTAGAGCCTTGGTGAATATGTCTGCACGTTGCTCCCTTGTGCTGACGAACTCCAGGATGATCTCCCGCTTCTCCACGCACTCGCGAATGTAATGAAACCGAGTGTCAATGTGCTTGCTCCGCCCTTGGAACACTGGGTTCTTCATCAACGCATGCAATCGCGGACTTGTTGTCCACATAGAGAGTAACTGGGTTTCTGCTCGGCTCCGGTCACTTCACTTAGTAGCCCCTTCAATCACATAGCTTGACACGCTGCTGCAGTTGCTACCATGAACTCCACTTCACATGAGGATAGAACTATCATCTGCTGCTTTTGAGACTGTCAGGTGATCAAGTTCCCGTTGAGGTAGAACGTCATTCCTCCGGTACTCTTCCTATCATCAATGTCACCGGCCAAATAACTGTCTGTGAAGCCGACTAATACTTTTACTCCGCTTTCTCTTGTATACTGGATCCCGCAGTCCGTCGTGCCCTTTACGTAAAACAATATGTGCTTCACCGCTTGCTGGTGTGCACTCGTGGGCTCCTCCATGAATCGACTGACTATCCCAACTGCGTGTGATATGTCTGGTCGGGTGTGGGTGAGATACCTTAGGCACCCGATCACGCGTCTGTACTCTGCGGGATCCACTATTCTCCCTTCTGCATCCTTCCCGAGTTGAAGCTTTGCCTCCATTGGATATTTGCTCGGGTTGCAATCCGCCATCTCGAACTGCTTAAGGATCTTCTTCGCGTAGGCCGACTGCTTCAGCGTAATACAGTCTTTCTTCTGTTCCACCTCGATCCCGAGGTAGTACAAAAGTAATCCAAGATCACTCATCTCGAATTCGGCCATCATCTGCTGCTTGAATCCCTCTACGCCTCTTGCGCTGGATCCGGTGACGATCAGGTCGTCTACATACACTCCCACGACCAGAGTGTCTTTTTCGTTGTTCCTGGTGTACATTGCCTGCTCTCTCAGGCACTTCGTGAATCCAAGACTCTTCAATATTTTGTCAAGGCGGATGTTTCACGCCCTTGGTGCTTGTCGTAACCCGTACAAGGCCTTAGAAAGCTTGTACACCTTATCATCTTTGCCCGCGACGCCGAAACCCTCTGGTTGTATGACGTACACTTCTTCCTCGAGGTCACCGTTCAGGAATGCCGATTTGACATCCAGATGGTGAATCTCCCAACCTCGATGCGCTGCTAGGGCTAGTATGAGCCTGATCGTGTCCTGTCTTTCTACTGGGGCAATGACTTCCTCAAAGTCTATCCCTTTATTCTGCACGTAGCCTTTAGCTACTAGCCTTGCCTTGTGCTTAAGGACGTTCCCCACGGTGTCCTTCTTCAGCTTGTACACCTACTTCAAGCCGATGGGCTTGTGACCTTTTGGCAGGTCGGTTAGCTCTCATGTCCTGTTCTTCTCAATGGACTCCAGCTCTTTATTCATTGCTCCCTGCCATTTCTTCTCGGCTGCTGCCTCTTGGTAGTTAGCCGGCTCCTCTGTACACAACAAAGAAAGCTTCTCCAAGCTCATCTCCACTTCTGAAGCTTTTTCATAGACTTCTGTTAGGGGACGAAATCCTCTTGGGCCGTCTTTGATGGAGGAATCTCCCAAGCTGGACGGGCTGATCGTGCTCAGACTGGGTGTTCGTGGTGTATCCGGGCGGCTCTCTCCCGGGCTGGATTCTTCCGTGCTTGGCAAAGCTAATCCCGAGCTAGATGTTCCTGGCTGATCTTGCTCGAAAACGCCTTCTTGATATTCAACTATGAACTCTACTGATTTCTGCTCGGGGTCTCTGTTCTCATCATGCCAATCCCACTTCCTCTCTTTTCCAACACAACATCTCTGCTCACATGAAGTCTGCCACGTCGTAGATCATAGAGTATGTGTGCCTTGCTTCCGTCTTCAACGCCAAGGTACACAATTTTTGGCTCATGTCGTTGAGCTTCTTTAGTTGGGGCCCCACAATATTCACGTATGCGGTGCACCCAAACACTCTCAAGTGCTCTAAGTGGGGTTTATTTCTGTACCACGCATGGTAGAGAGTACGTTCTCCTAGCGCCTTTGTTGGCAAACAATTCAGCTGGTAGACCGCATGTCTAACTGCATCTGCCCAAAACTTAGCCGGAACTTGCTTGCTCTTCAACAAGTTCCTCGTTGTATCCATCACAGTACGATTTCGTCTCTCAACCACACCATTCTGTTGGGGTGTGTGGGGTGTGGTTAGGTGGTGGTTGACTCCTTCCTGGTCGCAGAACTCTCCGAACTGGTGAGAAGTGAGCTCTCCTCCTCGGTCTTTTTGCAAGACTTTCACCTTGTGCACTGATCCGTTCTCCATAGTCTTCTTGAATTTCTTGAAAACTTCGAACGCTCCGCTCTTCTCCTTAAGCGTGTAGACCCACATCCAACGACTGTAGTCGTCAACAAGTAATAGAAAGTACCTGTTGACGGCTACAGTGGTTAGGGTGATTGGGCCACATAAATTCGAATGCACAAGCTGGAGTGGTCTTTCTTCTTGGAACTTGGCTTTGATCGGAAATGGTATCCTCGCCTGTTTCGCTACCATACAAACTCGAATAGCTGGTCGGGGTGTTCTATCTTGGGAACCTCGTAGGCCATTTGCTTCTCGCCCATCATCTTGAGTGCGTAGAAGTTCACATGTCCAAGTCTTGCGTGCCACCGCCAGACCGGGTCTGTTATCGATGCCATAAGGCAGACGGGCTGGCATGTCTCCAAGAGGATCTTGTACAACCTGTTGGGCGTCCTCTGCACATTCATCAACAAGTCGCCACTCTGGGTCCACAACTTCAGGTAGGACCCGAACAACACCACTGTATTCCCAATCTCGGTCATCTGTCCGAGGCTGATTATATTGCTTTTCAGTTTTGGGATGAAATATACCTGGGTCATGAGATGCTTGTCTCCGTTCTTGCACTTGAACAGGATAGACCCTCTGCCTCTGATCTCTACGATCGATCTGTCGCTGAATTTCACGTTGTCCGTGATCTTCTCATCGAGCTCTTCAAACTAAACTCGTTGCCTAGTCAAGTGGTTGTTTGCGTCAGTGTCTAAGTACCATACGTCGGTATTGGTCTTCTTCTCTCCGTCTACGAGGAGGTTTGCGATAACCTTATCCTCGATTAGGAAGACCTTCTTGCTGGTCTCCTCCGAACAGGGCTGCTCGGGCTCCGGATCGATCTGCTCTCTGATCGATTCTGCCCAGGCCTTGGCGTCACTCTCGCCTACGAGGGTTGTCACCTCGTCTTCCTGTCCGTCCAGGTGCATTTCCTGCTCGGCAAACAACAATGCCGGCTGGTCGTCTTGGAATCTTGCTAGATTCGCTTCTTCGCCCTGGATCCTACTTCGGCACTCTGATGAAAAGTGCCCGAGTTTATGACAGTTGTAGCACTTCATTATGCTCTTGTGTCTCCTTGTCGTGCTCTCCTGACGTTGCGTGCTGCTGTTGCGACCTCGCATGTCCCGACCAAGCCCTCGTCCACAACTTCTACCGCGTCCACGGCTGTCTCCGTCGTAGCTGCTCCGACCTGAGGTACTGGAAGAAAAATCGGCTGCCCGGATTTTCTTCTATCTGGCCGTCCATAATTCATGTGTGAGCAGGAGGTGCTTATTCTCCTCTCTGTCACCGTAACCCCGAAGCCTCTCCTCGTGGGTTTTGAGGCGACCAACAACCTCTTCAACCGTCATGGTTTTGAGATCGCCGAACTGCTCGATCGATGTCACGATCTGCATGTACCTATGAGGCAGTGCTCTTAGGAATTTCTTGAAAACTGTGGTCTCCTCCACCTTGTCTCTCAGTGAGCGTATGCCGGTCACAATGGACGTGAGCCTCATCGCGAAGTCGTCAATCGACTCGCTGTCCCTCATCCGCAGAACCTCAAAGTCGCTCTTCAAGGTTTGGACCCTTGCCTCTTTGACGCGATCTGCATCCATGTGCATGATCTGAAGCGTTTTCCATGCTTCCTTCGCGGAATCCTTCTCGATGATCATAAGAAGGACGTCTTCTGGAACCGTTTGGTGGATGGCGGCGAGTGCCATCCTCTCCTTGCGCGCTTCGATATCGCCCCCTCTTAAGGCCTCCCATACTCCTTGCGCCTGCAGGTTTACCCTCATCTTTAACGCCCACACGGCATAGTTGCTCTTCGTGAGCATGGGGTAATGGAGTTTTACACTTCCTTCTTTCGGTGCAGTTTTGTCATACCCTTAAAATATATACTATTATATATATGTTTATTAATATATATATATATAAGTCAGTAGTAAAGGGAATCAGACAACCCCTTTCTCTCCCCTCTCTATTTCTTCCCCTTGACCTATCTCTCTATATGTTTCTCTCTCATCAAAGAAAGTGTTCAAGGCTTCACAACTTGGACACTGGAATTCCGATCGGAAAAATTTTGGTACCGTTGGAAAGCTCTCGAGAAGGCGAATGTACCGATAGGCGGATGACGACCGGAAATGGTGGTGTTTTGCCGGAATAGTTGCCAGAAGGTTTGGTTTATTGACTTTAGATCTATTTAGTTTCGGTTTGATTTTGAGAAAACTAACACCGAAACCGGGTTCACGAAGCTTATTAGAGTCCGTTGGAAGTGCCACCTCGCCGTCGCTGTCGTCGTCATTTTCTGATCCTAAAATTAAGTTAGGGGTTTTGAAGCCCTCATCGAGGAGATCAAAAGCCCTCGATCAGAATTGACGTCGGACTTCCGGTAAGCTCCGATTCCTTTGACCTAGTTTCAGTTTTAAAGGATTAAATTAAGTGTGTTTAGGGCCTTGATTGATTAAATTGACCTAACCATTGAACTTAGAATAGTCAAATAGGCTAGGATAGGTATTACATCGTTGTATCGGTGCCCGTTTAGTTGCCTCGTTTTGCGTGCCCGACGAAGATTCTGCCCGGGTTAAAATTCAGCGTATCGGGTTTCCAATTGACGATTTAAACTCCAATCTTAGTGGTATTTTGAATTATGAATGCGTATTGATATTACATTAAAGCATATTAGCATTTCATGCTAGCCTCGGGGATTATGAAAATCGTACCGCCCATATTGGACAGTATATTCGAAGCTCAAGTTCCTGATCATAGGACTCAAGGCCAAGACGATCCGCTTCTTCGACTAGATAGTCGACCGAACAAAGTTTCCACGTAGGGGCTATTACCTTTCTCGCTATTTAAAATGAATGTAGAAACCAACGTTTTAATGAAGATTGAACCGGATAGGTTAACATTGGAATTAATTAAATGATTTGATAATTAATAAAATTAATGTTATGATAGTCGTCGCTTGATAGCGAGGTTGGATACCAGGTAAGGTTGCATTGGATTTATACTTGTTATATTTTATGTTTCTGGTTACATCGGGATGGCGTGTGTTGATATGGTACCCGCTTCAGGCGGATGATGATTATTATGATATGGTACCTGCTTCGGGCGGATGATGTGATTGGAGCTACTGACAAACAGCCGGATATGGATATGGTTATGGATATGATTGGTGACCCAAAAGTCAACATTTTGACCCAAGGCGAATAGGCCGTCTTTGGATGGAGATTAGGATCCCGAGTCGAGGATGAGTTACGGTTAGGGACTTCTAGTCCACCTGTTCTCGTTGCCTTGAGGACTCGATGGGATATAGTGGAGTAAAGGCGCGAGCTGACTCGGCATGGTCCACCGAAATGATTTGACTTTTGTGGAGTATAATTATTTATTTTATTGTTGAAAGTGTTAAAATGACGAGAATGATGATTAAATGGTTTACGCTAACATTTAATTTAATTTATTTAAATTTGATTAATAATGGTTCGGTAAAGAGAATTGGTAATAGATTCTCTACTGAGCATGTGGTGCTCACCCTTTCCATATATATATTTTTCTTTCCAGTTACAGGTGGTGCTCAGTGTCAGACTCCGAACGATAAGTAGTTTGATTTGGGAGGTCCATGTGTTGATTTTTCATATCCGTACCTCTAGTGTTCGTCTAGGTGAAATCTGTGTTTTGTGTTGATCTTTTATTTCAGACATGTAATGGATTAAATGAAGGATATTTGTGATGGTGGTACTTTGTATTTGTCGTTTTACGGTGTTGTATAAACTGTGGTCGTTGATGTTTGTATTGTTGTTTTAAGTCCCATGGGCAGGAACTATGTGTTTATCGACGGGGATGTTGAATATTCAGCGGTATCGTGTGTATGATGATGTTTCATTGACCGGTCAAAGTTTGAAAAGTCGTTGTTTTTGTCTTATTCTTCTAAACCTCATCTAGGGGCGTTACAAGTTTTCTGGGCCACCATCACTCCTCCGATCAGCGAATCTGTTGAAGACATGTTCTTCGGCTTGCGCTCTGATACCACTTGTTGGATCCCGATTCATGGATTTACGAAGAACACAATAAAACACAGAAAATAAGAATACGAATTTGGGAGAAGAAAACTCTTTATTGATAATCGAAGGCTAAAATAAAACGCACTCTAATCTCACTCGCACTTTACAAAGTGTACAATGCTAGGTTTATATTGTCACTCTCAAAAGTGAAACCCTAGCTAATTGAATCGCACAAAATCGGGAAACTACCCTAAATAAACTCTGACTTCCTCCGCAAGTCTCGCGTCTTTCTTGCTTGGTAGTTGCTGACTTTCCATTTTCTGCCCGGACAACCTTTCTGTCCCCGAGCTGGCCTGCTCGTATACCCCGGATTGGGTTTGCCTTCTGTCCGGACTTTCTTCACGTGTTCACCTGAGCTGGGTTGAACTCTTGTCCGTCCTGAGTTTTGGTCGGTACCCGGGCTGACTTTCCTCGTGAGCCGGACTAAGTCAAGCTTAAGCTTACAGTCCATGCTTCTTTTGTAACGGGAAAAATATCAAATTGAGTAGAAAAAAAATAATTATGTCCAGTTTTTATTAAAAACGTTAATTAAGGGACACGTGTAACTTTCACACGATTTTATTTTTATTTTAATATTTTCTTATCCTTCACTCCACTTATTTAGGTGTCTATTTTTTTTAAGAAATTAGATTGAGCTATTTTTTTACGAAATTTAGGTACTTGTCCCATTATAAATAATAATACAAAAAGATTACCCGTTTGCGTATTTGACTACAATTTAGATATTTCTGCCGCTATTATTCCAAATATAAAAAAGTTCGAAGTTGCTCCAATCGCTTTTAAGAAGAAGGTAAAAAAGCAATATTATCTTAGAATTCTTATGTCAAGTACGTAACTCAATGGCATTGGTGTCTCTCTTCTTCATGGTTAGCTAGCTGGTGACCTATAGAATGGTCCAACTTTGAAACCCTAGCTCTGTCCATACACACATATAGCCACACACATAATAATATCCTCGCTAAACTATAAAACTAACGTGCACTTCAAGAGATTTTTCATGCCAAACTTTAGGGTTTTCGAGTCACTTTCAAATCCTTTGTTGGGGACCTTCTTCATGATCTTCTACATGTAAAAAACTAATGCTACCACTTTTCAAGGGTGTCACAATTACATATATATATATTTTAATTTCCCGCAGATTTTGACCATTGGTTTGGTTTGGTGGGCACGGACCGGGATAGCCTGTGCCCACTAAAAACTTGTGCCTTCTATGTTTAGATTGCACATATATGATATAAATTTTGAGGTGGGAGCTTTGTGAATATCTTTAAGAGTAAACAAATAAAATGATTTGAAAATGTAAAGACAAGGGCACACCTAGGATATAAATTCCGATGTGAGCTTCGTGCTTCTGCCCCTGTCTCCGGTCCAGTTATGAGTATCACTAATTGTATTAAAAGATTGGAATAGGATATATAAAAATATTTTATAATTATTATTGTTATATATATATTGATGTATGGATGGTAGATCAGAATTAATTGAAGGCTTGTCAATATTTACTAGAAATTAATTAAGCCAAAACTTTGAGAGTCACTTTCGTATCTTAGCTAGAACTTTATATTGTCTTATATGGAATTTGGAAACAAAACCAACCAAAATATATGTGCTTCCGAAGAAAGCACCTAAAAGAAAAGAAAAAAATCATATTTTTATGTGTATATCTATAGATACAGACGCAGACATTACTTTTTTCACCAAAATTATGGAACTTCCTCGTAGCTTTCCACTGAATATATATATCAGTCTTATCTTATCCTCCGCAAAAGTGTAAATTCGGTTCAAAGCAATTAAAAAATGAAGTATGAATCTTATCCTAGTAGTAGCTAGTGAGAACTTACTTCTAATAATAATACTTGCAACTAAAGCTCTAATTAAAACAATATTAAAATCACTATATATATATATAAAGTAAATTTGATCTTATCGTTAGTAGTAAAAGCATGCATGAGTCGATCAATATATATATACCTAACAACAAAAAACTATAAATAACAAAGGAAAAGTACCAAGTTGGCCATTTGAGAATCCACAAATTAAACCCTAAATAATTGACGTAACGTAAGACATCGACTAATATATATATATAGTAGATTTTTTTTTTTTGAGAAAATATATATGTAGTAGACTATTGTGTTATTATGATTATGAATTGTGATAACAGTGATCATCTGTAACTTTCCATATGCATGCATTTTTATTTTATTTTTTGTCTGTGTTGAAATCGTGTTACTTTGTCCCATATATATATAACAATTTGTTATATGTATATATATGGGACCATTTAGCCAACTATATACTTATCCAATTAAAAAACCTAGCCAGCTATAGAGCATGTAATAGTACAATCTAGCTCGGTCTCCATTAGCTGCGTCTCCATATATATATCACTATCATTTTTGCATGGGGACCGTCGAAGCCCACCAAGAAAAGTCAAAGACTAGAGGCCAAAGAACCAAGACATTGACAAGGCCCAGGGTCAAAAAGACGAAGAAGACGAAGTCCTTGGAAGGCACGTCGGCCCGACGAGTCACCTTGCCTGACGAGGTACCACGGCCCGACGCCCGACGAGGTACTACTGCCCGACGAACCCGGCCGGACGAGGTACCTTGCCCGACGAGGTACCACGGCCCGACGAACCCGACTTGACGAGGTACCTTGCCCGACGAGGTACCACGGCCCGACGAACCCGGCCTGACGAGGTACCTTGCCCGATGAGGTACCTTGCCCGACGAGGTACCACGGCCCGACGAACCCGGCCTGACGAGGTACCTTGCCCGACGAGGTACCATGGCGACGACCCTGGCCTGACGAGGTACCATGGCCCGACGACCCCAGCCTGACGAGGTACCTTGCCCGATGAGGTAACACGGCCCGACGAACCTGGCCTAACGAGGTACCTTGCCCGACGAGGTACCATGGCCCGACGACTCTGGCCTGACGATGTACCTTGCCAGAAAAAGTGCCATGGCCCGACGAGGCACTGTTGCCTGACGAAGACCTTGGTCTGACAAGCACCCTCGCCATAGCTTGACGGAGGAATAACTTATAATTATTCCACGCGACGAGGAGATCCGAGCTCACGAAGGTCCCCGGGAAACCCTCCTCATTCCCCCGAATTTAACATACGAACTTGCGGACAACCAGAAGACATCGAGGACGAATCAAGAAGCACCGACGAGCCCTCCGCTGCCAAGACCCTCCATGCAAGGAAGAAATTCGCAGGCCCCCTATGTGCAATTTCATGGAATTGGTTTTCCTATAAATAGGAGTCTTCCCGTCCTCATTTTCACACTCATTCACAGTTTTCTCCAGAGCTTCTCTCTCTAGATTTCTCTCTCTAGAAATTCGTCCACTCCTATAGGAGGAAGGACTTGAATAAGAGCTGAGATCGTTCTAGAAATAGAGTCTCAGCCTCGACAAGAGAAGTTGTTCGACGAGTCGGCAGGGAGCATCCTCGTCGGGTTAAGGCGCGCCTCACCTACCCCGACGAGGTCGACAAGGAGCATCCCTCATCAGGTTAAGGCACCCTCGCATACCCCAACGAGGTCGACAAAGAAGGAGCATTCCTCGTCAGGTTAAGGCCCTCGCCACAACGAGCTCGCCAACACCGACAAGGTCGACAAAGAAGATCTCACGCTGGTAATACCCGGCCACCTGGCCAAGGGTCACGCCCGCGCCGCCAACATCGGCACTTCCGATGAGTCAAACCACATCGTCAGTCAGCCGCCATTTATCACTAACCCTGAACTACGTGGGACCTGATTCTCTTAAACTGAGATACGTAGGCAGCCTCGCCCAACCATAAGCGACGGGGCACGGGCCCAATCTACCCTTTTTTTCAAGGTCTTCCCTCGCCGAAGGAGTTCGCCAAGGAAGGGAAATCACGAAGAATCATCAAGACCGGAGTTCGCCTAGACGAGGAGATCGCCAAGACAAGGACTTCGCCCCGACGAGGAGATCGCCAAGATACGGACTTCGCCCCCACGAGGGAAGTTCGCCGAGGATCGCCAAGGACAGCCCGGAGACTCATCCAAGACGACGGATTCGCCTCCAACTTTAACGATCATTAGTCAACCCACGTTGACTCAGCATTCAATTATCCAGGTGTTCAGCAGGTCTAACATGCGACCTGAACCTTGGATCCGATTACCTGAACCTTGAATCCGACTCTAATTTAAAGCAATTTTTACGCATTAACATATATATATATATATATACCACTACCATCTCTGCATGGGGACCCTTAGATTTAATTTGGCGCAGCCCATATAGTTGAATAAAGCTGAATTAATTAATTTTTTTTAAAATGATTTAACCGTTGGTTAAATAAATTAAAGATTCATCACACTCACACCATTATCGTTTTGCAATAATTAATTTTGTAATATCACAAAACGATTTTGGTGAGCATTTGATTTGAGTTTGAAGAGTCTTATCGGATACTATTTGTATGGTTGTTTTAGTCGATAAGGTTTTCCACGTAACGCAATTAATGCATTCTGAATTTTTCCATGCATCCAAATTTCTTACGTGTGTCCAACACGTTAAAAATAAAAGAAAAAACTTAGTAGCGGAATCAATGTTCAATGTTCTGATCTTTGAGGCAGCAAAAGTTTAATCTTTTATTTTTTCATGGTTGAAGTTTTTAATCTTCATATTTTTTTTTAGTTCTCTTTTAAATTCTATCACTTAATTTCTATTGATTGAACAAAATTTTAGATGTTCCGTTAAATCTTGTACGTTTGCCACTTCTAAAAAGTTTCAGACATGATTATTTTCTATTCTCTATTACTCATATTTGGCTTTAACAATAAGTGGATAGAATTTTAAGAAAGAAAGTAAATAATCGACATTAAAATCTTTAACCCGGAAAAATATGAAATTGTACAACTAACCCCAAAAATCATAATACGAAGTACTTACATCACTATTAACTCATACATATATATATATATATATAAATTTTTTTAATAAATTATCATCCAAAACCGAACCGATGATAATATAATGAATTTTGCTGCATTTTCCCCGTACCCCTTCGCTTGTACGATATTCAGAGATGAATTCTTGGTCAAGAAGTTTTTATTATATGATAAAATATGTAGAATAAATAATTGATTTCATTAGTTAAGAATATTATCCCACATTGCTCGCACAAAAATAAGAAGGTGATTTGAAGTAACCAAGGTTTTAAATTTCGCGAAATTCCAACGACATTCCGACTGATTTTCGTTTTTCGGAGATATGCGAAACGAAAGTCCCGTCGTTTCGTTGTTTTTTTTACCAAATTTCGCGAAATTCGCATGGGCACGGGTATGGAAAATCGTTTGTCGTTTTTGTGTGTAAAAACTGCGATAGATTTCGGCAAAAATACCAATTAAACTTTCGGCAAAAATAATTATACTCACACAAGAGCACCCTCCATAAAATCCTATGACCCAATGGGCCCAAGCCCTTTTCCCTAATATTTGGTATATAAACATCACCAAACTCTTGTCATCTATCAATGTGGGACTTTTCGTTATTCAACTAATATCATACATTCACACTTAACATACACATACAATTCACCTAATAATTTAACTTAATATTATACACTTAACATACATATTAACTTCACCTAACATACATATACACTTAATATACATATTCATTTAATATTATACACTTCAACTAATATTAAATTTGTGAACATACATATACAATTAACATGCATATTCACTTAATATTACACACTTAATTAACATACATATTCACTTCACATAATAATTTGACTTAATATTGTACACTTAAACTAATAAAGTGACTTAATATTATACATTTCACCTACATATTTAAGTTACAAATGTGTTTTGTTGCATACAATTATGTCTTGTATTTATTAAATATGTAGTTTTAAACCTATATAAATATCTTGCTTAAATACTCAAATATTTTTTACAAAATATCCGTCGAAAACCCCATCGGCATGCGGTATGCCCATGCGAAAAGTGCGGTATATGCAGTATGCGGCATACCCTTTTTTTACGATTTGCCCATCGACATACCCATCGGCAAACGATATATCCGTAAAACAGAAAATGCGAAACGAAATCGGCAAGCAGCATTTTAAACCTTGGAAGTAACAAGTTTCTTTCTATATGCATGAAAGAAAGAAAAAACTCCAAACCTATTGTAACTTTTCCCCCTATACTTTGGAAAATGGCACATGGAACCTAGTGATTTTCAACCTCTTTCATTGAAATGCTTTTTTTATTTTTATTTTTTTCCCTTCACTTTATTCATTAACATGCTTTATTTCCTCACTTTAAAGAACTTCTATTTTTTTTTTATTACTTTCCAAGTGGGTTTTTTCACTTTCTAGAGGATAAAAACATCATTTGTGTGTGTGTATATACTACTAGATTTTCATTCCTCGTCCTCAATAATAAACATTGAACGTTGAGGTCAAGGAACATTAAACACTAAGATTCATGTTTAGGTTTTATGCAATAAGTTGTGCGGAGCGAAGTCGGATCATACTTTGAAAGCTCAAGAAGATCGATTTTAGTAGAGATGTGTCGTCCAATGATAAAATTAACAGGACCGAATACGAGCAATTTCGTCTTTCGTTGGATCAACTTTCAAGTTTCTAGATAAATAAAAAAAAGTATAGTTCATTTCTGACCACATTCGACCTTTTTCATTTTCATCTCGTTTATTTATTTATATTTTTATTCTTTTCAATATTCATTTATGTGTTCTAATACTCTGTCGAAAGCTGAATCTAAAATGTCTAAGACAATTTCCGAAATTCGTATATATTCTTTTGCATTTTTTACTGTTTAATTAATTAGTAACTACCAAAAATTGTCATTAAAAAAATCTTAGGCTGCAGCGTATTCGCAGCCGCAGATAGCCGACAACGGCCAGCCACAGAATTGCCCGCTTGAGCTACGCCCAAATAATAAATCACAATTGTTTCGAGACTTGAAATCTCATGTATCTCAAGCTAGCTTTAGCAAACTCGTGTCTGAATGCTCAAGATATCAAGCACTGATGATAAACGGTTTGACAACGTCCATAAATATATAGGTTCTAAATCCGGTAATTGGCTGTAAATTTTTTGAAAAGCCGCCCGAATTTGCGGTAGTACACTCCTACCTCTATGTGATATCCTTTTGTTATTCAAACTACATGCTGTTGGATTTCGAAATTAGAGAAAGAAAAAAAAATACGACATATTTGTACAAACGACAAAGAAATAGCAACGTGTCTTAGAGAATAATATATTCTTTTGCCAAAAACAATTATCGCACATAAGCCATGACACACTTGTCCCCTTGATCTTTCTTGAGCTTATAGAGTTAAAAAGAAATATTTGCAACAAAAGTAGATACAGTTAGGTCGGCTAAAGCGTTATATATATATATATATATATATATATATATATATATATATATATATATATATATATATATATATATTTTTTTTTTTTTTTTTCCTTTGACATATTTGCCAAGGTCGAGAGGGGCCAGGTTCACTGGGCTTTTACTAAACATAAATGAAACGGCATAGTCGTAACAAAAGAGAGAGTTTGTAAGAAATTGAAGGATTCTATATGCAAATTCGACCACACTATCATCTCTCTCTTTTAGAATGGATTTGGGCCAAAATTTTAAGTTGTGTCGTTTTCGTGATGTCGTACAAGCGAAAAGGTACGGGGAAAATACAACCTAATGTATATTCGTGTTATTGACTTTCGTAATATTAAGTACTTGTATTAAGCTCAATCACTTACAAATAATTCAAGGCCACTTTATCTCCTAATATCCACTAAAATATATATAATTGGGCCTAATTCTAACCTATAGCTTAGGCCCATAAATGTCCATATAGATATATGGTCACTTGGGCCCATATAAGCCTATAATGTCTAAATTAGAACATCAAATTTATTTTAATTTACGGTCAAAAAACCATGTTCGTAATAAATTCATAATTTCTGTGTCACATCTACTTTTTTGGAATATAGAAGTCAAATCAATAAATGAAGATCAATTATTGTTTTAAAATGAAAGATTTAAATACGTACATATCGTGCTTCACTGCTTTGTACCGATGTAATATTTGAAGCTTGCAACATATTACCCCACACTTCTGTTATATATATTTTTTAGTATATATGAAATCATTTATATCCAATCAACATATTAACACATAATTAAATAGTGAAATAATAAGGGAAATTTGTATTAATAAATGCAACCCTACCAACTATTATTTCAAATACTTTTTTAATAGTTAATACAATTATTTCAAACAATAAACACGTTTATGAACAATGGACCGTCAATAAGTGTGATTGGGCCTGAAAAACAGTCATAATGGAGCTAATAGCCCAAACTCATAGTCACCAGTCAAGGTCAAAAGTAAAAGTAAAAATAAAAATAAAATCAATCCTATTCCTATTTCTAATAGCTGCAATTTTATTATCCATTTTTGTAATTCATTTTTCTTCTAAATATTCTATGTTGTTGTTGCAAAATTAGCTTAAGCTTACGTAAGCAATTCAATTCAGCTCATCTAAAAATAATACATATATAGCCAAACCGGAAATTCAAGCAGAAAATTTGTTATATATATTTATATAGTTCTCTCTCACTTCTTTAGTTTTGTCTGTGAAAATAAATAAAATATAAAAGTTTTGTCAGAGAAACGACACTCTTTCAGCTTTTAAGAACATTTAATCTCCTATTTCTGAAAACCCTATTCCCTATCTGCAACCTGGGTATAATTCGGCGTGATTGTACAATTTTTGGTAATTATGGACTTCAATAATTAATATCAATTTATATAATTTTCAAGGAAATAGTTCCTAAAAAAAAACATAATTTTTTTTTTTGAAACAGAGACAACATAATTGAATTAACTGCTTCAACAGAAATAAATAATAATTTAAAGTGTACAAAATTATTTGAGCTTATTTATAAATACTCATTTTCTTTCATATTTTGTTTTTTAGCTTAATTGGTCAAAATTAAATAAAACCATATAATCGAGTCAAAGGAGGTAAAGAAGACAGCACGTGTGGGAAAAGGGTGGAGAGAGGAGCTTTCACACGTGTGGGACGTTTACAAGTTACACGCTGAGACACAGAGACAATTGTCCAACGAGGGAGCACGTGCCAATGGCAATTCGGTATGGAAACGTGTTTTATTATAATTGGTAATGGAGATCAAGGCGTGCATTGTGAGAATTGGGAAAGACTCTTTACTCTCCTACATCGTTTGGAGAATATTTAAAATTAAAAATTAAATAAAAAGTAGATATCACTTTTACAGTTCTATTCTACCCCTCAATTAATTAACAATTTTCATTTACACTTAATTAAAATACTTTTTATTTTAGTCATTGATCAGTAATTTATACTTTATAAGTTTAACCCGGTGGTGAATCCAGGAAAATATTTTGTACGGGGCTTTTTTTCTTTTTCTTTTAAAAGATAATTCAACGGTAATAGTAAAAGATATTAGATTTTTGTCTTTGATATTGATAAATTTATCATCATACTTTAACTTGCGTTTTAGTTAACGACAATATTTGTTAGAGAGAAATTTAGATTCATTAGTTTTATTTGGTATTTTTTCATTTTGTATTGCTTCTTTTTATTTTGTGTTTCTTAGACTCCGGTTAAGTTGAGATTCTAGTTTGCATTCTGTGAGAATTCTAACTTTTATCTTTAATTGAAAAAAATATATTGTAAATTCGAGATATTCGACTTTTTGCCTTGCGACTTTTTGGCATGGTTCCATATGTCAGATTTATTAAAATCAGGTTTGGGTTTAGTCACAGTTTCTGTTATGTGCATTTTTCATAACATATAAAAATTGAGCCCCTTTTGGCAAAAGTCAAAGCCCATTAAGGAAAGTCAAGGCCCATCACCAAAGCCAAAGAGCCGGTGCCGACGAACTAAGACATTGGCGAGGCCCGAGGTCAAAGAAGCGACGAGGCGACGCGGCGACGAGCCGACGCGGCGACAAGCCGACGAGGCGACGAGGCAACAAGCCGACGAGGCGACAAGCCGACGAGGCGACGAGGCGACAAGCAGACGAGGCGACAAGCAGACGAGGCGACGAAGCGACGAGCCGACAAGCACCCTCGTCATTGTTGATGCCTTAATCGGAATTATAAGATCATTAATTAAATTAGTGGTCCAAATTAATTAAAATCTAAAGTCATGAATATAATTGAATATTTATGCAAATGGGCTTATGAAATACAAAGCCCAGAGACCCAATGAACACCCAACTATGTTCAGGACCGAACAGAACCAAAAGCCCACAAGGCAAGAGACCCACCACGAGCAGAAAATGCCCAAAAAAAATCCGAACAGAGTTCTCCAAGAGAAAAGTCTCGAACAGAGCTCAAGAATCCTACTTCGGCTCAAGACAACACTTAGTTAAAATTCAAGTGTCAAACAGATCAAATGATCTGAAGAACCCAAAGCCCGTCCCGGGCAGAGATTGTCGCAAAGGGATCCGAGCAGAAGCATACGAAACATTCAAGCGTGAGCAGACCAAGTCAACCATCCCAATTCAAACTTCCGAAGCCCGACCTGAAAGATCGCCACGATCTAAATTCAAATCCCACGACGACAAGTCAAAGTCCACTACTACGCAAATCTCTCAGAACATGGCCCACATGTCAACTTGATAGCAAGTCAAGCTCCGAACTCGAAGCCACCACCAACGTACACTTCCAACGGGCAGAAACTAGAAGCCTATAAAAGTAAGGAGACAGCCCCATCATACGCACGCAAGCATTCATCCTGAGAGAAAAGAGTGAGATTTGTATTTTCAGAGTGATTTCATCTTCCATTTTTTATCTACCAAAAATTGGCTTGTGGTTTCGGTGGATCATCTTTTCAAAGTATTACAGAGGACGTAGTCAACTACCGCATTGGGACGAACCTCTCTAAAAAACCTCAGTGTTTTATTCTTTACTTATTTCTTTTAATTTTGTTTCTATTTGGTCATCGTCTAAAGTATTGACGACGCGGAGGTCAGAATCCACAAAATTCAGCAATATCAAATCGAAATCCCATTCACAATTCACGTGACTGTTGGTGTGTAAAAGCACATCATCAGTTTGGCGCCGTCTGTGGAAAACTTTGATCTCGCTAACTCTGTCATACTTCGACATGACGATGAGTTCGGAAGAGAACCCTGCCTCCGATGCTCTGGTGAGACAACTCCTGACCAGGGCACCGGAGAAGAGACTCTGAGGACCCAGCTCCAAGAAAGGGCTGCTGATAATGCCGATCTCAAAAGGCAAATTGAGTTCCTCGTGAGCAGCCAGACCCAACTCGAACAGAGTCTATACTCTGTTAACGAGCCCGGGAAAACCTCCAAACAAAGGAATCACGAGGGGGTTAATGCGGTCCATTTTGACTTCCTAGACCCCAACGATCCCCGAGCCCGGAGAACTAACCAGCCACCCCTCCCAAGAGGACCGCGTCCGAGCACACCGCCTCAGCCGAGAGACTCACCCTCGGGCGCACTGCCTTCTCCACCTCGCAACGGCACTCCCCGGTTCCGAGTCCCCGCTTTTGGAATCGATCAGCCCGATCTCTGGCAGAACACACCCTACCAGCAATCTCGCAATCACCCATCAGGAATTCGACTCTCGCGCCCATCTCGGGCAGAGAACCCGAGCTACCTCACACCTCACGGACTTACAAGCGATTACCCTCAACGTACAGAGGGCGGTCGTGCAGGCCCGTATCCTCAGCATTCTCCAGCTGAGCCTTCTTCTCAAAACAGTTCTGAGCTTGAAGATCTCAAACGCACCATGATGCGAATGGGGGAAAGACTCACCAAAGTGGACTCTCGAGTACACCGAGCAGTATCTGCCGCCCCCAAAATCGAACGCCTGGTCGAAGAAGCGACGAGAACTCCATTCTCGGCAGCTATCACCGAGACTCGGTTGAGACATCGCAGGCAGATTCACCTGCCCAAGTACGACGGAACCACTGACCCAAAGGTACACCTAAGGGCGTTCCGAATTGCAATGGGAGGGGCTAACCTAGATGCCCGCGAGCTGGACGCCGGAAGGTGCCAATATTTTGCTGAAAACCTCACAGGGGCAGCAATGGAATGGTTTTCCAAGTTAGAACCAAGATCGATCGATAGTTTCGATCAACTAACCATGGTCTTCCTCAAACATTTTTCCATGTTTATGGAAACTGAGACCACCGTGGCCAACTTGTACGCCCTACAACAAAGGGCAAATGAGCCTCTCAGGGACTTCATGACGAGGTTCAAGGCAAAAATAGTCCGAATCAACGGACTAGCGGGCTGTGGTACGACTCTAGATTCAAGACCGACATACTGGTCAATCGATACACCTCAATAGAGGACGTGATTCACCGCGCATCCAATTGGATCAAGCACGATGAAGAGCACAAGGCCCTAAAGAGAAAAATTGGGTCATCCCCGAATGTACCAAGGCCCGGGGCGCACCCACCTCAGTCAAGGAACAGGCAGCCGCCCCCCTTCAAGGGCTCTACGAACCACGTTCCTACCAGGGGATCTAATCCCCAGCATGGGAATTTCCAGCACCGAATATCCCAACCCGGGGGAAGTGCACACCCCCAAAATCAGGTCTACAATATGAACTCGGAGGCCGAAGAAGAAACCGAAGCCGACGAGCAAGGAGAACTGTACATGAGCGCCGGTCATATGGCTCCCAATAACTGAGACATGAGTGCCTGGTGCAAATTCCACTAGAGGTATGGTCACCATACCAGAGATTGCATGGTCCTGCGGGCCCGTCTCGCCGATAAATACCTTAGAGGTGAGCTCGGGGACCTCCCGTTAGACTTCTTCAGATCGGAAGGTGAACGCACAGAGCAGGCCCAACGGCCCAGCACTGGCCAGGGTAGCGGTGCCAAACCCGAGCAGAAGCACCCGACTAAAGGCAACAACGTTCCCCCTAACAAACGAGGCAAAGTCCTCATGCTGGAAGAGCAGACCGACCAGGAGTCGGAAGATATAGAGGAACCGGTGACTGAACAAGCCATCGGGAGAATCTATACTATAGTTGAAGGGTCACAGTTCTACGGGAACTCGATCAACTCCATCAAAGCCCACCAGAGAAGATTGAAGGCCGGTCCGGTGGCCCTCCCGCGGAAGGAGCCCGACTACGAGATTTCCTTCAAAGACAGTGAGACCTCGACTCTGGTTGGGCCTCACGATGACGCTCTAGTCATCACCCTTCTAGTCTCCGGCTATGCGACCGAAAGAATTCTGGTCGATAATGGTAGCTCGGTAGACGTCATCTTCCTGTCATGCTTACGCAAGATAAGGATCGATGACACAGAAATCAATAGGGGGAACATCCCTATGACCGGTTTCAATGGCGAAACGGTCGACACCTTGTGGACAGTCAGACTGTCAATCGTCGCCTATGGAGTAGGCAAGATAAAAAACTTCCTGGTGCTAGATTGCCCCACGGCCTATAACATGACCCTCGGGAGACCATGGATTCATTTGATGAAAGTCGTGCCGTCTACCTATCACCAAACCATCCGCTTCCTAAGAGAGGATGGGAAGATTGTAGAAGTGAAGGGCAACCAAAAGCAAGCCCAGATCTGCTACATGACGTCATGGCGCACCCACCTCAAACGAGGGCGAAAGCACCAAAAACCGACCAATAGCAATTAATGTCGGTAGGGAAAAAGATTCAGCCCAAGAAAGGGTCGACGACAGCGAGGGCCCAGATTTGGAAATGACGCACCAGGTCCAAATCGACCCGTGGAATCCCGATCATAAAGTGGGAATCGGGGTCAACCTGGACAATGACGTCAGAAAAAAGCTAAACAAATTCTTCACAAGGAACCATGACTGTTTCGCGTGGTCCCACGAAGACATGCCGGGAAACGACCCGAGCATAACCGCCTATCGCCTCAACGTGGACCCGAGCCATAAGCCGGTGAAGCAAAAGAGAAGAAAATTGGGACTTGACCGGGCCCAGGCGGTAACTGATGAAGTTGAAAAACTACTAAAGACCGGCTCCAAAAGAGAAGTTGAAAAATTGGGACCTAAACAAAGCATGTCCCAAGGATAGCTTCTCTATGCCTCACATCGACCGCTTAGTGGAGGCGACCTGCAGACACGAGCTCATGTCCTTCATGGACGCTTTCTCCGGGTATAATCAAATCCTGATGCACCCCGAGACCAAGAAAAAACCGCGTTCATAACAGACCGAGGAATTTACTGTTATAAGGTAATGCCCTTTGGACTCAAGAACGCGGGGGCAACATATCAACGGTTGGTCAACCAAATGTTTGCCGAACAACTCGGGAAAATAATGGAGGTCTATATCGACGATATGCTTGTGAAATCCACCAAGGCCACAGACCACGTGTCTCACCTGGAATAATGCTTCGCGATACTCAGAAAGTACCAAATGAAGCTCAACCCCGCTAAATGCACTTTCGGAGTAACGTCCGGAAAGATAGAGGCGAACAAAGACCAATTTTCTACGTCAGCAAATCGCTGGAGGACGCAGAAACAAGGTATCCCGCCATGGAAAAACTAGCTTTGGCTATGATAATCTCAGTGCAAAAACTCCGGCCATACTTCCAGTCTCATACCATCTTGGTGATGATGACTCAACCCTTAAGGGTAATCCTCCATAGCCCAAATCAATCAGGGCGACTGACAAAGTGGGCTGTCAAACTAAGCGAATTCGACATCGAATATAAAATTCGAACATGCGCTAAGTCCCAAGTGCTAGCCGACTTCCTAATCGAACTCCCAATGGATGATCCAACGGGGAAAAAAGGGAACGAAGAATGGCGTCTCGAAGTGGACGGGGCGTCAAATAAGGGCGGATCTGGAATAGGAATACAAGGTTTTGGAACAGTCCTATAGGCTAAGATTCCATGCCACGAATAACGAGACGGAATACGAGGCACTGATAGCAGGGTTAAAACTAGCCAAGGCAATTGGGGCCAGGAAAGTTAGGGCCCATTCAGATTCAAAACTTGTCACCAGCCAAATCAGTGGCGAGTATACCACTAGAGACGATCGCATGGAAAAATACCTCGTGGTGGTCAGGGACCTGGTCTCTCAATTCGACAAAGTTGAGGTGGTTCAGATACCACGAAGTGAAATTTCTTCGGCCGATGCTCTGGCCGGACTAGCATCCACTTCAGACCCCGAGGCAAAGAGGATGATTCCCGTGGAAGTAATAGACGAACCTAGTGTAAGTCTACACGTCCACAACATCCGAGCAAGTATGGAAGACTGGAGAACTCCCATCCTGAATTATATCCTAACGAGAGAAAAACCCCAGGATAAGCAGAAGGCCCGGAAACTCCGCATTCAAAGTGCTAGGTTCTGCCTAATAAATAGAAAATTGTACAAACGAAGTTACTCCGGACCCTACCTAAGATGCTTAGGAATGACCGAAGCTAAAATCGTACTGCAAGAGATCCACGACGGAGAATGCGGAAACCATTCCAGCGGGAGATCGCTTTCTAACAAACCGAAGCGGCAGGGTTTTTTTTGGCCAACCGTGTTAGCCGACGCAGAGACTCACGCCAGATGATGCGACAAATGTCAGCGTCATTCGCTGGCCATACATTGTCCGGCAGAGAATTTGTCGTCAGTCTCGGTACCCTACCCATTCATGAAATAGTCCATGGATATAGTGGGACCCTTTCCCCTGGCACCAGCCGGGAAAAGATTCCTACTGGTCGTGACGGACTATTTCTCGAAGTGGGTGGAAGCCGAATCCTACGCCAACATGAAAGACTCAGATGTGGAACACTATGTGTGGAAAAATATCATAAGTCGTTTTGGATTGCCCTAGGAAATCATTGCCGACAACGGACCCCAGTTCGTGTAAAACAGGTTCCAGAATTTCTGCTATAACTGGAAGATTTCCCTAAACAAATCCACCCCCAGATATCCACAAGGAAACGGTCAGGCGGAAGTCTCTAACCGGACCATCGTGGATGGTATCAAGAAAAGACTTGACACCCGATGGGCCGATGAGCTCATAGGCGTTCTATGGTCATGCAGGACCACCCCGCGGAGAGCAACAGGAGAAACCCCTTTTTCGATGGTATACGGCACCGAAGCAGTCATACCAGCCGAGATCGAGGCCCCCAGTCTCAGGAGGGAGTACGCTCCCCACAACGCAGAGATTAACGACGAAATGAGATTAGACCAACTTGACCACGCAGATGAACGACGCGAACAAACCTTAATTCGAATTGCTAACTACCAAAACTCGGTAGCTAGGTATTACAATTCTAAAGTTAAGCATCGCAGATTCACCTCCGGGGAATTGGTCCTCAAACTGGTCTTCCAGAACACGGCCGAGCCCAACGCTGGTAAATTTGGGGGCTAACTGGGAAGGACCCTATATCGTTACCAAAGTAGTAAAGCCCGGTGTATACAAACTAGCAACCCTTGACGGAACAAGAATCCTTCGGAGCTGGAACGCTATGCAACTCAGAAAGTACTACGCATAAAAGGTCAGAAATTGACTTCCCATGAACTACGTATTGGCTTGATCCCCAGAGAGTGGGGTACGTAGGCAGTTTGGCCAGAAACGGTCAAACACAGCCCCAACAAACCCAATGACCCTACATGCCCCTACATCCCAAGTTAAGGGCGTCCGACCAAAGGAAGAATCTCGACTTCAACAATCTCCCAAAGAGCTACCCGAGTAATATCCAGACACAAGTAAGTGATCTCACTTTAAAAAAAATATTCATTTCGTTCTTATCAAAGAAATACATTTCATTTTTGAATGCCTATATATTATTTAAGTAAATCATAGCAAAATCTACACGAGCAGCATAATCATCGCATAACCACTATCATGCACATTCAAAATATTATCAACAACCCATAAATTATAGAAATCATTAAGTCCAGAACAACAAGTCCTGGCATCTGCATGGGTACCAAACCCTTCCTTTGCGAGTAACATACTTGCCCGGGTGCCAGACCCTTTCTTTGCGAGTAACATACTTACCCGGGTACCAGACCCCTTCTTTCCAAGTAACATACTTGCCCGGGTGCCATACCCTTTCTTTGCAACTAACATACTTACCCGGGTACCATACCCTATCGCCTTGCTCGGTCTCGGAAGCCACTACGGAGCTACTCGAAGAACAGCACCTGGTAAACGAACATCTACTCACCGAGGTACTAAAAACCCTACTAAACATATTTCATTGTCCACTATCCTTGGGCTCGAATAAGCTAGATCGTATCAAAAAAAATTTCAACATATGTATTAAGATCGGGATATTCGATCTGAAAATTGATGAAGTATCCTGGTCGGATACACCGATCAAAAACTCCACAAAGTAGAGCAACAAATTATTATTCACAAAATGTTTACAAAAAATAGCTATTTATCTTAATTTCTGCAAAAAAGATAGCAATTTAATTTAGAACAATAATTCTTGCAAAAGAGATGGAAAATTATTATAAAGGCCCTAACCACGGGCAGAGTATTTGCAAAATAATAACAAAGAAAATTACAAAAGAAAAGGGTTCGGATCCCGTGACCTGCCCGAAATAAGGCCCTAACCACGGGCAGAAACGATGTTCAATACTTATTCCAAAATAAAAGAAGGAAAAAGAGCAACAAGCTCAGAGATGATTGATTTCTCTAGGCAGCGTCGAAGGAGGTCTCTTCTCGCTAGGTCGGTTCGGTCGGGTTCAGCTCGGTCACACTCGATATGGTCGGGAGATGTACATTCGGCCCAGACAGGGTCGGCTCGGTCGGGGTCGGGTTGTCTTCGGACGGGGTAACCTCAAGATCGGACTGGGATTCACTTGGGGTCGGCTCAATAGGGGCATTCTCTTCCGGGAGGATCACTGCATTTAGGCTCGGCTTAGGATCTGCAACACCAGCACCCTCTGTCAGGTTGAACTCGGGATAGAGAGCTGGAGAGTCCACCACGGGTGCCGGTTGCCCGGCCAGGAGGTCTTCATACTTAGACTTGTCCTCCGTGAGAATTTCCAGCTCGCCCGAAAAGTCGGTGAGTTTACCCTCGAGTATCTCACCGATGATCGCCACGTTGCCTTGAACCTGATGGAGGATCTTGGTATCGTACGCAATCTTCTCATGGTGAGCAATCACCGCATCCCTTTGCTGCACGCGCTTGCGATACTTGCGCCGAACAGCCTTGGCGGCCTCTTTTCAGTAGCTGCCTCAGCCCGAGCACCGGCCAGCTTATCAAGGGCAGAAGTGTTTTCCACTTTCACCGCGATTAGCTCCTCGCGGAGCTCTCTCAGGTTATTTCTAGCCCGGCCCAACGCGGCGTCATAGGTAGAGAGCAACGCAAGTGCCATTTTCTCAGCCGCCTGGGCCTCGAAGACGAAGGCAGAAGCATTGACCAGCTTCTCCCGAAGGTCCGCCTCGGTGATCTCCAAGGCCTTAATTTTATGGTCCCTCGCCCCGACCAATCGCTTCAACTCGAGGACCTCCCTGTCTCTCAGCGCCAATTCCCCGGAACTCTTTTCGAGCTCGGCGTTCACCCGGGCCAGCTCATTTTTCTTCTCGGCCAGTTCGGCCTTGATCCCCTCTCCCTCGGCTTCGGACAACCTCTCCTTTAGCTCCCTAAGCGCGTCCTCATAACCAAGGACCAGGTCGTTGGCATACGCTCCAAGCTGCCAGCAAAAATGAAAAACTTAGAAAAAAATTCAAAGAAATAAAACACGCACGACAGAAAGGAAAAGCCTCATTTACCTTGGCGTGTATAGCTGCAAAAGCGTTATATGCCCGGGGCCGAGTGACGTCGTCATCCATCATGGGGGAAATTCCCCCGCCCGTCAGTTGCTTCATCAAGTTCCCAGCTACTTTGGGAGCCTCATGAAGACCCTTCTCGCCATACCAAGCAACCTTGGCGACCCTCTTAACCTCGGGATTAGGGTTCGAACTCCCTGCTTGCGCGGGCTGAATCCCACGACCTGGTTTCTCCGTGCGCTGATCGGAGATATTCCCGACCATGACTCGGTCGCGACCAGCTGTCTTCTTATAGACAACTCCTTTCTTCCCTGAACCATGGACTGGGGTCAGAGGCTTGGAGCTGCTAGATCGAAGCGCCTCAGAGAAAGACTTGGTCACAGTCTCCCCATCGACCTCTTGAAGCTTTTCCCCCTTTGGCTTTTTGCGAGCCACCTCCTCCTCGGCGGAGCAAACCCGCTTACCCTGGCTCTGTGGGCTTGCGACCTCAGCCGGTGCGAGCCCGGAAGAAGACAGGGGCTCGGAAGCCCCGGTTGGCTCCAGAGTCGGCTCTTCGTCGGAAATCTCGATGAACTCCCTCTCAGCGGCAGGCCGGGCAGCCTCTTGCTCGGCTGCCGAAAGAACAGTCCTCTCCAGGACTTGCTCTGACGCGACCTCTGGGCTGGGAGTCGCCTTGGGCCCCTCAGCGGACATAGTGGGAACCGACTTCCGGGTCTCCCCCTCCTTAGGAACCTCCTGAACCTTCTCGGAGACCTTTTTTCGCTCCCTTGGCCACCTCAGGCCGACCAGAAGTCTTCTCAGTCGACTGAGTGACCTTCTCCTTCCCCTTTCCTAGGACCACTTTGGCCCGATCAGAAACTTTTCCAACCACTTGAGTGGTCTTCTTTTTCCCCTTTCCCGACGCGGCAGCCTTGGCGGCTGCGCGCTGAGCCCTCAGCTCCCGATAGTTGAGCTCGACAGTCATATCTGACGAGCAAAATATATTAGTAGGAATTCGGAACTCAAAAAGCAAAAATAAATAAGACCCAGTTTAGAAGATCTACCTTCCTCCTCGGTACTGCTCGAACCGAGATCGTACTCGACAAATGTGCAGCTGGGTCCGGGATGCCAAACCCCAGAAGCAATGAATCTCTCCTCGGTGAGATCCTTCCACTCAATACCACCCCCAGGGAACAAAATTTCGTTCTTAGCAATCCAATCCTCCCCAAGAGACCTCGACCTCACTTTCTTCCCTTCCCGATCTGAAAAATACAACGAGCAAATATCAGAAAAAGGGAAAAGTGAACAAAAGAAAAACCCGAGCAAAAGACAGAAGAAAATTACCAATCTTATGAGCCCACTTATTCACATAGGAATCCCAAGTACCAAAAGACCCCGGGCAAGGCTTAAAAAAGAAATATTTATCCTGCCACCCGTCATCTTTGTTCGGAATGCCCCTAATGAAATCACCCTTATGACGCTTGACCGAAATATAAAACCTACCCATGGCCCTAGAATTCCTTTTAACCGTAAACACTTCGAGCAAATCGAAAAGTTACAAGTTGCAACCCTCCTCCCTACATCTAACTAGATGAGCGAGCAGAATCCTATAGGAATTCGGGCTCAACTGAGCCAAAGAAATATCCAGCTGGTTCACATACCTAAGGATAGGTTTAGTAATCGGAAATCTCAACCCACAATCCTGAAAATACCTCTCGTAAATGCAAACCCAATCATCTTTGATCGAGTCCGCATACTCATCAGGATCTGGAACCCGAAGAGGGACAGACTCTGGAATGTCATATTCCGACCTGAGTCGAGGGATATCCACTTCCCTCAGTCTAGATCTAGGTGATTCGGTCTAGAGAAACTCCGAGATCAGAATCGGGATCTTACCCTTACCCTTCTTACTACCCTCAGCCATTTTTCATAAATCTTAAAAGAGAGCCTACACGAAAAATACCCAGAACCCAGGAAAAAGCTAAACCCAGAAATTCAAAGCCTTCAACTTGGAGAGAAATCAAACACAGCCTACGAAAACCCAAAAACACCTAGTCCTGGTCGAAAAATAGCAACAAATCCTATAACCTAAGAAAGAAAATGCAGAAAAAGGAGAAAAACCTGGAAACCCTAGGACAATATTGCTCGAGGTTGCAGAATAACAATGGCGAAGAAAAAGCTTTTCTCTCTTGTCCCGAGTGCGAAAATGAAAAAAGAAGAGAGAGAGAGAGGCTTAAATAGGAAAGACGAAAAACAGTTACCTGAATTCGAAGCGACACACCGAGTAGAGTTCCAAAGAAGCTGATTGGACCTCTGCAGAGAAACACTTGAGTGTTTTTATAATTGAAAATCGACCCGAATTGCAAGGCTAGGGTTCCCTCGATTTCCGCGCCAAAGACCATCCAACGACTGAGACCAATTCCCATATCATGATGCGTCAGCACAATGATGAGCTTACTAAGTCAGCAGAAGTCGAAGAGGTTATCCTCTTCTTCGAATCACGAGCAAAACGACACGTGTCGTAACTGCTCTCTCCAAAAAGTTTGAAATCATTTCGATTTCAAAAGAATTTGCGCCTCAACCCCTGAAGAATATGATATTATCATGAAAACAGTTCTGATGTCCCTAAATTAATTTAAATTTTGCGGCAAAAATCGCAAATATTTTTTATCTTGCAAATTTAATTAATTTTCATCACGAATTTTTACATGATTTTGTCAAATTTATACTATAAATAATATTTCATATTTTTTTTATAGTAGGGGGCTATCTGTTGATGTGCAAATTCGTTCCTTAATCGAAATTATAAGATCATTAATTAAATTAGTGGTCCAAATTAATTAAAATCTAAAGTCATGAATATAATTGAATATTTATGCAAATGAGCTTATGAAATACAAAGCCCAGAGACCCAATGAACACCCAACTACGTTGAGGACCGAACAGAACCAAAAGCCCACAAGGCAAGAGACCCACCACGAGCAGAAAATGCCCAAAAAAATCCGAACAGAGTTCTCCGAGAGAAAAGTCCCGAACAGAGCTCAAGAATCCCACTTCGGCTCAAGACAACACTTAGTTAAAATTCAAGTGTCAAACAGATCAAATGATCTGAAGAACCCAAAGCTCGTCCCAGGAAGAGATTGTCGCAAAAGGATCCGAGCAGAAGCATACGAAACATTCAAGCGCGAGCAGACCATGTCAACCATCCCAATTCAAACTTCCGAAGCCCTACCTGAAAGATCGCCACGATCTAAATTCAAATCCCACGACGAAAAGTCAAACTCCACCACTACGCAAATCTCTCAGAACATGGCCCACGTGTCAACTTGATAGCAAGTCAAGCTCCAAACTCGAAGCCACCACCAACGTACACTTCCAACGGGCAAAAACCAGAAGCCTATAAAAGCAAGGAGACAGCCCCATCATACGCACGCAAGCATTCATCCTGAGAGAAAAGAGTGATATTTGTATTTTCAGAGTGATTTCATCTTCCATCTTCGATCTACCAGAAATTGGCTTGTGGTTTCGGTGGATCATCTTTTCAAAGTATTACAGAGGACGTAGTCAACTGCCGCATTGGGACGAACCTCTCTAAAAAACCTCGGTGTTTTATTCTTTACTTATTTCTTTTAATTTTGTTTCTATTTGGTCATCGTCTAAAGTATTGATGACGCAGAGGTCAGAATCCACAAAATTCAGCAATATCAAATCGAAATCCCATTCATAATTCACGTGACTGTTGGTGTGTAAAAATACATCATCAGTCATACTTGACGAGGGCATAACTTGTAATTATTCCGCACGACGAGGAGATCCGAGACTACGAAGACCTCCGAGAAATTCTCCAGATTCCCCCGAACTCAACATACGGACTCGCTGACAACCCGAAGACATCAAAGACGAATCAAGAAGCACCGACGACATCTTTTGCAGGGTAATGGGTCTCGACAAACCCCCTATTGCAATAGGGAAATTCACAGGCCCCCATGAGGTGCAATTTCAGGGAATTGGTTTTCCTATAAATAGGAGCCTTCCTCCCCTCATTTGGACACTCACTCACAGTTTGCTCTAGAGCTTCTCTCTCTAAAAATTCGTCCACTTCTAGAGGAGGAAGGACTTGAATAAGAGCTGAGATTGTTCTAGAAGAAGAGTCTTAGTCTCGACAAAGAGAAGTTGTTCGACGAGTCAACGAAGGCGTCCCTTGCTAGGTGGTCGAGTACGCCGATACCTGCGAGGTCGACAAAGGAAGGAGCATCCCTTGTTGGGACAAGGCCCCTCGTTAGACGAGGCCACCTACCCCGACAAGGTCGACAAGAAGCATCCCTTAACAGGTTAGGCGCCCTCGCCAACCTCGACAAGGTTGACAAGGAGCATCCCTCATCAGGTTAAGGCCCTCGCTACAACGAGCTCGCCAACGCCAACTTGGTCGACGAAGAACATATCACGCCGGTAATACCCAGCCATCCGGCCTAGGGCCACCCCCGCGCCTCCAACATCGGCAATTCCGACGAGCAAAACCACATCGTCATTCACCCGCCGTTTATCACTAACCCCGAACTACGTGGGAGCTGATTCTTTTAAACTGAGATACGTAGGCAGCCTCGCCCAAACATAAGCGACGAGGCACGGGCCCAATCTACCCTTTTTTTGCAGGTCCTCCCTCGCCGTAGGAGCTCACCAACGAAGGAGAATCACAAAGAATCATCAAGACCAGCTCGGAGCTTCATCAAGACCGGACTCCGCCCTGACGAGTAGCTTCGCCAAGACAAGGACCTCGCGCGGACTTTGCCACCACGAGGGAAACCCGACGAGGAGCTTCGCCGTAATCTAGACTTCGCCACCACGAGGGAAGTTCGCCGAGGATCGCCAAGGACAACCCGGAGACTCATCCAAGACGACGGATTCGCCTCCAGCTTTGACGATCATTAGTCAACCCGCGTTCACTCAGCAATCAATTATCAACGTGTTCAGCGGGTCACTCTCGGGACCCAAACCTTGGATCCGGTTCTCAGTTAAAGCCATTTTTACGCATTAACAGTTTGGCGCTAGAAGGAGGGGTAGCCCGAGAACGAGCCTCGAGACCCTTCCAGCATTCATCTGAAGAACTTGGAGCACGACGATCGCCATTCGACATGACGAAACGCGCCAGTGCTTCACAACGCGCGACGCCGCAACCGTCGACCAGCATCGCGCTCAACACGAGGGCCCGAACCGTCGCCAGGCGAATTCAGCCGCCTCCCCAAGTTTCACCAGCTCAGATCGGGAATGAAGATGGTGTCAACGACGCTTCGCAGAGGTCAGTTGATGTTCGCAACGAGGAAATCACAGGAGATAGCAAAGGCAACGGAGATCGCCAGGACCACCCCGATCCTGACCCGGGGGGTCGCCAGGAGGTTCGCCAAGACGAAGACGCCAAAGATCGCCGGAACTACCCGGACCCTCGCCAGGCTCGCCCGGGGGGTCGTCAGAAGGTTTGCCAGGCCGAAGATCCCGAAGACGTTGATGTTGGACATGTGTGTCCTTAAACAAGATATTTTATACATTTGTAAAAGATTATGACAAGTCGTTGAATAAAGATGATGCTTATTATGATAATCTTATTATAGTTTCTGGTAGAGTAAAATAGAATGTTTGATCCTTAGTTCATAAAGGATGCAATTATGTATTGTTATCACAACACAGTCAATGTGAGGAAGAATTAATTATCATAATTATTGAACTTAAAATGTCTGTGACCTGATTAACTGGGTGGGAGCCCATTAATCGTATAAGGTCATTAATGTGACTAAGTGATAATCCTATTCTGGATTTTGTGTGTGTCACACTCAATAGAAGTGCATTAAGTATGAAGCGTCTTCATACTGGACTGGACCTGACTTAAACTCCGGAAGTTATCATATAAGACCGTCACTGATAACTTAGAGTTGAGTCACTAGTAGATGATCAAATGGATATTCGATCTAAGTCCTGAGTGATTTTGAGTCCGAGCTGCTGACTTGATTGTTCTTTGATATAAATGGTAATTACTAATTAATAAATGGTAATTACTAATTAATTTTAAAAAAAAAAAACATATAGAATTATAGTTGGCCGGCAAAAAGCAGAAGTGTGGCATCATTGGGTCTCTTTGTCATGGCAAAGCCCCGCAAAATCTGTGGATCTAAACCAAAGTTTTTTATTTATATTATTCCTCTACCGCACTATAATGACTAATTATTTTATTTTATTAATAAATTCTTTAATTTTGATTCCCTTAACCAATGTATTATATGGTACACCATATATCATATACTAATATACCAACTTGTTCGTATTAAATGATTTTGACTTTCAAAATTCTTCTCTAATTTGACTTGGGACCATTTCAATTTAGAATTTACTTTCACACCCTTTTTTGTGCCTCAAGTTTGTTTTTTTTTTTTTTAATTGTGGTCCATATATAAATTGCAATCGGGATTTTTATTCTTATACCACTTTTAGTGGAATATCAAAATTATTATTATTTTTTAATTCTTGTAGTTTTTTTTTTATTAAATAAAGGGGCAATCAATTATTTAGAAGTTCACACGCCAATCCAGTGACGGAACTAGAAAATCGGGACAGGGGGGGCCGGATTTTTTTTAATATAAAACAAGACTAAATCAACTAGTCAAATAAAAAGTCATTGTACTTTCTCAGAAGCAAAACTACAAACACTTGTAGTGCTAAGAATTTTTTAATTGTATTCAGATTTTCAATACTACTGAACAATTACTGCTTTATAGAAATAAATAACCACAAATGAAAAACAAGACAGAATAAGGATGAAGAAGAAGAGTTGGAGAACAAATCTCGTGAGAAGAAGAGAAACGAGAATCTGTGACAAAGAAAACATCAAGGGGGCCGAGCTAGTGTTCAACGATCTCTAACCTTAGATTCTCGTAGCTTCAGTACAGAAATCGGAAAAATCTACCGGGGCCGTGGCCCCTTTTGAGCTCTACCTAGTTCCGTCGTTGCGCCAATCTCATTTGTAAATTATTATATTAAGTTGAGATAGTTAATATTAATTGTAATTGAATGTTACATTTTGGAAAAGTTATTATTTGGTATTGAAATGATTTTTATTGTCATTACTCATTAGTAGAGATATTAGCAACAAATGTATTAAATTTAAACAAAATTAATGGTTAATATTAATGTTTTTTTTTTATAGAGAATTAATGGTCATTATTATCATGAGTGAGTTTGAGTATTTATTTTTTAATTAATGCACTATCAGAGCTATGCCTTAGATTTAATGCAATTGAATTTATTACTCTTGTATAACCGAAATTCAATAATGTACATAATAGCCAATCAAAACACTAGGCTCTATCATAACAATTTACTAAATTCTGTTCAACTTTTGACTACGGTGGTCAATATAAATACATAAAGGATATGCTTGTAATATTAAATTAAAATAATAATACTAAAAACCATTTATAATTATTAAAAAAAAATCATGTAATATATTAATATCGAAGGGCATGGATATCATTAGAATTTAGACACAAACTTCATCAACCCAAGCGTGCAATAGCAGTGAATGATACATACCTCTCCAAAATTGAGTTTCTTTCCATATATCATTATACAAATATATTTCTATAACATATACTAATTTCATTATTATTTATTACTATAGAAATGTTAATACATTGTTCATACTCAATTCTCATACAACTTTTTTTTTTTTAACCTTTTCAGACATTACCGGAAATATGATGAGGATATTAGGATATACATGAAAGTAATACGTTTCGACGACTATTGAAGAAGCTCTTGTATTTCGAGGCGACTTTTAGTTATCATTTGTGATTCTATAAGTGTTGTGGCCATTTTATGATCCATTAACACGGTCGTGCACGTTATTGTTATCAACGTTTATTTTAGCTTTGTCTTCGTGAACTGTCTTGAAACTATTGCAATTTAATTAAGCGCTCTCTTATTTAAGTAAAAAAAAAAAAACAATTCTTACTCACAATTCAGATGTCTGCTTAAAATTTTGGAGATATATAAAATCGACGCTTACAAAGTTTTTAAATGTTATTAACCATAACTCTTATTCTAAATGGATTATGCAAAATTAAAGCAAATCAATTTAAGAGTATTGGTGTGTATATATATATATATATATAATAAAACATTTATGGTTTACAGCATCTCCAACCATAAATACCGAGATAGGGTTGAGATTTCACTATATTTGTGCAATTTGGACACCAAATATTATTCACTCCTATAATCACAACACCAAAAATTACACGAAACACAATTTATTTAACATTTTATTATTAATAAATATTAATTTATTACTTATTCAAAGTCTCACTCCTATGTTATTAATAAAATAATTGAATAATGGATGATACGGTTAATAGTATCACACCAAAGTCGGTGTGACACTATTGCATCATACAAAAATGATTTGATTTTTTAGAGTCTCATTTGGGATTTTTGGTGTGGAGATTTTTGGTGCAACAAACTAAAAGAGCGTTACTGCATTGGGTTGGTGAAAGTGGAAAATAAATTAAGCCCAAAATTTGCTAAAGAGATGAAATTTTGTTGATAAACATGCATGACTTTCCTTCGAGAGTCTTTGTCCCCTTTCAAAATTTACGCTTATATAACTGTTTATCAAAAACCATCAAAGTTATGCCAAATTTTAACATAAGAATCTAAAATGCTTTTAAGAGGATATTATTAACGTTAAAACTAATTTTAGACTTTTTAAACCAATGACAACACATCGACTGAAACGACATGTGACTTGTCGACGAAAAACAAGAAATTGACAACAACAAGCAACGGAAAAAACCCGCAACCATTCCAAGTCGAGAGTTTTTGCCCCCGTGTCCTCGTCGAGTATTCGCAATTTTTAAAAACCGCGATTATAATTATAAATGAATAAATTGCAATTTTTAAAGGCTTAAGAGAAGGGTAATGATGGAAAAAGAAAGTGAAGGTAGGGCAGGTTAAGTGTCATTGTCAGGAACCGGCAAAGCAATTTCAAATGACGCTTTCTTGTCTCCCTAATCTCCACTCTCCCCCATTTAATTCCAATTCAATTCTTCTTATTTACATTAACATCTTTGATAAGCAAATATTTTGTTTCATTAGTTACTCTTTTGCCCTTCACTTTCTCGAGAAAATGACATCAATACCCCTCCATTATGCATGGTGATAATTTTGGCCCTTGATCTTCAATTTATAGCTTTAATGCCCCATATACTTTTAGAATGCAATATATTGCCCCATACACGTTAAAATATAAGAAAAAGATTATTAAATCATGCAACATATACCTTACTCAAATGTATTTTTATTATTATATGATCGATTTATTTAAAGAACTAGCAAAATTGATGAAATCACTCTTTTATAAAAGCATGTATTGCACATAAGTTTAAAACATAATTATTTGACGTGTTGGGGGGCAATATCATGGGGTATTTCCAACAAACACCAAAATTAAAGGACCAAACAACAATAATATGCAAAATTAAAGGGATACTGATGCCAATTGCTCTAAAAATTAGGCACAAGAAAAGAAAGGCCTTCAAAAATTGGCAACTGGAAAACAACCTAATTAGATTTTTTTTGGTATTCATATGGTTTGAGATTTGTGTAAATTTAATAGCCACCTTATTTCTCTAACTAATTTTTAGTTATGAAAAATATTTTTTTAGAAGAAAATTAATTTACTATAAAAATTGAAGTTGTTGTCCAAAATCTATAGTGGTTAGAGGCATATATAATAGGCTAAGCACAATGACCTTTTCTCTTCTCCTTTGTAATGCCCATTTATAGTTTTATTTTTATTTTTTTATTTTTTATTTTTTGGTGTCAGTGATTTATTAATTTCAAGTTTCACCTATATGTAATTTTATTTTTGTCGTTATTCATTTGAAATATCTCGATCTCAAATCATTTTGTGGAAGAAAATCATAACTATATGTAGAAGAGCCAAAAGAAGGGACCCCATAGTAGGGAACATAAATTAATGTCTATTTTTATTATTTAATTTGACCACCGTCCGTACTAAATGCATTCAATATATGATTCAAGGACACCACAGTTAGATGGAATATAATTTATTATTATATAATTTTGGCACAGCAAAATATAAATTAATTTTTTTTTTAATTAGTAACGATAAAATTATTTAAATTGTACTGCTCCGTAACCACTCAATTCTATTTTTAGTAAAAACAACTTTTAATTCTACTAATATATCGATAATCAAAATAAATTATAGATATCCAAGCACTGATGTTTAAATAAATTATAATTCATAGTTTCATTTCATACATCACAAATTGGCAAATATTTAGCTAAAATGAGCCGAATATAAGTGAACAAATGCTTCGGAATTAGTGCAAAGAATTATAAAAAAAGGCAATTTACATTGTAGTGGATATTATAGAAAAATGACTCAAAATGTTTTTGTGGACAGGTTTGCCCCTTTTTAGGGTGGCGTATTGCAGATAAGAAAAATAGAAAAAGGTAAAGTGAAAAATAAGACAAGCTTTTTGCTTAATATTCCGGTTTTGCCCTCCAAAACCACACTTTTCATTTCACACTTACAAAAATTAATCATAGTTACATAGTTACAAAGTAAGTATAATAATGAGTGATCGGCAGCTCCTTGAACTTTTTTCTTTTGTGCATTTTTCCCTTTCATTTTAGCGGTTGTCAGAAATACCCCTACTGAGCGAAAAAAAGAAGAAGAGAGAAATACCCCTAATATTTATTTTTATAAATATAACTCATTAATTAACACAGAAAATATCAAAAATTTCAAAATTATTTAATTATTTTGTTATTTTTTAAGATTTCCATCCTCGTTCGATTCATTATTGAAAAAAATTACGCGCCGGGCCGGGCCGGGCCTACACGTTAATATATTCTGTATCAACAGCACTTGCAGGATAATATATTATTTTTTGAAAATCCAAGGGAAAATTTCGCTAAAGGTGAAAGTTGAAGGGATAAAAAACACTTGCATGAAAATTAAGGGGCTTAAGTGCAAATAATTGTAATATAATAATGTATTAATTACAGTGTTTGTTGTTGTTGTTGTTGTTGTTCTCCTCTCAGCATTGCAAGCTCCTCGGCAATCTCAATGCTTTGTGCTTTAATGGAGCCTCCTTAAACTCTCTCTCTCTCTGCTGCGAATTCTCATCAGAAGCTTGCTTACTTGATCGTCTTCCTCGTTCACCAAAGGTACACTTAATATGTATATATATACAGTCGAAGAAATATTCAGAACCTGGAAATTGTTTTCTGGGTTCTACTTTTGAACGTTTTTGTTGATTTTTTTGGGTTGATTAGTTTGCGTGCTCTGAGATCTCCCAGCTTTAAGCTCTTTTTCTGTAAGTATATATATATGTATATATACTTGTTTATATCTGTGTGTATGTGTTTTGTGGGCTGTGTTTGGGGTCCGAGAAAATCTGGGAATCTGAAAATTTAGGGCGATTTCTGTCTCTGAAAAATGGTGTTTCCAATTTCTCTGGGTTGACTGCTGAAAATGAACCCTAGAAAGAAAGCAAGAAAGCTCAGTCAATGGAGATGGATGATAAATTCCAAGTTGACTATTTACTTTTTTTTTTTTTCTCTTCCCACATAAATCATCCGAGAATAAACCACATTTTTTTATAATGTTTTGTTAGAGTTTGTGACCCGAATCCGTTAGCTCCCGGCCCGGTGCGCCTGTTTCTGGATTCGTAGCGCGATATTCCGGATTTTTTTTGGTGGAAGTGGAGGGATTGGACCGATAGGACGGATCCTAATACGGACCTTTTGGATTAGGGCTGTTATGTAATTTCCGTGTTAATTGATCTTTACATGCTATTGTGCGTTTGATTTATAACACGTTTTATTTCGTTGTATTTCATCTAGATTCGGATTTACCGTGATAATTGATAAAGTATTGATGTTCTTATATATGATGTTCTTATCATAAAGTATTGCAGTTTTGATTAGCAAATCCCGAATGACTCCGCCACTGATGGGCGGCGAGGAAGACGGCCACAACACTGTGGCGGTATCTTCCTCTGCTACGGACTGCCTCTCCCAAAATGGAATCGGACTGAAAGAACGGAACTACCTTGGATTCTCTGACTGCTCTTCCGTCGACAGCTCCGGAGTCTCGAGCCAGACCAGTGAGAGCAAGTCTGACCTCAACTTCAGGGCCACCGAGCTCCGGCTCGGCCTCCCCGTATCGCAGTCGCCGGAGCGGGAAGTCGCTGGTGAGAAAAACCTATTTCCCCTTCTGCCCTCGTATTCGTCGATGAAGAGTGTCGTTTCCGGCAACAAGAGGGGTTTCTCGGAAGTGAAGGCCTCGGCGGCTCAGCCGGTCGTGGCGGCGAAAGAGACGGCCGGGAAGGCTGCTCCGGCTGCAAAGTGAGTTGACACAATCTCCAGCAATGTTTTTGTTTGTGGGAAGTTTGGCGTTTTGACGATCGTATTGTCGGTTTTGTGTATGTCTTTTCAGGGCACAAGTTGTTGGTTGGCCTCCGATTAGGTCGTTTCGGAAGAACTCGCTGTCCATGGCTTCGAAGAACAACGAGGAAGTTGATGGGAAGTTGAGTTCCGGAGCTCTGTTCATCAAGGTTAGCATGGATGGTGCTCCGTATTTGAGGAAGGTCGATCTGAGAAGCTATGCGACGTATCAGGAACTCTCTTCAGCTCTTGAGAAGATGTTCAGCTGTTTCACGATAGGTCAAACTAATTTTCTATTAAATTCATTGGCTTATAATTATATATCTATATATACATATGCGTTGTGCATACATTCCATCGTTTATGTCATGCTTAAACCATAGTTTACCAGCATTTTGTTATAAACTCATTACAAGTGACTACAATGCCCTTCTCGAAATAAGAAGTATTGCCTGCATAAATCCTAATTTGGTAATCGATAAATAGTCCGAATACCCACAAAAATAGCGGAATATTATTTGAAATCAGGTAATCCAGAAAACACGTTCGCAAAGCGGGATGGTCATGATTATAAATTAAGCTAAGTTTACTTAACGGTAAATAATCAAAACTAGATTTGTAATGTGTTTTTAATGGATAAACTGTTAAACAATAGAGTTTCGGGTTATTACTAACATGTTACTTTCAAGAAATTATTATATTTTTTACTTAGAAACATGTTATTACTGTGTTTTAACTGAATGCTTGAAAACTGAAGGATTCTCTCGCTTTTTTGGTAACACGAAGAGTAGTTTTGATTACTTTTTCCCATATATATATGTTGGATCTCGACGCCCAAACTCCTTCAAGATCCGATTCAACCTCGCACACAGCAAACACCAAATACACAGAATCAAGTCAGATATGCCTCAATCAATATACAAGAAGATCGAAACCAGAAATCAGTAATCACTCAAACAAACAAAAAAAGAGAAGTTAGAATCCCTGAAGCGGATTGAAGCACCCGTCAGCGTCACTGAATACTGTCACTTCCCCACAACTCTTCCTTCGCTTCAAGGCCTCTCTACAGGTTTGAGCTAGTTCTTCTCCGGTTCTCACAGGGAACCAAGAACGCACAGAGAACCACCGAAGGCTGATGATCAAGACAATCACAGACCTTCCTCTCCTTCTCAAACTCAGAGACTCTCAGAAGCTACAGAACAACCAAAGAAGATGACTAGCTCCAAACCCTAGCAGAGCACCGAGCAAAAGATCACGAGAGAGTGGGGATCGAGTGGGCCTTATATAAGATAGAGACTATTGGGTTAATGTGAGCCATTGGATCATCCATAACTGAAGGGTCTAGATTTGCCGAGATCTAACTGAATCGGAACTACACGTCGTTAGCTCCAAACGACGTGTTCATGGGAGTCCAACGACGTCTCGTTTACTCACCAACACTTACACGTGGGCTCACACGACATGTAGTTTTTTCCTCAGTTAGTTCAGTCAAATATTTAATGGGCTTTTACAAAGCCTGGTCAATACAACAATGGGCTTCACACTAACTTACAATATACTTTTCTGAAATGTAATTTTGGTTTGGATTTCAGGACAATGTGGATCCCACGGAGCTCCGAGTAAGGAGAAGTTGAGTGAGAGTAAATTAAGGGATCTCCTTAACGGATCCGAATATGTTCTTACCTACGAAGACAAAGACGGTGACTGGATGCTCGTCGGTGATGTCCCGTGGGAGTAAGTTTTCATTTTACTATCTCAATTTTCTCGAAACAAAATTTTCAATAATACACATTTCAGATAGGATTAGTGATTTTAACATTCTCCGTGAAACGATATCAAATTGGATGGTACGAGCTAAAGCAATCTAAATGTTCTATTTTATTACTCTTATTTTTTTTTTATCACTTTACAGTTAAATGAAATGTTATATATATTTTTTGTATATTCGAGTCGTATAATCAAATTCTGTGTGTTTTTCTCAGGATGTTTATCGACTCGTGCAAGAAATTAAAGATCATGAAGGGCTCCGACGCCATCGGCTTAGGTATTCATTTGTTCTAGAAATCTCTATCTGATTAGCTTCAAAAGCGAAATAATTCAAATACCATAATTTGTTGCGCTACCAAAATCAATATATCTGATTATTTTAACATGCATTTAAGTAAAATTCAGACAAAAAAAAAAAAAAAAAACCGCACAAATTTGTGAATTGTCCGTCATTTTGGAATATTTTATAATTAATCCCTGGAATTTGGAAGATGACAACCTATCCCGGGTTCGATTTTCGGCTTGCTTCTCAGTTTTGGGGCAGGACTTATGAAGCATCACTAGTCAAGATTGTAATTAGTTGATCAAATCTTAGATCATATTGTTAATAATTTTTCTGTTCTCCTTCCGTTTCGGTTTCTTGTTTCGTAGCGCCAAAGCAGAAATGACCGTTGCAAAATGGCTTCGGAGGATTCGGATGTTCGGTCTGCGTGTTTATGCTTTTGACTACACAGAAGAAGTAAAGAAATGGAAAGCGCGTCGCTCTAATTTCACAAGTCTTATTGCTTCGGAACAGAGAACCTTGTGGAAATGTGACTTTAAGATTATTAATGCTTTTTTTTATTTTATTTTTGTGGAGTTTCATAATCTCTGTGTCTCTCTTTGATTAAATTAGTTACCAATATAGGTGTTTTGTGTCTGTCTATGAATCTATTGTTCTATTTATTTACATCCTTAAAGATGTGTTTCTCATTTTTCACATTTTAGTTTATTTCACATAAAATTAGATTGTTCTTATTGTTGTGGACTAGGTCAAATGCGTTGACCGATTGCCCGGTTTTATGAATTAGCTACGGATTACGGGACGTGATATGTAAGCAGTAAGTCTTCCGATTAAAAATTGTGTCGATAAGATTTTACCGATAACTATGGATATAAATTTAGTTGAAAGAAGTACAAAAGAAACCCAATTTTTTCAGTGAGTTATTAAAAGTCATAATATGAATATATATATACATACAAGTATAATTGTATTTGAGATAGAGAGAGAGTTCATAAGTGAACAAGCGGGTATTCGGTGCGGTATTTGATAAATAATAGACTGAATATCGCATTTCGGTATTTTTATAATGAAAATCGAATGGCCTATTTTTTAAGAAGAAAACCGCATCTACCGTATGATCGGTATTCGGTTTCGGTTGCGGTAATATCGGTATTTTATACTGTATTTACCGCTTCTAAGATGCACTACACATAATTATATTATACAAAAAATAATGCAGCCTAAATTACATAAATAACATTGATATAGTTCTTATCTTAGAAGTCCCTACAACATTGAAGCAAGAAGTAACAACCAAAAAAATACTAATAAAAGTAAGTTTAAGTTCTTATCATCCACAACTAGACAATAAATCAAGTATTGCTAAATTATAAACTTGGAAAAATGAATGACATAAATACTAGTTTTGACATTGTGATAAACATGACTATTACCGTAAAAAATAATATAAGATATAGTGATAAATCGGTATAAACGGGTATGCGGTTGCGGTTTTCATATCAAAACCGAAAACCCGATTTTATTCTAATCCGGGTATTCGGTTTTCTTTCAGTATATTCGGTTTGCGGTCTAATCGGTATTGGTATAATCGGTATTCGGTAAAAAATTCGGTTAACGGTTTCTTTTGTTAACCCCTAGCCCATATTTTCAAGCGCCAATTATTAGTTGGAAACTTTTATTTTCGAAGAATAACACAAATCAAAATAAAGAATAAAATCCGAAACAAACAATGTGCAAGAATAGCAACATTGATTTTTTCAGACTGTGTAAGAATCTTCAATATTCAAAGTTGATTTGATATTTAAAGGTCAACTCAAAGCGAATAGTGGAAAAAGGATTTCTTATGCCAGAATATTGGTTCTTCTCATATATGTGTGACCTTTATTATTATGCATCAAAATAATAAATTGTGATAATAACACTATAGTTTGATTTACCATTTAATTGGACATTTGATTCCCTATAAGTGTATTAAGAAATTTGGTTTCTTGTATTGATATATCAAATTCAGGTAAACTTAAGTAAATTTCAGATTCAAGTTCAGATTGTTTTAGTATCGGACCAGTCAAATTTTTTCTAAATCAAAATCCAACCACTTAAAATTAAAATATAAATATACTATGTTCATTTCACAATAAATTTAGATCCAAAATTTTTACATTCAGATTACCTTATAAGAAACACGAATGAGTCGGAATTCTTAAAAAGGTTGTGTCATAATTATCAATATCAACATTTACCGTAGAACTTTTTAAATTAATAATTTTGATTAAATAATAAATTCTCGACTCTCGACTTTAACTAACACAACTAAATTATACCTTAATTAAATGATACGTTTGTATGGTCCTAACTCCCGACTCTAACTACACAACTGAATTATGTTTCGATAAATTAATTAATTCTCGAATATCAATAATATTAATTTATAAGAGTTTTATTGTATTATTTTGTATTATTTGAGAGGTTAATAAATCTCAGATGAGAAGAACCAAGATTCTGGCATAAGATTACCATTTCCACTAAAATTTGTCTCTATAATCTAAAAGTCCTCATCTTGTAAAGCTTATCGTGATTGGATTCATGGTAATATGATTTTGTTATTAAATGGTAATGATTCATAATTATTTACTTCATATAAAAGACACAATTACATGTCTGACCTTTTAAAAATAAATTTTAATTAGGATTTTCTGTTATTAATCGAGCTATTATTGTAAATACAGATCTGAAGAATCCTGTATTCAAAATTCTTGATTTGATATTCCGGAATCTGAGTTATAGTTTCGAGTTTTTAAAAATATATATATATATATATATATATATATATATATATATATTCAAGATTCAATTTAGATTAATTAATTATTCAAAGCTTAAAAATTGAAATAAAAAGCAGAACTGATATTCTATGCTATCCGAATTACACGGAACCGGAAAAAGGAAACTAAAATTACTGGTTGCATCGTATACAAGACTTATTTATATAGAGAAATGTTGTTCAATGCCAATTTTTCAAACGGTTTTAATCTAATCTCTATTATGCATAATCGAATTTTATATTAACAATTAATCAGCTATGCCCATTCGATTATTGTATCTTTTGACTTTGTACCCTGAAATTGTTGACCTTGTTATGATGTTAGTTTTTGGAATTTTCCCAATTTTGGTGATTGTCGTAGGTCCATTCCAATATTTAAATTATTTTTATTGCAATTAGTGCTTTGCTTAATCATGGGTTGGAGCAATAATACAAAAATTCCAACCTAATCTCTTGATTGGAACACCTTTACTTAATTATGGATTCTACCCCTAATCATGATCATTTGATTTGAATCATTTAAAAGTGAGTGGATCATGATTTGTTGCAGGTGGTTAAGGAATCTTCACCCTTTTGTTGCAGGTGATTAAGGATTTTGAAAACCAAATGAACAATATAGTATAATCTAAATAATTTGTGTGTTTTTATTATGTTTTTTTATTTTAAAAGAAACCGGGATTTCAATAGCACCCAGAGCGGGATTCGGTGGACTCCGCCATAATAGAGTTAGCAATACACTGAGGTGGAAAATCCAACCAAATATTAGGAATATAAGATCTAAGACTATATTGAGCAAGATAGTGAGCAATCGTATTTCCATTTCTGCGAATAAAGTGGAAGCTAGAGTTGCACCGAGAAGCCAACCCCGCAATGTCTTCGATGGTAAAGTCGTCTTTGTCCGCCATTGGGTCGGGACATGAAATGGATCTGATCGCCAATTAGGAGTCCGACTTAATCTCGCAAGGCGTGAATCCCCTATTACACACAAAAATCAAGCCTTCACAGATAGCCTACAAATCCGCACCCAGAACCGACGCCGCTTTTGGTCTAGTCTTGCTAAAGGCTGCAACAAATCTGCCATGTTCGTCTCTGACACATCCGCCCAGCTCCATAAAGCTGCCATCCACCGGGAAAGCAGCATCAACATTCACCTTCCATCCGCGGGACGTAAGAGGGGGGGGGGGGGGGGGGGTAGATTGACGGGGTAACGCGATGTGCGGTAATCCCAGAGTATAAACCGAGTCGCTCAAAGTCGTTCTGTGGTGACTTCCTAAAACATGATAGCAAGGAGAGAAAGGTCTTGCTTAGGCGTGGACCGTGCTTTGTCCGTAAAAATGTCTTGTGGTGATTATACTCGAGGATGTGTTCAAATGGTGATCCTCTCCATGTCTGCTCCACCAAGGGGCAAAAAATAAGGCTGTGTGCTGAAGAATTGAAAGCACAGCCACATAAGAGGCATTACGAAGCCACTGGAATATGTCTCTAGGCCATGTTTCCCGCAATGGGGATTATTTCTTGACACGCCCGCCAGACGAAGATCTTAATTTTGGGTGGAGTTTTAACGGAACACACCTTATTCCACGTCTCCTTAGTTCTGGGCCGTGAGGGCCCCGTTGGGCTGCTTGTCGCGCTGAGCTCTCGGGCCTTGTGGTAGCCGCTCGGAACCGTATAGAGGCCTCGCTTGCCAAGATGCCACACCACGGAGTCCATATTTTTATTATTAGGTCTCGCCATCGACAAATTTTTTTGACCTCGAACGGGAGAAAATTCTCGCGAATGAGACAAACATTCCACTCACCGGAATCGAGGATAAGGTCTCCCACTCTGGCACCAGCGCCCAAAACCGGAGGCGATTGGACTTTATAGCTCAACGGAAACGGGATCCATCGATCGCTGTAGATCGAGATTTTTGATCCATCTCCCACCCTCCATCTCCGGCCGTGATTGAGCAACTCAATACCCCACAGCAGACTACGTCAAACGTATGAGCAACGTGCCTTTACATTTCCCTCCAGGATCGAGGAATACTTGATAGGGGTGATATTTTCTGGCCATGACTTTCGCCGCCATCAACCGGGGCGCTCTAGCCAACCGCCAAACTTGTTTTGCTAGAAATGCTTGGTTGAATTCCAGAAGACTTCGGAATCCCATACCGCATTCCTTCTTGGGTTTGCAGAGTCGATCCTAACTCTGTCAATGGAGTCTCTTCATTTCTTCATCCCCTCCCCACCAAAAATCCGAGCACAATTTTTCAACTTTGGCACAAAGACCGGCAAGGGTATTCTTATTCAAATACCCTTGAATAAGAATAAAAATCATAAAGACTCTGATCTGTCATTCAATCTATTCCGACGTACATTATGATTTTTATTTTTATTCAAGGGTATTTGATGATTAACCTTAGAAGAAATTTATCAATCCCATCGTTTCAATATCTTTGTATATTTTTATCGCAATTATTTTTCATTGAAAATACGTCGTCCATGTTGATCTAACTTTTGATATTTTTAGTCTTAGTATCTCTTTTTTTTTTCTTTTTTTTTTTTTTGAAAATAATGGACGACAATGTTGAACAATACCGTTGTGCATAAAATAGAACACAATCGCTAACATTTATTTTTTGACAAATCAACTTTTATTTCCTAGTTATAAGATTTGAAAGAAATTCCCACACTACTTTGGCTTATTTGTATTTATATTTATGTGATTTTAATAAGTTAATGTAATTTTTTTAAGATGATCAAGACGTCACAATAACTAGTTGTCTTTGTCCAGATTCAAAATACCGTCATTTAGAAAGAAAAATAATGATGATTCGTTTATATATTTATCGATAGATAATGAGTTTAGTAAGAGGTGTTTCAAAACTTCTAATGATATACATAAGTTTTTCAGGGAGAGGATCCTCCATATTTGAAACTATTGTGATGTAGGGAGAGATACGAGCGAACATAAGAACGTGTCTTTGCGAGATAAAACTCGACTTCACAAGCTAAAGCTCGATTTTTTATTCATTCATCAACTCCCCTTAACTCCCCTTACACACGTTTTGCTCTTGTTTTTATAGGATAAAAGAAATCTAATAAAAAGCTATAAAAAAAAAAATTGATCTAATATACCTAATATAATAACAATCAAATCAAATAAATCAAATAAATTAAGTGAGAATAATATCATAATAAAAGATAGTAAAAGGGAATGATTCATTTGCATGAATAAGGAAAATTCATCAGTATTGCACCATATTGTCATGAGAATAGTTTAGTTTTCAATTCTTAAATTGAATTTGTTTCGAATATAATCCACTTAAATGTGATTTAGAAGGCAATGATTCTCATATCCCTATTTTAATTGACCAAGTTCCTAGCCTAATGATAAGATAATCAAGTGGCTTGATCTACTAATTACAGCTGACACTAAAAAAATATTTTACATTTGCAATATATACTATAGTCAAGTTGTATCATATGATCCTAAAAGTAATCTATTTATAGTTTATGTATTATTTATTTATATATATATATATATGTTGTGTAATTTAAGGGAGAGGTTGATAGACAAATGTAAGTAATGTGAAAAGTAGTTTTACAGAAGAAAAATAAACACTAAAATTGGAATAATATTAATAATATAAGTACTAGTGCCCCCAAATTAATACTATATATAAAGAAGAATTATTTTGTTGGTCTTTTTTTATTTGGTTAATTTGACTTTAGTTAAGGTTGGATTTGGTAGAACAAGCATTACAAGGCAATTATGTGTTGGTCTAGGTTAAAATAGAAAAGCTATTCAATCGAATATTGCAATTAACATCTATTAAACACATTTGGAGTGCACATCTTACTCCTTCAAATTACTTGTTTGTGCCATATTTAGCCTTTCCCATTTATTGTGTTCTGTAAGTCATTATTTAATATACCAATATATATATAGAGAGAGAGAGATTGCCCATTTTCATTATTGTACAAATGGGAAATCTATTTTCGGTTTTTAATCCTCCATAAGAATCAAAATAAGTGTTTCAATTCCGTTTTAAATGTTTTTTATTTGTTAAAATCAATTTTCAAAATGAGTTATTAAGTTATTATAAATGTATAGTTATTTGATAAAATAGAATAAGATATATTTATTAAAATAATATTACATGATAAATACAACATATTCCGACTCAAAAGTCAAAGTTTAATCCGCCCGCCAAAAAGATTCATTGTTGTTTCATTAGTGATCGGAGTAGTCAACTCCGGTTTCACCATCGGTAGAGCGGTATCATTTTCCTGACATTCAGTCTAGAAATATACCTCGTTGGAATAATGTAAGGGAGGAGAAAATGAACATATAATATAGGATAGACAAAGAGATACGGGTCAAATAGTATTTTCCAATATAATGTACGGAAGTAGACTTTAAGAGTCTTGATCCGTTGAATCTTATCACCCTTTTGAGTCACTCACACTAATTTCCACATAAATTTGACCAATTTCTAAAGGGACAAAAGATAATGGAAGCATAGTGAAGTGCATTAACCTTTCATCTTTCATTTTCACATTAGTGTACATCACCATTTCAAATTGCTTTGTGTGTTCAATTTGGCTCTAGTTTTTACGGTATATATCGTTAAACAAGCTGTCTTTTTTCTTATTGTAAAAGATTTTGATCAAAGTCAGTGAATAAAAGATGTTACTTATTATGTTGATCTTATTATAATTTTTGGTAGAGTAAAATAGAATATTTGTTCCATAGTTCATAAAGGATGCAATTATGTTATTATTATCACAACGGAGTCAATGTGAGGAAGAATTAATAATCATAATAAATGAACTTAAAATGTTCGTGACTTGATTAATTGAGTGAGAGCTCATTAATCGGATAAAGTCATTAATGTGACTAAGTGATGTAATCATATTCTGGATTAAGTGTGTGTGTCACACTCACTAGAAGTGCATTAAGTATGAAGCGACTTCATACTGGGCTGGACCATACTTAAACTCCGGAAGTTGTCATATAAGACCGTCATTGACAACTTGGAGTTGAGTCACTAGTAGATGATCAAACAGTACCCAACTTCTCCGGAAGAGCAAGACGCGATGAGGCGCATACCTTATGCTTCAGCAGCGGGAAGTCTGATGTACGCTATATAGTGTACTAGGCCAAACATCTGTCATGCTGTGTGAATTGTTAGCAGGTACCAATCTAACCCTGGTATGGCTCACTGGACATCAGTGAAGAACATTCTCAAGTATCTTCGGAGAACGAGAGACTATGTGTTAGTGTTTTCAGGATCAGAACTGAATCCACTAGGATACACTAACTAGGACTTCATATCTGACAGAGACGCGAGAAAATCGACGTCGGGAGCAGTGATCACCCTTGCTGGTGGAGCAATATTCTGGCGAAGCATTAAACAATCCTGTATCGTAGATTCCACAATGGAAGCTGAATATGTGGCAGGCTGTGAGGCAGCCAAAGAATCAGTTTGGCTTAAGAATTTCTATATAGAGCTGGAAGTAGTTCCAAATGTAGATGGGCCCCTAACGTTGTACTGTGACAACAGTGGCGCGGTGGCAAATTCTAAAGAGCCCAAATACCATAACAAGGCGAAACATATAGAACGCAAATACCATCTCATCAGAGAGATAGCACGTCGCAGTGACGTAAGGGTTTTGAAAATAGCTTCGGGAGACAATCTGGCTGATCCATTCACCAAGACGTTGCCAGAGAAAATATTCAGGAGGCATCTGGAGGATATGGGTCTGAAAGACATGGGTCATCTTCTTTAAGTACAAGTGTGAGATTGTTGGACATGTGTCCTTAATCAAGCTGTCTTTTCCCTTATTGTAAAAGATTTTGACCAAAGTCGTTGAATAAAAGATGTTACTTATTATGTTAATCTTATTATAGTTTCTGGTAGAGTAAAATAGAATGTTTGTTCCATAGTTCATAAAGGATGCAATATGTTATTATTATCACAACGGGGTCAATGTGAGGAAGAATTAATAATCATAATAAATGAACTTAAAATGTCCGTGACTTGATTAACTGAGTGAGATTTCATTAATAAGATAAAGTCATTAATGTTCCTACGTGATGTAATCATATTCTGGATTAAGTGTGTGTGTCACACTCACTAGAAGTGCATTAAGTATGAAGCGGCTTCATACTAGACTGGGCCTGACTTAAACTCCGGAAGTTGTCATATAAGACCGTCACTGACAACTTGGAGTTGAGTCACTAGTATACGATCAAATGGATATTCGATCTAAGTCTTAAGTGACCTCAAGCCTGGAATGTTGACTTGATTGTTCTTTGATTTAACTGTTAAAGAACACATTTACTGTCTTTCCCAATGCTGCTATTTTGGGAACATGATAGTCACCAGATAAGGGTAGCTTGGTCATAGAAACAAACATCACATAACTCTCTTCAGAGTCAAGATGATTCCCTTTATTGTTAGTGGTGAGAAGTGAGAGGTACCCGTGCGCAACTTATTAATCGAAACAATAAGTGGGTTACTCACAATATTACTAACTGCGTTGAGGATGAAAATGCAATGAGAGGCAAAACGGTGACCCGAATTTGATTGTATCAATGGACACCTTGCTATAAAGGGAATAATATATACTGTATCACTAGAGAGTGCATCCTCGGGTTTATAGTGGAATAACACCGAGGCATGACGAACCACTAGCAGTTCGTTGGAGCTTCAGTGATACGGGTCCATGGTCCCCAGGATAGCTCCGGAACGGATGATACGTACGTGATTTAAACATTCGATATGTTTTATCATTTTTCAGGATTCATAAAACTAAAGTCTGTGTCAGATTTTGGAAGTTTTATTTTTTATGTGGCAAAAATGCCAAAGTTTGGTGCTGGAAATTTTACTGATAAAAGAATGTTGAATTTGGATTTTTCATCAACTGGAAAGTTGTTGGAAATAAAATTCTAAGAGACTTTGCTTTTGGAACCGAGTCGTTTCGACGTACGTTTTGTGATTTAGAGAATTTCTAAGTTTACGATCGTTTTCGTAAATATGTGAAATTTAATCACATGTCACAAATATCAATGGTGGTGTTGCACCACGATATTTGATGTGTGATATTGAGATCATTGTTTAATAATATAATTTAATTATTTGGTTTAATTATTAATATTCTTATTGATAATTAATTAATTATTAATAGATTTATATTATTTAAATAAAATATATATTTGGTATATATATGAATGTGTAAATATAATGCGGCCAAGTAAATGTGTGAGTTGGGCTTACACGAATTTTCTTGGATTTAGACTTTATAAATATGCGGCATAAATACCTAAGTTTAGGTATTGATGAAAAACCTAGAAATTAATTTGGTTCATTAGATCGGTCAAGATTTAATCTTAACCGTTGGATAATGATAATTAATTTGGAAACCCTAGTTCGAAAATGACTTGGTGACCGAGCATGAATTTCGAATTTGGTTGATTAATTATATCCATTGGATTAGTTTAAGATTTAATCTTAACCGTTGGATTGGAAATTAATTAACATGTATATATGGAATGCAAAATTCGAATTATTATAGAAAGGGAGGTCGAATTCTATTGCTTGGTAATCAAGTTTGAAGAGTTGACTTTTTCCTACATCAATATGGTCCATTAGATTGGTTATGGAATTAATTCCAACCATTGGATCAAGCTTATTGATTTCGAATTTTCCATATCAATACATAGGGAATTCGAATTCTATTATATAAGGAAGTGAATGGATAATTGATTTATTCATGGTTTCCCTATTTGGTTTAATCCTTAATTAATTAGAACCATTGGATCTTTGGTGATTACATCTTGGCCATTGGTTTGGAGTAATTAGTTATATTTGCCCATTATAGAATTCGAAATCAAGGATGGAAACTTCCCTAATTGGTTTTTCCTTGAGCCTATAAATACAAGACTCATTCTACACATTTCATACACCTCTCCCCAGAGCAAGAATTCGATCTTTATCTCTCTAGAGTCTGTGAATTTTTTTAGCTTCTAATCTCCTTTTCAGGTTCGGCTTAGTGAGACGTTGTTCTCCGAAAGCTTTAAAAGAACATTCAGTTAAAGTTTTGCGATGAAGTCTTGCCGGCGAAGCCCACGCTTCGGTACGAGGAGTCCAGGAGAATATCCCGGAAGATCACGGGAGTTTCCTTCAGCATCGGCGAAGCCCTGCCCAGTTCAGAACGCGCAGCCGGAATCGTCATCACCTGAGGTACGGCCTTATGCATTGGGTCAATAAATGCTATCATTTATTTACAGTTTATTTATTTCCTTCAGCCTAGATTATTAATAATGAATTTATGAAAAGTTAAACTACTAATAATTTATCATATCTTGATTTTGGTTATTATCCGATGTTCGAACCGTTGTACGGATAACAAGTTTTCCGCTTTAAATAATTTTTTAAATCGTGATAATATTATCGGGAAACGTAATGAACTTCCCAACATATATATATATATATATATATATGTGTGTGTGAGAGAGAGATATTCAATATTTGTTTCTCTTTCGATACCTTATGCATTACGAGTATAATCGTGTTTGGAACTTTTCAATTTTTTTAAAATTCGAAACTCGGATTCGGATCCAAGATTTTAGAAATAAAAATTCGAATCTAGCTTTTCAAATATTTAAAACCCCAGTTTGAACGACTTTAACCTGTGTTATGGGGTATTTTTATAATGGTTATATAATAAAGAAATATTATTTAATTAATGATTTCTTTATTAAATAAATAAAATTTGACACCAAAACGCTCTCTGGAGGCCCGTTTTCATAAAATGAAGTGTCTAAAAGCTCCTAAAAATATCAAAATACTCGAAAACGCCATAAAAAGTTGAAAAACAGCCTCGGAACACCCCAGGCACCCTAAAAAGGGACCGGGAGCACTTTTTGTGGGCCCCACAGGTCCCCACGCGCTCCCACGCGCACCACAGGAACAGTGGACGTGCGCCTACGTGGACCAGGGGCCTTCCACGCGCGCCACAGGGTCTCCCTACGCGCCACGAGTGGGTGCGCGCCAGGCGCAGAAAACGCGCGCGTGAGGGCGCTCTGATGAACACGTGGATTGCGCCAACTGGTCGACCACGGTGCGGGGACTCAAAAAATATATAATTTTACCCCGGGGGCTTCTCGGATCAATTATTAATTACATATAGACCCCCGGACCCTCCTATAAATAGAAGCTCAGTTCATTCAAACGGTAACTCGTTCAAACTCACTCAAACTCTCTCGAGCTCTCTCATAAACGCTCGCTATACTTACAAAACTCCCACTCTCCCTGACCTCGGGTGTTCTTTTCCCTAGATTTGGAGACAGAGGAGCCAGTTAGAGCGGAAGCCCTGGAGAAGATCTTGGCCTGATTTACGACCTTCCCTGTTAAGATTCTGGATCCAGGCGGTCGTCGTTCTATCCCTTTGTCTTATATCTCGTGGAGGTATACTGATTTTGTGGATAGACCGGAGGACCCGGACCAGGGCCGGTGACACGGGTAGAGGGTATGATCTACCAGGATCCACCGAAGGCTAGTCTGTGACTTTCCCTACTTGGAGACCTGGTCTGAGTGGCATCCCAAGCCTGTAACCCGGCCTTGTCCATTCAAGGCCTAGCGGTGCCAGGTAGCAGGAGGGCCCATATCGCGGTCCACGGTCAGCGGAAGGCCCGTCTGGCCCAAGGTGTCAGTGATCCATGTGATCCATGCCCAAGAGCCAACAAAAATCAACAAACGACATTGGGCCCAGTCCAACACAAGCAATTAGACCGCTGTGTGTGATCTAATTTTCAGCATCTACAACCTAATTTTTCTATTAAAAAGTATGCATTTATATCACCTAATTAAGATATTCATTTTCTTTTGTATATACTATATACCCTATTATCCTCTCTTTCTCTTGAGGAATGATTTAAAAAGAAAGTAAATATATCCATATATTTAATATCGTATTTGAGTTTGAATAATATGAATTTATGAATTATGGTTATAAAATCCTTATTTATTTATTTATTTATTCTCTCTTATAGTTACATTACTCTAGATTTTATAATGTAAATTAATTAAAAAAGACTATATTCAGACACTGATTGTGTCATACTCGTCCACAATAATTTGCCACTGAAACTTGAACGTGACATTTAATTCTCGCATATATTTCCGTAATGATACTTTAGATTAGGGTGAGTCAATGAGACATTTTAATGATTTTTTTTTTTTTAAATGGAATCAGTTGTCATACTTAGGATATTTGTGAAAGAATATCCGTAATTTCATATCGATATATTTTCAGTCTTTTTATAATGGTAATAGACTATACTATTCAAATTCTATAAAAATGGTATCGAGATCGAACTTTATCCATGTCTCGTTAAAACCTGTTAATTATATGGAAAATAAATCTAACTTTACAATTAAATAACAAAATATCAGTTATTCATTATTTAAAAAATAAAAAACTAAAGACGCGTTTATGTTTCTAGCTTAACACGCATTAGATCGACCTATATTTACACTATAAGTTGTGAGATTTTTAACATCCACGTCCTTACTACAAATATTAATAACAAAAAAGAAAAAAAGAAAGAAAGAAAAAAAATATATATATATATAGATAGGCCCATTTGCTCTAGCTACCACACTGGACGACTCATTAAGAGCATTGTCGTTTTGACGAAAACGACACATTAAAAGAATTAATCTATGTCCTATAATTTGACACATATATGAAAAGACCCAACCCAACTGAAATTAATTCACGCTTTCGTAGCCTCAGATCTCAACTCATTAATTAATAAATAATACAAAATGAAATAATTGGTTTATTTTTAGGTACATTTGCGCCAATCGTATATATGTTTATTTAGCGACAGAAGTAATCAAAAAAAAAAAAAAAAAGAGTGCAACGTGATTATTTTTCATTGTTGATATCATTAAAAGCTCTACACGGTGTTAAAATAAAATAAATAATTCATTTTTAAGGATATTTGTGTTAACTGTAATGACATGTAAAAAACTATGCACGGTGTTTATTTTCATTGTTGATGTCGTTTAAAGCTTTACACAAGGTGCTGAGTCAATTGGAACATACATACATACATACATACATAAGAACCTCTGTAAATTAATACTGTTAGGACCGGCAAATAATATTATCTTATCGGATTATTAATTAATATATAAATTAATAATTTATTAATTTAAACATTAATGGAGAAAAAAATTATTAATCAGCTATAATTATTTAAGCATCTTTACTAAAAAAAAATATTTCAATTTATTATATCGAGAATATTAAAGTATGCAATTGTAGCGGCGATCACTCTCAACAATTTTTTGCTTCAACATGAGAATACGATACCCGACCTTCTTAATGCTCTTCAAAAGCTTAGAGATGAAGTTCAAGAAGACATCAATTCCAAGAAGAAACATATTACTATAGAATCATATTTTAAGAAGACTACATGATTAGCAATGTAATGTTATGTTTTCATTAATGTGATTTCATAGTTATTTATGTCATATTTTATTTATAGTGATTTTTATAATTATTTATGTAATTTTTTATATTGGATTATTAATTTATATATCACTTGGGACCTATATACTTTCTAAAAAAATTATTATCTTATAAATTTAGCGAATTATTAATTTAGCTAGTTATGCCCGAGTCAGGATCGGACAAAAAAATTATTTAATCGCGACTATTAATTTATAGAGGTTCTACTGTACATGTAATTAATTGTGTAATTTTTTCAATTAACGTTCTAACTAATAGTTTGTGTAATTAATTTGATTATTGCTGTTAATTAAAAAAATATTGGTCATGATATAGTAAAAAATAGATGAAATTTAAGCGCCAAACGATCATATTGTATAAATTCAGGGACTAATATATGGTGTGCATATATAGATATATCATATAAATAAATAAATAATATATTCATATAATTTGTCAATTCTTGTAGCATATAACGGTTTGATTTAGACCAGTAAGAGCTTATAGCGTAACGGAAAAAGATGTTCATGATCATCTTCGTACGGCCTATATTTATTTTATGTAGCTTTGTCCTCTCACTATATCATTTTCACAATTAATGACATATATTTATTGGTGTGATGTGTTGTGTCCAATGATTTTTACTTTTCATTTTTTAAACAAAAATATATGTTATACAGTAATACAATTACTTAATTAAAGGGAACAAATAGTTGACTTTTTGTTGTTGTTGTAAGATTGACTTATTATTGTTTGTTGAGAAACTATGTTACAAGTTGCAATTAATGAGTTTTAATCTAATACTTAAGAAACATTAACCAAGAAATAAAATTTACTTATGTTACATAATTATTTAACCTTAGTCATCGAACCCGAGTCAGATAATTTAACTAAGGTTTGGTTAATAATATAATTTAAGCGACACAATAATATATATATATATATTTTTACTCTTTACTGATGAATTTATGTATAGGATTTCATTCGCCTCACGATTGAGACCTAATGATTGGCTAACCTCGTGTGACCCTGATTCTAAAAGAAAAGGATTCCGACGTGTAGGAGAAAAAGCAAACACCTTTTACGGGGGCTTTTTGCAAAAATAACCTTATATGAGATTCCATTTAGGTCTATACCCTCGGATTGTTTCTTATCACGAGGTTGTATGATTCTAATCAGAATCCCAAAGATGGTCTTTTAGTCAGTTTATTCCATTTTACGTGCTCAAGAACTCATCCTAATATCGTACACTACACAAGCAAAGTAGGCATCGATTTCGGGCGAACAACTATAAATTCATCGTGTCTAATCACATATCTCATTGAATCAGTTTCACTAGTTTAGATTTTTTACTTTTCTAGTTTAAGTTCAATTATATAGTAATAAAAACTATTACAAACTACAGTAAATACAGTAAAAATAATGCACACTATATAGCATTTTCAATTTATATGTTGCTTTTTCTACAATATTAATATCAATACCAACTTATTGAACTTACCACAACGAATATTTTTCTGTATTTTACTTTTCAGTACATTTAGAGTACTATTTTCCCACGTATACGTAGATATTATGTTTGTGTATATATTTATATTATATATATATATGCATGTATATAATTAATTATGAGGTTTTATTAATTATGTTAGTTGGTGAGGATTCTAGCAGTTACAAAGTTCATACTTCATAGCATGTGCACCAATAATATCATATTCACAACATAACCAGTCAACCACCAACCACAAGAGAATAAAATAATAATCTTCTAGTACAAAATAAATAAAAATACATGTCTTCATATCTATTTTTTCCTAACTGATATTTTTAAGAATTAGCTTTTCTTCTGACATTTTTTTTTTTGTTTACATATAATTTATAAAGGAATAGATGTTTTACACTGATTTTCTTTTTTACATATTTTCATATGTACGGGTTATCGATTGACATTTCATAAAACTGCAAGGGGTTATGAGTGAAATCTTGTCGGTAATGCCAAAAAACGGATATGCACACGGAAAATCCCCAGTTGTCATGAGTATTTCAACCTTTGTTGAGTTAAAGATCAAACGACTTATATCGACGGGTTGACTAATGATCCAACTTTACAAGTTGTTCGATGATTCGGGTCGACCAATAAGAAAATTTAAATTTTATAAAAATTAATAATCGTTTGTGTTAATTATTTAATTTACAGACTACCACTGGAATCTATGCTACCTGCCAAACAATTCCGGGTGATCACTGGCCATTCATGGTTTCCGGCGAACCCTGGTTGAGCAACGACTTAATCATGTACCAGAAAGAACATAATATAATAAAAGTAAAGCTCTAATTAAATAGTTATTATTGTGTCAGTTTTTGCATTATTTGAGGTGGTTCATGTGAGGCCAAACAATTTTGGCTTAATCCCATGATTAGTTTCTGTCGTTTTTAGGGGGAGATTTCCTTCTTTAATTATTTGATTTTAAACTAGCACTTAAAAAAGAAGCAAAATATTTTATTTAATTAGCCTAATGAGAATTAGTTGACAAGTGCCTAAAAAGTATTTAGTACTAAAAGTGTTCTGTGGAATGAAATTCCTTTTGCTAACATGTACTTCTTTAAACCAACCCTTCGATTGTTATCGTGAAACCGGCCGACGATCGGAAATTGGGCTACCCCGGTCTGTTTTCGAGGGTTTCCGGTCATAACCAAAAAATCAAAATACCTATTTCTTGGATCATAGGTAGATTTGATAAGCTTTTTTTTTGTCTTTCCTATTTAACAACAGAATATTTAGTTTCGTTTCGTTTCTCAAAACAAAAACAAAAAATAAAGGGGAATCTGTCGGTTTCAGTTTGTGGCCGTAAATTTTTTGGAAAAAAAAAACGTGGCCATTTTGAATGGGTTTAGTTCTTACACATACTAATTTTTTTAAATTTTTTTGGGAAATATAAACAAAATTTTGTAAATTATCTTCCAAAAAAAGAAGAAACATATGATTCACAAGTTCACCTTATTGATTCTCCAAGAATATATATGTGATAAACAAATCTTCAATTCATTTCAACTATGTTTCTTATAGGAAAATTCAATCAAGGAAATAATGAATTATTGTATATCATCATGTGGGGCATGAATCTATCATGTGCTACATAATATATTTAAATTTAAATTCTTTAAGTTTTCTTTTCTTTAGAGGGGCAGAATATGGGTACCCATTAGTTAAAGGTTCAATATATTCTTACTTAAAAAATAAATAAAGCATCCATGTTTGATCGTCCAAAATTTTGTAACATATTGATTGTTTTTCTCGTAAATAAAGTAATGATTTAAGTGACAAAATCTCTACATTAATAGCCGTTTGATGAATAGGGCAAGGAGTGTCTCAATCTCATATATTATACCTGCAATGCAAATAATATATATATAGGATATCCACTATTAAAAATTAAAATGATAAAGCTTGAATAGATCTCACTCGTAATACAAATAAATTTTTAATTAATTACCCATATAAGTCAAAAGAGAAATTGTGAAGTAATTTGGGTGGTCATCAGACTCATCACATAGAAAAAGCTCACTATGCATAATCATGTTACTTGTTATTTATTAATGCAAAATTATATCTTGGATTGTGGTCAAAGATGGGTTTCCACTAATTATATTATAGATAATGCTATTTTATTTTTATTTTTATTTCTACTTTCTAAAATTGTGCTCTAATAAATCATTTGGTTTGGTTTTTGTCCAAGTCTCCAAGATACATAATAAAAATTAATTACAATTTTCTGATATATGAAAAAAAGGAATTATGATATTAATAGTAAATTCGGATATAATGATATTACTAGAGATGAGATGATAGTTATATGATCAATTATTTTCCCAAAAGAATAATGAAGTTCCTATTTTCATTCCGACCAACCATTAATCATATTTAAAAGCAAATATATATTTACTTTAGAAAATAAAAAATTCTTTATACCCTACAAATATACGATGAATTTGCGTGGGAGATAGTTTGTGATAAGCATGATGAAAATAAATACCCGCAATGTACGTGGTTTGTACATGCATGTAGACATACACACGTAAATTATACGATATGTATGTATATATATATATAATTGAATTGATATGTAGTACAAGAACTGAAGAACAATGAATGGACGAAGCGTGCAAGTTGGAGGGTAAATATCGAAAAAGATACGAAATCGAACGATTAATGTCAATAATCTCAACATCTGTGGGTCGATGATTTTGATTGAAAAATTCAAAAAACGACGAGAACAGTAAACTTTGATTGCTATTATTATTTACATCAAATTATTGGAAGCTGGCATGATATAAATTATTATAGCCGATACATATACATTATACAGTATACACTATATACCAACATTGCAATCATATAATATTATCATTATATATTTTATATAATTGTGAGTTGTGAGTTGTTGTAGTGATAGCTCTTATAGGTCACCTCAATCCCACAGAGCACAGAGCCACAGACCATATTGATATGTTTTATTATACTTTGGTGTGTACTTCGTACTCGTACTATACATCAACGTTCTAAATATCCGGATATGTCCTCGATATATCAACAACGAGCCCAGAAAATGAGAAATACGAAACGATATTCGCAAGAAATCGATATATCCATTTCTTCTCATTTATCCGTCGACAAGCGATATGTCCATAAAATATAGAGTGTGAAACGACATCGTAGAACCATGCTTCGTATTTATATTCGTACTTCGTACTCTATGTTCTTACTTATATTCGTACTCTATGACTTTATATATCTAGCTTATTTTATGTTATGCCGACATTATGTTATGAGTTATGACTTTTCTGTTATATGTTTGTGTTATATTATGATTTATGAGTGTGTTTTCTAGATTATAACTATGTGTCATATTTATTAAATAAGTAATTTAGAAACTATACAAAAATATGATTGAAATACTAAAAATATTTTCCGGAATATCCGTCGATATTTCGATAGGCAAGCGATATTTTCGTGAAATTTATGCGGTATTATCGGCAAGCGATATATCCATTTCTTCGGATTTATCCATCGATATCGGCATCGGCAAGCGACATATCTGTAAAATGGAGAGTGCGAAACGACATCGATATCGATATTTAGAACCTTGGTATACATATAATTATATAATTGTAATTTTTGTTGGAATATAAATTATATAACTTTATACGACTACACGTAGCTTATATTGTGTCAAAAATAAAATTCAGAACAAGGTTTTAAATGTCGTTTTTAACTCCGTTTCGCTCCTTCCATTTTATAGCAAATGCATGCTGACGGGCATGCCGATAAGCAAATCAAAGAAAAAAAAGGCTTGCCGCATGCGGTAATACTGCATAAATTTCACGGGCACCGCATGCCGATGGAAATATCTAGGAAATTTTGGAAAATAATTTTAAGTATTTAGGTAAACCGTGTATATATGTTCAAGATTACTTACTTATCACCATAAAACATAAATAACTAAAAAATTGCACTAATAATAATACATCATATTGATAAGTTATGTATTTATATAAAAATAAGAGTTATACTTGTAATTTATAATTAAAAAAATATAAATATAGGGCTACAATTAAAATTAGACATTATATTGATAGGTTGTAATTTTTCACGGACATGCCGCATGCCGAAGACATGCCAGAACTCTCAAAAAACAGGCATACCAAAAATATGTCGAAGGTATACCGGGACATTTAGAACCATGATTCAGGATTCAAGTAGATTTCGAGAACAATAATTATAAAAAATCTCAAACAACTATATAATTTCTTTTATCAATTAAAATTAATATTAAGTCTATTTCTCGATGCCACATGAGCAAACGTACGTATATACTTCAAAGTTAAAAAGATGCTACCACTAACCAGTTAGTCGTAACTTTCCAACAAGTTTCTTTAGACTAACTCCATCCGAACTCTCCATTTCATACTCCATTTTGCAGTAAACGTCACATAAACCACTACTTTATCTCCATCCGAACTCCATTTTTAATACCAAATAAAATATTCTTTTTATATTCTTGTTTCTCTTATTTATCTTCATACCCTTATATTAATGTAATATTTTTCATCTATACCACTAATTCATTATTTTATAATACAAAATTACTCCGTAGACTAATTTAAAATATAAATACACATACATCAAAATAAATAATTATTTAATGAAACCAATTACAACACAACACAAATAAAATAAAATAAATTACAACACAAATAAAATAAAATGAATTAAAAAAATAAAGTATAATTATGCATCGGAATTAGCATACTCTTCCCACAAATGATCGATCAATGCATTTCGAAGTGCGATGTGTGCATCTTTATCTCTTATTTGATTGTAGCGAGTTACAAAGTCTAGAAATTGTGTATCATCATTCTCCGCCGTTTCAACCTCCACTGGCGCCGTTATTTTATTTCGGTATTGTTGTAATGTCATTGTGTTTTGGTATTTCGGCACGTAATGTTTTTTTATTTCCATTTTTATTTATATATTTGTAGTGTTTATTTTATTACTTTAATGTTTTTTATTTTGATTTTTTGCATTTCGATATCATTGTAATGTTATTTCGTTTTGATATTAATATTAATGTCATTTTAGTATTTTCCGAACAACAAATAGTAATGTTGTATATTAAAATATGTATTATAATAAATAAAATCAAAAAATAAAAATAAAATCAAGAGTAAATATGAAATAACTTTCAAAAAAAAATTATTTATGCAAATAATATATTCGAAGAGGACTAGTTTGTAATAAAAAAAATGGAGTGATGAATAGTAGCTAGCCATATTTGGCATGGTACTGTTGAAATAATGAATCCCATACCATTATGGCGTGGGTTATGGAGTTCAAATACATAAATTCCTTACTCCATTTTGTTGTTTTGCAGGTCGAATGGAGTTGCTCTTAGACCAACTCCATCCCGTAACTCTATTTTGCAGTACATGTCACATCAAATACTACCTAATCGTCATCCCTATTTTATGTTTTACACCAAATTGATATTTGAATTTTATATTCAATTTTTTTTTATTTATCTTCATACCCTTATATTTACTTAATATATTTCAATTATATCACTTATTTATCTTCGTACCCTTATTTTGTTGTAATTTGTTTATTTTTACGTTAATGTCTTTTTTTTTTCTTTTCTTTTTTTCTAATTTCGATGTTATTGTAATGTTTTCTTTTGGTATTAATATTAATATTATTTTCTTTGTGTATTAATATTCTAAAAGTATTGTTAGATTTTAAACATTTAATATGATAAATTTATAAATATATATATATATATATATATAATTTTAGGGATAAATATGATATAATTTTACAAATCAATGCAAATATTACATATTTTAGAGGGACTAAAAAGAAAATTGGTGTTAATGAATAGTGTCACGCCATATATAGTGTAACATTGTACACACAAACACGCCATTTTGGGGTGTGTTTTGGCGTTGGAATGGAGGGAATCCTCTACTGCAAACGTTGGAATGCAGTTGGGATGGAGAAGCTCTTAAAACATATGCTAATTGATACGTAACCCCTTGATAATTTCATTGATTTGACGACCGTCACTCGGTCCACATGTTGGTTCCAAACTAAATCTTTCAACCAGGGCACTCAAGAACACACGAAGAACAAAGAGAGAAAGGGAAGAGTTTTGGGGAGAATAGTCTCTCTGGATTGAATATGTAGCAAGTTTACAATGGAAGGAGGGAGGGAGTCACCTATTTACAAAGAATACATCCCTTTTTATATTATACAAGCAAATCAATCAAATCTATACAATTTAGGGTAATTGCACTGTTTCCTATACAATGTGTCAGACCTCTAAACCACGCACTTTGTCTTGACTTGCTCGTCCTGACCTGCTCTCCTGAGCGGGGTCGGCTTAGACCTTGTCGCCATGTCCTGGTCGATTGATGCTTGCTGCATCCACCTTCCTGGTTGTTGGAACCTGCTCGTCGGTTCCTTGGTTCTTGGTCATCGTGACCTCCTCGTCGCAGCCTGCTCGCTGCTGGAACCTGCTCGTCATGTGCATGTCATGATATGCTCGTCGCAACCTTCTCGTCATGACCTGCTCGTCGCAACCTGCTCGTCACTACAAGCTGACCAGCCTGTCTTCTACAAGGCTGTGCACGACCAGGTCCTCCTGACCTCATTGGCTAGGTCTTGCTTTCATGTTTGCTCTTCGACTCTACGAGCCGAACCATGTCGAGCTTAACCTCACACAACACGAGTCTATTTCTTTTTTTTTTTTTGTGCTTTATCCCCACTCATATATTTTTCAAGAAATATTTCACGAGATCACGTATCTTAGGTCTACTAATAATTGAACATTCTCAATGTTTATTTTCTTACACGAGCGTACTACGAAAAGAAAAGAAAAGAAAAAGAAAAAAAAAGACATGTGTTGACATTAATAACACTAATCAGATTTCTTAAGCTTCTTCGATCTCGCAATCTCATAAGACAATTCACTTATACATTCAATCTCGAAAACATGTCATCATCCATCGTCGGACACAATTAGTATTTCTTGCTAAGCTCAAAAGATTGAAAAAAAATATTTTTATTTTAATTCTTTAGGATTGACAATAATTTCTGAAAAATAAATTGATTTAATATATGTATATATTGTATACATATATACATGTATAGTCACGTCATATAAAGTATAAACTATATGATAGTGGCTTATATTTGACGCAGAAAACCAGTTAAAAATCTTAGTGGCAAAGTCACTATCCAAGTCAACGATATTCTGGTCTAGTCTTTTACTACGAACACAATCCAATTTTATTTATTTATCTACGTATCCAAATAAATTAATATTATTATTCATTCAATAGTAAGTAAAGATTAAAAAAAAAACTGTAGAAGAATCATGTGCTCACATGTGACAACAATCACTTAACCGCAATTTCACCAATATTTATAACTTTTCCGTGGCTTGGAAAAAAATAAACCTATATAATATGTTAACTTAGTCCGAGCCACTATTTATATTTATATAAGATTTATTTATAAGTTTAAAAGACATAATTTTATGTTAAAGAACAGCCAATGCATACTCGTAGCATTTTAAGTTTTATACCTCTTAATCATTTAAATTTACAAAAAATTAAGACCATTATTTATAAATAATTTTATTTGTATATTCTTCACATTCCATTGAATTGTATATCTTAGTTTAAAAAATTCAAAAATATTCTCGCGCATAAACTTTGACGAGCATACGAGCTGAGTGCGATGCGACGAGGTAGTGAAGCTCGACCAGGATAAGACAAGCACACGACAAGTTATAAAAAAAAAAATGACAGTTTATATTCTTCCGAAATTAACTAATAATAACAATATTTTAGATTATAACTTTATATCAAACTAGATGATAATTTATTTCTTCGAAAATTGAAGCTCTAAAAATAAATTTCTCATAAATGATATACATAAGGGCTAATCGCAAGAATGACCTTATTTGGGATCTGGTATATGTTTACACCCTCGGTATTGTTCACATGTTTGATTCATACCCTTCATTAAACGAAGTGGAGCCCTTTTATAGTTCGTTAGACTCGATTTTCTCTCTCCTCTTATTTTATTATTTTCTTCTCTCTTCTCATTTTTAATATTATTTATTTCCCTCCCTATTTCTCTCTCCTCTGTTATTCGTCTTCTTCTTCGACTCCCTAATTGCCGAGAAAACCTAAGCTCCCATTGTTTCTTCGCCGCTTCACCGTATTCCTTCTCTTCATCTTCTGCGTTACCCAGCCAACGATTAGCGAATCTTTCAGTTTGATTATATATCAAGAATTGACTCATTCGAAGGTGTGTAATCAAGTAATTTTATTGTTGCTTTCAATTTCTGGATAAATAGCGGTATGAATATATTATGTAGCGGTACCGAGATCTGTAGGCCGAATGTACTCTATGGATCCTTACAATATAAGGTAAGGTTAGCCCAGTGTAATCAAGCAATTTTATTATTGTTTTTAATTTCTGGACAAAATATAACAGTATGAATATCATATGTATTGGTACTGAGATCTGTAGGCCGAATATACTCTATGAATCCTTAAAATATAAACTAATGTTAGCCAAGTGTAATCAAGTAATTTTATTACAGTTTTCAATTTATGGATTAAAAATAGCGGTATGAATATCTTATGTATCAGTACCGAGATCTGTAGGCCGAATGTACTCTATGAATCCTTAAAATATAAACTAAGTTTAACCACTGTAATCAAGTATTTTTATTGTTGTTTTCAATTTTTGATAAATTATAGCGCTATGAATATGTTATGTAGCGGTACCGTGATCTGTAGGCCGAATTTAGTTCGTACTCTATGAATTCTTAAGTATAAACTCGGTTGCAAACTTACCGCTATAAAACGTTATAATATAGTTGTATCATATAAGCCTATAGCAGTTTAATTTAAGATTGAAGTATTTTTCCATTTGCATGATGGATTATTACCAGTTGATTGTCAGTTTTGGCGGAAAGTGGATTTTCGATAGATATTGTTACAATTGGTTGTGGGAGGGAAATAGTGATACTGCAATTGCTTTAACCGTTGAAAAGTCTGCTTTAAACAACATTTCTGATTTGAAGGAGTTGTTGTATAACAAATTTGATATTGTCCAACAATTTGATTTGAAGGTAACTTATTACCCAGTTCATCACAAAACTCAGCCAATATCCATTGCTGATGAACCTGACTTCGAATCATATATTCGGACACCAGATAGACCGTCAAGGTTGAAACAGTTGTATGTCGAGCTAGTGAAAAAAGTATCTCCTGAAGTAGACACCAGATATAACCGTTATCTGACATTGTGTATAACGTAGCGGTAATATGTATCGTGATAATAATAATTATAGCGGTATCGTATAATGTTAAGGTATTTGAATTTCAGGTTTGAGTCCTTTTCATTTTCTTGATGCCTATGTCTTGGTGAGCGTCAGTTGTGGAGGCAAGTGGATATACAATGTAGATGCTCATATGTGGGACGAGGTGCTTTATGGTAGGCGGTTTGATGTCTCATGCTTTTTATATATATATAGAAACTGAACCTTTCATTAACTGAATGTATAACGGATAATTAATTATTATTGTTATTACCGAGAATTACGCTTGTTACTGAGCGAGCGACCTTCCATTTTCAAATTATGCGCATGCGTTACAACTGACAGTGATGGAATTTCCTACATAATGGGTTATCGTGAAAGCCTGATTCACTCAATCTCTAATACTTACTCATATTCTCTCATGGCCGACTCCATCAACAATGCCGATATGGAGTCCTCCCGGCGCCAAATGAGGCCCGTCACCAGCACTTGGTGGATGGAGAGGATTGAAGATGCCTTCGGTGTTGGGGCGCGGAGCGCCAGTTTTTTGGTACATTGCATCCCGTACCTTCGTTGGAATGGGGCGGAAACATTCGATTTCAGTACCCTGGAACCTCCAGAGATTCATGATTTTGTGGGTGCTTCTCTGTGGACGGCGGAACACAAGGCGGTAGGGGCGTTGTTGCCTTTGAATAAATTCTTCATTAGGTTCTATAGGGAATGGGTTCTGCATAGGCATCCCTACCCCGGTCACATAGGCGTTCCCGGGTGCCTCTCAATGATTAACGAAGAAGCGACTTACCCCAATGCTTCTCAGCACCGTCGTCTTTTGTGGATGGTGTACAACATCTGAACAATAGGGTGGCGTCGTAGAGGGAACGAGCCTCCTCCCCGTCGTGGGTCAATCAGGACGTGGGGTCTTTACTTATCACCGTGATCATGCGGATATGTAACTACCGCTATGATTTACATGATATAGCGAGTTTGATATAGCTGGCATGAATATTTTGCTAGCGGATTAGAATCAATATGAGATGACGTCTTGCTTTCTAAAAAGAGTGACACACTAATCCAAGATACAACTCGAAGTCAAATTACCGCTCGTAACTGGTGGTAACCGCTACGATTATACATAAACGAGTGATGATTTTACACCCATCGGCGAACAATATATAATACATTTGATAAAATGAGTTTATATTCGCTCGTGAACCCTAAAATAGTAGAAGATAAACGAGTGACACACTAATCCAAGATACAACGCGTAGTCCCTCTATCTTCTTTCCAAGTTACCGCTAGGTACTGCGGGATACCGCTATGGTTATTTTTTTTCCTTATTAATTAATTTCGTGCATAGATTCACGTGTTTAAGAATAAATAGTTAGGCAAATAATATATATGATAGACAATTTCATAGAACACAATATTGTTAAGCATAGTGCGTGTAGACTAAGAAAGAGCTTATGTGTTTCATATGGTCTTGATCATTTTACACCCATCGGCGAACAATATATAATACATTTGATAAAATGAGTTTATATTCGCTCCCAAACCCTAAAATAGTAGAAGATAAACGAGTGACACACTAATCAAAGATACAACGCGTAGTCCCGCTATATTCTTTCCAAGTTACCGCTAGGTACTGAGGGATACCGCTATGGTTACACACATAGCGGTATCTGGTTTTAAGAAAATAACTTTATTTTTTTTCCTTATTAATTAATTTCGTGCATAGTTTCACGTGTTTAAGAATAAATAGTTAGGCAAATAATATATATGATAAACAATTGCATAGAACACAACATTGTTAGGCATAATGCGTGTAGACTAAGAAAGAGCATATGTGTTTGATACATATTGTCTTGATCATTTTACACCCATCGGCGAACAATATATAATACATTTGATAAAATGAGTTTATATTCGCTCCCAAACCCTAAAATAGTAGAAGATAAACAAGTGACACACTAATCAAAGATACAACGCGCAGTCCCGCTATCTTCTTTCCAAGTTACCGCTAGGTACTGCGGGATACCGCTATGGTTACACACATAGCGGTATCTGGTTTTAAGTAAATAACTTTATTTTTTTCCTTATTAATTAATTTCTTACATAGTTTCACGTGTCTAAGAATAAACAGTTAGGCAAATAATATATATGATAGACAATTGCATAGAACACAACATTGTTAGGCATAATGCGTGTAGACTAAGAAAAAGTTTATGTGTTTGATACATATGGTCTTGATCATTTTACATTCATCGGCGAACAATATATAATACATTTGATAAAATGAGTTTATATTCGCTTCCAAACCCTAAAATAGTAGAAGATAAACGAGTGACACACTAATCCAAGATACAGCTTGTAGTCCCGCTATCTTTTAACCAAGTTACCGCAAGTTACCGCTACTATTACACATGTAGCGGTATCTTGTTTTAAGTAAATAACTTTTTTTTTCCTTATTAATTAATTTCTTTCATAGTTTCACGTGTTTAAGAATAAATAGTTAGGCAAATAATGTATATGATAGACAATTGCATAGAACACGACATTGTTAGGCATAATGCGTGTAGACTAAGAAGGAGCTTATGTGTTTGATACACATGGTCTTGATCATTTTACACCCATCGGCGAACAATATATAATACATTTGATAAAATGAGTTTATATTCGCTCCAAAACCTTAAAATAGTAGAAGATAAACGAGTGACACACTAATGCAAGATACAACTCGTAGTCCAGCTATCTTTTAGCCAAGTTACCTCTAGGTACTGAGGATTACCGCTACTATTACACACGTAGCGGTATCTGGTTTTAAGTAAATAACTTTATTTTTTTCCTTATTAATTAATTTCGTGCATAGTTTCACGTTTTTATGAATAAATAGTTAGGAAAATAATATATATGATAGACAATTGATATAAAAAAATGCTAGTAGACAATTGAATGCATACATTTTTTGTTTCTAAACCCTAAACCTTAATCCAAAGAATGCATATACTAGCGGAACACTCGAGGGTCATACATTTATTCCTTTGAAACCTGATGCTTCGATTTGATACAAAACCATCAAATTAATGGTCGTAGTAAATATAACCGCATATTTGAAGGCGAATGAGTGACACATCAATCCAAGATATAACTCGTAGTCCCGCTATCTTATAGCAGAGTTACCGCTTGTAACTGGGGGTTACCGCTACGGTTAGACATATAGCGGTTTCTAGTTTTAAGTAAATAGTTATATATTTTTATCCTTATTAATTAATTTAGTGCATATTTTCACGTATATAAGTAAAATTTTGACGCTTCGATTTGAAACAAAACCACCAAGTTAATGGGAATTTAAATGTCCAAGTAAATACCGCCAACGAACGAACGAGTATATCCACTTAATTGCAATAAATGTGACCAATCATAACTTGATTAGTTTGTATTATACATAGCGGTAAAGCAGTATATAGGGAGCAACGGCAAACCGCTATCGATAATATACAATGGGGTGTAAATAGATAGCTAGTGGAAATTCTAAAAAAAAAAATAGCGGTAATACAGTATATTCGGACCAACGGCGAACTGCTAGCGGTATTCTATGAACGGAGCGTAAATAGATAGCGGTATTGCTGTAATAGCTACAGAACCAACCCTACACTCGTTCTTCTTCGTAAACCACAAAGTATAGTATATTGCATGTAAAATAAGTAAACTCTAACATCATTAAGAGTAAAAATAGTTCGCAAAGCATAGGTTTCTCAAAGAATAAACATTTACCTCCATTTATGTAGCTTTGGAGAGGATGAAGACGATGATCGGCAAAACTCGTCGCTGAAAGGATCGTCCTTTGCCGGGAAAGCTAAGAGAAGAAAGTCTCGTTGCTTGAAGTCATTCTCAAACCAGAATGAACAGAATAGAAGAACGAGGAGTACGATAGAGAAGAGAAAAACGTTCGGAGTCAAAAGAGATGATCTTGGAAATAGAAAGCTTCGAAGTGAAGTAATCACAGAGAAGAAGCGAGAATATGTTTGAAAATAAAAAACCCTAAAAGAAAATGTAAATATAAAAAATAAATGAGTAATTAGTAATTTGGCAAAATAATTAGTAATTTGGCAAAATACTGAGTAAAAAATAAATGAAAACTTGCAATTTGTATGTATTAGGGCGAAAAATAAATATAAAAAAAAATACAGGACATAACAAGAGTAGGGAACGAAATAACATGTCAGTTAAGGTCTTTCGGCCAATTCGTTCTGTAGATAAAGATAAATATAATTGTATATTTAGTCGAAAGAGGAAAAAGATAATCATAATCAAACGAGAGAATGAAGGAAGAAGAAAAACGGTAAAAGAAAAAATAAAAACTTTTGGAGTCAATTATCGAGGGTAAAAGTTAAAACTCAATAATTTGATACTGATTGGTAAATATTTATAAATATATATATATATATATATATATTCTAGTTAAGCCGTACTGGACTGGACTACTGGTGTGAGTGGTAAGTTCCAAGAGAGTTGACTAAAAATGTAAAGAGAATAGAGAGTGGAATTCCCGATGGAATATAGCAAACCGTGAGGCGGACTTAACGGCGTTAAGTTTAGAGAGAAAGTCACGTGAATTACTGACGGCAGAGGTGACGTCTGTCTTGGCTGACACAACTTTGAAAGTTGAAACCGTCATTTGTCAAATCAAACGACAGTGTGCACTCTGCGTTTCTTGTAAGGGTCCAAATAAATAATTATACCAACTTCGTTTTATTAATAACTAATAAATGTAAAAGAAATTTCATGAAATGCTTACAATTAAATAAACCTTTTACAGATTTACTTATAATTTTATTAAATTTATTTATGCCCGTTAATAATATTTTTTGACCAAATTAACTCTGATAATTATTACTTTGAAATATAATTAATATTAATTTTGATTTCCTTTTTTATTATTCGTAAATACGGTTACGTAATTGTAACAAAAAATACGTTTGTATCTAAGAATATTAGTAATTACAGTCAGGGGCGGAGCCAGAATTTTGCCAAGAGGGGGGCGAAAGAAATTAAATTGGAATTTTTAGAATATAATATGATAAATAAAGTATTTTTTATAATTAATTTTTAATAATCGATAAAATATTTAGTGATGCAATTATACAAAGATTATAACTATATGTATGATAAAATATTCTTTATATTAAGAGATGAGTAATAATAGAGATCATAAATATTAAAAAATGAAGTTGATATGAATTGAACATTGGTCTTCTAAGAGAGAGAGATAGAGCTGTGCATAACACAGTCGTGGCGCGTCGCGACTTTAGTCGTGGAAATCGCCAAAGCTCGCATCGCGACGCGTCGTGGCGGCCTTCAGTCGCGACGTTGGCGATGAGGTCGCGACGGCAGGCCGAGAGAGAGAGAGAGAGAGAGAGAGAGAGAGAGAGAGAGAGAGGGGGGCTGTGAGAGTGAGAGATAGATAGAGAGAGAGAGAGAGAGAGGGAGCAGCAGAGGGGTGAATCGCGACTTCTGGGCTCCATCGCGACCGATCGCGATTTTTCTGGCCTTTCTCGCGATGCATCGCGATTCTCCGGAATGCGTCGCGACGGCGTCGAGTCGCCACCCACGACGATCTTGTGCAGCTCTAGAGAGAGAGTTTACACTATTCGCAAGTAACCACCACACCACAGTATTAACTTTGTTTAGTTATGATACATTTACTACATCGGAGTATTAACTTTGTTTGGTTATGATACAATTAATATATACTGATAAAACTGTATATATTTATTTATTAAAAATCACGAATTTGAATCAAATGGGGGCGCCCGCACCAGCTCGGCCCTTACTAAATCCACCCCTAATTACAGTTACAGTTTCGAATTACAATTACAACTTCGTATTTAAAGTTACAATTCCGTAAATACAATTATAGATTTGCAGTTTTGTATTTACAGTTAAAGTTGAGTAATTACATATTTGTTGCTTCAGTTTTGTAATTACAATTTTGTAACTATAATTATACAATTTATAAACTATTATTACAGTTTTGTAATTAAATTTACCAATTCGAAAAGCTACACCTAAAAACTCAAGAACAATTCGTTATGGATTTGTTTTTTTAGATTTTAATTAACGATTTTAATCCATGTTTAATTAAAAATATATATTTCAAATTATCCAATTAATTAGTTATTTTTAGCTACAATTAAGGAACAAATAATAAAGAAATTCGAAATTGATTATTACCTAGTTAAAATCGAAAATAAAATACAACAATAACTAATTAATAAAATTTTAAATGTAAATAAGTTAGGAGAGGTACAGTTGTCCACGGATCAATTAATTAGTGGTTTTAATTATTATTTATAGATTTGAGCTTTTTTTCTAAAAAGTTTGATCAAAATAGCTCGTTAACCCTAAACAGTAAACATAATAACATATTTCAATCATTTAATTTTATTGTATGTTCGAGACTCGATTAACCGTACATACTACATACGTTTAGGGGGGAAAAAAAACTAGAATATGTTTTTTGCAAAAATTTATGACATGTTTTTATGATCGACACAAGAAATTAAGGGACCATTTATTGTTGTTGTTTTTTATTTTGTTTTTTTGTTTTTGAAAAAAATTCAGACTTATATTATTGTGTATTTCAATATATTGTTTTGTTATTTTTTCATTATTTTATAATAATTAACAAATTAAATTAGCTGTAAAATAAATTTACTAAATTCAAATACTATATTAATTAAATAAAGATTTGTGAGGGAATAGAGTGTATAATGAATAATAATAAAAAAAGAATTAAAATATGTAAATAATTATTGTTATGGGTATTTTTCGGAACCCTAAAAAATTAAGGCCCGGCCCAAAGACAGAGGTGGATACAGAGGCACTCCCTCTGTATCCTTTTGAATTTACGTTTTCTCTTTTTCTCAGATACAAAGATGGAGGCGCCAATTTCAAAAAATATTTTCGGCGTATCAAGAACGATGAATCAAGTTTTAAGCCCGATTTTGACCGTCTAGCGGTGATTGGGCCCAGCCCAAAATCAAAACTAGGGCCGCTTTAGTGTTGATCCATTTTTCGGCATTAACAATTATTATAACTTTTCTACAATTTAAAAATTATATATCAATAAATATTAAATTCAAAATCAAACAGAAACTTCTCACAAATAATTTTTTGTGCAGACTTACTTTAAATAACAATTATATAAATAACAGGTCCAAAAATTAATATAAATAAGCACTATTTAAACATGCAAAAATAAATAAATTTGGGATTCTAAAACTTTATGAAGATAGTTTAACTATATTGATGATAATTGATAATGTTTAGAAATTAGAAATACATTTCAACAATATAGCATCAGTGAAAGTATGTGTGTAACTGACTCCGCGTGAGCTTTAACCTTTAAAAGATCTTATTGCTTTATTCTTTGTTCCCATATTTAAGGTAAAAACCAAATAATAATATTAATTCTTTCTTTTTGCATCACTAAAATGTGATGCTTTTATAAGCTCTTATTTAATGTTGAAAACGACCATTGAGAGTTATCGAGTTATTGACTCATGGAGCCTAATGCTTAGCTTCTTTTTTTTTTGAAGAGCCTTATGCTTAGCTAATAATACTTGTTATGGGTATTTTTCGGAGCCTAAAAATGTTAAGGCCCAGTCCAATAAACACATTAAAAAAGGCTCAAACGCCAAAGGCCCACGAAGGCAATCCGGGTCCGCCCCGAAAAAGTCAACTCTGACCAGACTCAGAAAAGTCAATGAGACCCGCCCCGATAAAGTCAACTCAAAACTGACTTCGGAATACTAATGCGGGATCTATTCCGAAAACATGCTTTTAGGGGTCGTTACGACCCCTAATTAGGGGTCGCTGCGACCCCTAATAAATAAAGTATGAATTTAGGGGTCGATACGACCCCTAATTAGGGGTCGCTGCGACCCCTAATAAATAAAGTATGAATTTAGGGGTCGATACGACCCCTAAAGACAAAAACATGGTTTTAGGGGTCGCAACGACCCCTAAAACATAAACCGTGCCTTACGACTCCTAATTAGGGGTCGCTACGACCCCTAAAGATAAAAACATGGTTTTAGGGGTCGCAACGACCCCTAATTAGGGGTCGCTCCTAATTAGGGGTCGCTACGACCCCTAAAACATAAATCGTGCCTTACGACCCCTAATTAGGGGTCGATACGACTCCTTAGGGGTCGCACGAGGCTCTCTATAAATACGAGAGCCCCCCACCACAATTCGGTAAGCTTTCTCAAGCCAAAAAACCTCTGCTCGCCATTCTCTCTTCCCGATCTTAAAGTACTCGACTAATGTTGAGCGTCGGAGCGAGCGACGGAGGTCCCCCCCTCTGCCCTCCTCGTGAGTTCACGTTTTTTATATTCTTTGCAGGAGCGGAAACGGAGGCGGAATATCAATGGCGAAAAAAGGAGCTTCAAGCCCATCGTGGCCATCGCGCGGTCATTGGGCCCGGCCCAAAACGAAGTTATGGGCCGCTTTTCATGTTGATCCAAAAACGGCATTAACATTTGGCGCTAGAAGGAATATATATATATATATATATATTAAAGTGTGTATATATATATACATACAAAACTCAAAGAAATATATATATATATATATTTAATTAAAAAATGCGGGAATATGATCAGAATTAATAATCTGATTATAAAAGGTATACATAAAATAAATATGTATATATAAATTATAAGGAACCGCAAAAACGACGCCAAAAGCTCATCAGGGAAAGATAAACGGACAAAGTCCGATACCACATAACGACGCCTGAGGCTCATCAGGGAAAATCGACAGTCAAAGTCCGACACCCGATGACGACGCCAGAGGCTCATCAGAGAAAACCGGTGGTCAAAGTACGAAACCCGACGACGACGCTGGAGGCTCATTAGGGAAAATCAACGGACAAAAGTTCAAAATCCGACGACGACGTCAAAGGCTCATCGGAAAAAAAGACAATCAAGATCCGAATCACGGACAGACGTCGAAGTCTGAAACCCGACCACGGCGCCAGAGGCTCATCGGGAAAAATCAACGAACAAAGTCCGAAACTCGACGATGACGCCAAAGGCTCATCAGGGCGATACGACGACCAAAGTCCAAAGCCCGAAGCCCTAAGACGATGCTAAAGGCACATCAGGGAAAGACGACAGACAAAGTCCGATACCCAATGACGACGCTAGAGGCTCATCGGGAAAAATCAACGAACAAAGTCCGAAACTCGATGATGATGCCAAAGGCTCATCAGGGCGATACGACGACCAAAGTCCAAAGTCCGAAGCCCGAAGACGACGCTACAGGCACATCAGGGAAAGACGACAGACAAAGTCCGATACCCAATGACGACACCAGAGGCTCAATAGGGAAAATCAACAAACAAAGTCTGAAACCCGACGACGGCGCCGGAGGCTCATCAGGGAAAAATAAACAAACAAAGTCCGATAAAGGCCGGGTCTAAACCCCGCAGACTCAGGCAACAAAAAGTCCGAGAAAGGCCGGGTCTAAACCCCACCGACTCAGGCAAATAAGACCGAGAAAGGTAGGATCTTAATCCTACCGACTCAGGCACAATAAGACCGAGAAAGGCCGGAGCTCAATCTCGCCGACTCAGGCATGAAAGACCGAGAAGGCCGGAACTTAATCCTGCCTATTCAGGCATAAAAACCGAGAAAGGTCGGATCATAATCTCACTGACTCAGGCAAATAAGACCGAGAAAGGCTGGATCTTAATCCCGCCGACTCAGGCGAAAAAAGACCGAGAAAGGCCGATCATAATCCCGCTGACTCAGGCAAATAAGACCGAGAAAAGCCGGATCTTAATCCCGCTGACCCAGGAAAAATAAGATCGAGAAAGGCAGGATCTTAAGCCCACAGACTCAGGCACAAAAGATCGAGAAACGCCGGATCTTAATCCCGCTAACTCAGGCACAAAGTCCGAGAAATGCCGGATCTTAATCCTGCTAGCTCAGGCACAAAGACCGAGAAAGGTGGGATCGTAATCCCGCCGACTCAGGCAATAAAGATCGAGAAAAGCCGGATCATAATCCCGCCGACTCAGAAAAAATAAGACCGAGAAGTAAGACGCTCAAGCGCGAAACTCGGCAAAATTACTAAAAGATAAGACGCTAAGGCGCAAAGACCGGAAAAGTAAGACTCTAAGGCGCAAAATTGGGACTGAGATGACTCGGCCCGAGAAAACAAAGCTCTTCGTGAGCACCAACCGATTTTCAAGAAGAGGACTTAAAGTTTCTCGCAAGATTAAATCTCCCAAGAAACTGGGGGGTTAATGTTATGGGTATTTTTCGGAGCCTAAAAATGTTAAGGCCCAGCCCAATAAACACATTAAAAAAGGCTTAAACGCCAAAGGCCCACGAAGGCAATCCGGGTCCGCCCCGAAAAATTCAACTCTGACCAGACTCAGAAAAGTCAATGAGACCCACCCCGATAAAGTCAACTCAAAACTGACTTGGGAATACTAATGCGGGATCTATTCCGAAAACATGCTTTTAGGGGTCGTTACGACCCCTAATTAGGGGTCGCTGCGACCCCTAATAAATAAAGTATGAATTTAGGGGTCGATACGACCCCTAAAGACAAAAACATGGTTTTAGGGGTCGCAACGACCCCTAAAACATAAACCGTGCCTTACGACTCCTAATTAGGGGTCGCTACGACCCCTAAAGATAAAAACATGGTTTTAGGGGTCGCAACGACCCTAATTAAACGACCCCTAAAACATAAACCGTGCCTTACGACTCCTAATTAGGGGTCGCTACGACCCCTAAAGATAAAAACATGGTTTTAGGGGTCGCAACGACCCCTAATTAGGGGTCGCTACGACCCCTAAAACATAAATCGTGCCTTACGACCCCTAATTAGGGGTCGATACGACTCCTTAGGGGTCGCACGAGGCTCTCTATAAATACGAGAGCCCCACCACAATTCGGTAAGCTTTCTCAAGCCAAAAAACCTCTGCTCGCCATTCTCTCTTACCGATCTTAAAGTACTCGACTAATGTTGAGCGTCGGAGCGAGCGACGGAGGTCCCCCCTTCTGCCCTCCTCGTGAGTTCACGTTTTTTATATTCTTTGCAGGAGCGGAAACGGAGGCGGAATATCAATGGCAAAAAAAGGAGCTTCAAGCTCATCGTGGCCATCGCGCGGTCATTGGGCCCGGCCCAAAACGAAGTTATGGGCCGCTTTTCATGTTGATCCAAAAACGGCATTAACAATACTTAAAAGCAAGGTTCAACTTACCGAACTTGTCGATAAATCGGTTACTGTTTTCGACGGATTAATCGATAGCTTACCGATTAACCGACGGAAAACCTATAATACTGTAGCTTACCGCTTACCGATACTTTTCGATGATTATCGACGGATTATCGATACTTTTCGACGGAAAACTTATAAAATATTTTTATAATATCATACCTCAAATTCAAAACATATGTAGATACGTAAAGTCATACACACACATACAATTCCATCAAAAAGCTCAAATCTAAAACACTAATAACATAGTCTAACAAGTTTCAACTACCAAATACATAGTCTAATATAGTTATATCTCAAACTCAAACACATAATAGAAAGTGTATATTATTTGAGTATTTAAGCAAGATATTTATATAGGTTCAAAACTACATATTTAATAAATACAAGACATAATTGTATACAACAAAACACATTTGTAACTTAAATATGTAGGTGAAATGTATAATATTAAGTCACTTTATTAGTTTAAGTGTATAATATTAAGTCAAATTATTATGTGAAGTGAATATGCATGTTAATTGTATATGTATGTTAACAAATTTAATATTAGTTGAAGTGTATAATATTAAATGAATATACATATTAAGTGTATATGTATGTTAGGTGAAGTTAATATGTATGTTAAGTGTATAATATTATTTGAAATGTGTAATATTAAGTTAAATTATTAGGTGAAGTGTATGTGTATGTGTATGTTAAGTGTGAATGTGTGATATTAGTTGAATAACAAAAAGTCCCACATTGATAGATGACAAGAGTTTGGTGATGTTTATATACCAAATATTAGGGACAAGGGCTTGGGCCCTTTGGGTCATAAGATTTTATGGATAGGGGAGGACTCACACAAATGTTACACCACCGCGCGCGCCGCCGACGGACGGACGAGGCGGGGTGGGGAGGGGAGGGGAGGGGAGGTGCTCTTGTGTGAGTATAATTATTTTTGCCGAAAGTTTAATTGGTATTTTTGCCGTGATAATTATTTTTATTTAACCGAAAAGACCCTATTTTTCACATGCATTTTATCGAAAATCGGTTGGAGAAGGTTTTATCGAAAAGCTCGATAATCGTCGAAAAGTATATAAAACGATAAGTATTAGTGCCGGCAACTTACCGGTAACTATCAAAAATCGGCGATTATCGTCGAAAATGCGAACCCTGCTTTAAAGTAACTGTCCATGAATTTCCACATAAATAATATAAAAATTTATTGTGTTTTTAAATGGCTAAAATTATGTACCGTACAAAAAGTTGAATAAACATAACCAAGCTTGCTTGGCATAATGGTGAATCCACTACAATAAGACTCTTCATGAGGTCTTGGGTTCAATCCCTTGAGACGCAGAAATTGCGTATTTATGTAATCTTGGCCGATAATGTCTGCGGCCAATAGTGCCGGTTGTTCTTACCATGACAATATATCTTGTAATACGAGTACATGTAATCTTGGCCAATAGTGCTACTCAATTCAAAAAAAAAAAAAAAAACTGAATAAACATAATTAAATATAAGAAATTAAAAAAAATTAGATGTTAAAATTGAAAAGAACTATTAATTAAAAATCAAAGATAAAAATTCGAGAGACTATGATCACTATGAATTTATCAATATCTTCAAAAAATTTATGAAGATTTTCTAAAAATAGTTATTTACAAATTAAATATTCCTTCAAATAAATTAATAAATGTATTTTAAATTTCAAATAACATATTATTTAAACTTATAATAAAATCTTAAAAGTTAAAATTGAGATAATTTGAAGAAGAAGAAAAAAAGGTCAGTAGCTATACCATCGATTGAAAGCCTCGACCGTCCTCCGACTTCAAGAATCATTTTTTAAAATCGAAACCGTCCCGAAAACAGATAAAAACTGAATTTCAGAACAAAACTGTCTTCCCTTACTAAAATATCCAATATTGCATAAATAATCCGACAAGGATAATAAATAATAATCAGTAGCTCGATGCTTCCATTACATATCCTTGTAATAAATGCTCAAAAATAAAATATATAAAAACGAATAAAAATTACTTCTTCATATGAACGTTGTATAATTATGGCCCAGACATTAATGCAATTATTACTCGACCAAAGCATCCAATTTTTTTTTTCCTAGGGATAATTGTATAATAATGAGGGACACATTTAAAACTATATTTTTTTTTCCCTAATAACATATGCTATTCTAGTCTTGGAATTGTAGCACTAGCACCAATTGAGTTTCAAAGCTGATTGTACATTTATAACAGTCATAAAAACTCTACAATATATTTTTATATATAATTTATTTAAGTATGTCACCCACACAACCATAATTTCATCATATATGCATGTAAGTAATTTTATAAATTATTAGTCTTATTAGTCTTTTTATTTTTTATCTCTTACTATGCATATATTTTGGTGTTAATTATTTTTTTATGTCAATAATTTTAAAGTTTTATAATTAAAAATAAAAATAAATATTTAAAATCAACACGAAACTGCGAAAGATAATTATTCACCAAAAAAATAAATTTAAAATAATATTGGATACCTCATACTTTTATTAGTTGAGTCTCTTTTAGAATACTTTTTAGTTCTTGCCAAGCAGACAATTAGTGGATTAGGTTATTATGGGTAAACTGCGGCTAAAATACCTAATGTTTCATTTTTTTTAATTATATACCCAAAATTTTATTTTGGTGGCTATAATACCTAAAGTTTATTCCGTTAACGCCAAACGTACCCACCGTTAAATCTCCGTTATTTCGCCCGCGTGGCATATATTATAAGGGTAAACTGCGGCTAAAATACCCAATGTTTCATTTTTTTTATTTATGTACCCAAAGTTTTTTTGTGTGGCTATAATACCCAAAGTTTATTCCGTTAACGCCAAACGTACCCACCGTTAAATTTCTATTATTTCGCCCGCGTGGCATATATATATATTTTTTACAGGGCCCACACTCTCTCTCTCGCTGAGACACAAAATTAAAAGCGTACAAGGGTTTCGATCACACGCCCTCGTTGAACCCACAGACACACTGAGCCACCCGTCCACCTTCATCTCCTGCTATGGTAATTGACATTTAAATTTTTTTTGTAAAACAAGTGTACATATATTGTAATATGCAAAAATGTTACATTTAACATATAGTTAGACTTAAAATTGTGACATGTTAAAGTGTCATAAAATTTAATTAAATATAAATTATCCATATTAAAGTAAATGAAGTAATATTATATTTTTAAATAATATAACAAGTAGATAATTTATATATAACAAGTGTATTTTAGCCGCAGTTTACCCGGTTATTATTGAGCCAACAATTCCAAATTTCCAGTTTCAAACCCTCTAAATATTTTGTCCTATAATATATTTACTTAATAAATAAATAAATATTCAAGCACGTACACTTTGAATAAGAAATGTTGTAGTTTTTGGAGGCTAATCTACACGTGAAGATCATTCAAGATTTGAGACTAAAACACTAAAAATAGTAATTAGAGATAATGCTAATCCGAATAACATCTCCCGTTTCTTTTTTCAAAGTGAAAATAAAAGAGACAATAGAGGGATAAAAAGGACTTTCATAAAAGAATTTGAGGACGAAATAGACATAGAACGTGTATAAATTATTGATGCATAGCTAAATTTAAAGTGCTAAAAACCAGCTTAGTTTAATCTAGTGTGTCGAGACCGCGGGTTTGCATGGGTCCGGCAACTCGGCCTAGGATCACAACGTAAGCATCGAAAAGGCACGACAATGAGGCTCACCCGTGACTTGTCCGACTCATCTGTTCATGACTAGTTTATCTAACTAGTGTATCATTACATATTTAGACTATTTACACAATAATTATCTAATCTTATCCTAAGTGTGCCGGTATATTCTCAATGTCTTTTTTTTTTCTTCTTCTTTTTCTTTCTCTCAGGGATAATATAACATTATAACCCAAAGATCACAAAATTATGTTTACTGTTTAGCCAGATTACGTTCAGGTCCCCATGCAAATCTATAATTAAACTCCAAGAATATTAATTATTACTTTATTCCTAGAGATATACGTGTTTTCTTTATATCTTAACAAACATTAATTTGACATGAACATAATTGAACTTTTACACCGTTTTGTGGCGTTTGAACTTTGAAGTACTATTATAATTAAAAATATAATTTAACAATATACCGCAACACCTATTATAAAATTAGGTACTTAGAAAAACAATCCCTAACTATAAAATAGCATCTCTTAAGTGTGAAAGTACCAAGTAAAAGGCGTGACTAATTTACCTAAGACCTACACTAATCAATTAATTAAATTCGATGCATACTTTTTATTGTTTCTGACTTATAGGGATCAACGAAGGAAACATAAATAAATAACACACACAGTGGTAGTTGTATTGTGTAACACCAATAATAAATTAATAATTACTACAATTAGTGACATTATCAAAAAGAGGCCATAAATGCTCAGACAGGAAAGAAGAGGGGAGAGAGAGTAACAAGATCAATAAATGGCTATATCTAAATTCTAAAAGATCCCAAGTCCCAACTCTCACTAATTAATCTTTACCCCAAAAATTATAGTAAATAAATAAAAAGCACTTAAATTTAATTAATTTAAATTACCCCACATCAAATAGATTAAACTTTTGCTCATATTAAATGAGCCGTAACCTCATTCGAGCAGTTTGTGATTGATATGAAGATTTTTTAAAAATAATTTTTAATCTTCAAAATTTAATATTTGATAATTTTTTTTATACAATCTCTTATATAATCTCTCGAGATTCTTCCAAAATTACATTTAAAATTAATAAAATTTATTTTTCAATTTATAAATATTTTCAAAAATTAAATAATTTTTTTAATTTTTTTCATTATAATATCATCGACATACCCATTAATTTTACAATTTGCTTGTTTGAATCAATTTTTTAAATATCTTGAAAAAGTTTTATCAACATGTATTAAATTTATATTCAATTTCTTTTTCGATTTTTGGACTTAAAATCCTGTTTTCTATTTCTTTGTAATGAGAGAGTGGGCCCCACAGTGGATGAACAAGATCAGAAGGCTCAATGAGAGATTTGGGTCAGATTAGAACTCTGAGCACTACATTGAAACCACAACCATTTGTCTGAATGCAATTCATGCATGTAAGTCAAATGTATATTATTAATTTTTCCTTCGTTTTTTTTTGGTAAATTGCGGCTAATGTACCTAATATTTATTTTTCTACGGATTATGTACCAAATGTTTATTTTCGACGGCTAATGTACCCAAACTTTATTCCGTTAGATTTTTTTGTGTTTTCCGTCACTTGACCGTCAGCGAGTGATATGTACACTTTTCATTTTTTTGGCATAACTCACTCATTTTTTGTCCAAATTTTATGCACCACCTACGGTTGAGAAGATAAAAGATATATCTACAAATTTTGTGTTTTATGTTTTGTAAAAAAAAATTTAAAAAAATACGAAATTTCAGTTACAAAGTAAAAGTGAACATTAGTTTAATACAAAATATTTTATTCAAGCAAATTTTAATATACATAATGATTTTTTCTGATAAAACGTAAAACTAAAATGTTGTAGATAAATCTTTTATCTTTCCAAAGGTAGTTTATTTATAAATTTTGGACAAAAAAAGTGTAAGTTATACAAAAAATACGAAAGCTTTCTTCAGATCATATCTTTCATATTTTTGGCATAACTCACTCTTTTTTTGTCCAAAATTTGTAAATAAGCTACCGTTGGAAAGATAAAAGATTTATTTACAACTTTGTGGTTTAACATTTCATCATAAAAAGTCATTAAGTATATTAAAATTTGCTCGAAACAAAAATTTTGTATTAAACTAATGTCCAGTTTTATGTTGTAATTAAAATTTTAAATTAATAAATAACTTTTTTTACAAAACTTAAAACACCAAAGTTGTATATCTATCTCTTATCTTTCCAACCGTAGGTCGTGCATAAAATTTGGACAAAAACCGAGTGAGTTATGTCAAAAATACGAAAAGTGTACATATCACTCGCTGACGGTCAAGTGACGGAAAACACGAAAAAATCTAACGGGATAAAGTTTGGGTACATTAGCCGTCAAAAATAAACATTGGGTACATAATCCGCAGAAAAATAAACATTGGGTACATTAGTCGCAGTTTACCTTTTTTTAGTTAGGAAATTAAATTAAAAACATAGTCCAAAATAAATATAAGTAAATTAAACGGGTCATTTTAAATTATTTAGAGTAATAGGTGGAATGGCCCGGTATAGTAACGGTATTTCGAGATATATTGCAGTTCAATTTTTTTAAATAGTACTAATTCGATTTTCGTTGAGTAATAATTGGTACGGCCGGAACGATAAGAAATCATTAGTGCTAAACCTGTTTCTACTCGAAAATTCGGGTTTCAATTTTAAAACCTACATCAGATTCTAAACTCGATTCATGATTAAAGATTGAATCCAATATTATTAAAATGAAATTATAAAAATAATGAATAGTTACCGATAACAATTAGCAAGTTGAATTCTTTCCAAAATAAGTAAAATTAATTAAAAATCAAACATATGTAGGTTGAGCGTGTTTCGTACACTCCACAATCACAAAAGGTCTTCCTTTTGTTCTTATATATGAGATTCGGCCTTTCTCTTTTTACAACTTAAGTGCTTCTTTTGAACAGTCTTATGGTCTCTTTTTTTTTTTGTATCCATTACCCCCCTCTTTTCCTCCTCTTTTATAAACTAAGTTCCCATGCTCTTCGGGGTCCCATCAACCCATCTTCCCAGCCCAGGTCTCTGGCAAAAGGGCCTGACTCATTCCTTTTGCGTGTTCCGAGTCTGCGGGGCTATATTCGAGGTGGTAGCATTAAATGCCTATCCCATCGAAGCTCACAAGCATTAAATGCCTGTCCTGTCGAAGCTTCTAAGCATTAAACACCAATCCCATCAATCGTTGTTTGCTCCCCTAATCTTGTCAGAACCCCCACCTGCTCTCTTTATCGGGTCCTGGAATCGTCGGCTCCGGACGTTGCTGACCTCGAGCATCGTCGACTTTAGGTATCGTCGACTCTAGGTATTGTCGACCTTTAATACTATCGGCTTCGGGCGTCGTCGACTTTAGGTATCGTCGACTCTAGGTATTGTCGACCTTTAATACTATCGGCTTCGGGCGTCGTCGACTTCCAATGACACCGACTTTGGAACCCGTCGACTCCTACCTGGACAAAGGGGAGGGGGGGGGGGGGGGGGGGGGGAGTCGACTCTCTACAGTGCTTTGAGAGGGATCTGACTGGATCCGACTTTAACAATATATATATATATATATATATATGAAACCAAGTTAATTCTGATTATTTCATATCCTAAGTTTATAATCCGAACCCGACCTTAATCGGGCTGCTCGTAATCGGACTTTGGAACTCAATTTTACCAAAATATAAAATGAAAAGAAAAATGAAACCGAACTTTTTTTTTATTCGGGTTTTCTAAATTTTATATTTTCCTCCCAAACGTCAATTTTAAACTAAGAATATATGAAAGCATAGCGCATATATATATATATATATATATTTGAATCACTACTATATTGTATATTGACAAGGATTAAATCTGAGTGACAATGAGATAGAGGATTTGGAGATCTCAATGCAGAGAGAGAGAGAGAAAAACTTAGGGAGTCGGTGACCATAACGTGGAATGGGACGATGATACCGCCACGTCAGCTTCAAGAGCCTCACCACGTTGACTCGTGGAAGTAGATGACCACCGCCACGTGGCGGTCACCCCAACCCAAAAACGTATAGATAAATCTCTCCTTTCTTTCTTATCACCTCTCTCGTCGTAAAACCTGAAAAGGAAAATAAAATATGATCCAAACAAACTATCACGTCGGTTTTTAATAGTAAATTTAAACTACTGCTCCCTAACTTAGCATTTTTGGGTGTTTTTGACTCTTCACCTTTATTTTTTGACAAAAATACCTCGTCTGCTTTTAAAAGGTAAGATGTTGTGCTTGTGCTATTTATTGTAGGACGAAAAAATATTAACTTATACAAGATAGACGAGGTAGTTAAAGAATATTTTTATCATAATAAAATAAAAGATTTAATTGGTTTAGAGCCGTAAAGATGAAAACAATGACCAAAGCACGGTACGAATCTTAGAGTCGAACAATAATTCGAAGCAAAAAACGTAACATAAAAATTAGGGGTAGACTTTTGAATATATAATATTAAAAAAGATAAAATAAAATAAAATTAAGCTGAATTTCTGCGTAATTTGTATATTTAATAATGTAGAAATCTAAACTCTTAAAGTCTTTTACTTCGAATATTTTGATCAATAACTTCCGGATTAAGATTTGAAAAAAAAAAAACTTTGATCATATATCATATCTTAAATCCAAGTTCTTGGGTCATAATTCTTGATAATCCGACCTACGGAAAACGTGTAATCCGACCTACATATCTCTTGAGTCATAATCATATACTATTTTTACAAAGCAAGTATAAAAATTCAGATTTCATACTATGTCTAAAAAATTAGCTCCGCCGTTGAATAGAAATACCACAAACAAAACGTGCTATCATTTTCCAACATTCTATTCTTCTACGCATAGGAGAAATCTGCTACGCTTTTGAAAAGCAGACTATATTCTCACAAAACAAAAAATATAAAGGGCAAAATACACAAGGAGAAAAGCTAAGGGACAGTAACGCCAAGTACATTTATATAAGGCAGAATTTCCTGGTAACGCAGATCTCAGAGAGAGATGGGAAAGAGCTCAAGCAAAAGCCTCTCTGCTATTTCCTTCTTATAATCACAGTGACACACCCATTCGAGGCCGAGCGAGCTCTCTCACTAGGGTTTCCGCCATTGACGACGACCCACGAAGCAGAAGAAGAAAGCAACAATGGTGACTGGCTGGAGAAGGGCTTTCTGCACCTCCATCCCCAAAGACCGGGACCCCAAGCCGGCGCCGGCGCCGGAGAAGAAAGAGGACGATGCTCGCAGCCCCAGAGTCGGCTCCAAATTCGGGTTCTTCTCGCTGAGCTCTTCCACGCCGAGAACGCAGTCCCTGCCGAGCTCGGGCTCGACGCTCCGGTGCCGGACGAGCTCCTCCGTCAGCACGACTCCGACCTCGGCGAGGACGCCGAACTCGTCGCTGCCGAACAGCCCCAGGCTGCAATGCCACGCCGTCTCCAACCCGTCGTCTCCGAGGTCCCCCTCGAGCTTCTCTCTGCTGAAGCTGCGCATCCTCTCGAAGGTAAGCTTACTCTCTCTCTCTCTAATGGCGGATTCTGGCTTTTGCTGATTGATTGATGGAGTTTGTTATGCGCAGACGCGGTGCGGGATTTGCTTGCAGAGCGCGAAGGCCGGGCATGGCATGGCGACCTTCACGGCGGAGTGCTCGCACACGTTTCACTTCCCGTGCATCGCCGCGCAGGCGAAGAAGAGCCAGGGTTTGGCCGTGTGCCCGGTCTGCAGCGTCAAGTGGAAGGAGCTTCCTCTCCTCTCCGTCGCGGACGAAGCTGCTCCGATCAAGCACAAGGAGTATCCGAAGCTCGCCGGGAAGACTCTCCGCGTGTACGACGACGACGAGCCTCTGATGTCGCCGACCTCCGGCGCAAGGTTCAACGCGATTCCGGAGAACGACGACGAGGAGGGAGGCGACGGAGGCGCGGAGTTTCAAGGCTTCTTCGTGAGCAGAGGTCTGGTCGAGGAGAGTGGAAGGAGCGTGGAGGTCAGGCTTCTCCCGGAAGCCGCCATTGTCGCCGTCGGAAGAGGCTACGAGACCAGAGCGGTGATGATGAAGGTGAAGGCGCCGTCGCCCGCTACAGCGCGAAGGTCGGCGATCGACGTCGTGGCTGTGATCGATGTCGGTGCGGCGGTGGAAGGAATCCACGTTGCGAAGCGGGCGATGAGGATCGTCGCTTCCTCGCTCGGGACGAATGATCGGCTCTCGATCGTCGCGTTCTCTGCCTCGTCGAAGAGGCTTCTTCCCCTCCGGCGAATGACGAACTCTGGCAAGCGATCGGCGCGGCGAATTGCGGACGCGCTCGGCGCTGTGGCCGCCGGAGGCGGTCACGGCATGTCGGTAAGCGACGCCGTGAAGAAGGCCGCGAAGGTTCTGGAAGACCGCCGGGAAAGGAACCCGTCGGCTACAATCGTCCTCTTCTCCGATCAGAACCAGATCCAGATCCAGAACCAGAGAACGGAAGTTCCGGTCCAGGCGATCGGCCTTGCCGAAGCGTGGACCGACGATGCGCTCACCAAGCGCGTCGCCTGTGTCCTCAGCGTCGTGGTTCACGATCTCCGCCTCGAGCTTTTACCGAAGTCGTCAATGGAGGTCGCAGCCGTGTACTCTCTCCTCCACCGTCCGATCGCGATTGCCGCCGGTGATCTTAATCTCGGCGATCTCCACGCCGAGGAAGAGAGGGAGTTCCTCCTCGAGCTGCGAGTCCCGACGAGCATGTCCCGATCCCACCACGTCCTCTCCGTCCGAGCTTCCCACCGCGAGCCCTCAACGGAGATCATATCCTCCGGGGAGAAGAACGTCATCGTCCCGCGTGGAATTGCTGTCCGATCAGCACCACCGAGTGTTGAGCGGCTGAGAAGCCTACACGTGGCCACACGCGCCATCGTTGAGTCCCGCCGCCTCGCCGAACAGGGAGACCTCGCCGGGGCGCACCACATGCTTTCCTCGGCTCGAGCGGTGTTGCTCCAGGCGAGGTCGAACTCCGGAGAGGAGTTTGCGCGGGGGTTGGAAGCCGAGCTAGGGGAGCTGCACCGGAGAATGAGCCACCGCCGGAGCCGCATTGAGGAGAAGCCGGAGGCACTAACACCAACGTCGGCTTGGCGCGCCGCAGAGAGGCTTGCCAAGGTGGCAATGATGAGGAAGTCAATGAACAGAGTTAGCGACTTGCACGGCTTCGAAAACGCCCGGTTTTAAATTTGTTCCTACAGTAGTTATAAATTGTGTAGCCGGTTTGAAAAACCGAAAGTGTTGATAGAAATCGATTTCAAACCATTCGAAATTAAAAAACGATGCTCGTCGAGTAGCGTACATTTTTCGTAGCATATTATTTCTCGAGCCCGGCGGGGAATATTCGACGACGGCATCGGCGAAGTCGCGATTATTTCATTGTTCACATCTTTTTTTAATTAATTTTAAATGTTTTTTTAATAAAAGAAAAAAATAGATATTGGATATAATATTGAGAGGAAATCAATGATTGGGTGGTGAAATGGATTGTGGGCCCGGCCCTTAATAGGGACAATCGGTACCCGACGCATAGGCCCTTTTGTGCAGAGGAGAGAGAAACTTGGATAGTGAGAGATGAAATTGGATTCATTGTAAAATGTTAGTACTTGATATTGTATTTCATGATCACTATTGCCCTCTTTATTTTATTTTTGTTTCTATGACCCCTTTTTAATTTTAAATTTCATTAGGAATCAATCAAAGCAATGGATTTGGGGAAAAAGCTAGTAGGGTGGTGGAAGGTGGATAGTAATCATGTATCCTTGCTCTATATTTTAAAATTCTGGAAAAAAATTGATACTTTTTTGCCTTCGAGTTAAAAGGAAGTATGGGTATTTTGAATTTTTTTCGTCGGAATTCGAATTATGGAGATAAGGAAGTTGTAGATTTTTGTTTTAAGTTTTGTATTTAGATAACTATAGTTTTATCGTCCGCAATACTTACTTCTCATCGTCGACATTCTCGGCATCGGCTTTTTAAACCTTATTTTGGAAAAATTATCATTTGAGTTTTGGGTTTAGTGGGTATATTTTGAAAAAGTGATGGGATTTAAGATGCATAAAAAAGGGAATATGACACTATTGGGGTTTTGGTTTTGTATGTTTGTATGAGCTGTGGATTAGTTTTGGAGTTTTGGTGGGTGAGAAGACAAAAGTGGGGTTTTTTCTATTATTTATTTTGTATTATAGAGTGATCCATTATAAGGCCAAATGCCATGTTCTTTAGGAAAAAAAAAATCTCACTTTTATTTTTTAGTTTTTTTTCTTATCCTTTTTAATAAAGAGTTATGTTCTTGAGGGTATTTGTCCAAAAATCCAAATTAGATCATTCTAATTTGTAAAGTACAATGTAGATTATTCTTTGCAAGTTAATTCCATGATTGGATTCCTCACCCATGCGCACACATACTAATACTTTGATTTCACTAATTAAGATTATAAGAATACATTATTAGCATAATTGTACTCAATTGCATACTTTAATTGATTTGGGGTTTCATTATATTTTTGTCTTTTGTTTTTTGTATTTTTGCTTTGTGCTTGTCATGTGTAAGGCACTTGTGGGATTTTAGCCTTGTCGGTTCCAAAAACAAAAGGGCTAAAAAGAAAGGGAAAGAATTATATGAAATTGGGTGAGCAATCATGTGGCTTTGTGTATGAAAAAAAGAGAGAGAGAGATTCATGCAATTTTCCGTATGCCATAATTGTGTCATGGAAACTTGATTTTCTTTTTATTAGTTTTTTCATAACTTTAATTTTGAAAATTGGCAAAACTAAAATGAAGAACTAGTAGCTTAAAGGTTTATGCATGAATGAGGAATGTCACTGAAGTTTATCCTTTGTGTACATTTTTGGCTTCTTTCTCATTGTATTTGCCTTTTCTTGTGCTAGTTATCCTCATGGCACACATGGCATGTGTCTTTAGAAGAATAAAATTATATAAATAAGCTTACATACTATATCTATCCATTTGTTAAGATTTTATAATTATTCTTAGTTGATCAACCACACAATGACCTCCCAACTTGTCAACAACTCAACATCACAAATTGATATCCTTTTTATTTGAATGATGTGCAATTCTTCTAGGCCCCAATTCAATTATTCAAATATATATATATATATATATATATATATATTTAATAAGGGTTAATGACGGCAAAAATACCCAAAGTTTGGTCAAAGAACCCCTCGTGTACTCAAAGTTTAAAAGTGGTGGCAAAAATACCCAAAGTCACATTTGGAGAATTGACCACTCCATTCTCGTAACGCCGTTAACTTACCTGTTAATTTTGGCCACGTGGACAAATCTGTTTTGTTAAGTGTAATCATTAGGGGTTCAATTAGTTGTGTTGAATAATATTAATTAGGGGTTTAATTCCTTGATTTGTCGTAAACGAGGCTGATGTGGGCTCGTTCACGTGGCAAAAATTATTATGTCAGCAACCCACGTTTGTCCACGTGGCCATAGTTAACGGGTAAGTTAAGGGCGTTACGAGAATGGAGTGGTTAACTCTCCAAATGTGACTTTGGGTATTTTTGCCACCACTTTTAAATTTTGGGTACATGAGGGGTTCTTTGACCAAACTTTGAGTATTTTTGCCGTCATTAACCCTATTTAATAATAATGCATGTTATTTAACCCTTTTTATCTTTCCGAAATTTTACTAACATAATGATTTTTGGCTCCAACTTCATTTTGTGCGGCTCATTGCTCAAATAAAGCTCAAATCTCATCATTAATGACTAAATGCTTTTTGTGCTTAAAGGCTAAAGCAATATGTCTAAAATTATTGCCCTAATGCAAGTGACAACTCAATTAAAGTCTTTATCTTCATTCTATTAATTTCTATTTATCACTTTAGTTTATTGTGTCAAATCAAAATTACTCTGCCAAGAACCAATTATATATATATATATATATATAGCGATATTACGGCAAAAATAGTTAGGCCTTTAGTGAAACTGAAAGTAGCGACATATTCTTTTCTTCTTCTTCTTTCTAAGGTACATTTTAATATTGTCAAAAATGTGAATCCTAAGTTCCTAATAAATATATTTTTAGTATTTAGGATTTACACGCTTGATAACATTAAGAATATATACAATCACAAAATAGTTAATTCATGATGATTTAAAGTTTTGCCTTAAAATATGGTACATATTGAAACCTAGTTCATTCAAGATGATTTAACCAAAAAAATGTGATTAAAAAAACATAAAAAATTATTTAGATAAAATGCAATGGTAAGTGTAAAGAGGCAGCTAAATGATATAATCACATCACATGGTTAGAAGAGGCTGTAATCACATGGTAACTTAGAGATTAAGGACCACTTCTTCACTTCTCTCATGAACCCATGAGACTTTTTTTTTGTTACTTCTTTTAGTTACAAACTTTATTTCGACGTTTACAAAGGATAATAAATTAAAAATAAAAAGCTACAAAGGCTTTTTCACATGCCTAAATATTTGTGAAAGTAAAATTAGAGATATTAAATAAGCATATAAAATTAAAAAAATATGACAATAACTTGAGCTTGAAAAAGGTTTTTGGGTATGACTCTTTTCTTCCTCGTAGCTTCTTGTGATCAAAACTCAGATACTTCTTTATTTCCTTAAATTGCGCACATACTTCTAATGGAAAACCCCTTTTGGTAATTGGCAGAATTCATGAGTGCTAAGCTTGAACCTCTTTTAATTGATATATAAATTTTTACACACACACATATATATATATTCTTTTAGAGTAATGGCATTAATCCCCCGAATTATTTTGCATGAAGGTGTGTTTTGACCCGTAAACTTTTATAAGATTCTCATTTTATAAAAGAAGCACATAGCCATATATTTTAAAAAGATCGATATGCTAAATTATGATATTATTGTGAAACAATCAAGAAGTTTAGTTGTCTGAATTTCAAAATAATAGAAAACAATAGTATTAAAGCCAAAAAATATTGTATTTAAATACTCTAAAATATGTTACGTGCCACTCAAATGTTAATATTTTCCGCTATAGTGAATGCGCGAGAACAATGTGCTATTTCCAAAAATTTAGGTAGTCCTTTTTTTTTTCTTCTAAAAAACTAAAGTTCCAAGGGATTAAGGATAAATATGGATTTAAGAGCAAATTCAAGAAGCATTACTATCATTATTATACATTTCTTTTTTACTACTTTTTACAATGTGCTTCTTCAAAGTGTCAAATGAATGATGGCAATTTGTTCTTATATTATATATACATTTTGTAATCCCCATTAATAAAGTGCTTATTCTTAAGTTCAAAATCTAATAATTATCTATGTTAGGATAAAATTTATTAATATATAGCTTACAAGTTATGATTAAACATCTGTTGGGGTACCAAAGTTCCCTTAGTGTGTGACATTGTTGAGAGATCCTATAGGCCTATATTTACCACTTTCTTATCAAAAGGTGGAATAATTTTTTGCTAAGACATTAAAAAATATATTATTAGATTATATAATAATATTTAATGGAATTTTCCGTTACAATGTTACAAATTTGTTACGGTAGCAATTTTTGTCGTCGAATTTAAACATTGATGCATAAGTACACAAATTCGACGAATATTATTATTTTTGTCGCTACTATCTCGAGTGTTTTTTATAGACTAAGAGAATTGGAGAACAAAGAAAAGAACTTAAATACATGTGTTTGTGTAATATCAATAATGACGAGGTGGATAGGAAATTTAAATGTTTTAATACACAACAAAATTTTATTATTTTGTATATGCTCAAAATTGTTACTCTAAAATCGATCCAATTTCTTAGAAATATAGATTCGACACTTCATATGATAGTCATCAATATATATATGCGTGTGAAAATGAGATACTTTTTTTTTTTTTTTGACAATCTGATTTTTGCTGATTATTTTCATTTAAATAGCCCATAATAGACAGGCCCAACCAAGAGCCTCAAAAGCCCATTAAGACAAATTAGAAATATTACAAAATCCCAAACTATAGGAACTTCAGCCACATTAATCCGAATTGTCCTAAAGAAGTCTCGTGGTGCGACCGGAATTCCCGTGAGCTTGTTGAGCGGCCGGAGATTTCCATAGAAGGAAAAATCGGGCTGCTGTCTGTCTATGAAGAAGGATTTGTATTTGTACCACTTTAATCTTAAAAATCTACAAATTTCACAATATAATGTTTATTTCTCTGCCTTTCACGCTGAAATATGGAACTCTTGTTTACACTCTTATTTTTCGTGTATAAAAGTATTTTTTTATTAAGACGGATAATAGTAAGGAAAGACCCAAACTTTTTTATTATTATTATTGTAGCCATATAATTAAATTTTTTTTTTCACAATCGAAAATTTCAATATTCATTTCTTGCTACAAAGTTTCATCAACTTAAGAAAAGATAAATGTTAAAAAAAACCCATTCGTACCAGAAAAGAGAAGAATTTTTTTTAAAGAAATAACACATTTAAATTAATCGAAAATAATAATGTTTTTCTAATGAACTTAGATTGTAAAAAAAAATAATTAATTTTGCATAAAAAAATAATTAAATTTTGCCCTAGTACGTGTACCTTGTATAAGTCTATTATATTACATACTTTGTCATACTTCTAAGTTCTAACCTAGTTTGTTTTTGTAATAATAGTTAAATCAATCTCACCATAAGATAAATAGCTTATCATCACTAATTATACACCAATATCCAAACTGACATTACTTGTCTTTCAACTATTTTCAAATTCAGAAACCAAATTCACCAATATTTCCGATCGAATCCGGCAAGAAGAAAAGAATCTATATTCACAACCAAAGGGTCAAGGCCGAACCGGATCACCCGCGGAATCAAAGACCAACCACGCCGAAGACATGTTCCAAAGCCGCGTTGATATCAGAGGGGTGATACAGACATATGAACTGCCTTATCCCGTTCCTCGACACCTTACAATGGACCACCGGAGAAACCTAAGAGCCAAGTTTGACAATGACAAGAAGGCCTTCAGAAGTACAGCTGCTTGCAATTTGCAGCGTCGACATCCGAGGGGCAGTACGGACATTTGAACGGCCTCGTCCCGTTTTTCGACATCTTGACGATGGACTGCTTACACAGCACATGACCGCACTGCATCAGCATTGCCGGATTCTCGCCGGAAGCCGCCTCCTTCGACACCGGACATACGAAAACCGAGTGGAACTGAAACTCTTCGGCGAGCTCCACTGGAACCGGAAGCTGCTTCATCGTTTGCCACTCCTGCTTCTTTCCAGCCATAACCGTCATAAACTTCAACAAAGGAGGTAAAGCTTGAGCGCCGGAAGCAACTGTGACGCTCAACGGACTCTCGTATGACTGACCAATAATGTTGCAGAACTGCCTAGTCAGGTCTCCAGCGACTTTCTCCCAATTATCTGGCGACAATAATTGGGCGTACGGCGACCGATCAAGCCTTCCTGCCCAGAGAATGCAGACCACGAGCTTCTGGATTTCAGCCATGTGGTCAGTGGCAAAAGAGGAAAGATGTGTTCTAGCATAATTTAGAGCTTCTTCTCTGCTTTGATTCTGCAGAATCTCAACGAATTGCAGGCTGTGAAGCTTCAAGAGAAGGTCGGACCCGTTCCGCCGGAGTGTCTCGGAGTTCGCGGCGGCCCAATCCAACGCAGGCTGGAGATTCCGGCGCCTCATAGATTCAAGAACCCGAAACATTTCCTCGAAAAGCTTTTTCTCGGAAATGGATTCTGGTTCCTGGGTTTCAGCCGTGAAACAATCACCAATCTCAAAAAGGCCTTCCCGGTAGAAATGACAGGCGATGATCTGATTAACCGTGTGGACGTCGAATTCGATGTTTCTATAGGCTTTCGATATATCCGGATTGAAGGACTTTTCTAAAAGCTTAGGGTATTTGCTCAGTGCTGCATTCAGTTCCCTCTGTGTCGATTCCATTTGATTTGGCAAAGCCAAAGATCGTAATTTGGATTTGAGATCCGCAAGAACCGATCGATAATCAAGTTCGGAGTTGAGATCTTCAGCTGATACTTTAAGTAATGCTTGTTCTACTTCTTGGGTGATCTGATTTATAACTTCTTGGGCTTTGTAATATGATAACTTTTGCTTCTTCGGAACGCGATCGAACGCGTCTTTGACTGTATTAAGCTCCATGAACACAAAGAAGCTGAAAAAATCAGGAAGCGAACTTTCTTACAACCTGCAACACCAAAAAATACAACAGTATTCAGATAATACACAAACACGTCAAAGGACATGATCGTCCGAAAGACCATTAACGACATAAATAATGGGAAATATATAAAAGGACTAAACTAGAAATGTCATCATCATTAGAAGCAAGTAAGCAATCAGAATAAACGATTCCAATACAAAGCAACTCAAAATACCATTATATTAACCAATTCATGAGACCTAAAAAGAGAGGCTTTTTTCCAACCCTACTCTTCTAGACTCAGTCTCAAACGATTACATTGAGGATCATGTTATGGATCCAAGATGAACCGGGCCTAAGTGAGGAGCTGCGTCCAATCCAACTTAAGGAAAGAGGGGCTGATCCCGGAAAAAGACTTGGCCGAATAGGGCTGCGGGCAACCAAGTAGAGTTTTATTGTTTTGCATGTTCTATTTAATTCGCTAATTTACATATGTAATTTTGGCCGAAATCTACACAAATAGATCATCTCAAACTAATGAGATCACTATCTAACCCTAATCTTCCGCTATGAGATCGAGATCCGGGGTCGTAACAGGTGATTGCCATGAATAAACCCCACAAAACATTATCGAGCTACCAGTTCAAATCGCTCATCGAATCGGTAATGCAATACCGCCGAGCAGCCACGATTTCGGAAAATAAGCGTTCCGGATTTGGCATATAAGTAGATATATAACAAAGACCACACACCTGAAGCACGAAATCACAGCACAATTAGAGAGCAAAAAACCACAATCATGAATCAAAAAGCCAATAATTTTGGGTTTGATTTTTCAAATCATCGATTCGTTTCCGTATCTCAAGGAGCCAATCAGATGTTCATCGATCTAAGTCGCTCGAATACTTCGTCCCGAAATAGAAACTAAAATCGCACAAATCACAAGAAGCGAAACCAAACAATCCTCAACACTTGCCACACACAGAGCACGAAGAACAAAGCATACTTCCAGAGCAGAAATCGATAGATACAAATATATTATATATATATATATGTAATCAGGAGAGATTAACCTCTGAAATGGCAAAAGACGAAGGATGTGTTGGATCCGCTGGGTTGGAGGTTTGGGGTTCAGAATCTGAGCGAAAATGGAGCAACTTCCATGGATGTATACATGTGTATATATATATATATATATATGTATATAATTATGTATATCCATTACAGTTATTATTATTATTATTATTATTATTATTATTATTATTATTATTATTATTCCTTGTCTTTGGTTCTCAGGCAAGTTCGAGAAGAGAAGGATTAGATGTTGAAATGATTGAGTTCAATCTGAGCCGTCTATCTCTCGGTCGGTAAGATCAGACTGAACAAGAGCCGTTCGATCGGTTGAGTGTCGTATGGATATTTCAGGTGAGAACGACTTGTCGTTTTGGTTTTAACCTTTGAATTTGAAACATCAATAATATTGAATTTGAAACTACAAAGTGTTGATGTGCAAATTCGTTCCTTAAATAGGAGTTATAAGATCATTAATTAAATTAATGGTTCAAATTAATTAAAAGCATAAGTCATGAATATAATTGAATATTTATGCAAAATGGGCTTATAAAACACAAAGCCCAGAGGCCCAATGAACATTCGACCATGTTCGGGCCCGGACAGAACCAAAAACCCACAAGGCAAGAAGTTCACCACGAGCAGAAAATGCCCAAAGGAAATCCGAACAGAGCCTTCCAAGGGAAGAAACCCCGAACTGAGCTCAAAGATCCTACTCCAAGACAAAAATCAACACTTGGTCAAAATCCAAACATCAAACAGATTATACGACCTGAAGAACCCAAAAACTCGCCCCGGGCAAAAATTGTCGACAAAGGGATCCGAGCAGAAGCATACGAAACATCCGAGCACGAGCAGACCAAGTCAACCACCTCAATTCAAACCTCCGAAGCCCGACCAGGAAAATCGCCACGATTTAAATTCAAATCCCACGACGACAAGTCAAAGTCCATCACTACGCATATCTCTCAGAACGTGGCCTACGTGTCAGCTCGACAACAAACCAAGCTCCGAACTCGAAGCCATCACCAACGTACACTTCCAACGGGCAAGAACCAGAAACCTATAAAAGCAAGAAAACAGCCCCACCATACGCACGCAAGCATTGATCCTGAGAGAATAGAGAGATTTGTATTTTTCAGAGTTCTTCATCTTTTACTTTAGATCTACCAGAAATTGGCTTGTGGTTTCGGTTTATCATCTTTTTCAAAGCAATAAACGTACAGAGGACGTAGTCAACTACCGCATTGGGACGAACCTCTCTAAAAAACCTCGGTGTTCTAATCTTTTTTGTCACCGTCTAAAGTATTGACGACGCGGAGGTCAGAATCCACAAAATTCAGCAATATCAAATCGAAATCACATTCACAATTCACGTGACTGTTGGTGTGTGAAAACACGTCATCACAAAGATTTTATTTTATTTCATTCATTATTAATATTAATATAGAATCTTCGTTTGTGAGTCGGCACCGGACAAAAATATAATTCGAGAAACTACCGTAATTTTTTTAGCTTCAGAAATAAAAGAAAGAAATGGAAAATGAGTTTTAATTACTTTTTATGCTTTAATCTGCATTTTATATATATATATATATATATATATATATATTTAAACTAGTATTATACTTATATGCCAGTCATTTTATTTGCTTATATGATATTAATAATATATTAAACAATAATATCATACAATATGGCAAAATGACTAAAGTTCAAATCAAAATTAAATAAGGAATCCTCAACCAAATAATGTCAAACCGTTATATGAAAATAAATTTAACACAAAAATAACAAAACATTCAAAACATAATTTCTCGAACAGGTCTGCAAAATCAAAATTCAATCGGACCAAACACGAAACCGGTTCTCCAAAACACCAAGCGTGCTTATAGATCGGACCGATCCGTCAATAGAATTTTTATGCGATAAATAACTTCAAATGACTTGGAATATGAATTACATTTATGCATATTTTATAAGATCATTGGTACAAAAATGTTTCAGTTTGAATAATATACGGTCCCCATTTATGGGGAGTTCAAAAAATTAAAAGCTTCTTCATAAGGAAGAAGAAGAAGAAGAAGAAGAAGAAGAAGAACCTATCCGAGCTCGAAAACCCTAACCGAGCTCGAAAATCCAACAAAAAATATGTCATCTTCCGTTATCAAGAATTGATTTTGTAACAAGAACGAAGTATTTCTCCTGAAAACCCAACGAAATAGTGATCATTTTCCGTTCACTAAGGATCGATTTCTGGTAACAGACTCGTAGTAATCATCCTCGCCGTAGTATCTCCTGGTGAGCATTGAACCACGATAATAAGAATAAGAAAAGCAGAATCACGGAAATGTGAAAGAAAAGAAAAGAAAAAGAAAATGTGGCCAGGGCTTACGCTAGATCCGCCAAGGAATTCGATTTGGTCACGGCCTTCCCTTCGGCGAGCTCGAGGCAAGTATAATGCATGATCATATCCTTTAGAGTGTACTTCGTCAATTTGATGTCGTTTTCCCACAAAATACTCTTGAGCATCAAAGCGCAAAGGTTAGTCAACGGTCAAACGAGTAAATATTATACAGATATTAATAATATTTCTTAAAACTATAAGTGAAGGTGAAGTACCCTAATTCTGTACTTGCTCAAAAAGATGTGAACGGAGAAAGAAATATATTAGAAGTTACGAGAAAATTTTACCTTTCTAACATATTCTACTTTTACTTCTTCCCACGGTTTCGGTCCATTGGAGGAAAAAATCGAAGCATTCCAAAGAGCTCCTCTCGCAACCATTACCGACGATGCACCTTCACGAACACAAGAGCACTTTGAAAATGGATACGAGAGTATTTTGAATTACATTTCATCAAAGCTACATTTTTTTTATATATATTTATGTTTTAAATTATCTAATGAAAACCTGTGGCTAACTTGATGCGCTGGAAATCATCGTACTCAAATACGTCTCCGTTGGCTATAACAGGGATTGAAAGTGACGCTACAACATCAGCAATCTCTTCCCATTTAGCTGGATCTCTCGGCCTATCGGCGACTTTTCTACAAGTGGGAAACAATTGAGATACAGAATCTAACATCATGATTTTTTAAAAACTTCTGGTATATGTTATATAAACATCAATTCATATTTTAGAGTAATCATCACCCATGCCGCTAACCTTTTGGGTTGTCACAGAATCCACCCTAATTGATGAAATTTTGGTTTTTCAAATTTTAACACATGTCTAACGTAGAGACAAGAGTTTCGGAAAGATATCATCAAAAAAATTACTAATATTCACATCATATATTAATACAATTTGACTATATTTTTAATGATTAGGGGGCCGAATTGCTATAATTTGCACGTTCAAGAGGGAAAGGGGTATCAAATAAAAGTTAAGGGGAAATTGCTACAACACGAAAGTTCAAGGGCATTGCTGCAAATTACTCTATTTTTTATAAGCAGGTCATCCTTCATGAGTTTGTAAATTTATAATTAATCGCATGTTTCTTCGCAGTGTGATCCTTAAGAAGCTCTCTAAGTTTACCCCTGTTTTGCTACACGACCGACAAATGAAAATCTTAAGAAGTAGGTCAAAGATGTGTACATAACTACATATATATATACACTTACCTTCCATGGACACCGATGGCAGTAACACCGGTTTTCTCAATCCTCCTAGCGAGTTCGACTGTATCCTGAGGTGTCTTCAGTAGTCGAATCTTACACGTCACTGGTGTGTTCAAATTCCTTCTCAAGGTTGTTAAAATCTGGTGTTTGGAAGAAAAATGTCACGTGATGATTAATAACAATCATTTGCGAAATTAGATGAACAAATTGTGTTAGAGCAAAGTGACAGTATATAAATACATCATGAATAAGATCTGGCTTTGACAAAAGCGCTGCGCCCATTCCACCACTCACGGAAAACGACTTCGGACACCCCATATTTATATCTACCGCCGCAACATCATTACATCTGAAGAAAAAGCAACGAAAAATCAATATAATTCTGAGACTTGTGCTTAAGGATTGAAGATCAAGCAATTATCACTTTGGCACCCAAGCATATCGCGTTGCCTCAGTTTGCCTCCTAAAAAGGTTTTTTTTTTATTTTTTATTTTTTTTATGAAAATTGTATGAAATGCCCATTTTATGCCAAACTTTTTTAAAAACTACCCATTTGTGAGAGTAAAAAATACACACAATGGATAGTTTTTAAAAATGTTTTCATCCCTAAAGTTGTCAATGGGATCGATTTCTCATTTCTCCGTTAAATATTTGACGGTTTCTGTTAAATATTAATTCACATGAGGTTGACATGGAGACGTGCTATTATTTAAGGACAAAATCGTCATTGGAGAGCTTATCAATGTGCTTATGGAGGCAGATGTTTGAGTTTCTGTATACAAGTTTAGTTGTCCCCATAAAACTATCGCATGGTCTCACTTTGCATATTCTTCAAGTAAACTTATTATGACGTTTTTTTTTTTTTTTTTTTATTAAGACATGTATGTTGATATGCTATTATTAAAGGCTAAGATCGTCTTCTTTGAATTTCTACGAAGCTATTTTGTCTTGTCAAAATAGCATAATAAAAGGTATACAATGACGAATTTGTATTTGTGAGAACTGAAACTAAAACATCTCGTAACAAAATGCATGCTTCATACTTTAATTCTTTGTTAAGTTACCAATTTTAAACATACAACGGGATTTAAAGGGACGTACTCACACTGATTGAGCACCTTTGAGAGCCCTCAAGGCGTCAGAAGTCCCCATTTGAAACACAACTCGGTTTCTCTCTTCATCGCAAGTTCGGAAAACGACGTTCTCTGTCCCCTTCTCCACAAAATCAACCGATCCGAGACGTTCTGCACGATGAAATCCATATGTAAGGCTTTCAACTACTTACCCCGATCAGAATTATCTGGATTTCTTCTTTTAATCGAGTTATTTCATAAGAATTACACGACCAAACCCAATAGCTTCAACACCAAGCAAAAGAAATTAAACAATAAATAACTCGAACCTCTTCACGAGATTAAGAAACAGAACTCGGAAAATCCTGTTAATCACTCACTCAAAGTAACTGAAAAAGAAATATATATATATATATATGTATAATTCATCGCAGTTCGGGCATGATTTTTGAAATCGAGAGCTGGAAAATGAACTACCATTGAATCTGCGCTCGCATTTGAGCAGTTTGTGATCAATAATCTCCTCTCCGTAAGTAATATCTGCTCCATAATCAGCAGCTAATAATCTAAACGGTAAAGTACCCTAGAACGAAGGAAAACAAATCCAAAATTAAGCACACCTATACAGATATCAAACGCATACGAATCCAGATTTTCTCGGAAAGTTAAAACGCAATCGAGAACACCATGACCAGAAGGAGAAATTAGAAAATCAAAATACGAAACGGAAGCGAAGAACAAAGGAAGTCCAAGGTTGAAGAAGACTTACGACGCGAACCATTGGAGCGAGGACGAGCTTGTTCTGGTAATCCATGGCGGTCTCGGTGTTGGAGCTTTGGGGTTTTAGGAATCTGAGATTTACCAGAATGAAACTAGATTCTTCAACCCCTCTGAGTTTCATTTATTCTCAGAAAAACCCCTTTAGTTATCGACACTGTAGACTTCGAGCCCTGTGTTTTTCAATAGTAACAAATATACACCTTGTTGCAAATTTACTCTTCTAACTATCAAACGCCGTGTCGTTTATATTTTATACTATATAGCAAATAAAATCTATTTCAATACGACTTCGATTTATAAATTGGTTTTCTAGTAAAGTAAAATCTAAAAACTACGATGATTTTTTTTCCTCAAAATTGAAATAGAATTACATTAATTTTCCGTTTGAGGTCCACTAAAAAAATTGGACCTGCCCTGATAGTTAGTCTTTTAATTTCGGGATGATTAAATTTTTGTACATTTGTTGAAGCATAAAAACATGAAGAGATTTAAGACACTTGATTTAAGGAAGCTCGGGTCAACAACGATATTTCTCTACGTCTTCACCGGGGATGTTCGTATTCAATCACGGTTTGATTGAGCGGATCCAGAACACCCGAAACTCAGGTTTTACAGAGATGGCTTCTCTCTCAAGCAACACTGTTTTCTCTCTCTTCTACAAGTATATCATCTTTTGTTCTATTTCTCTTTTGAATTAATGTCTGTAATTTCTTATCATGTTTCACTTTGTTTTACGATCCAAATTCGAGCTTTAACTTTTTGTTTTGTTTATGATCCAAATTGGCTCAAAGAAAGGCCCAACTAAACATTGACTTGTTGATTTATATTCAATTAAACTTTTGATTTATGTTTTCTACCTTAAATTTTGTACCGAGAGTGGGTATTTTGGTATTCTTCTACGTCGTTACGAATTAGGATAGTGTCAGAGAAGTATAAATAGATCTTAATGGATGCTTTTGTTTTCATGGAAAAATCTTATATCAACGAAAATAGCGTTCGGAAGCGTTTTGTATTTTCGTTTTGTGTTTTCATTTTTTATTTTATAAAACAGTTTTATAAAAATATTATGAAAATGTAACTGGTTACTATATTTTAATGAATTGTTTTTTGAAAAGAAAACGGTGTTTGGTTACCATTTTTTGTTATAATTATTATTTTAATAATTATAATTGATTAAATATATGCAAATAAGTAAATTGACAGTAACATTTAGGTTTAGTTTTGAAAGAAACTGATCGGGACCATTCATCCAACATCTAATTATGATAAGCTAAATGATTTATGAATTCTTATAAATCAAATCTGTAACCAAGAATTCTCCAAAATATACACACATATATATGTGTGTAATTTAATTATTTACACCATACAAAATGACGTTAATTAATTGCATTGCTAATGCATGTTGATGTGTAAATTCGTCCCGTAATTGAAACGATAAAGTCATCAATTAAATTTACGGTCCAAGTAATTTAAGACCAAAGTTATGAATAATATTGAATATTCATACACGAAATGTGCTCTTGAAATATTCAAACAAAAGCCCAATAGAAATTCGGGCAAGTCCAGGCCCGACCAGGCCCATCGGCCCAAAACCCAAAAGCTCGTCCCGGGCAGATATTGCCAGAGAAGGACCCGAGCAGAAACAAAGTTCTAGCAAAGAAGCCCGAGCAAGAGCGCCACATCAGCAAGAAGGACCCAAGCAGAACGAGTCAAAAGCTCTATTCAAATCCTCCGAAGCCCGACCAGAAAAATCGCCACGACCAAGATTCAAACTCCCGCGACGTTGAGTCAAAGTCCACCATCACGCGATTCTCTCGAGAAGTGGCCCACGTGTCAGCTCGGCAGTAAGTCAAGCCCCGAACACGGAGCCACTACCAACGTCCACTACGACAACCAACGGGCAGAATTTGAAGGCCTATAAAAGGAGAAGAGCAGCTCTATTTCACGCACGCAAGCATTCACCCTGAGAGAAAAGAGTCTGTGAGATTTGTACTTTTTCAGAGTGTTTATTCTTTCTTTTCGATCAACTTGGAATCGGCTTGTGGTTCTGGTTGGTCTTCTTTTCAAATTCAATAAACTTACATAGAACGTAGTCAACTAACGCATTGGGACGAACCTCTCTAAAAAAAAACCTTTGTGTTTTTTTATCGCTTTCTTTTGTTTGTCACCGTCCTAGTATTGATGACGCGGTCAAGATCCACAATCTTTTAGCAAATTCAAATCGAAATCACATACACATTTTCGTGAATGTTGGTGTGCCAAAACCACGTCAACAATGCATACATTACATATTATAGTGTCATTAGTCGTCATGCTAAATATATTATCTAATATCATATATGAAGTATAACGATGAATGATAGATTTGTTTTAAAGCACTATCCGGCTAAAACATTTTATCTTTCACTAAAAAAAAAATACCAAAAGACACTCAAATATCATTTGGCTGGATTTCAATGTTCACAAAAGTGACGACGTAATCCTCTAAATCGATAGGAACGATCTTTGCTTCACGGTTTCCCTCCATTCTCCATCGCTTTCAAAAACTTGAGGTAATAATTATCCAGGAGTTCGTATCCGTTTCTCTTCTTCTCTTTTTTTCCCTTTCTATAAGACTGAGTAGTTTTAATTTGGCTTGTATTTCAAGAGTTCGCAAGAAACAAAACCATACTTACCAAATAAATAAATAAATAAAAGTTATTATATTGCTTTCAACTTTGGCCCGGTTTTACTCGATAGTAATCTTGATACTCTCTGTTTTGCGTCTGGCATGTTTGTTTTCGATTCTTCTACCCTTAAAAGGTCTTTGTTACTAAAATGTACTTCACATTATAAATAATCATCACATTTTATCAAATTACTTCCGAACCTGTGGGAGTGTGGGACTCCACAACTTGCCTTATCTTACCATATAACTTATGGGCTTGGGTGATCAGAGATTCAGAATCACCTCACCTAATACCAATTGTTGCTCCTCCACCCCTATGATATTGTTTGCTTTTAACGCACTTACGAAAGAAACCTCATATCATCGCGTCTAAAAAATATCATAACATTGAATAAAAGTTACTTGCAAAGCTTGTAACGTGATGAGCCGTAACAAAAATTTGGTGGAAGAACCTAATATTAAAAAATCGACCGATTAATCGTTTGTCGATCGATTATCGATGCAAAACCTATAAAAAATTATAGTTTTCCGTTATCGAAACTTATCAAACTTATCAATGGAATAATCGGTTGTCGATGGATTTATCGATGGAAAATCTATAAAATATTTTAATAACATAAAATACTAAATGTACGTTTTCCGCAATAATTGGAAAACGTCAAATTACAAAATAAATTATGTCAAGATCACAGTTTCAAAATTATATAAAATGTTACAAAATGAAATTACATAAAAAAAAAATCAAAGAAATAGCTCAATTTAACCAATTTCCAAAAACACATATACTTTTGCCGCAATTCGGTCACAATTCAGGAAAACGTAAAATTACAAAAAAAAAAAAATCAAACTCACATTTTTCTGATTACATACAATGTTATAAAATGATTTTACATCAAAAAAGTCGATTAACTAGCTCAACTTAACCAATTTCCAAAAAATATGTACTTTTGCCGCAATAATATCACAATTCGGGAAAACGTTAAATTACAAAAATAATTATGTCAAATTCACAGTTTCCTAATTATATATAATGTTACAAAATGAAATTACATTAAAAAAAATTAAAATATATCTCAAATTCACTATTTTCCGGAAAATGGGTACTTTTGTTGCAATTAGAAACTATTCGCATAAACCCTAATATATAACTCAAATCTGCAAAAAAAGAAAAACAAAAAACAAAAATCACACAAACCATCTTAATTCATCTATATTTCATCATAAACCTAAAAAAAATCAATTTCAACGACAACATTTTGTTCAAAACCTAAAATGTACAATTAAACTAATTAATATGAAACTCAAAGTTTAACTTTCATTCAACCTAATAACTTTCTAAGTAACTACTACAAATATAGAATAAAAGTGTGAAAATTTGACATGATTCATACATATACAACATTTAAACTTCAAAACACTCAAGATCGACTAAAAAAAACAACCTAAAAATACCTTTAAATTCTAAAATTTAGATAACTTGGAAGCCGCGAAAAGAAAAATTTATACTAGAGTTGACTTATCGTTTTTGACCGAAAAGTCCCTAGCTTTTCGAAAAAATACACTTGATAAGTTTGGGAGATAAGTAGCTTGCTTTTCAAATCGAAAAATTGCGATAAGTATAAAATGACAACGATTAGAGGAGATAAGTTACCGAGAAGTGGTTTTCAGCGATTAATCGCTCGATTATCGCAAAAATCGATTCCTTATCAAATAATATTTTTTATTATTATTTTGATATTCAAAGGTTTGAATTTTCCTCGATTATCCGTCTTGCTGGTAGTCATCGACTAATATTTCATGCCAATCGATTATCCGTAAAAACAATGTAAAAATAACAAAAAATTAGGTACTTTTAAAAAAATAATGCACTTTTCAACAGTTTTTGCAAAAAGTACCTTCAATGTAACAAAAACTATTTTAGTATGACATGATTTTATTTGAGTATTTACACATGTGAGAGTGAGACTATATTTTATTTACATATGTAAACTTAGTAAATATATTATTAAAACTATTTTAGTGGTTTTTTATCGATAATCCATCGATAATCCTCGATAGCTGTCGGTAACGATAAGCTACAGTTTTATTAGTTTTCCATCGATAATCCTCGAAAATCCATCGATAATCTTTGAAAACGGCAACCGATTTATCGGCAAAAATGACATTTTGAACTTTAATGTGGAGTATAAAATAACCAGTCTTTTGAGCATTACTAGTCACACATTAAGGGGCCGTTTGGTTATTGTTTCTATTTCTATTTTTTGTTTCTATTTTTTTGATTGAGAAAATAATTTTAGAACTATGTTTTAGGAAATTTTAAAATGTTGTTTGGTTATGTTTTCTGTAACTGTTTTTTAAAAAGTAAAAATGAAATTGTGTTTGGTTATGTTTTTTGTTTTTACTTTTAATTTTAAAATAAATTTAAATGTAATAAACACAAATTATAATATAATTATATATAATTGTACTATAAAACAGATTGTTCCATGATACATATTCAAATAATTTTACACTTCAGTATCAAAATAATTTGTCCATTGATACTTTTTCATATACATAAGCATCTATAGCCTACCCCACATAGAGAATGCAAGAGTGTCTCTATATTCTTCCCAAGCTCGTCGAGCAGCCGCTGAATTAGACGATCCCGCATCATCGTCGGCTACCTCAGGCTCGGCATCAAGACCTACTAGTGCTTCTGGATCTATCTCATCTATTGGTATATCTTGGCCCCACAACGCAAATAGATTGTCTTCGGTTGCATGTTCAAAAAGTGTGTCCTCCGTCGACTTCGAATCGATTGGCGTGGTCGACATTTTTCGGTGGTCCGCGTAAAAGTCATACATACGATCGCGAGATGAACGGTCATTTTCCATTTGAGTTTCCAATGCATCCCTAATCTTTTTGAGGGCATCATCATTGGCAGGCGACTTTCTCTTTCTTCCTCCGGCTTTACTTTCCACTGGCGTATGTTTCATCTCATCAGAGGAACCACTGGATTCCTCGAACCTAACATAAGATTGCCCCGGTACACTAGAGGAAGGGCGAGATGGACCAGTAAGCTTTTCCCGAGCTCTAGCCGCTGCCTCTAACGGTCCGATCGCCATTTCGCCCGTCGCGGTTGAAGGACCAAAAATCTCACTCAATTGGGCAAATCGTGGCATTCCTTTTTTCCTAAACCGCTTTGCTTCTTTTTCTTGCTGCAAAACAAAAAAAAAATCATGTTAGTCACACTATTATATTTATTTATTGAAAAAATCACAAAATTTAGTTAAATTACCGCAATATATGTTTCCCACACTTCATCGTCCGCGGTGACGGTATTCGTGTCGGGATCCCATCCAAATCCCGTGGTGTTGATCAAAGTCGCAAACTTCCTCGTTGATTGTCGGAGTCGGTTCCACTTCGCCCTCAACTTTTCTTGTTTATATTCATTGCCGAACTTAGATCTCATAGCAATCTCAACTTTTGACCACTGTTTTTTCTCCAATGTAGAACCTCTCAGCCCAATTTTTGATTCTTCATAACACAAGTCAATGAAAAAATCCTCGATAGCATCGGTCCATAGTGCAGCGTCAACTCCCATTTTCGTATAAATCTACTCACGTTAAAACTTTAAGAAAGAACCAACAAGCACATATGAGCAACAAAATTTTGGACACATATCAAACAAATAAACACCCAAGCAGAGTAAAAAAAAAAATCAAGGATCACAATACTTCTAACAAATGAACATCTAAGCATCGTTTGAATTTCAATAGATAATAATCAAGGCTCATAATATTTCTAACATTTTCTGCATAATCATTAAACCTAAAATCCATAAAAACAAATCCACTAAAACAACCTCAAACACAACAAAACTCTCAGATCAGTGTTCAACAAACATTATTTTCACTCGCCGGAGTCGTAAGTCTCCCCTGCGCTCGAAATCACTGGAATCGCTCGTCCAGAGTGATGCGCACTGAAGAACATAGAGAGAAGAAATAGGACTTTGAAGAACATAGAGAGAAGAAAGAGGGTTTTAGGTCAAAAAGTTAACGTACGGTTAAATGAGGCTCAAAAATGGTAGGTAGAGATTGTTGGGAATAAATTAATTAGGAGAGAGAAAATCTTGCAAGCATTAATTGTAATTCTAACGTCTTTTTTTTTTAGAAAACACCAATTACATGTTTTCTAGATGCTGTACAAAAATCAAAGAGTTGAAAAAGTGTTTCTAAAAATATTTTCTGAATAAATTAACCAAACACTATTTCCAACACTTGTTTATGCACTGTTATAAAAAAAAAACAGAAAACAGTCATTGAAAAGTTAACTGAAAAGTTAACCGAACAGGACATAAGTCTTTTAACTACCATCAAAATTGAGCATAACAAGGAATATTTGGGGCCCACTCAAGAAGCTTCGTGTCATGATTTATATCCATTGGGCCAAATCAAAGTAGGGCCCAAATGAAAATTGAGCATAACAAGGAATATGTATATATATATATATATAATACTATATTATGTTAAAATGAGTGCTTTTGCTCAAATGAGCACTAAATGGAAAAGTTTAATCCATGAATTTATTTATTTTTTCAATAGGATAGGTAAACAAGATCTACCCTTTTAATGGGGTTTGGTAATAGATAAAATACTATATATTATTATTCAAATAATATATTATAAAGCATTCAACACTTTTCAAAGATTAAACTTTAAGATTATTTTAATTGATCTCTCTAAGAAGATATTTTTGCCCAACTTCTTAAGTTGAAATTGATCTTGAGTTCCCATTTTAAAAAAATGGATTCTTGAGTTCATGAATCAATTCAATTAAATAATAACTATGAACTTTTTTTTTCAATGATTGCATTAAGATATCCATGATATAAATAATTTCCTAATGCTTTTAAATATGTAGCTTATTTAACTTTCCAAATGCCTGGATTTAGTCTAAACATATTCTTTTAATCAACATAAATGTATAGAGTTCTAAATTTATTGAGATCTTTAGATTTCTTCGTAACAAAATTTTCGGTCCACCACTTTGATGTTTTAGGTTTTTTTTTTCTTATCTACCGGTACTAAATATGCAAACAATTTAGAGTTGAGAAGTTAATTCGATAAAATAATTTTGCATGGGCAATCTCCATCAAGCTTGGAACTTTCCCACTTTGTCATATTTATTATATTTTGTGTGTATATTAGATTTTGATGTCATATTTATATTTATTTGTCCAAGAAAATCAGAAGCAACCTCCACCCAAAGGAGACAAACTTGACCATATCATTTCCCACTCCCAATTCATGTCATCTGATCTCTTCATTGACCTATCTTCGTCACAAAGTCACAACCATCTTCAATGGTTGGGGGATATTAAATTTCAATTAAACAACAAATAAATAAATTTGAAAAAAAAAAAAATCAATAAAAGTACGATTGAGCCTCTTACACAAATTCCCTCCCCTAGTTTCATCCTAAAGAAATTTGAACGGAGTGTATATGGTTCTTCGCAATAGATAATGAACTACATTTACTATATATTTATATAAGTGTTAGTTGCGGCAATAATGCACAACTTTTGGTCAAGAGGAGTTTTAGGTCCCCAATCTTTCAAAGTGTGGGCAAAAATACACAACGTTTGTTGAATGTAAAATCTGTTGGTCCTTCCGTTAGGGATGTTAAATTATGCTGATGTGGTATCGTTAAACTGCCAAATGGACTGCCAACTTGTAATATTAATCACATAACCTAATTAATAAGAATAAATTAAAATATTTTAATTATGATTCAAAAAATAAATTAAAACTTTAAATTAACGAGCAATACTTATTTAACGCGTAGTTCCTATTTTGCTTCAATATTATTCACATCTTTACTATGTCGTTTTTTAAATTACAGTTGTTTTGAATAATCGGTAGTTTTCCCAAAATTTTAGTCGTTTCTAATAAACCATCGTTATGTAATCTTTGCAAATTTTAGTCGTGTTTAATAATCCGTTGTTTTTCAAAATTTTAGTCATGTTTGACGAAGAGTCTGTAAGATTTTTAGGGGGGAGTAAAAATTATTTATTTAATTTAAAGTATTTTTTTTGAATCATAATTAAAATATGATTTAATTTATTCTTATTAATTAAGTTATGTAATTAATATTACAATTGACAGTCCATTTGGCAGTTTAACGATGCCACATTAGCAGAATTTAACATCCATAACGGAAGGACCAACGGATTTTACATTCAACAAACGTTGTGTATTTTTGCCCACACTTTGAAAGGTTGGGGACCTAAAACCCCTCTTGACCAAAGGTTGTGCATTATTGCCGCAATTAACCCTTTATATAATGTTAATGACTAAATTTGAGGTTCTTTTCTAAACTTTTAGAATCTATGTTTATTTTTATTTTTAAGTTTAGTTATATAAAAAAAAAACTAAAATGATTTTTCTTACTTAAAAATAATATTTGGGTGACTATATTTTTCTAAATATAGAACAATGACTCTATTAAAAATCAGAAGTAAGATTAAGGAAGAGAAGTTCTTATTGGATTTTATATTTTCAATATTTTATTATCATAAAGTCCATCTATTTGGCCAAGCCAAACCTATTCACCTAACCTTTTTCATTATTACCATTTGTCTACTTCAACACTAATTTATTTTAAATGAAAATATATTTTAATTTAATTAGTTTTGTAATATTACCAAGAATTTGCAAGTTGGAACTAGTAGAAAATCGAATTTAATGTGGGAAATTAATTTAGTGAAGATTTAGTATATAATTTTTTTTTTAATAAAATACGGTAAATACAATACAAGTGATAGTGTATGGATACCACTCGAATGTTAGGCCATTCCACTATGATAATATAATTGATTTTATTGTAATTCAAATATAAAAATAAGTTCACATTTTTTTTTCTAAATGCACAAAACTCTAATCTATTAAGATCTCGGCACTATCTTTTTCTTTTTGGGTAGTAGTCTAAACTCTTGATGTATGATTTTGTTGTTTATTATCGCAATTCACATGGAGACTTGGGAGAGAAGAGATTCGCAGATGAGGAATGAGAGCTCGCTGATGAGATTCACGGAAAGAGGATTCGCAGAAGAAGCCGAACGATCGTAGGCGAAGAAGTCAAACAATCATAGGAGAAATTAATTATTAAAAAAAAACGACTGCACGTGCGCTCTGTGGTGCACGTGTGTCTCTGCCACTGAAGACATCAAGTCGTTAATCACATATCAAAAAGAAGGAAAAATACAGGCAAAAATACCTAAAATTTCACGGCATATTCTAAATCTTATTTTTAAGGGCAGAAGTACCAAACTATTAAAAAATGTTTATGTTGTTAGAACCAAATCATTAACTTTTACAAAATATCAATATTTATTGTGGCTTAAGTTCTTAGGTTCTTAGTGACGACGTAAATACTTAAGTTTATTATCATTTATTAGCGACTTAGTATTTAAGTTATTATTATATACATAAAATATGTTGAATTGGTGAATTACAAAAATAGTATAGATGACAATAACATAAGTACTTTTGTCACTAATAAATGATAAAATTTAAGGATTTACGTCGTCAATAATAACTTAAGAACTTATGTCGCAATAAATATTGATATTTTGTGAAAGTTAACGGTTTGGTACTAACGACATTAGCAATTTTATATATGTTGATATTTTTACTCTAAAAAATAAAATTTAAAATATACTAACTTACATTAAAGTATTTTTGCATATGTATTAGCTCTAAATAAAATTTATCTCTCGTATTAAATCTAATTTATGGAATTATCAAGAGGATAATTTTATATTTTTATTTGAGTGGGAAATGTCAATATTAGAAACTTTTGAATTATGATGCGTTTTTGGCATCAGATGTTTTTGTTTGTATTTTTTAATTATCTTTCACCTTTGATTTTCCATGATATTTATACATCACTTTCACTGGAATGTCAGTGAATTATGAGATTCTTTATCTTCTTCCGTGTTCATAAAAATCCCTCAACTGCCCAAAGCCAATTATTCTTTCAGTCTTGTTAATTTACGACCCTCGTTGTGGGGACTGAATAAATAAACAAATTAAAAATGATTTATTAAATCAAGATGAAAAAAATGCCCCATAACTGATAACCGATCGATAATCTGACATAATTTGACGAATTACTTCGGACGGGTTAATCGTAGGCTTTTTCCTTAACCCAAAAAAAATGTAACTTTTTTATTTTTTTAAATCAATTACCGATAGTTCCGGTTATATTTTACGGATTTAATTGACAATCAACGGGTATTGTTTAAAATAAAATATAAACAAAATCTGAATTCTTTATGAATAAATTTATTTTAAAAATGAAATTTTGAAATATTTTGTTTAATAGAATTTTATGTTTTTTATTAGTGAATTTTTAAGCTTATAAGTTTGAATAAGCCATGTTTTGCTTAAATATTTAATTTAATTTAAAAATAAAAATTCCAATTGCCTCCGGTTACTACCATAACCGGTGCAGTGGAACCAGTCTCAAAGGCCGGGAAAACCAGGCAACGGGCTGGCCTTTTTTTTTTAAATCCTTATAAAACAAAACTAAATAACCTGATTAATATCACAACATATAAATATTGATTGCTTATTATTATTTTATATTTTATAATATGATTTTTAATGAAATAGTTTTTTGTCATTTTGTATATTATTTCTTACGTCGATATAAATTGTCATAAATGAATGCAAACTCCTTTGAAAAATACTTGTCACTGACGTATTATATTTATCTATGAATTCATTTACTATTATTATCTTATCTTCGATTATTTATTTATTCTTATCCTATATTCATTATTCAATTTTGTATTTATTTTATTTTATTTTCAACTACCAGCAGTTTGTGTTATAGCGTCATTTTTTTATTTTAAATTTTTTTAAAGATCGTATGCTTATATATTCGAACTAATCACATTATTGTTCAATTTGGATGGCATATGATTCAAGTGTACGGTTTAGCCGTGATTGACTGAATTATAAAAATAGTAATATTAAATTTAATATTTTTTATTGTGACATTTTATAATTTTTCATCCATTATGATGATAAAAAAAAATGTCTCCCACGTCTTTTCAAATTACATAATTAATATTTATACGAGTCTTGTTAAAAAAGTAATTAAAAATGAGGTCAAAGTTTGAAAATGATTAACATAATTGACTCCTAAATATAGTATTATATAGCTATAAAGCACTAAAAGTAAGAATTTGCCTTCTCTTATCCTTTTTTTTTTTTGAAAGCACGTTAATGTCCCCCATTTTCGCAAAATTCACTCAAAGGGATATTAATAAAAAATCAATTAATATAAGGCAAGTGGAATTAATATTAAAACAATTGTATATATACGGCATAAGGTCTAATTTTATACAACTGTGACGACATATATGATATATGTTAGAACCTTTAAAGTATAAGTACGCAAATATTGGAATTGGACCTTTTGTGGGCCCACATTAATTCATGCGATTGATTCGCGGTATTGATTATAGAATCATGTGTAATTAATATAGTTGGCTAATGAATATATTAATTAGTCCCCAAAATGTGAGGCAAAAACCCATCTGGGTTTTTATTTATTTATTTTTTTAAACCCGGATACGGATTAGTCCGGGTCTGGGAAAAAAAATTTCCGGATTGATCCGGATCCGGGTTATTTTTTTATTTTTTTTATATTAAATTTGTTTTATATATTGTTTAGTCCCTAATTTCGTTTAATTGTTCAAATCTAACATTTTGTTACTTAAGTTCGGTTTTGAAAAAAATAAATGTTTAAATTCTTAAATTATTTTGTGTGTTTTAAATATTTAAAAATAAATATGCATAAAAACATACAACAACAAAAGAAAGTAAATATGCGTTTTTTATTCAACAAACTCGAAGGTCAGATACGGGAAAGTGCGACTACAACCAAATGTCGAAAGACAAACGAAGTTTCAAATTCAAAGTACAATAAGAAAACGAACAAATGAAAACGAATTATTTTGAATATGTGAAAAGTAATTCGCCAATTCTCGGTCGAACATATTGTTTTCTTGTTGTCGCTTGTTGGCCATAATCCAATCTCTCGAAAGCATAAGGATCTCGACCATCAATGACCTCATAGACTTGCGGCAAGGCTCTAACATCTTTCCGGCCATCAAGAATGCCGCCTCCGATGATACCGTTGAGACCGGGATTGTGAGAATGTCACGAGCAATCAAGGATAAAATCGGATACTCCGATCGATTTGCCTGCCACCATTGACGATGTTGATGCCTTCGTTAGGGCACGGTGTCGAAGGAAGGTTGCAGAATCGGGCGTACTCGTCGACGGTGTTGCGCCATTGACGTCGACAAAGAACACGAGATCCCGAATTGCCACTTCCTTGTGAACCCAGAGAAGAAGTCAATGTCGTATTGCTGCCGCTGCGCCCAATAGCCATAAGGTTGTAGAATAACCGGTGATTGTAAAGTTAAAAAAATTACATGAGTTTGTTGTTGAGGATTCGTTTCCTCCATCTGATCTTCCAAGTCGTTAAATTTTTGCTCGTACTCTCGGTAAAGGGCCTTCATCTTCTGATCCGCATCGAAGTAATTGTACGTCATATAGGGCTCCCCCGTTATAGCTTCTATGGCATGTAAGACATCTTGCAGTTTGGAAAGCTTAAGTGTCGAATCCACGATTACAGCGACGCAGTATAAAAATGGGAGCTTTTCAGAACCCCAATAATATTCGAACTTTGCAATCATTGGGGTTAGTACATCGGTAAATAAAGTATTACTTTTTGCATTTTCAAAATGACAAAGTATATAAAAAATAGCGGGCAAAGCTCTCTGAGACGTGGGTGAGTAAACATGAGATAAATAAATAGTAATTTGATTAAAAAGGTGAAGAAAAGCCTGGAATTGGATAGCGGTTATCCAATCGTCCGTAGTGAGGTCTTCGCGATCGTCGTGCTCCGGGCCGTTGATCCAATTTGTAAGAAGCTCCCAGTATGGTATGACAACATCCAACATCATGTGAGTCGAGTTCCAGCGGATCGGCATATCCGGTTGAAACGTTCTGATCTGGTAACTATGAGCCCTGCAATAATCTTCCTAAGAAATTGTACGCATAGTAGATGATCGTATATATGAAATCGTGTTCCTAATTTTGGCGATACTTTCGGAAATAACGCCAATACCGGATTGAATTATCAAGTTTATAATATGACATGCCGGATTGAATTATCAAGTTTATAATATGACATGCACACCTTTGATGAAAACAATCATCCCTAAAATTGGTCAAAATTTCCTTCATTATTTCTATGGCATTCGTGTGGGCACTAGCGTTATCTAACGTAATGGAAACTACTCTATCCGAAAGGTTCCAATCCGACAAAACTTCTAGTATAGCCTCGGCTAGGTTTACTGTTGTGTGCCTAACCCTCATCGGCTTAAAACCTACGATACACTTTTCCATATGACAATTATCAAATGAGCTAGGACCGTAATATAATCATCATTAGCATGGCCTTTCCAACAATCCGACGTTAAAGACACTTTGTTAGAAGATTGTTGGAACATTTCGTGTAAAGCGGCCCTTTGCTCGTTATAAAATTTGATTATGGTCTCGTGGTTTATATAATACGAGATTTTCCTATAGTTTATCGGCGCCACCTTCATCATCATTTCGTTAAAACCTTCTCTCTCGGGCGCCGATGTAGGCAAACCATCGCGTATAGTCCACTGAGCAATAATCATTCTATATACATCATCGGGTAAGCGACTTACCTCCTCCGCCCTCTTTTTCTTTTTGCATGTCGTGGCGTGTTGTTCTAGGCGGTTGGTGCCGTGGTTCTTCGGATGGGCCAGAAATTCCCTCCCGCAGTGTTGGCAAATTCCGAACCTATCTTCCAAGCCGGTGTCGTAGTTGTATCTGTACTCTGCTCTGAAGTCGTTCTCTCAAACCGCTCCCGTTAATTTCTTTCGCTTCCTCGGCGGCGGATGGGGGGCAGTCTGCCCACACCCAGAACTAAGCGTTGTTCACCACGTCCACGTCCACGTCCACATCCAGCTCGCGGTGCTGGTAGAACTTCTTCAACTTTCCCGACTTCCTCTTCCTCGCCTTGAACGTAGTTCGGGTCCTCCGCATCATCGTTCTCATCATCATCCATTGGGGTCGTTGGATTGGTTCCTCGACCTCGTTTCTTAAAAAAACAAAGGAATATTACAAGGGTTAGATTTTAATATTAATTTAAATATTACAAGGAATATTACAATTATTAAATTTTAATATTAACTATATTAAATTAATTAAATTTCATATAGTTAAATAAAAAATTTAACAAAATTAAAAATGGTATTTTCTATGTGTGGAAATAATTATTAAGCTCTTTTAGACGGAACTCCCCGAGGTTCCACGGCCAGATCGATTGGAAAGGATGCTATGATCTCACTTTAGGCCCAAGCTTTTCTAGACAGTACTCCCCGAGGTTCCCAGGCTAGCTTGGAGGAGATTGCAAAGCAAACCTTATTTAAAAACCAATCTTTCTAAGACACCATAATCCTTAAAAACTTTATAATTATCACCACACATAAAAATTACAATTTTTATTTTTTTAACTTATTTAATTAACTATTTAAAATTTAACTAAACTAATATGACTATTTAGTTATTAATTATTAACTTATTAATTATTAATTAACGTATTAAGTAAGTAAGTAACTACTAACTATAATTAAGTAATTAACTATATGACTATTTATTTAACTTATTAATTAATTTATTATAATGACTATATAGTATATATTAAGTTAACTATTTATTATCCAACAATTTAAAATTTATTATTTAACAAAGTAATAAACTAATATTTAATTAATTAACTACTTAAATTAAACTCGAATTACCTCGACGTCGGGGGAAACATAATTTTGTTGATAATGTTGTTGGACTTGGTGTTGTTGCTCGTGATGGCGGACTTGTGCTTGGTATTGTTGTTTGTTGCTAAGGCTTTGCCAATCCGGAATATTTGTACCTTGATAATTAAGTAAGTTCGTAAAACCACTTACGCGACCTTGAGAAAATAATAATTGTTGGTTCGGCCCGACGCCATCTGTACCATATTGACCATGAACCGGTAACGGTTGGCTAGAAGAACCGGGAAAATTGTGTTGATTAATAACTCCGACATTATAATTATGTTGACTAAAAGCCGTCCCGCTATTAATAGATCGCGGCGACGGAATTGTAGACCGTCCTTTTCCTCGAACTTCGGGACGTCCTCGAGAACGGTTGTTGCCACTCGACATATTAGCGACAAATTAAACTAATAATAACGGTAAAATAAAATAAATTAAACTAAATAATAACGACAAATTAAACTAATAATAACGGAAATATAAACTAAATTAAACTAATTACTAATAAAAACTATAACTAATAACAACTAAAATACCTAAACTGTATTTTAAACTAGTATTTGAGAGTATTTATATAATTATAAAGTAGCTAAACTATAGCCTAATTTCGGAACTTTGAGAGCTTGAGAGAGTATTAGAGTGTTGGAGATGAAGAGAAGAAGATGTGTGAAAAAAATTCGGAGTGGAATGGGGTATTTATAGGGGAAAATTTGTAGGAATTTGAGTAAAATGGTGTTTTCGAAGTGCAACGGCTATTTTTGGGGGGCTGAGTGCAAATATTACCGTTGGGGCCAACGGCTCTATTTTTTGGACACGTGTCCAGGCACTTATGCCGTGCCCCAACGGATCTATTTTCTGGGCCGTTGATCTTGATGATCCATCGTCCCAGATTAAAACGGTTCTAATTTTTATTTCTTTTAAACCCGGATATTTCGATAACCGGATTAATTAATATCCGGATCCGGATTGTTCCGGATCCATGTTTTTCCGGATCCGGGCTTTTTTTTTTAATTTGGCTTCCGGGTATTAACCCGGGTACACCATTTTGAGTGTTAATATTAATTACATATATCCCTTCCCTTAATAAGATGGGATCTTTCATAAAGAGAAACTTACCGATTATATGAGATACACATTAATGGAGATCATTCTCCTTAATGGTGTTTATTCTCATTAATGAAGATGATGCTCTTCCTCCTATAAATAGAAGAATTGGACCACCTCATTTCACACATGAGTGTAGTCGAATTCCTATAGTCCCGTGAGAGTCTTTGTCCGTTTACAATCGCCGATTAAGAACTAGTATTCCGATCCGGCGCTTTCTGTTCTCCTAGAGAAGTTCCGTTAGCGACGTGGTGAACTACGTAGAGGCCGAACACTTGAGCGGCTCATGATCTCCTAGAAGGCATGGTGAAGGCGGCGGCTTGAAGGCAATCCTCCGACAATAACTCGGAGATCTGGTTCTAAAGGAATCAAAGTAATCGCTAGAGAAATCATTCTCTATCCAAATAAGTCCAATTTATTATTTTCTAAATCCGTGTGTTTTCTAGGATTCTCCGGAATTTCCGTTTCAGGAGATGAGAAATCTTAGAAAAACCCACCAATGGTATCAGAGCTTTGTTGATAAACTGATTTATTGGATTTTTTGTGTTAAAAGTTTTATAAAAAAATTATGGATTTTAGTGGGAGCAATTTTGAGTCAATGTTTTATTTTACAAGTTTCATTATCGGAATTGAAAACGGATTACCAAAATAATTTTATGAAAGTTGATTCGTTTTAGTATTCTGGTAATTACAGTTATTAACACTGAATTGACGACGGCGCGAATTTTTATGCGTCACCACCAAGACAGCTAATTCGCGGAATTTTTTTTTAAAAAAGATTCAGTACCCTAGGGTTTTGGAAACTCTAGGATGTGGCGATGTGGGCCGAGCCGAGCATTTGCTCGGGCCCAAGGGGCTGGAATTACCCAGCCCACGGGCTAGCCCAATTGTTGGGCAGCCCACGACTAGCCCAATTAGGGTGGGCTTAGAGCCCACGGGCTGGTCAGCCCAACTGGGTCCTCTTAACCCAGTTGACCCATGGGTCGAGTGTGGGTTCAGACCCGGACCAGACCCGGCTCATTGACCCATGGGTCCGGGTCTATGACTGAATTTATTTTTTTTAAAATGGGCCGCGGGTTGGACCCATTCCTAGGGTTGGGCCCGCGACCCAATTTCCCTTTTAAATTCCAAAAAAAATTAATTTTGTATTATTAGTTTAATAAAGGGAATCCTGAGATTTAATTTTCTAATATCAATTATTTCTTTATTTAGTATTATTTTATTTTAATTAGTAATTTTATTTATGGAGAAATAGAAATAAAACCTCATGTCGCATTATATGATAATGTTAGAATAATGTGACATTTAGTTTTAATCAACATTACAATGTCACATTTATTTATGATACTGAATTAATTAGATTAATCAAATCATTATGATTTATTTGCTAAGTTTTAATTAGTATAGTTCTTGATTAATTAGATGTAGTCTTTAACTATAGATGTTTTAAAGGAACTGGAAAGACTAATTTGAATAGTCATAAAACCCCTAAATTGAATATCAAGTGTATAATCTTCCTATTTTGGACCATCGTCAAGCTCTCGATCGTTTTGGACAGACCTGCCCGGGTAGGATGGATTCTCGGTTCGATTTTGAGAAGGCGCGAAGGACACTTACTTAGTCCGCCGGTTTAAAGTAGGGTGGTACTTGACTAGTGAACCCTAATAGGATTAGGCAATTGGAGATGTTAGGCCTTTTTCGAATCTTAGTTGACCCTAATAGGATTAGGCAACGAAGAATTTCTTAGACTTAGAAAGGGTTTTGATTAAAATTTATTTTATTCAATAACCATTCAGAGATAAACATAAATGTTATTTTACTCTGAGTCTTTAAATTATAATTCACATGAGGGTTACTGAACTTATATATTTATAGACAAAATAGCATTATTAAAGTCCTTTATGTTATTATAAGAAATGTATTTTATGCCCACTAATTATTTGTTATTATTATGTTTACAGTTTTAATCACTATGTCTTGAATGGCGATGAGATCGATCCTTGAGAAGGAAAATATACTGAACGGGAAGAATTTCCCAGAATGGCAGAGGCGCCTGAAAATTGTTCTTAGGGCCGAAAAGAAAGAGCACATCGTCACTGACGAGCCCCTTAAGGAGCCGTTTGCTGATGCGTCGCAAGAGCTCAAAGATGCGTACAAGAAGAATGTTAATGACTCTGCTGAAGTAAAATGCCTCATGCTAGCCGCAATGACTTCAAATCTAATGGAGCAGCATTAGAGCATGTCGGCCTGGTGTATGATCCAGCATCTTAAGAAGCTTTATGAAAAGCAGGCCAGGCACGAACGATTCAAGATAGTCCAAAGTCTACTCAGAACCAGAATGTTTGAAGGATCTTCAGTAGGAGACCACATGCTAAAGATGATAACTATCATTGAAAGTCTTACTCGCTTGGAAGTCAATATTCTAGCGAACTCTGTGTAGACATCTTGGTGAACTCTCTTGCCGAGTCCTACAACCAGTTTGTGATGAATTACGACATGAACGAAGTTGAGAAGAGTCTCCACCAGCTTCATAATATGCTGGAAACTGAAGAGGAAAGTGTTCCTAAACCGAAAACCAAGAATTTCATGGTACTGCAGAATGGTAACAAGGACAAGAAGAAAGGAAAGAAAGTTCCCTATGTGAAAGGCAAGGCAGGCCCTAAGCTGAAAATTGTTGCTAAAGCAATGAAAGTCAAGGCTGGGGCTGCAAGCGAACGAAAGTGCTTCACTGCGAGAAGACCGGGCAGTGGAAGAGGAATTGCCCAATGTACCTCAAGCAAATGAAGGAATGGAAGAAGAGCAAGGGCTCTACTTCAGGTATAAATGTTATAGAAGTCAATATCTACATACACATATTGGGTATTAGATACCGCTTATGATACTCATATTTGCACTAAATCGCATGGTCTGCGTAATAAGAGACTCCTGGTGAAGGACGAAGCTGATTTGTGAGTGGCTAGTGGAGCACTTATTGCTGCAGTGGCTATTGGCAAGATCGACTTGAAGACGCCGACTTGTTTAATTTTAGAGTTGAATGATTGTCATTTCGTACCCTCAATAACCAAGAACATAATTTATATTCCAGAACTTGATGTTTTAGGTTTTGATTTCACTATTGGAGACAAGCGTTGTTCTATTTTGAAAGATGGTGTTTATTATGGGGTTGTTTATCTTATTGGTAGGCTTTATACTTTAGATACTCGTGAATATCCAGTCTTTAACATTATACACAAGAGGTTAAGACTGAACCGACTCAATCAGGCATATCTCTGGCATTGTCGTCTTGGCCACATCAGTGAGAAACACATCACCAAGCTCTATAGAGATGGATATCTTGATCTGTTCGATTCTGAATGGGACTTGGTATATGCACCCAAACGGGTAAAACCTATTGGATGTATATGGGTTTTCAAGAAGAAGAGGGATATGGATGGTAATGTACAAACGTACAAAGGGAGACAGGTTGCGAATGGGTTCCGCCAGATTTATGGTGTTGACTTTTTAGAAACATTCTCTCCCATATCCATGTTCAAGTCTATTAGGATTTTGCTTGCTATTGCCGCGTATTATGACTACGAGATATGGCAAATGGATGTAAGGACTGTCTTTCTAAATGGGATTTTGGAAGAGGGTTCGTAAATCCAAACAACACTCAAAAGGTGTGTAAGTTAAACAAATTTATTTACGGTCTGAAGCAGGCATCTCAAACTTGGAACAAACGCTTTAATGAAATCATAACACAATTTGGTTTTGTTGAAAACACTAATGACCCATGCGTGTGTAAGAAGAATAGTGGGAGCAAAGTCGTCTTCCTGATTCTATATGTCGACAACATACTGATGATGGGGATTGATATACCGGAACTCCAGAAAGTAAAGGAGTGGTTGGGAAAGAACTTCTCAATTAAGGACTTAGGTGAGGCTTCCTATATTCTAGGAGTCAAGATCTATATAGATAGAGCTAAAAGGACTATAGCCTTAAGTTAGAATACATACATTGACAAGGTTGTAAAACGGTTCAGTATGGACCAGTCTAAGAAAGGGTTCATACCCATGACACATAAGTTGCACGTGTCAAAAGACCAATGCCCGAAAACGGCAGGGGGATATATTACACGAGAAAAGTTCCGTATGTTTTTGCAATTGGATCACTAATGTACGCCATGACTTGTACTCGTCCATATATATCATTTGCCTTGAGCATGACAAGCCGTTACCAAGGAAACTGATGCCGAGTGTGTGTTTCATCAAACGCATGAATCATGCATATTAGCCATGATTTGATGACGTGTTTCCTTATTCTCATTGATTGCATTTTATTTATTATTGATTAAGTGTTTTATTCCTTTTATTATGATTATTCGATTAGCTTAGTTGTGATGAGTGTGTTTTATTTTGGTCATTAATGTCATTAGCTATGATTTATTTTAGGAAGTAAGTTAGGGTTTGAATTCTTCATATATTTTGTAGATGAGATGTGTACGAGAAGGTTTGAAAATAATGATAAAAAAATGAACGTTTGTTCAAGAGAGTGTTTTCTGTTTTTTCTATAAACCGAGTCTACATCAGTTGGTATTAGAGCCATTCGATCTTGTGCGATGGCGCCGAAGAGACAATCCGCTCGCGATGCATCTTCAGACGAGGTGAATAGATGTAATGAATACGCTGGATTGCGTCTAAAAGTAAAGGCCCTAACACGCTCCGTCGAAGCGCTTCTTCAACAGCGAACCGAAGCACGGCTGGCCCCTCTTGACGAACCCGACACCAAAGACGTCCACGAAAACCTTGTGGCCGGAAATTTTGGTAGACATGTCCACGCGATGCGCTCACGTGATGAAGCTCTGGAAATTGGCGTTGGGAGTCGGTGTTCCAGGTGGTTATCCCGGAGTACGACGAGACGGTGTACGATGAGGCGGAACACGGCGAGGCCGTGTACGATGAATTGGTGTACGGCAAAACGGAGTACGATGAGCCCATGTTTGACGAGGGGAGTACGGCGAGGCCGTGTAAAATGAATCGGTGTACGGTGATGTGGAGTATGGCGCTACCGTGTTTAACGATGCGGACCATAGAGAGGCCGTGTACGACGAGTCGGACGGCGAGACGAAGTACGATGACCCCGTGTATGATGATTCGGAGTACGGTGAAGCCATGTATGATGAATCGGATGATGGAGCCATGTGCAATGAGATTGTTTTGGTGTCAAGCAAGGTCACCGAAGCGGTCGCACCAAGTGAGTTTGTTGGCGTGATGGTTGCGATGACCATGGAAAACATGTTAAACAAAAAAAATAGCGGAGGCGGCTTTAGTGTCGATCTGCGAACGTCGATTCATTACGGAATCTACAGAGCGGGTTCGGAAACGACGAACAAATGGCCGTTACATTGCTGTGTGCAACAACACCCGAAGAAATGGCACGAGTGTGGAAAAGAAAAGAGTATGTTTGGAGACATCGCAGGGTGTCGGTGGGAACACGTATTTATTGAAGTCTCTTTGCGGCGGCGGCTATGGCGACGGTACGAGCGCGGTGATAGCAGTGGAGTCGCGGAATTAGCCGAAGATTTAAATTCGAGGACGAATTTTTTTCAAGCGGCGGAGACTGATGCCGAGCGTGTGTGGTCTTTCATCAAACGCATGAATCATGCATATTAGCCATGATTTGATGACGTGTTTCCTTATTCTCATTGATTGCATTTTATTTATTATTGATTAAGTGTTTTATACCTTTTATTATGATTATTCGATTAACTTAGCTGTGATGAGTATGTTTTATTTTGGTCATTAATGTCATTAGCTATGAGTTATTTTAGGAAGTAAGTTAGTGTTTGAATTCTTCATATATTTTGTAGCTGAGATGTGTACGAGCAGTTTTGAAAATAATGATAAAAAATGAACTTTTGTTCAAGAGAGTGTTTTCCGTTTTTCCTATAAACCGAGTCTACATCAGACCCTGGTGATAGTCACTGGACCACCGTAAAGAACATTCTGAGGTATATTAATAGGACCAAAGAAAGATGTTTGACTTTCGGCGGAGCAGAACAACTGAATGTAATTGGTTACACAGATGCTAACTTCCAAACTGACCAGGACGATTTCATATCTCAAATAGGGTTTTTATTCTGTTTAAACGGTGGTGCAATCACTTGGAGTAGCACTAAGCAGCCCACGGTAGCAGATTCCACCACTGAGACCGAGCATTTGGCTGCCGGTGAGGCAGCTAAAGATGCAGTCTGGATCAAGGAATTTGTTTCTGATCTAGGTGTGATTCTGAGCTGAGCCGATCCAATTCCGCTCTATCATGACAACAACGAAGCCATCGCACAAGCTAGGGAGCTCAGGACATCTAAGACTACAAGACACATACTCAGAAAGTTCCAGCTCATTCGAGAGATCGTGAACCGAAGAGATGTGGACATCCAGAGAATCGACACGGAAGACAGCGTGGCCAATCTATTGACGAAGGCGTTGTCTCGTGACAAGCACATTCGTAATACAGAGTCTATAGGCATTAGATACCTTTGAGATTTTTGTATTTAGTGAACAAATTCTTTATCTTGATGTTTGACATTATTTTAAATATTTATATTATTTGGGGCATTTTATACAAAGGCAAAGTTTCATTATTTTTCATATTACTATTAATACTGTTAAAAATAATGTCCTTAGTCTGTCACACTGGATGGCATTCTAGAAGGTCCTTAGTTTAGTGTCACAATGAGAAAAAGATGGCATATGTGACATGTTTGAAACTAGTATGTGATAAGGAGAAAAATAATGGTTCTCGACTTGGGAGAAGTCGCATTCTTACATCACATTGACTGGAGCTACGAGAACTATGGCCGGACAGACCCACGTTCTGGGAAATCTACATGGATATAAAACCTTAAGAAGATGGCACTAATATCTCCAGAACTGATTAATGCAACTCAAGCCCTACTGTAAGGAACGAATCATAAAAGCATGGTCGTGCTCAAGTTGGTAATGTAGTTACACTTGATTAAGTTAATGATACCTAGTACAAGAAAACATGAAACTGGAAAGTGGCAATATAGAAGTACCAAATTCATGGTCTGTGTTACTTTCCGAGATGTATAGGCAAGAAGGGATACGTCTTACATTTTAAATTTAAATATTTACTTTGTTGTCATTGACTGGATAATATATCGGATCACTGAAAATTTTGTAGATTGAGAGTAACAATGTCTTACTAGAGACCTATTGCTACTTATGGATTAAGACCCATGGCCAACACTGCAAAATCCTACAGGGTGACACCGAACTCGCAACAGAAGCGGAGTACGAAGCGGAGTTTCAAAATACAAGATATTGCTGAAAAGGAAAGACCGATCAAAGGACCATTAATGGTCAAAGGCACTAAAGATTGTTACTTATAATTCAAATCCGGCATCTTTGTGTAAGTGGGAGATTGTTTGAACCTTTGCGGTATAAGTACCGAAAGATTGGAATTGGACCTTTTGCGGGCCCACGTGAGTTAATGCGATTGATTCATGGTATTGATTATAAAATCAGGTGTAATTAATAGAGTTGACTAATCAATATATTAATTACATATATCCCTTCCCTTAATAAGATGAGATCTTTCATAAAGGGAAACTTACCGATTATATGAGATACAACTTAATGAAGATCATTCTTCTTAATGGTGTTTATTCTCACTAATGAAGATGATTCTCCTCCTCCTATAAATAGGAGAATTCGACCACCTCATTTCACACATGAGTGTAGTCGAATTCCAATAGTCCCGTGAGAGTCTTTGTCCATTTCCAATCGTCGATTAGGAACTAGTATTCCGATCCGGCGATTTCCATTCTCCTAGAGAAGTTCCGTTAGCGACGTGGTTAGAGGTCGAACACTTGAGCGGCTCGTGATCTCCTAGAAGGCATGGTGAAGACGGCGGTGTGAATGCAATCCTTCGACGAGCACTCGGAGACCCGGTTCTAAAGTTATCAAAGTAATCGCTCGAGTAATCATTATCTATCCAAGTAAGTCCAATATATTATTTATCTACATCCGTATGTTTTCTAGGATTCTCCGGAATTTCCGCTTCTGGAGATGAGAAATCTTAGAAAAACCCAACAATATACTCCAATTTTAAAAAAAAAAAATCACAAAATAATGTTGATGTTTAATTTCGTCCCTATCAAGTTAACATCTATTAAGTTGGAGACACCCATACGCGCATGTCTCTAGTTCAATACAAGTATTGAATAATTAATTTATTCAAAATTTAATCTTAAACGTACACATACTCCTGTAACATACTTCAACATAACATGGATAAAATTTGACCTCGATGCTAATTTGTGATCTTTAAGTAGGGGTCAACAAAAGAAACCGTAAACTGAATTTTTAACCGAAAACCGATCAAACCGAAACCGATTAAACCGCAACAGCCATTAAAGCGGTTAAAACCGAATACCGAATTAGGTTAAAACGGGGTTTTCAGTTTTAATGTGAACACCGCAACCGCTTACTCGGTTTTATCGCTTTAACTAAATCTAATATTATATTATTATATTCTATTTACCATACCTATCAACACATCGAAAAGATTTTTCTTATCTAATCTCTCCGTGTAATATTGTGTAATATTAGTATTTAGTAATCCGTTTATGTGTAATATTTTATAATATTAACATTTAGTAGTATGTTTATGTGTAATATTAGTAGTCAATTTATGGAGATGTGGATATTAATTTAAAAGCGGTAAATGTGGGCAAAAAACCGATAATACCGCAGCCGAACACCGAATACCGATTATACGGTAAATGCGGTTTTCATCTTTAAAAATAGGGTATTAGGTTATCATTTCTAAAATACCGAAATGCGGTATTCACTCTATTATTTGTTAAAAACCGCACCGAATACCCGCTTGCTCACCCCTATCTTTAAGTACTTTTGCTGTTAAAAAAATGACGAAGTACATGATGACGGTACTTTATACAAAAAATATAAACTTGTGATTCAAATATCCTTAAGATTAATATACTTTTTTTTTTCTTTCAATTTGGATCATGTGTTTCACGATTGAACAAAATTTAAAGTCAACATTTTTTTCTAAAATAAATGTTACAAATATATTCATACATTATATTAGTGATAATGGAATATGACTCGGTGCCATCTCAATATCTCATCCTTCCCACCTAAAAGGCTAAAACTTCGTGTCTAAATTCTCACATTTAAATGTCACATATTAAATATTAATTATGATCATTGTTGAGGGTGTTTTGTACCGCTCAACAATCACAAGATTACTCTTGTTCTTAAATAAAGAGCTCGGTTCCTTCCGTTTGTTAACTAGGGAAATATGGAAAATTAGTGTGATTGTTGTATTGATAAACTGTTGCTTTTCTTTCTTTTACAAGTATCTCTCTCTCTTCTCTCTGCTTCGAACCCCCTCCTTTACATGGGTTTCTCCCCCCTTTTATAGGCCAGTTTTCCCGCCTTTCTCGGAGTCCCATCGGCTCGTTCTCCCATGTGTCTGGCAAAAGCCTGGTGTATCCCCTTTTCGCGTGGTTCGAGTCTTCGGGATTACCTCCGATGTGGCCACATTAAATGCTCGTCCCATTGCGGCATGCTCAAGCATTTAATGCCCGTCCCATCGAAACCTCGGTCATTAAATGCCTACCCCATCGGTCACTGTCGATATCGCTAGCACGTCTCGTCTCACCAGGGTCTCCTCGACTCTGTCTCGTCGGGTCCTGGCGTCGTTGGCTCTCCTCGTCGGGTACTGGTGCCATCGGCTTCGTCGGGTCTTGGTGCCGTCAGCATTCCTCGTCGGGTACTGGTGCCGTCGACTTCCTTCGTCGGGTCTTGGCGCCGTCGGCTCTCCTCGTCGGGTACTTGTGTCGTCGGCTCTCCTCGTCGGGCTTTGTTCGGTCGGGGATTTGCTTCATGCTCTCCACTCGTCGGCCTTCAAGACTTCTTTAGTGTTAAGAGGGATCCGACCTTAACAACCATGAATTATTATTTTATTTATTTAGTGATAACAATTCATTCATAAACTATATTCCCACTATATAATCCATACGCTTGAATTTATGTTTCTTTATGTGATAATAAAAAATTATTGAGCTTTCATATCATTACAAACGATATATAAATAAATTATTCACCGATTAAGGTTTTCTAATTAGATATATTTTTTAATTCAGTTTAACAAAGTGATCAATCCCCAAAACTAATCACATTTTATTTTTAGTTGTCTCTCCTTTTAATAATCAATGTCTCTCTAAAAGGATTTCAATGAATTTTATTGGTAATTAAAAAAAAAACACTTTATAGGAAGGTTTTGAAACCCGCGGAAACTTATTGTGTTTTCATTTTCGGTGATAAAAAATTTAAATTTGAGTTTATAAGTAAAAAAAAAAAAAAACTTATAATATTCGAATATTTGATGACAAATTCAAAATTTTATTTTTAATAACAATATTTAAAATATTTGTTAATTAAACATAGTATTAAATGATTCAATATTTATAATAGGTATTATTGAACAATATTTATTAAGAAAATCTCATTAATATGCTCATCGATTTCGGTCTATCACTAAAACCTAATCGTCCCAATTGGCCTATGATTTTTAAAGTTTAATTAACAGAAATTTCGTTGATATATTGATATATTTGTAGTAGACTGGTTATATCAGTAAAATTAAACCCGAAGTCGGTTTTAGATTTTCGAACTGTTAAACCATGATATAAAGATATATAATCAAATAGAAAAAATTAGAAAATTGATTTTTTCGAGAATTGTCGCAATGATATGATATTTATTCCCTGCAAAAGGGTTTTTTTTTTTTTTTTTCCACCTTATTATTCCTCTGCAAAAGAGATTTAATTTAATTTTTGCTTGTTTCAACTTTCAAGTAGATAATATTGATGCTGCATAACTTGCAGACTATATATGAATATCAATATGGTATCAGAATAATGATGTGCATGAACCCAAGGAATTTTTATTGGACCACACAAATTGTATAGAAATGTATCAACGTGTTCAAAGAGAATAATAAATTATTTCGTAATTCAAGTAATAAAATCTTATAATATATCAATCTCAATGAAAAATAAGATAGCAATCTTTCATCAAACTCAGTAGATATCTTTATATAGTTCGAAATTAGTGATTAGAACTGTACAATAATATATATATATATATATATATATACATATCAACTCATATTATTACGTGTACACATGATTCTTAATTTCGATTAACAATTATTTTTATTGGCAATTCTATCCATTCATTTTATAATTGATACTTGGGATTGACCAAGTGCACACAAATTAATTACTATATAATGTGATAATATATATACATTAATAATAATTATTTTATCCAAGGCAATATTAGCATTGTTCATTTGTTTGTAAATAAGAACGTTAAAATGAAGAGCATAAATCTAACACATGACCGGTCCCAGAGTTGTACAGATATTTGGGCGCGGGTTGCGCGGATCCGTGCCGGTTGTGGACAACTCGCACCCACTAAAAATGATGAACAACTTTATTTTTATTATTATTTCAAAGTAGCAAATATATTAAACGGACAAAAAAAATATGTTGTTGTCTACTTCATACTCAAGAAGTGGGTTTTGTCTAAAAAAAAAAAAATCAAGCTAAGAATATCGTGCCTACGTCAAACCGCAACACGGACATGCCCTCCCGTGAATCGCACTTGAATAGCTCTCTAACCATTATATTTACTTAGGCCTCGTCATTTTCACATGTTAATTTAACCATATTTGTTCTAATTAAATTTATATTTATTTTAAATCAATTCAAATCAATTTATTTATAAGTATAACCATGAAATGACTGTCCGATCCGAAATCACCACACAAATTATAATGAGATTTTTCGAATACTACACGCATAAATCATAATGTATATATATATACTATATTCTCTCAAAAAATATATATATATGAAAAAAGTGTCGGTCTTGACGTGGGTACGTATTGGGTAGGGACCCTTAAACCTCGGACAGTTTTCAGGTTCGGAGTGATGACGTGGCGCTTCGTTTGGCGGCCGTGTCTGTTCCACTGATCGAACGATAACATCTACGCATCATCACGTTGACATACGTGCCTGTCTCTTTCCTTTTTCTTTTTACACTTTTTTTTGGTTGATCATATATATCTCTAATACTTTTTAAAGCATGAATTTTATTATTGATAATTAGATATGAAAGTATCATCAAATTCACGTTGAATGATAATTATTTCTAGATTATTTATAACCATTTCATACGAAGCTTGTTGGAATGTGAACAAAAGTTGAAATTCAATGGCCATACAACAATTGTGAGGAATTTATAGATAAATAAAAAAAATTATAATATGTTGAGAATGTATCACAAACTATTTGACACCATAAAAATTATTGCAACGAGTTCATATATTTTGATATATTTGTTGGCCAAGAACCTAATAATTTTTTACTAATTGTGCTTGATTATTTATATATATATATATATATATATATATATATATATTTAACGATAATAGTACTCAAAGACCACAAAACACTATTGAGATCTAATCCGTTCATTACATGTTAAAATATATTTGATGAGATACATATATATATATATATATCTAAACCTGGGCTATTCCCGGTTTGCTCGCCGTTACTAAGGTAATCCTTGTAAGCAGGGGCGGAGCTAGGATTTCTACAAGAGGGGGCGAAAAAAATTAAGTCGGAACTTTGATATGATATTAAAAGTATTTTTTATAATTAATTTTTATAAATCGATAAAATATTTAGTGATATAATTGTACGAGGATTATAACATAATATATAATAAAAAAAATAATCTTTATATAAATAGATTAATACTAATATAGAGATCATAAATATATATATAAAAAAAATAAACTAATATAGAGATCATAAATATATATAAAAAAAAAACAAGGTTGATGAGAATTGAACCTTGGTCTTCAAGGAGGAGAGAGTTAAAATTAAACTTTAGTATCCACTACACCAGATTATCAATTTTGTTTATTTTGATACATTTTATATATATTAATAAAACTATATTATTATTTTTATTAAAAATAATACGTTTGAATCAAGTGGGGGCGGCCATCCCCGCTCGGGCCTTCATAAATCCGCCCCTGCTTGTAAGTTTCTATTATGTGCATTTTACGGAACATATAAAATTTGGGCCTCATTGGTGAAAGTCAAAGCCCACTGACGAAGTCAAAGATAAAAGGCCCAAGACCCAATGGATTTGGCGAGGCCCGGAGCCCTAAAGACCAAAAATACAAAGCCCTTGATCGAAAATGCACCTCCTGGCGAGCCTCCTGGCGAGGTCCCTTGACAAGCCACGTCGCCCTGACGAGCCACCTTGCCATCGACATTGACGAAGGAATAACTCACAATACTTGCACACGACGAGGAGATACGAGCTTACGACTATCCTCGGGAATTCTTCTAGATTTCACCGGACTCAACATACAAGTTCGTGGGCATCCGGAGGACACTACAGGCGAGCTACGGAGCACCGACAAGCCCCGCGCCATGGCGAGGACCAGCGGCAAGCTCCCTTGACAAGCCAAAATCGCAACCCCCCTCGGTGCAATTAATGGGAATTGATTCCCCCTGATTCAGGGAGAAGTAGTTACCTCATTTACATATAAATAAGACTATTTTCCTCCTCATTTAACACATTCTTACACAGCTTCCTCCAGAGCTTCTCTCTCTACTTTCTCTCTAAAATTTCGCCTTCTCCTTTAGTGGTACCTCGGGAAGTCCTCTAGATTCCCCTAGAGCTCGCCAGGAAAGGTCCGAATAGAGCTCAGAAGTCGACAAGAGTCTAGCCTCGCCAGTAAAGTTGTTCGACGTGGTCATACGCTTAGTCTGATTTCATCAGGCGGCGGCCAAGGCTAACCACACCGGTCAAGGCTGTCGTCATACGAGCTCGCCAACACCTGCGCCGTCTACTATGACACCCTCGCCGGTAATACCCTCGTCACTGGCAAAGGTCACCCCCGCACAGCCAACATTGGCACTTCCAACGAGTCAAACCACATCGTCAGTCATCCATTTACTGCCAACCGGCCTGAACTACGAGGGACCTGATTCTCTTAAACTGAGATACGTATGCAGCCTCGCCCATCACCCAACAATAAGCGACGGGGTTCGGGCCCGATCTACCATTTTTTGCAGGTCTTCCCTCGCCATAGGAGTTCGCCAAGGAAGGAAAATTACAAAGAAAGAATCGTCAAGAACACATAGGAGCTTCTCCAAGATAGGGAGTTCGCCTAGACGAGGAGCTCGCCAAGGAAGGAAGTTCACCAAGCATCGCCGAGAACAGCTCGGAGGCTCGCTGAAGACGAAGAACTCGCCTCCAGCTTTGACGATCATTAGTCAACCCGCGTTGACTCTGCATTTAATTATCCACGTGTTCACCGGGTCCATCTCGCGGCCCGAAACTTGTATCCGACTCTAAGTTAAGGCCATTGTTACGCATTAACAGTTTCTTTTCCTCCGCTTATTGATATGCTTAAATTCAACGGGTAATATATATACAATATAAATCAAAACATTAAGAATCTAACACTTTTATTTATGTTAAGACGTATTGATGTCTCTACCTAAATAGACGTTAATTCGACGTAAGCAGAATTAGACTTCGGTGTTATTTTGTTTTGTGGAGTTTGAATGTTATTATCACTAAAAAAATAAAATAAAAATCAATATGCATATTTATCTAGATTGGTATTTATTCTACAAATATCCATATACTTTTTTTTTTATAGCTTAAAGTTCATATCAATGAGCACTTTCAATGGGAGAAAAAGTGATTGGCCGACTGGAACTGCATGTCTCTCCAATAAGTCACGGGTTCAAATTTTATGGGACGGAAATGTGTGTCCCGTTTACAAATTGTAAACTTGACCAATAATGCTACTTGTTCTTACACTGAATATGTCTAGTCATGCGAGAGTGCATTATAACCTTAACTAATAACGTCACTCTATTAAAAAAATGGAGAAAAAGTCAATTATCATGTCAATTTTTTGAGTGTTTTTAATTTATTTCATTAAAAAAATCCTTAAATTCTTATGCCAAGGTATTAATTTTAGCTTAAATCACACATTATTCTACATCTCACCGTCACTACAAATGGTACAAGGGCAATCATTTTTGGGGTCATCTATCTAATTTGTCTTTTATTCTTATTCGACTCCTATATTTTTAATTTAATACCAACTTGACCCTCCATTTTTAATTCTTTCCTTATTTGATTTTTTGTAAAAATTCCGAACATCATTTTTAACCCGGTACTCCGAGCAACAAAGTAAGACATAATTACAAACTCAGTGATTTAATAAAGATAAAAATATAAAATTATAGCCCAAATGACTATGTAATACTATTACTAACTATATGTGTCATCGGCTATTAGTATAGGGCTAAAAAAAATAAAAAATTAGGGGTGAAACCGGAACCAGGGACCATGAAATTAGCTTTTTTTCATCCCTGTTCTGAAAAATCGGGAATTTTTTTTGGAACCGGTTCTGGTTCTGGTAATGGTACCCGGTTCAAAAATTTCCCGGTTCCGGTAACGGTTCCGATTCAAATTTCCCGGTTCCGGTTATGGTTCTAGTTCTAAAATTTCCAGGTTCCGATTCTAAATTTTCCGGTTCTAAAAGTGTTTGACTTAAAAATGACATGTAGTTTTTAAAAAATTAATAATTCAAAATTCACACATAGTATAAAAAAAGACAATAAAAATATATATTATACTAAAAACGACATACTAAAAACTAAAAATGACATGTAGTTTAAAACCGGTACCGATACCAAAAACCGGAAAATATTTTTTAAGTACCGGTTCCGAAAACCGGGAACCGGGAAGTACGGTTCCCGGTTTTGAGCTATATTTCCCGGATTTTTTTTTAAAAAAAATCGGTCCGGGACCGGTACCGGAACCAAAAAAAAATCAGGAAAAGGTTACAAAATTTTTACCCCTATTAAAAATGAAATAAAAACGAAGACCTTGATTGATTGCCCAACAATTAGTACATACACCGCTGAAAATTATAAAATAAATATGATATCATATTATAATGATATATTTATTACAAGTTGACAATTAGTTTTTTTATTTTTTGTGTTACTGGTCCAAAATCCAATCACTAATTAATTATCACTAAAAAAAGAAAATATACTAATCAATAATCATATGGTAATCTTAAGTCTTAACTGTTAACTTATGATCACCTAATAATGAATCGCCATCTTAATCCAATTCCGGAGATGACGCAGAGTCCAAAAGGTTAAGTGTGGGTCCCACATGTGACAGCTCATGATGATTCAGTGGAGTGGAACACAGCTAGCTAAAATAGACCGTCATCGTCTTCCATTGAAATCGACGGTCCTTAATTATTCACAGAGAATAAATGTTCATTTACCTAGGCTGTGGCGATTAGACACCGAGAAACAGCTTTCTATTTTTTTTATTTGAGTAATTGCCCCCTTGGAACTTGCATGCTGGTGCATTTTTTTTCCTTAGAGCTACAATATTTGACACAAATACCCCTCATGCTTCAAAAGAGGCAAGCAAATATTAACTTGTGCATAATCAATATTTCAAATATATGCATGTCCGTTGATTAGTTAAAAGATTAACATCAGAATTCAGAGCCATAGGATTAGATGAATGAAGCAACTAGCACCATTTTACCATTAAAAATATAACGATTATAATTCATTATATTACAGTATTTTGCCTCAAATAAGGTGATAAATTACGTTTTTTTTTTTTAATAAATATTTTGTTGGTGTTGGTGTTGGGAGTTGGATCTTGGATCTTTCCAAAAGGAAAGCCTTGAAATTAAGGCAATAACCAACGTGACTACATGCTCACTTTATTACTCGACCGACTGTTAATATTTTATACATAATATCTATGTTTTTTATTTTTCATTTATTTTTCATTTTTTACGTGCCGTGCCGTTTTTTTATGTAGTGTCCGAGTATACATTGGCCTCTATGTAGTTCCACCCTGCATGATTTAAGAGTCAAATACAACAACTAAAATAAATACACTTATTAGCTAATGCATAAGTCTCTCAATTATAAATCAACGAAAAAACCCGTCACCAATGACTATTAATAATGATACACTCTTAAATTTATCCTCAAAGTGACAAGTTGCACAACCTATACCATATTCAATTTCCACGAGGTTCTACTTTGAAGCTGACTTTCTAGAAATACAATTTAGCTAATCAAGCTCCAATAAATAAATAAATAAATAGTAATAAATAAAGCAGAGCAGCACGGTAATACGGTGGGGGCGCGAAGCAGGGGATCCCAGTCGCTCGCGCATCTATTTTAATGGTGTTTGGAATTTCCCTCTTGCGGGTCTCGGTCGGTCTTGACCCTGGATCATCATCAGATCAGATAGCCCTTAACCACAGTTAAAAACAAACTCTCGTCGCTAACCCTGGTTAAGCCTCTGGTTGGAGAATCCCCGAGCTTACGAAAGCCTTTAAAAGCCGACCCTCGCGCATTTTCTACCTCCATCTCATCACCATTTTCTCGCCATCCAAACAGCATCCTTCACTTTCATGATTCCTCACTCCATTCGCTTCCCTTCTCTCTCGTAGAAATCTAGAATCATCACCTCTTCATCGCTCTCGGCGAATTCCAGATCGTGCACTTCTCCGATCGTCCATTAACCAAGGTACGAGATTTTTCTCTTTTCATTTTCTCGGCAACCAAACACCCGCACTTTCGTCACTCTGTTCGTAGATTTACAGGCTGATTTGCAGATGGCGGGGAACGGGAACGGAGAGTTCAGCTTCGGGAAGCCGGCTCCGGCGCCGGCGCCGGCCGGGACGGCGAGGAACGGGCTGACGAAGATCCAGACGCAGAAGAAGAACAACAATGCGATGTGCCACGACGACAGCTCGGCGCCGGTGAAGGCGCAGACCATCGACGAGCTCCACTCGCTGCAGAAGAAGCGCTCGGCTCCGACCACGCCGATCAAGGCCGCCTCGCCCGGCGCCTTCTCCGAGGAGGAGCGCCAGAAGCAGCAGCTCCAGTCCATCAGGTATAGATATACATATATGTATATATATATAATACGTAATATTATTGTACGTGTTAGGGGTGAGCATTTTAGACTCAACCCGATGGCCCAACCCAATCCGTTAGAGACCTGACCCCAATCTAACCCGTTCAAAATTGGGTCGGATCGGGTCGCCGACTATTATTCGGGTCGGGATCAGATCCAAAACCTTAGGTCGGGTCGGGGTCTCCGACCCGACCAATATAGTTAATATATATTTCATATTAATTTTTATTCAAATAGTGCAGTCTTTAGTCTTTTAAAATTTTTCATTCTCAATTTTATTTACATTTAAAGACCGTTCAATCTCTCATTTTCATGTTTTACATTGTTTATTGTATGTTTGTTGATTAAATTTATTTGGGGTATTTTTACTTGAATTTTGAGTTACATTGATGCTTTTTTTTCATATTATTTTTTGCTATATAAGAATAAATTTTAATTAATCGGGTCATGGCGACCCAAACCAACCCAAATCGATTTTTTATCGGGTCAGTTTGGTTTGAGCATTAAAAAAAATTGGGTCGGATCGAGTTTTTTTTAGAAACTCAAAGTAATCGTGTCGGGTCCATAAAAAAACATCGGGGTGATCCAACCCAACCCATGCTCACCCCTAGTACATGCATGACTGAAGCTATGATATTCTACGTCTGTGTACTGTAATATTGTAATTGAAGCTATAATGGCCGATCTGACGTAGAACAGAGGTGTTTCCACACAAGGGTAATAAAGGGATTGAAGAGTGGGGCCCATAGAGATTCTAGTGGGTCCCACGCGAAACGATTAGTCATTTGACTAGTCTATTCTCTGCTATAAATTATCTATTATATTTACAGGCTATAGCAATGCAGGAGTTAGATATAATATAAAGTTTTCTAATTACTTTTTACGATAAGTATTATTACAGTAAATAATAAACGGTACGTATTATAAATTTAAATAAATACTTTATTAAATCATATTTTAATTCAATTTGAGTTGATTAATATTATAAGATAAGTATTAAATGTATTAATTAATAATTTTAATTACGTCATTAATCTCTTTGATCTTAACCTTATTAGTTATTGAGTATTTGATTTTGCCTTATCCGTTGTAATTACTAACGGAATATTAGTAATTTAGTATGTTACTATTTTTATACGGGCTTTGACTTGGGTCTGTTTGGCACAGCTTAATTTTTATAAAAATTGTTTTTAGTTTTAATTAAAAAATATTTTTTTTAGTTATTGAGTATTTGATTTTGCCTTATCCGTTGTAATTACTAACGGAATATTAGTAATTTAGTATGTTACTATTTTTATACGGGCTTTGACTTGGGTCTGTTTGGCACAGCTTAATTTTTATAAAAATTGTTTTTAGTTTTAATTAAAAAATATTTTTTTTTACAGGTGTTTCGTAAATTGTTTATAAAACAATTGTTGCTGGTAACAAAAATTGATTTAGCGTTTGGTAAAAAAAATTATTTAGGTTAAAAAGACTAAAATATACTAAAATCGTATTTTTGTTTTAAAAAAAATAAAAAACTACGAATTCAAACTTTTACGATTCATGTACAAAAATTTAAAATCGCTTTTGTATTTTTTGGAAAAAACAATTTTGCAGAACGCACCCAGTATAATAAAATTCTTTAAGTACCTCAAAATAATTGATGGGCAGTAAATATAATTCTGTAAGATTTATCTCATATTTGTCGTTTTAAGTGCGTAACAAAAGCCACGACACGTTGTAATGACCGATCTTGCGGAACGCGAGGGTCCCACAAAGATTGCAGTGGGTTCCACTCGCATCCGAAACTACGCGTTTTTTTTCCTTGTGTGACACATGTTTGTGTGGTGACGTGGCAGTGCGTCGTTGGCGTCGCTCACCCGGGAGAGCGGGCCGAAGGTGGTGAAGGGTGACCCGGCCCGGCAGGCGGAGACGCCGAAGGTGGCGCACGTGCAGCACCACCACTTCTTCACGCCCACCATCAGCGTCAGCGACAGCTCCCTCAAGTTCACCCACGTCCTCTACAACCTCTCTCCCGCCGGTAAATGTACCTATATTATACTCTATAGTATATATTAATATAATAATAATTTAGTGCGTATGAATATGTTGACGAGTATATCTATAGGCTGGGTGGCTCAGCTTTATCGTCGAACCGCCACGCTCGTAGCTATCTTTTTGGGGACGTTGATTTGTGTGCCTACACTTTTGTCCCTTTTAATTTAATTTAATTATAATATATATATATATGATAATTGGGTATTATTCCTAAAATAACTGAATGCATCGGTGTATTTATTTGTTCATATTATTAATATTATTAAGCATACTCAAATTAATATGTATTAGTTACTCAAAGAGTTTTTACTGTAAAAAATATGCAAAAATTATCTCGTTGACCAAAAGCGCTCTCTTTCCACATTTTTGTTATTTATTCCTTTTTGGGTCCTTGGAGTAATATAATAAATTTATTGTTTGTAGTTATAAGACAAAATAATCTTTCTGTATAAATTGTGATAGTAGAATTACCTTTTATGTAAAATTTAATTTAAATACATGATTGTGAACCATAACCAACAATTGAATCATAGATTTTTCATGAAAATCAGTCACGTGTTAGGTTTAGAAAAAAAGTTTTAAATCTTTCATATGATATTATTTAAATGGGTACCTAATTTTCGCGCAGAGCTGTACGAGCAGGCGATTAAGTACGAGAAAGGGTCGTTCATAACGTCGACCGGCGCATTGGCCACGCTCTCGGGCGCAAAGACGGGCCGGGCTCCGCGAGATAAGCGCGTCGTCAAAGACGAAACCACTGAGGATGAGCTTTGGTGGGGAAAGTAAGTCCCTCGCTCCAGTTTGAATTCGGGATCTGTTTGGCAATTTTTTCACTAATTAACGTTTCTGTAGTGTTATAAGCCGAGTTTTATGATTTATTAGCAACATATATATATATATATACAAATAAAAACATTATATTATAGCAGCATTTATGAATAATTATAAATTTTTAATTATTTTTTTATTCAGGGGTTCACCAAACATTGAAATGGACGAGCACACGTTCATGGTGAACAGAGAGAGAGCCGTGGACTATTTGAATTCTTTGGATAAGGTTAATATTTTTCTTTCAGTTCATTTATTTTCTTTTATTGTTAGGCCACTAAATCTGTTTATTGCTTCGAGGACCATTACTTTATTTTTTTTATTAATATATCTGTGATGATGCTATCTTTACGTCGTTTTCTTCATTTGGACAAAGTCAACATTGTCGTTTTCTGAAACGTTTTGAGGTCCAGGGATGATCCTGATCCTTGGGAGAAGCAATATTGTCGTTTTCATAAAACAACATAAAGTAATTCATTTTAAGCGGTGCAGCTTATTTTGGCGTCGTTTTCAAGTAACCATTGATTATGACATCAAAAGGAAAAAGATACACACATATAACTTATTATCATATAATTTGTTTTATAATCTCTTACGAAAAAATTCTATTTTAAAAATGAAAGAAATAAAAGGATATTTTGGGTTAAAATATTTATATTTTTGTTTTGTACTTTTTAAATATTTAAATTTTTTGGTGATGAAAAGATTTATCATTTTATCATAACTTTTCTTTATATGCCACGTGGAAGTTGACATGGTATGCCACGTCACGTGATACATTTTTTTATATAAATAATTGAATATTTTTTATCGTGAAAAAAACTTCGCGTGAATCAAGGGCTACAAACGGATAACATCAATTTCCATAGCAAATAACTCAAAGACAAGGGGGAGAAAAAATGTGTAGTATTCATAAAAACGACAACATAAGTAATGAAACGACTGTCGTTTGCATTTCAGGTGTTCGTGAACGACCAGTTCTTGAACTGGGACCCAGAGAACAGAATCAAAGTCAGAATCGTCTCAGCCAGAGCTTACCACTCTCTCTTCATGCACAACATGTTAGTCAACAATCTCTACTTATAGTATATTTTAATAATTTTTTATTCTATTTATACAAGTATTAATTATAGTTAAACAAAAAGAAAGGTAAAAACTAGAAAAAATTTAAAACCATACAAAGTATTTGTGCTAATGGATAACTGGGTCGGGTTTGCAGGTGCATCCGACCCACGCCGGAAGAGCTGGAGGAGTTCGGGACGCCGGACTTCACGATCTACAACGCGGGGCAGTTCCCGTGCAACCGTTACACGCACTACATGACGTCGTCGACGAGCATTGACCTCAATCTCGCTCGGCGAGAGATGGTGATCCTCGGCACGCAGTACGCCGGCGAGATGAAGAAGGGCCTCTTCGGCGTCATGCACTACCTCATGCCCCAGCGCCACATCCTCTCGCTCCACTCTGGCTGCAACATGGGCAAGTCTGGCGACGTTGCACTGTTCTTCGGCCTCTCAGGTAAAAAAAAAAAGTGGCAATTTGTGTTTCATGTCTTTTTTTTTTTTTGTAATGATACGGTTAATGCAACATGCTTTTGGGCGTCTTTTGATTTGTGTTAGGTACCGGAAAGACGACTCTGTCCACCGATCACAACCGATTCTTGATCGGAGACGACGAGCACTGTTGGAGCAACACCGGGGTGTCGAACATCGAGGGCGGTTGCTACGCGAAGTGTATCGACCTCTCAGGCGAGAAGGAGCCGGATATCTGGAATGCGATCAAGTTCGGGACCGGTACGAAATGCTCATTGATTTGTGTATTGTTTTTTTTTAAATGATTTTACATTATGAATGATACTGATATTTGTGTTTTTTTACAGTGCTTGAGAATATCGTTTTTGATGAGCACACCCGAGAGGTTGATTACACTGATAAATCAGTCACAGGTATAATATGTTTCTGATATTTTTTATTTATTATTATTTCTTTGATTAATTTGATGATTTATATAGTCTTAAAAATGTGAAAATTGTTTAATATATATGCAGTTTTTGGATAATTTCCATTAAGCTTAAGCAAATCCATGGTCATTGTTGACTTTAATTGTTATTTATACTGCCTTATCTAAAATGGAGTTGACTTGTACGGATTACTACTTGATCATACCATAGTTGACTTTTTTGCCCCTCACTCTCGGCTAAACATAGTTGACTTTAAATTTGATGACCGTCTCTTAAAAAATGTGGAGTTACTTACAATTGATGATCATCTTTTTTAAATACAGCCTTATCCAAAATGGAGTTGACTAATGGCTGTACGGATTAGGATCTGATATTCTGATCAACCCATAGTTGACATTTTGGCTTCTCTCTCTGCTAAACACAGTTGACTTTGTCCCTGCTTTGAGCCACGTAATATAGCATACGAAAAAGTTAACTCGATTCGCTCTGTACGGCTTATAGGGACTTGAAAATGCCAAAGTTGACCTGAACTAAAAATAGTTGGCTTTCGATAGTTAATCACGGCACAAGGAAAAGTCTTAACTTATTAATTCATAGCTTTATGACGTCAAAAATATCACGTAGTTTTAGGAACAATTTATTTATTTTTCTTCTTGAACTAAACGTCAATCTTGTTGTGATTGCAGAGAACACTCGGGCCGCATATCCGATTGAGTACATCCCTAACGCTAAGATCCCGTGTGTGGGCCCGCACCCGAAGAACGTCATCCTTTTGGCCTGTGATGCCTTCGGCGTGTTGCCTCCGGTGAGCAGGCTCAACCTTGCCCAGACGATGTACCATTTCATCAGCGGCTACACGGCTCTGGTAAGATCTCAACCTTGGCGTGACCCTCGGGATTTTGAAGAAAAACATAATATAAACAACTATAAAAATACTAATTATTTTCTAGAACATAATAAGTTAAGTTTAAACCCATTTTAATATATGCGACATAAAATATATAATTATGTGAGGAAAGGCACGGGCCTATACATTAGCTCGATTATTTCTTTCAATAAAAAAATTGATGTAACGAATGTCAATGCAGGTGGCGGGAACGGAGGAGGGTGTGAAGGAGCCAACGGCCACATTCTCGGCGTGCTTTGGGGCAGCGTTCATAATGCTGCACCCGACTAAGTATGCGGCCATGCTGGCTGAGAAGATGCAGAAGCACGGCGCCACCGGGTGGCTCGTTAACACCGGCTGGTCTGGTGGAAGGTATGTCATTGAGAGATCACATATTTTTTTATTTATCTCATCGTTATTAAATTAAAAACGGTTGCCGGTTATTTAGAAATATGTCTTGAATCTCAATTTTCTCTGTTTCGTTGCTCTCTCAGCTACGGCTCTGGAAGAAGAATTAGGCTCCCTTACACTCGCAAGATCATTGACGCCATCCACTCCGGCGAGCTCCTGACTGCAAATTACCAAAAGACCGAGGTGTTCGGACTCGAGATTCCCCATGCAATTGAAGGAGTGCCTTCTGAGATTCTTGATCCTATCAACACTGTGAGTTGATGCTTTCTCTTCTGCTCTCGTATTTCTTGCGCTACAAGTTTTCCGGATATATGTTTTTGTATTTGCGTAGTTAATTCAAATCCTCGTCATTTTCAGAACTACGTGATTGGTGTTTGATTGCTAATTCATTCTAGATAACTTCTTCTCTTCCTTGAAGCTTTCTTGTGCTACAAGTTTTCTGGATCTTCGACTCGTCAATTTTATTTCGCGTGTTTTGCTCCTTGAACTTTCGCCTGAATACATCTTTCTTGAGTAGTAATGTGCATTAAAATGAAAATGCACGGCGCAAATCGCAAGACTGAAAAAGTTTAGAGATTGATGTCACTTTATCTTACATGTCTGAAAGGACTTAATTGATAATTTTTGTTCTTTTATTGCTGTTGTTTTCAGTGGTCAGACAAGAAGGCCTACAAGGAGACACTTCTGAAACTTGGGGGGCTATTCAAGAAAAACTTCGAGACTTTCACAAACTACAAGATTGGCAAAGACAACAATCTCACTGACGAGATTCTGGCTGCCGGTCCTAACTTTTGAGCATCTTTTAGGTTTCCCAAGGACCTAAAAAATAAATAATTTAAAATTTTTATTTAATATTTATGCTTAATCATTTATCAAAATGTTTTTTCAAGAAAAGAGGGGCTATTTGGTATGTAAAATGGTGATTCATTGGTCATGAGTAAAAGTGAAGAAGATAGTCCTCCCTAGTGTACTAGTCCGTGTTCGGGTTCGAATGACCGGCGGTTGCCCGGGTTTTTAGAGTTTCCAGTACGATGTATTTGAACTTCACGTGTATCCTGTATTTGAATTTCAGTTTAAATGCAATAAAAATTTGTTAAATAAGATGGTATTATACTTTATTTTTCTAAATTCCAATTGCAGACATTAATAAACCAAATAATTGTTAAAGTGATAAAAAGTGTAGTAAATAATTGGATATCTTTACATTCCTTGACTTTTTTTTTTTTTTTTTTATCAATATTCAATACAACTTAATATAGCAGTCATTTCTTTACAGTCATTAGTCATTTTCTATAGCTTTGTTCTAATGCTTTTTAGTAATATAACAGTCATTTCTTTACATTCATATGCGTAATTAACATTTCTAAGTCTAAGAAGGTACTATGAAGTTATTTATTTTTTAAATGATGGCGATTTGGTAATGCATGGTGAATCCATGAAAACTATAAAGTTAAACATTTTTAATTTTGTTATAAACTAAGAACAACAAGAGAGATTCAAAGAAAGAGAAATAGAGAGTATTATTGCATTGAGAGTGTATTACAATGAGCACCCAAAGCTTCTATTTATAGGGCTAAGGGAGATAAAAAATAAGAAACATAATAAACGAGAATATTACAATTCATGACTATAGTTGACTCTCTAATATTGACATCCACCAAATCTTGGTATTATTTATAACACTCCCCCTTGGATGTCAATGTCATCGTAATACGCATAATTGAATTTAAGCTGCCTCGTTAAAACATTTCCACGAAACCCCAGTGTGGGACAAAACCTTGGTAAAGGAAAAAGAGTACAGCGCGTATTACTCCCCCTGATGACAGGAACATTTAACTTCTCGGAGTTGTATCATTCCAATCTTGTGAGCCGGTTTCTTGATTGATGAAGCAAGTAGCGCCTCTACGAGCACATCCGACGGACAATTGCTTGAATCGAACCACGAAGTGAGAGAATTAGCTGATGATAAACTTTATTATCCAATAACGATCCTTATGTAATAGATAACCTGTAAAACAACATAAAAATACAAGTATTCCAAAGATACTGTAATAGATTCATCACTAAAATAAAATATTTTATCATATCATAATCATTGGGGTACACAATGAATATTTCTAAACCGTATAGAGTCCGACTAACTCTTTTATATGAGGTATAAATTCCCATTAAACTCTTTCTCAATATACATTGCCACAATGAATTCTTCAGGAATTCTTACGGCTTTTGTTCATCATAAAACTTATAATAAATTTCCGTCAAAGCTTTTAAATAATAAAACTTATGCAAGTAGAAAGACTAGACGTTCTCTATAAATTCATCTTTAGCACTTAAACAATGCTCCGATATATATCCTAGGATTTTGTTATTCTTCGGGTCTTCGGGATCAATTAAGAATACATAATTCATAAGTCTTTGTGATCACATTTGTGAGACGCATATTATAAAATTAATACTGCCATATATACTAAATCCATCATAAAGGACATTAAATGCCAGGATTCACGAAATGCTCACATAAATTTAATTCAATATAACTTCGCATATATCTTTGTACCCTACTGGCATGCTCACTTTAAAATGTTTGGACTAGTGGTCGAGTATCACGTCTTCATATTTGGCCAAATAGTTTTCAATTTCAATATTCAAGATCCTCTATATTTCTTTTCTAATTATATAGCGCTAATTTTGTATATAATGTGTTGTCGACAATTTATAAAAACTCTCAATCCCATTTGTTCAATATAATGACACAACTTTCGAGCACTTTTATATTTCAATAATTTTCAGGTACGTGATAGCCTTCTATGGTTTTGGAATAGTTATGTCAGTGGTTTCTTCAGGAAAACCTACCTCATTAATATGGCTATTTAATTATTTGCTCCTTGCAATTTCGTTATTGCTATTGGGATTCAAGTACATGTTAATATCTTACTTCAATCTAAATATCCTACTAGGATTGGAGCCTGACAATTTGATATATATTTATCATCTCTTCTTGAGTGATTGGCAGTATAAATGAGGATCATATTAATTTCAATTTCTATTTGTATATTCAATTGTCTATCTTCTTCCCCTCGTTGTGACAAAATTATCAGTCAAATATTCTCTCGTCTGGAAAGAACCCATCTTATATGTGTTGTGGTGGGGATTACAATATCATATCGTACATAAAAATATTATAGATGAGAACCTTATAAATCGGGGAGATCTTCATTTTTTGTCGTTGGCTTGATACATGATATCCCTAATTCGTAGGGAACCTTGTTTTCAATAATTGTCTATAGTCAATGGAGATATTAACAAAATATTTGACTAGACCAATAAGGTGATTTTTATACTCATCACATATGATGCCTTTTTCATTTAGTAGTCAACGAAATTCATTTCATAATCTGGAATTTTCTCGCAACCTTCAAGTTGCTACTTAATATATATATATGGGCCCATAATATTCCAGGTTTACTAATCGCAACATGCTAATATTTCAATAAATACTTCACTTTGAAATAAATCACCATATGAGAATTCAACGAACCATATTGTTCATTAATAAATTATTTATCTGCGACACTGGTGTCGGTGCCGTCGCCGAATCTGACTTGACTTATGTGATGTTGGGACATAATTTACTTGTGTGATGACTCTGAGAAAAATGAATATGGACGACCTGTTGTGGTGAATATACAATTCACGTGAATACTATGTTTAATATAATGTTGGTGAAAAATAATGGAATAAAATGACATGAGATATTTTAATTTTGATGTATGTTAAACCTGATTATTTAGACTCTATAGTATAGCCTTGATATGTTAAACAAGATTGTACTTAATTTTACACCGTAATATAATATTTATGTTATTGTATTATTAATGTAATAATATTTTTTAATTTTATTAATGTATTAAATATTTAATTTTTTAAGAAAAAATCGAAGCGTATTCCAAACAGTTATTCTGTTGTTTTATTTTTAAAAAATAAAAAACAGAAATATGTACCAAACAGTTATTTAAAAACAACTGCAAGAGTTTTTTACACTACAACTATAAAACTCTTAATAGAGAAAACAAAAATAGTTTGAGTTGTCTACCAAACAGCACATTTATCTTTCACTTTCAATTACATTCTTCGAGAAATGTTTTTATTTGCAAGTCACTCTATCTTTTATAACTCATACTCTTTGTATCTTCATGTAAAAATTCACTTCAAGGAATGATATATCCACCTCCAAATATACAAGTAAGCATTCTCTTCAAGGAATCACTTTTTGAGTTCTTATTTACATTCTCTTCAAAAAATTACATTATTTATCCACTTCCAGTGGTGATGGGATGCCTCATTGAAAATATGATCATGTGTTAATAAAATTATTTGTCCACTTCTGGTGGTAATGTAAACTTTCTTAAATCGATGAACAGTATATAATGTATATTACATCATTTCGATGGTATATAAAAATAGAAAGATACGAAACATACAATATATATATATATATATATATATAGAATACTCTATATAGAGAGAGAGTATACAATCATTAAAGACCATTTGGTATTGGAATTTTATGTTCATGCACTAAATATACAAGGTTTGATATTCAAAAATCAATACTGTATATATATTTATAAATATAGAACGATCATATATATAGAATGGCACATAAAATGTATCATATAATCACAATATACACGTAATAATGGAACTATATTTATAGAAGGCTTATATAAATCATAGATCAGTATATGCAATAAAATCATAATGTAAAACATATGTATTAGCTATCAACGATATGTGTTTGCTAGGGATTTGGGATGGGTATTAATGTATCCACTCTCACCAATTTACCATCATTGCAAAACAAAAGAAAAGAATAGAAAAAAAAATCGCTAGGTTATTTGAGTGGATTTATCAATGAATCCATCATCTTACACCTTCATTGCAAAAACATAAATTTTTAAAAGTTGCTAGGTAATACACCATCATCGTATGAATATGAAGATGATAATAAAACTAGCTAGATAGGCTTTATGATTGGATTTCTCAAACGAAATTCATCATTTATCGCTATCTTTGCAAAAAATAAAAAATTATAACTTACAGAAGACGTAGTCAACTATCGCCTTGGGACGAACTTCTATAAAAAAACTCCTCGTCTCATTTATATTGCTTATATTTGTATACATATATCGAGAGTGAATCGAGAGCTTGCAACGTGAGAGATCAAACTCCATCAAATCATCAGCCTCAAGAACATCACACGCTCATAAGTCACACTTGACTGATTGAAGTGGGAAACCACGTCAACAGTTTGGCGTCGTCTGTGGGAAAGTGATCTCGCTAACATCTACAAGCTCAAAGCACTCTGCAAACATGAGCAACAACGAAGACCAAACCGTGACTGGGTCCGAGGTTGTTAATGCCGGACAGAACACGGAATCTGACTCCTTGAAGTCTCAACTAGAGGCAAGAAACGCCGAGAACCGAGAGCTGCGCAGGCAACTCGACCTGTTCTTAGCGAATCAACCTCAAAATGAGCAACACTCAAATCCTAGCCGGACAAATCCGGAGCAAGGCTCTGGGCATCAAAGCAGGGCTAACCTCAGTGCGGTCCATTTCGACATCACTAACCTGGAAAATCCGCAAGCACAGACGCAAAACCAGCCCAGATTGCCCAGCTATCCTAGACCCTCAACACCCCCGCCACCTCCCGACGGAGGGCAACCCCTTTTGTCGAGAACCAACCCGACTAGGACAGAAAATCTTGCGTCAAGCAGTCGCCAACGCTCCGACCACCCTAGCTACTCGTCGGTGTACGAGCAGAGTCGCGACATCAATCTGGGCCTCCAAGGCCGACCGGTCATATATCCGAGGTATCCCAGCCCGGTATACGGACAGGAATCCCTCCAACCCGCGCGCTCAGAACCGGCTCCTCGGGGTACGGAATTGGAGGAGCTTAAACGCACAATGGAAGAAATGAACGAGAAGCTCGTTCGCGTGCACTCCCGGGTGCACAGCGCTACCACCGCTGCCCCTGAAATTGAGCGGTTAGTGGAAGAGTCGAGAAGAACCCCCTTCTCACTCGCCATAACCGGCGTAAAGCTCAGGGATTGCGGGCGTGTGAATCTGCCAAGGTACGACGGGACGACTGATCCCAAAGTACACCTAAGATCCTTTAGGATCGCTATGGGACGGGCAAACCTGGAAGCACACGAAGTGGACGCGGGGCGATGCCAGTACTTCGCGGAAAATCTGGCCGGCCCAGCAATGGAGTGGTTCTCAAAATTAGAACCACGATCCATCGAAAACTTCGAACAGCTGACAACCGTGTTTCTCAAACATTTTTCCATGTTCAATGAAATCGAGACCACGGTGGCAAACCTCTATGCTTTACAGCAGGAGATAGGAGAGCCACTTCGAGCCTTTATGACCAGGTTTAAAAAGACCATGGTCAAGTTAAACGGGATCAGTGATGAAACAGCCATACCCGCCCTCACAGCCGGACTATGGTACGACTCGAAGTTCAAAACGAACATCGTCGTGAATCGTTACAGCTCCATTGAAGACGTGATCCATAGGTCATCCAACTGGATCAAACACGACGAAGAGCTAGAATCACTGCGAAGAAAACATAACCTCCAGCCCGGCCATCAGCGAAACCAGGGCCCACCCAGGCATCCAATGCAGTCAAGGACCGGAGTCCACAACAACGCCTTCCGAGGACCAAGAAACGCCTCACCCGTCCAGAAATATCCCTTTCAAACCGGAAACCCAAGAGGGAACAATGGACCAAACCCGCGAAATCCGTACGTGTTCAACGTAAACTCAGAAACCGCGGACTTTGAAGCACATGCTGAAGCAGAGGAAGCCCCAGGCGAAGTATTAGTCAGCACCAAGGACTTCCCGCCATACAGCAACGAAATCTTCCAAAAACACGACCCCAAAGCATGGTGCAATTTCCACAAGGTGTTCGGACACCATACAAGAAACTGTATGGTGCTCCGTGCCCGCCTGGCGGAAAAGTACATTAATGGAGAATTGGGAGAAATAAACTTCGGCAACGAGCTGAAAAGTGGGCAAGCACCCGAGCAGAACCCCCCTCAGGACCAACCTCAGAACAGCCAAAAGAGAGCCGAGCAGCAAAGGGCACCACGAGAAAATGCCCAGCCAAACAAGAGAGGACAAGTACACATGCTCGAAGAACCAGACGAACAAACGTATGAGGAAGAAGAGGGCATTGATGAACAGCTTAATGAGATCCCCGAGCCCATTGGCAGAATCTACACAATAGTAGGATGATCACAACTGCACGGAAACTCAGTCAATTCCATCAAGGCTCACCAACGGAGGCTCAGGGCCGGACCAATAGTCGTTCCGAGGCAAGAACCAGATTTTGAAATCTCATTCAAGGACAGTGAAGCGGCCACACTGATCGGACCACACGACGACGCACTGGTCGTCACACTCCTAGTTGCCTCGTATACGAAGGATAGAATCTTAATCGATAACGGGAGCTCAGTCGACGTGATTTTCCTGGAACCATTGCTGAAGCTAGGGGTCGAAGAAACAGATATCAACAGAGAAGCTATCCCGTTAACCGGCTTTGATGGAGGGATCGTCAATTCAATATGGACGGTTCGGTTGTCAATCGCAGCAGCAGGAGTGTGCAGGACGAAGAACTTCCTGGTGTTGGACTGCCCGTCAGTTTACAACATGATACTGGGAAGACCCTGGCTGCATATGATGAAGGCCGTACCATCAACTAATACGCTTCCCGAATAGGGAAGGAAAAATTGTTGAAGTCAAGGGAAACCAGAAGCAATCCAGGATCTGCTATATGAGCGCATTCCGGAATATCCAGGCCGCTAAGGCCGAAAGAGAGAAATCTACCGCATAGCAACTAATGTCGGTAGAAGGAAAAGAGGAGGACGGCCAGGAAAGGACCACCGACACGGACAGACCCAACGTGGAAATGACAGTCCAGGTCCAGGTCGATCTCGACAATCTGGATCACCGGGTAGGGATAGGAAAAGGACTGGACAATAATGTCAGAAAAGAACTCCTCAAATTCCTCACCAAAACCCGGGATTGTTTTGCTTGGTCCCACGAGGACATGCCCGGGATAGACCCAAGCATCGCAACCCACCGCCTGAATGTAGACCCCAGCTATAAGCCGTTAAAACAAAAAAGGCGGAAGCTAGGCCCAGATCGGGCCCAAGCTTTGAACGAAGAAGTCACAAAGCTGTTGCAAACCGGATGCATCAGGGAAGTCAAGTACCCGGACTGGTTGGCAAATACAGTCGTTGTGAAAAAGAAAAACGGAAAGGCCAGAGTCTGTATTGACTTCACTGACCTAAACAAAGCCTGTCCCAAAGACAGTTTCCCAATGCCCCACATTGACCGCCTGGTCGAAGCGACGTGCGGACATGAATTACTGTCATTCATGGACGCGTTTTCGGGATACAATCAAATCCTCATGCACCCAGAGGACCAAGAAAAAACGGCTTTCATAACCGACAGGGGTATATACTGTTACAAAGTTATGCCCTTCGGGTTAAAAAATGCCGGAGCCACATATCAAAGATTAGTCAACCAGATGTTTGCCGAGCAGCTCGGCAAAACTATGGAAGTCTATATTGATGATATGTTGGTAAAATCCTCCCAAGCAACAGATCATGTAGCCCACTTGGAAGAGTGTTTCGCGATATTACGGAAGTATCAAATGAAGCTTAATCCGACAAAATGCACCTTCGGGGTAACTTCGGGAAAATTCCTGGGTTACTTGGTCACACAGCGAGGAATATAAGCTAATCCCGACCAGATAAAAGCCCTCCAGAACATGCCCTCCCCAAGGACTGTTAGGGAGACACAAAGGCTGACCGAAAGAATCGCAGCTCTTAATCGGTTCATATCAAGAGCAACAGACAAGTGTTTACCCTTTTACAAACTGTTGAAGGGGAACAAAAAGTTCGAATGGACCGAAGAGTGCGAGAAAGCATTCCAAAAGCTAAAAAGATACCTCTCCACGCCGCCCATACTTACCAGACCGATCCTGGGAGAGCCGTTATTCTTATACTTGGCTGTCTCACCATCGGCAGTGAGTGGGGTAATAGTGAGAGAGGACCGCGGTGAGCAAAGACTAATATTCTACATCAGCAAATCTCTAGAAGACGCTGAAACCAATTATCCAGCTATCGAAAAATCGCGTTGGCAATGATAACCGCAGCGAGAAAACTCCGGCCTTACTTCCAATCCCACACTATCATGGTCATGACCACCCAACCTTTGAGGATCATCCTCCACAGCCCGAACCAATCAGGAAGACTCACAAAATGGGCAGTCGAGCTAAGCGAGTTCGATATAGAATACAAAATCCGTACCTATGCGAAATCACTAGTGCTGGCTGATTTTCTGATCGAATTGTCGGCCGATGGCTTGAAAGAGGGTCACGAAGATGGAGAATGGAGACTCGAAGTCGATGGAGCCTCAAACCAAGGTAGGTCCGGGATCGGGATTCGTTTGATATCCCTTACGGGAGAAGTGTTGGAACAATCTTTCATATTGAAATTCCACGCAACAAACAACGAGACCGAATACGAGGCCCTCATTGCTGGCCTCAAACTAGCAAAAGCCGTAGGAGCCCGAAGGATAAGGGCCCATTCCGACTCCAAGCTAGTTACTAGTCAAATCAGTGGCGAATACGCCACCCGTGACGATAGAATGGAAAAATACCTTTCGGTAGTAAAAGATCTAATTCAACAGTTCGATCACGTTGAGATAATCCAGATACCGAGGAGCGAGAACGCATCAGCAGATGCATTGGCTGGTCTAGCTTCAACTTCGAATCCCGAAGTAAAGAGGGTAATTCCGGTCGAAACAATAGACGAACCTAGCGTGACACGCGAAGTTTACAGCATCCAAATGGAAGAAGACGATTGGAGAACCCCGATCGTCAACTATATCCTAACCGGAGCCAAACCCCAGGACAAGCAGAAGGCTAGGAAACTGAGAATATAAAGCGCCAGATTCTGCATTATCGGGGGGAAATTGTACAAACGCAGCTACACCGGACCCTACCTAAGGTGCCTAGGGAAGACCGAAGCTAAAATTGTACTCCACGAAATCCATGACGGAGAATGTGGCAACCACTCCGAAGGAAGATCTTTGGCAAACAAAGCGAAAAGGCAAGGCTTTTTCTGGGCCACTATGCTGGCAGACAGCGAGGCCCACGCCAAAAGATACGATAAATGCCAAAGACACTCCCCGTCCATACACCGGCCAGAAGAAGAACTCTCATCAGTCTCAGTCCCGTACCCATTCATGAAATGGTCTATGGACATAGTTGGGCCTTTTCCCCTAGCCCCGGCTGGGAAAAGATTCCTACTCGTCGTAACAGACTACTTCTCCAAATGGGTGGAGGCCGAAGCATATGCAAACATCAAGGACGTTGATGTGGAAAATTTCCTCTGGAAAAACATCATTAGCCGTTTCGGCCTCCCAAAAGAGATAATAGCTGACAATGGACCCCAGTTCATTTCCACGAGATTCCAAAACTTCTGCATCAACTGGAAAATATCCTTGAACACATCCACTCTGAGGTATCCGCAGGGCAACGGCCAAGCTGAGGTAGCTAATCGGATCATAGTGGATGGAATCAAGAGACGCCTAGACACCAAAAAAGGATGGTGGGCTGATGAGCTCATAGGAGTCCTTTGGTCCTACAGAACTACCCCGCGTAGGGCCACCGAGGAAACTCCATTTTCAATGGTATACGACACTGAAGCCGTAATACCAGCAGAAATAGAGACACCCAGCCTTCGAAGGGAACACGCACCCTTGAACGCAGAACTCAACGACGAAATGAGGGAAGATCAGCTCGACCACATCGACGAAAGACGAGAGTAGGCTTTGATAAGAATAACTAACTATCAAAATTCGATAGCGAAGCATTATAATTCAAAGATCAAACGTCGAAAATTCATCGTGGAAGAGCTGGTCCTCAGAAAAGTTTTCCAGAACACCGCCGAGTTGAACGCGGGTAAGCTCGGGGCTGACTGGGAAGGACCTTACATCGTCACTGAAGTAGTAAAACCTGGAGTATACCGGCTAGCCACTCCGGAAGGAACGAGAGTCCTCCGGAGCTGGAATGCCATGCACCTGAGGAAATACTACGCCTAACCCGACCTACCCGGTCTCCCATGAACTACGTAATGGCTTGATCCCCAAATATGGGGTACGTAGGCAGCCCGTCTTACCAACAGGCACAGTCTCAATCCAAACCCAAACCAAATCGGTTCGACCTTCACTAAGTGTAAACTCTGAAAATTCGCGTTGTCGAGGTAAAAATATCTAAACTTTCTCCTAAGGCAACAAGCCTACCGGGTAACAGACCCACACTCCTAAGGCAACAAGCCTACCGGGTAACAAACCCAATCTCTAAGGACCAACGAGCCTAATCGGGTAACAAACCCATAAACTAAGGCAACAAGCCTCGTCAAGCAACAAGCCCACCCCATTAAAATTATTTATATTAATCCAAAAGTCTACAAGCGTATTTGCTGCAGACGTGAAACTTACGGACCACCGCGGAGACGAGCAGAGATGATCGACGAACAGACAGAAGAACAATGAATTCACTTCAATCGCAAGGTAAACTCCCTTTTTTCATACTTAAGAAACTTTTATAATTTCTTTTGTAATTTCATATAAGTTTGTCAATCTAAATACCGCACCTAGCCAAGTAGATTTTTAGCCGTTATCATGGGAAAGTGTAAAAGGAAATTAATTTGGAAGAATTCCAACAAAGGAATTATTTAGCACAAAATGAAAAATAGCAAAGGCCCTAACCGCGGGCATATCCAAACCATACAAAAAAAGGGTTCAAGCCGCCGTAGACTTGCCCATAGAAATTGTTCTGGCCTTAGGCCTTGTTTAGCTGAAAACAAAAATTTTTGGGGGGGCGCTCTATGCGTCAAACCCCGAGTACGTCCACGACTTCCTCCTCGTCATTTCTCTCGTCGCCGGCCAAATCTCCTTGCTCGGTGGGCTCTTCGGTCACGACCTCTTCGGTTGTGGGCTCTTCAACGACGGGCTCCTTGGTGACTTGTTGCTCGGGCTGGGCACTCTGATCTGCAAAGGGAAGGTCGGTCAACTCAGCATCAGGAGACATAGCCGGAGACCCTATCAGCGGCGCAGGAACTGCATCCAAGAGAGCTTGGTAGCGAATAACGTTGCCTTCAAGGACCTCCTTCTCGGCCTCAAAATCTTGAACGTTACCGCCAATAATGTCTTGGACCAGCTCGAGGCAACCTTCGGCCTGATCCAGACAGCAGTTGTCGGCGGCCATACCTTTGTACCACGCAATCATCGCGTCCCTCTCTTTCACCCTGCGGCGATAGCGGGAACGGATAGCATTTTTCTCGACCTCACGATCAAGAGACTGTTGTCTGGCCTCGTTTAGCTCAGCGCTAAGGCGCTCTACGTCCTCCTTCAAGGCCATCATCTCCTCCTTCTTTGCCTTAGCCGCCTCTTCAGTCCGTCCTCTAGCCGCGTCGGCAGTTAGCACCTCCCTGACAGCCGCATCCCTTGCCTTCTCGGCCTCCTCCACCAGCCCGGAAGCATTTTTCAGCTTCTCCCTGAGGTCCTCAACCGTGTTAACCAGGCCCTTGACCCTGGATTCAGAAGAAGTTATCTTCCGACCCATCGTCTGTAGCTGGTCGACTTTTATCCGGATAGCCTCTATGGCACCCGCCAGTTCCCTCTCCTTCAACGCAAGTTGCTCAGCAGCTTGCGCACCTTCCGCGGCCTCCTCCAACTGGTCCTCATAGTCGAGAACCATATCGTTTATAGTCGCCGTAAGCTATCCGCCAAAAAAAAATAGAGTTAGAAACCACTCAAAAAATAAAGCTAGAACGAATAGAAATATTAGCAAAGTACTTACGTGAACCGTCATAGCCGATACAACCTTGTAGATAGGCTTCTCAGCAATGGATCTAGGGACCCTGCCGACCCCGCCTTTTGTAATCTGCCTCAACAGGCTAGCCGCGACCTTGGGCGCCTTATGGAGACCCTTGTCGCCATGCCAGGTGCACTCGACCTTGCGGATGATCTCCTTTTCCTTAACTGTGCTCTCTTTCCGGAGCACACTCTCCCTGGCCTTACCCCCTATAGCAGGAGTAGACGAACCCGGCTTTCCCCCTGCCTTGCCCTGGGAAGCCTCTTTGGGGCGCTCGACCTCATAAGCAATCCCCTTTCCTCTGGCCTTCTCGAAGGCCTTGACCACTTCTTTCGGGGCCGAGTCACCCCTCGCCTTCTTACGGGCTTCAGAATCCCCCCTCTCGCGGCCGCTTCACCACGGCGTCTGAATCCGCCCTAGGACGGACTGCGTCCTGAGAAGGACGAGTCGAGTCCTTGGAAGGACGGATAGGAGCAGGAGGGGGAACATCCCTCTTCTCGGAAGTTTTCGCCACAGGCGTGGCGTCCGGGGTATTGTCGCCGTCGTCAGAAAGCACTACGACGGACTGCTCCCCTGCCGTCTGCACGGCAATATCAGCAGGAGTCTCCTCAGCAGGAGCCTCCTCAACCTTCTTCTCCGTCTCTTGACGGATAGCTCCCTGAGCAGTAACGGTCGTGCCGGCTTGGACCTCCATTTGTGGAGCCGAGCTAGACGTACCCGCCTGCTCCTCCAACTTCCTCTTCGCCCGAAGACTCAAACCCTTAGGACGAGCAGCTTCCATCTCTTCTGCACGTATAGATTCTACGCTTAGCCAAATATTCAATATCTAACGGAAAGCTTAGAGAAATAGATCTTACCCGGAAGATCGGGAGCGTTGTTATCGTACGCGATGAATTCCTCCTCTTCTTCCTCCAACCACAACCCGACGGATTCAAACCTGTGTCGCGTGAACGACGACCAGAATTCAGGACCGTTTGGGAAAAGTTTCTTCTTCAGAGCCCTCCACTCGTCCGTGATAGGAAGAGACTTAGGCTTCTTAGGATCCTCAGCTGCAAAACAAAACACAAAAAATCAGCAAAGGCACGTAAAAACCCGAATAGAATTTCAATCCCCTGCCCAGATTCTCACCTATTTCGTGAACCCACACATTCTTGTATGACGGCCAGGACCCAAGCGTCTCCTGACCGGCCAGAAAAAAGAAATATTTATGGGTCCACGCGCTCTCCTTCTTAGGAAGACCCGTCAATATTTCTCCTTCTTTAACGGATAGAAAAAACCTACCCTTAGCCTGACCGTTAGTTTTAACCACCAAGCCCGTCAACAGATCCTCGAGTGTAAGTGTGCACAAACACTCGTGGGACCGGACAAGCAAGGCCATCAAAACCCGGAAGGAATGAGGACTAAATTGCCCTATAGAAACCCCTAAGTATGAAAAATATCTCAGGATAAGCTCGGGAATAGGAAATCTAAGCCCCCCGGACTCAAAGAACCTTTCGTATACACAAATCCACCCGTCTGTATTCTGCTCATCAGCATGTTCATTTGAACCCGGCAACCTGAGCCAGATTGACTGCGGGATATTATATTTTACCCGGATCCTAGTAAGATCCTTAGGTTTTAGAATTGACCTCGGAGAATCTGTAGTTAGAAACTCCGTCTGCCATTTCTCAGTAACCTTTTTAGGACCCATTTTCTGTCTAGAGAATCCTAGAAAAAACCAAAAGACCTAGACAAGCACAAAAACCCACCAAAGCTACCCGAAGACCAACAAAAAGAACAGAAAAACAAATCCCAGAAAAACCTCTTAGCAGACCCTCAGAAAACAAAAGATAATAATTAGAAGGAAACTAGAACCTGAGCTTCCTAGGAGTTCGATGAAGAAGACGAAGAAATAGACCTCGGAGCACCTTCGATGGCGGTTCACAAAGTTTATATTTCTAAAAACTTTTTTCTCTCTCTCTAAAATTCGAAAATGATATTCGAATGCAAAACGTAATATATATAGAAGAGAGAGGAAGAGCAGTTACCTTCAATAAGACGTGGGCCGGATAGGACTGAAGAGACGTGCCCATAAATGTAAAACACTCGAGTACTTATACTCGAAAACCGTCGCTAATCCTACGGTTAGGGTTTCCTCGAAAATCGCAACAAACCTCATCCTACGGTTGAGATCAGCGAGCTATCCGGGGACACGTCAGCATGACCAGAATGACAGCTGTGTCAGAAGAATGCGAAGAGTTTATTCTCTTCGAACTTCGCAAAAAGAAACACGTGTCGTAACTGTTCCCGCCCAAAATTCGAAGCGACAGTTACAGCTTCAAGATCCTACTCGTCCATCGTATCTCGAAATTATCCAAAATCCTATCCGGAATATGCAGATTTGTGGCAAAAGTCACAGATTTAATTAATTCTATCCGGCACGAATTTTACATGATTTCATCGAGTATATACTATAAAATTTACTTCGTATTTTTTTATAGTAGGGGGCTGACTGTTGATGTACAAATTCGTCATTATTTAATATGACATAAAGTACTAAAGTTGTGAATTAATTAAATTTTGGACCCATTTGGACCCATTTTTTAGGAGATTAGAAAAACCGAAACTTTTAGACGAATAGAAAAACCCAGGAAAGCTTAAGAAATCCCCGAATCAATAAAGTTTATCAAAAACCCAGAAAAATCCCTAGGAAATCGCAATAAGAAAGAGTAAGAAAGAGATGAAGAACCTGGATCCCTAGACACGGAGGAAATGAAAGAAAATCTTCACGAAGAACTCAGCATAAATCTCTCAGAGTTTCTCTCACTAAAACTTTGAGTTTTCTCTCTCTAAATTCGAAAAATGGAATTCGAGTGCGAAGAAGGGTATAAATAGGAGAGACAGAAAGAGCAGTTACCTTCGATGAGACGTGGGCCGGATAGGACTGAAGAGACGTGCCCATTAATGCGAAACACTCGAGTACTTATACTCGAAAACCGTCGCTGATCCTACGGTTAGGGTTTCCTCGAGATTCGCAACAAACCTCATCCTGTGGTTGAGATCAGCGAGCTATCCGGAGACACGTCAGCATGACCAGTGTGACAGCTGTGTCAGGAGAATGTGAAGGGTTTATTCTCTTCGAACTCCGCAAATAGGGACACGTTTCGTAACTGTTCCCGCCCAAAATTCGAAGCTACAGTTACAGCTTCGAGATCCTACTCGTCCATCATATCTCGAAATTATCCAAAATCCTACCCGGAATACGCAGATTTGTGGCAAAAGTCACAGATTTAATTAATTCTATCCGGCACGAATTTTACATGATTTCATCCAGTATATACTATAAAATTTACTTCGTATTTTTTATAGTAGGGGGCTGACTGTTGATGTACAAATTCGTCATTATTTAATATGACATAAAATACTAAAGTTGTGAATTAATTAAATTTACAAGTAAAGATTAAAGGTTTTAAAGGAATAAATCGATATCCATAAAAGCCCAATTGAGAAGTCCACTAGAGCTCTCAATCAGACGAAGCCCAACGGATACAAAGCCACTCGGCCTAAAAAGCCCAAAGGCCCAATGCTATCCGTCATCAGCCCAGAAAGAAGAGGGTATGATCGTCACATTCTCTACCCGGCATCCCAATTCAAACCTCAGCGGAAGATCAGGAGCACGGAGTCAAGTCTTCAATGGGCATAATTCAAACACGACGAAGAGAACGCAGTCGTGGGACACGTGTAGCAAGACGAGCCATTCAATCCGTTCAGCTCGGAGAGAAGACCCCACGATTCCTGGAAGTCCAACGGGAAGAATTGAAGCCTATAAATATCAAGCTCAAGCTCAGATCAACACACACATCCCTGAGAGAATACATCGAGAGCTCGCTACCCGGCATTTCTACTTACTTGAGATTTTCGTTGTATTCAGTTCACCCTTCTTTTCTTTTATCTTGTTCTAGACGTGATTTGCTGCTTGTAGCTGTCCGTCTATGTCATTTGTCGCAATAAACTTACAGAGGACGTAGTCAACTACCGCCTTGGGACGAACCTCTATAAAAAACTCCTCGTCTCATTTATATTGCTTATATTTGTATACATATATCGAGAGTGAATCGAGAGCTTGCAACGTGAGAGATCAAACTCCATCAAATCATCAGCCTCAAGAACATCACACGCTCATAAGTCACACTTGACTGATTGAAGTGGGAAACCACGTCAACAAGGACTTTCCCCGGAGATCATCTGTCGTTTTTACATGGGCGTTCCAGAGATAACCCCCAGTCATGTTTTGCGTTTGTAGGTGCGGTGCCTTTTGGCATAACCTTCCATTTTCGCGTTTACGTGTGTTATCCCGATAAATAACCTGCCATATTTTCTTTGGAGAAAGCAACAAGCTTGGGAGCTCTTTTAAATATTATTTTTTGAGAAAGGTGCAAAATAGTCGAGAGAAAAGATGAGTTTACTTGGAGATTCATTGGCGGCAGTTTTCGGATGTAGACCATCGTCTTTTATCAATGAGCTTTGTGGCGTTTTCTCCGAGATTCAGAATTCGATTGTCACTTTTCCCTGATGAGCCTTCGGCACCGTCTTCGGGTAGCAGACTTCGATCTTTGCCTTCCCTGATGGGCCTTCGGCATCGCCTTTAGGTATTGAACTTCGATCGTCGTTTTCCCCGATGGGCCTTTGGCGTCGTCTTCGGGTTGATGACTTTGATTGTCGTCTTTCCTTGATGAACCTTCGGCACCGTCTTTGGGTCTTGGGCTTCAAACGTCGCATTTTCCCTGATGAGCCTTCAACACCGTCTTCGGATATCAGACTTTGATCGTCGCCTTCCCTATTGGGCCTTCGGCGTCGTCTTCGGGCTTCAAACTTTAATCATCATCGTACCCGGATGGTGCTGTGATGGAGTTCCAATTTTTCTTCCGTGCTGATTGAGTGACTCACTTGTCTTCATCGCGTGCCCTTGATTGAGGTGCTTTTTTTACGAGGACAACAACGTTGTTGGGACCTTAGATCCCTTGAGTTATAAAAAATTGCGGAATATTAATTCTTGTAAGATTATCACAAACGCGTAGGGTAAACTTTTAAAAACGATTTAACCAGGAATAGAGTCCCATACCAAAATTCCCTATTACCCTATCCGGTTTACGAAATCCAAAAAATTAATTAGTATGTCCCGGATCTTTAACAATTAGATTTTTATCATTAAAAATTAAATCATTATCCAATGTGAAAAACGATTTCGAGTTTGAGCAATATCAGACAATTTTCGGAATCAATAAATAAATTCGTACCTTATTCGCGTTTCCCGCTGCGTGCTCTGATTTTCGATTCTGAAACAACTTCTGCGAATTCCCGCTCCTCTGATATGCGATTTTGATATCAGAAAATCCTCCCAGTAATCTTCTGATGTATCATCCGGAGCTAGACCGCCAGGATGTGTGGGCTCCTTGAGTGATCACAAAACCTTCAAAGTCTGACCGAGAATCTTCTCTGGCACTGAGGCCGAAATCGCACACAGAGAGATAGGGAGGGGGAGAGGGAGAGGGCGAGTTTTTCTGGCTCTGTGTTGTTTTTTCTGATTTAGGGTCTAGCTTATTTATAGGCAAATACCAAATCTTAACCACCTGGAGATATTCTCTCATTATTTTTATTTAATAAAATAAGATAATAGATAATATCGTATCTTTTTAAATCTTTATCAACAAAGATTTAATTCTAAGATAAGATAATATAAATCTTCCGGAATCAAATATTCCAAGATTTAATATCTCTATTAAACTCGAAAATTAATATATCAAATATATTTAATTCAAAATTTAATAATTAATTTGAAATTATAATTAAATTCAGATTAGGGTAATTAAAACAAATATGAATCTATTTAATTATAAATAATTATTAATAACAAATATTAATAATTAAATCCAATAATTAAAATTATATTATTAATTAACTAATCCATGAATTAAATTCTATATTTAATATAATATTAAATTAGCATGTCAAATCAAACCCTATTTCGACTTCAGCCTAAAAACTGTTTCAACCATAACTCCCGTACCGCTCATCAGAATGCTGCGATTCAAAATGATAAATTTACAGAATTTGATTTCCCATAATCTTAGAGTTATTCAGGGGTCAAATTCAAATATCAAAATTTCGCTTTCCCGGACAGTACCAAAACTTTGGTACTTTTGCACTTTAAGGTGAATAGACATTTCGTGACCAAAGTCTCAAATCTATTCTAATTGGATCTACCCTATATTCATAGTGAATATTTAATGCAACTTTACTCTTACGGAGTTAGAAAGGGGACTAATGGACATACTACTCAAGCTTCGGTGAAGTGAAGAACTTTCACCAACCTTGGTAACACTCCACTATAGCTCGAAGTTGAACTCTTAAGTAGTAATATTATTATATTCCTGACAAATGAGTCCATTGATACAATCACATTGTCAAAATCAATGTTTTCGTATTATTATGATTCTCGTCAAAAGGGTACTATTTATCGTACTGCCCTTTTGTCGATACTTTCCTTAATCTACGATTTTTACAAACAACTCAATCAAGCGGGTTATGAATCCATTGAGTTGTACATGAGTACTTATTTGTTTCCCACGACTCATTATAAAGAAATCATAAATTTGTTATCCGTATCTGCAATCATGCAACTTGTCCCAGTCAACCGTCTGATCCCAGAATAAAAGTATTAGAACTACCATTGTATTCTATAACGATTAAATCAAAGACCATGTGAGTTGAACCGTACAAGTCCATGACGCTCAGGACATGAACCGATTCTATACGATCATCTTGGTGACTTAATCTTACTATCATCAGTGACGGACTTACATGATGCTTTCGTATTTAAGTCTAGTCCGTTCAGTACGGAGACACTCTATACCTAATGTTCTCAACGGTGCAGGATTAACATATGATCCGGTAATAGATCATCACATATAGTGTTTGAGTTCACTAATAGTCGTTCATGATTATAAACTCTCACTTTCTAATCTAGACCATGGACATAGTTTTAAGTTCTTAACTTTATGCTCGTTAAACCTCCTCACATAGACTCTGTGTGATGACGAAGCATAATTGCAAAACTTAATGAACTATGGATGAAACATTTGATTTTATAATATCTAAGATATAACTATACAAGATTAACAATAATAAGATCTATTCTTTAAAAGAAAGACATGCATAATCTTATACAAGGGGATTAGCATCTGAATAGAGGGCATATTATAAAATATGTCCAACAAGCGTAGCGGCATTTGTCGGCATCGCGTTGCGTCGAGAGGACCGTAGCAGCTTGATGCGACCAAGACGAGGATCGAGGTCGACGATGCGATTGATGCGGATTCTGATGTCGCTGACGTGACCGAGACGAAACTTAAGGTCATTGCGGCGTCATAGATGAAGCTTGAGGTCGTTGTGGCGACCTAAATGAAGTTTGAGGTCGTTGCGGCGACCTAGATGAATCTTGAGGTCGCTAACATGACCGATGTAGATGTCGAGGTGACCGAGACAAAGCTTGAGGTTGTAAGTGCTGAGGTCGTTGAGGCGACCGAGATAAAGTTTGTGGCGACTTGATGGTGTCGAGCTGAGGTGGGGGTTCGCACACCGAGAGGTTTCGCGACATGGCGGAGGTCTTGTTGACGGCGTGCGTGTCTTGTACTTATTGTGGAGTGACCGTGACGGTTTCGAGGTCGTTGAGCGACCGATATGGTTTCGATGTCGTTGAATGTGCTGGCAGGGACTTGAGGCTTGAACTTGTCGGGCCCCCTCCTTCTAACGCCAAAATGTTGATACCGAAAACTGGATCAAACAGTGTTGCGGCCCATGTCTTGATAATGGGCCGGGCCCATTGCTGTTTGTCGATTTTCCTGGGCTAGAGACTTTACTGACTATTCTTTTAAAGACTGGACCCTCCACTAACCGGGCTGACCAGAACCGGGACCTCCGACTCGTTACCGCAAAAACCCGGGACCTGCGCTTAGGCGGTCGGACCGAACTCGGGATATGGATCGGCAACCGCCGAGAACAAGAACCTCCGTAGGTCGGGCCGATGCTTGGATCTTGAATCTTCGATATCTAGGAGAGTCGGGGGTGATAATATATGATGCCACAAGTTTAAGCCTCAAGTCCGAATCTTCGATAGAGTTTGTTTCATGCAATTATGCAACTGTATCGACAATCACTTTGAACAATTTTGTTTGTTTGTTAAATCATGAACATACAAGACCGAACTTTCTTTCTTAATGTTATGCAAAAGCTTCGAGTTGAAGTTGAATGAGACATAAACTTCATGAATAAGCAAATAACTTCATAGTTATATTTTAAAAACACTACATGGTTAATTAATTAGTGCAATTTGTTTATATTTAAGATGATTTCGTAATTAGTTATGCAATGTTTTATTTCATTAATAGTGATTTCATAATGGTATATGACTATATATAATATTGAATTATTAATTTATATATTAGTTGGGACTTATATGTTTTAAAAAATTATTATCTTATAAATTTAGCTAGTTAAGCCCGAATCAAGACCGAACAAAATTATTATTTAATCGAAATTATTAATTTATCGAGGTTCTATTCTATATTAGAGTTTGTTATGTCTTTTTATCATAGGAATTACTTTGCACTCTTATTTTTTTTAAGTAGGCGTGCTTTTTTTTTTTTAATGATAATAGTACGTGTGTAATAATAATTTTGTAAATTCACATAATATATAGATTTTTTTTAGTAAATATATAGATTTATTATTAGTACTTAGTTTTAAATAAATGCGATAATTAGTTATTTATATAAGTTTTAATTCGCATGACTTTATTATTTTGTTAAAGATAGTATGCAACATGGTTTTAAATATCAAGATATGTCTTCGATATATCCACGACGTACCCAGAAAATGAGAAATGCAAAACGATATTCCCAGGAAATCGATATATCCATTTCTTCCCATTTATCTGTCGGCAAGCGATATATCCGTAAAATGAAGAGTGCGAAACGACATCTATATCGGTATTTAGAACCATGCTTCGTATTTATATTCGTACTTCGTACTCTATGTTCGTACTCTATGAATTTATTATGATTGCTAACTTATTTTATGTTATGTCGACATTATGTTATAAGTTATGACTTTTATGTTGTATATTTGTGCTATGTTATGATTTATGAGTGTGTTTTCTAGGCTGTAAGTATATGTCATATTTATTAAATAGGTCATTTAGAAATTATATAAAAATATGATTGAAATACTAAAAATATTTTTCTAGAATATCCGTCGATATTTCGATCGGCAAGCGATGTATCCGTGAAATTTATGCGGTATTATCGGCAAGTGATATATCCATTTCTTCCTTTTTATCCGTCGGCATGCTTGGCGGCAAGATATATCCGTAAAATGAAGAGTGCGAAAAGATATCGATATTTAGAACCTTTATGCAATTATGCTTAACAAACGCATCCTAAACCCCCCGGCGCACGATAGAGACACTCACCTTTGTTTCTGGGACCTTCCGTTTCCGCTTCTTCTATATCTCCGTTTATCTTTTTCGTTGTCTTCTTCGTTTCGCTCTCTCAGATCTCACTCTCGCAACGCTGATCGATTGGGATTCGAAGGTTTTTCCAGGTATGTTCGTTTCGATTCGCTGTTTTCGATTGATTCCGATGGGTTTGATTGGGTTTTTCTTCGAATTCCGAGTTTCGATTGTGGGTTGTGATATGGGAATCGGAAACTAGGTTTCGGATTTTGGGATTCTGATTTAATCCTCGTTTCAGCTCCGATTGTTGACTGGAGATACACTTCGACTTGGAATCCTGTGAAATTGGGGCTATTTCACGATTTGGACGCATTGTTTCAGCTGCTCCATTCCATTTCAATACTGGGTTTGTTCTTATGGATCATTCTTGATGTATTTTTCTGCAAAATACTTCTTCTTTTGTTTTGTACCACTCTATACGAGGTTTTTGAACTCTGGGTTCTATTTTTTTGACTGGGAATGGAGAGATTAGGGTTTCGAATCGAGAATTTGTTCCATTGGGTTACTGAATTTGGGGGCTTTTTTTTGGGTAGGTACTGGGAGAACACTATTGTTGATTGGGAAACAATGCGGGGATACGACAGAGAGGTAATCATTCACGAAGTCTCTATCTTGGTTACGTTTTCACGTTAAGTCTGTCGTGAAGGCTTGATTTTATAATTGTTGTGTCTGTTTTCAGGAGGGACCTTCGACATCCGAAAATGGTTACGATGATTATTACGAGGAGGAGGACGGCTATGGCGAAGAGGAAGACGAAGGAGAAGAGTACGAGGAGGAACAAGATCCACGGTCTGCTCAGGAGGAATCGGAATACCTTGAGCTGAGGCAACGATTGAAAGAGCAAATACGGAACAAAAATAAGAAAGTAGTTGGTTCCGCTCTCAACAACGCCAATGATCGAAAGAGAAAGCTTCCTTACAACAATAAGTGAGTGGTGAAAACCCTTTAGTCGTTAATAATACTGTTCAATTTGATGATTGGTTGAATTAAATTTGATTAATAAGAAGGCTTTTGAGGAAACCAAAACTATTAAAAATGTGGATAAGGACTTACAGAGGCTTATTGTATACCGCGACAATGACAATATGTCTATGTTTTGCAGTTATGGATCGTTTTTTGGCCCGTCTAAACCCGTTATTTCGCAACGAGTGATTCAAGAAAGCAAATCTTTCTTAGAAACCCAACACTTGACTCCCAAAGTTTCGAATCCCCAACAACCGGTATGTGCTATTCATAATCTATTTCCAGAAAAATAGACAAATAGGACCGAACCGGAAAAATGCATAAGACCTAGCTCTGTATTTACAGAATTTTTTCGGAGCTTGAAAACTATATGACCTGAAAATCTTGCTGTCTTGCTCATTTAAATCCATTATCATGACAAAATGCTTTATCTCTGCAGCCTAAAAGGAGCGCTGGATCATCCACTTCTGGATCAAAACCGCTAGTACAAAACAACAAACCAAGACTTGTTAATGAGGTATTTGGTAACATCATTTTTCCTTGGCCCATTTTTTTTTTGTTTTGGGATTTCTAATGTCAGTTATGATTTATTCAGGTTAGAAATAAAGTCCAAAGGATAAAAGACACGAGGGATTACTCTTTTTTATTATCCGACGATGCAAATATTCCCGCCCCGGCGAAGGTGGCTCCACAACCACGCATTCCCGTCCCAAGCTCCGGTATGTAACCTTGATTTAGGTTTTTAGCCCTTGTCATTTCTTCTCTGGACATTCTATTTTCATGGAGGAAGCTTACAGGGTTTTTGCTGATATGTTGAAGAGGCAAGACCTGCTCAAGCCCCGGTAAAACAGAGGCAAGGATTGGTCAATGATGCCAGAAAAGTCAATGGAAGTCATGGAGAAAGGGAACGGAAACCAGTTCCCACGAGTACGACTGGACAAATGCATCATAGAGCTGATAAATTATCTTCAGCGAGTAGGCCTAAGCCGGCTCATGAAGATTCTAGAAGGCCGCATAGTAGCAGCAATGGAAATGGAAATGGTCCTAGATCAGGCCCGTCTCTAGGCTCGAAAGGAGGTGCTTCAAATGCCCGTGCATCTATGGAGAGGAAAGCTCCGGGTTCGATTGCAAGAGGTTCTCAACCCGTTATGCAGAAATCTGTCTCCTTGAATTCACAGCCTTCTTCAAGATCACAAGCTTCCTCGAAATATCAGCCTTCTTCAAAACCACAACCTTCTTTGAAACCACAACCTTCTTCGAAACAGTCTCTGTTGAAACCACAACCGAGAAGAGAGCATATGGATCCGAGAAGAGAGCGTCCGGGCCCCGCTAAGGCTAACCCATTGCCGAAACAGTCATTGGGATCGAGGGATTTAAGACCTCAGGTTTGTTTTTAATTACAAATTCCTCGTGGTCCTTGTTTTCCGGGAATCGAAAAACTCCTCACGTTCTGGGTACCGGTTTTGTTCTTTTGAGAACTTGTATTGGGACCAGTAAAAAAAGGTATTTAACAGTTGAAATCAGGAACCAGGACTGGTAAAATTGCCGGTTTAAGCCGGGAGTCTTGATCTAAAACCCAGGACCTGGAATTTCTCAAAAAATCACATTTTTAAACCACTATTATCGGGAACCAGTAACAATATAGTCAACTTAATATTTCATCCGTTAGTATTTGCATGGTTGATCTTGCTGGAAATTAATGTTGTATTTATAAAAATGATCATTTATTTAGCAGGTAAATCACAAGCCACGAAGACCGTATCATGTGGCTCATGATAACCGCCCCAAAAAGAAGATCAAGAGACGGTATTCGGATGACGACGAGGGTAGTAATGTTGCATTTAGTATGATCAGACAAATGTTCGGGTAGTTATGAAATCCGAAGAATTTTCTTTTTGCACATTATTCTAAATTTCTATGTTTTGTTTGGTGAAATGATATTTTACGATGCATGGTTGCTGACTCGAAACTATGATGTGAATTTCAGGTATAACCCCAACAAATTTGCTGACGACGACGAAGATCTCAGTGACATGGAAGCCAACTTTGATGAGATTTTGAAGGAGGAGAAGCGAAGGTTAGCCACAACATATATCTCTTTAAGAATTTATTTTAAAGTGATATCTATAACAATTAACAATAGCTTTATTAGGTTAAGTAATCAAAATAAGCTCATCTATAAATGAGCACTTGCGAAGCTATAAAACGGTGATGATATCCGCATAATTTTCTATTATACATCTAATAACTGCTCAGTAAAAAACATATATAAAGTTATAAAACAATGATAAAAAAATAATAAAGAAACTAATTCATTTTACAACGTTGTAATTTCTTTATTATTTTTTATATATGTTTTTCATTGAGCAGTTATTAAGTGTACTTTTTTGTTAAAGCATTCCAAAAAAGAAATTCAAGAATATACAAACCCGTTTTGCGTGTATTACATGGTTAATATGGCACATCAAAGATTTACAAACCCAAAAAATAAATAAATTATCACCATTTTGTGAAAATCCCATTAAAGTTTATATACAGTGACCGAGCTCTAAACTTTTGTTACAGTTGGGTTTTGCATAAGCAAAACGACGGATCGTATAATTGGCACGAATTCCACTTTAACTTAGCTTTTTAAATTTCGTTTCGATGCACAGTACCCTCTAAAACTTGCATTTTAGATCAGAAACACCTCCTCTCCTTGTTATAAAACTAATAGAAAACGTGACAAAAAGGATATATTCATTTTTGCGCTTATAGTTGAGGGGTATTTCTGTCAATCAGGTGTTGCGATGTTCGAAATTAATTTTTTAATCTAATGCAGCGCGATAATCGGGAAAAGGGAAGATGAAGAGCAGCGGCTCTTGATCGAAGCGGAAGAGAAAGCCGAGCGGTTGGCGAAGATGAGAAGACTGAACAAGCGGTGACTTGCCCCGGTGACAGTTTTTTTTAGTTGTAGACTAATATAGGGCATGGTCAAGTTTTACAGTTGACTGGTTTTTGTATTTTTCTTCGGTAATTTTTTACTGATAAGTTAATTGGTGTTGCAAATGGCACCAAATTTGTTTTACTTATAGTTGCAATCTTTATTTATTTATTGCCAAATGGGTTGGTGATGAATTTTTTTTTAGAAATTGCAGTGTATATTTTGAAGCTCCAAATTGTAATTTTGATGTTGGGATGAATCAATTGAGAGATGTGGGTTTGGAATTTATTTTTTGGGCTTTGAAACGTAAAGGTGAAAGTTTTGGGCTCGAATTTCGGCTTTGTCCTTATTCCGGTTCCAAATTCAGGCTTAATGACATAATTTTATTTGCTTTTCTTTTTTCTTCGTTAATTATTTTGGGGGCAATTTGTAGATAATAGATTTAATTTTATGGTGATTACAATCGAGAAATTGCCGATCTTTTGCGATAACTTAAACCTTGGTATTACTATTACCTCGCCATTACAATGTCGGTTCATGTGTTTTGAGGGGCGAGGTATCTTGCGTACCACGCTCCTCAAAGTACCGGTTGCGTCTGCCAACCCTCCCCGTCCCCGCCATCAACGTGACTACGGCCTTTTCATCACAGGCCACTTGAGCAACAACCATTGCCTCCTCGAAGCTTTTTTATTATTATTATTAGTTTGCCTTAACAAGTTTTTTTTAGTTGTAGACTAACTTAAGACATGTCAAGTTTTACATTGACTTCTGTTTTTTTTTCTCTACTATAATCTTGTTACTGATATATTTTTAATCTCCTATTAAAATGTTAGAATTAATGAGTTCAGAGACATGGATTCAGAATTTATTTTTTGAGGTTTTGAAGAGTGAAAGTTTTGGGCCGGACGCACGGTTTTGTCTTGGTTATGGTACGTAAAACAGCCGTAATTTATTTTAAAAATTGGGGTTATAGTTATAGATGCCGATTACATCTCTAAAAGCATGAAGGTTTCGGCTTGAACAACTTTTATATCATGTTTACTTTGAAGTCTATACTCTATATCATTTGAAGGTAATTTTTTATTTATGAATCGATTATTATAAAAAAAAATATATTAAAAATGATTAAATTGTACGAAATTTACGACCACTAATTATCGTGAAACAATCGGTGAACTTAGTTACTCAAAGAATATTAATATAGAAGTCCCATATGATTGAACAAATTCTCAAACTATAAATTATTTTCCGTCATTTTATTTTATATGTTACATTTTAAAATATACGGGACGTTTCTGCAAAATATTAAATATCAGAGAACTTATAAAGAAAGATACAAACTTCAGGGAGCTACCGCCAATTTCTCACTTATTTTCCCCACGTGATGATTCACTATATCTTTCAGCTAGTTAACTCACAAGTGTATTTCTTTCTAATAAAAGATAAATATATAAAAAAAATTATTATTAAGGAATAATATATATATATATATATATATATATATATAGATTTTTTTGAGTTGCGATGAAGAGGAAGATGATGAGAAATGGATTGAGCATAGAAGAAAGGTCCAGTCTCTGCTCTCGAAAATGACGGCTGCGATTCTCACTGCGCTCCAATGGCCTTCGCGTCTTCATCCTCAGCTCGCCTCTGCCAGACCTCGACTCGCTTGTTGTTGCCTCAGGCGAGATTTCCATTCTCATGCACTTATCGCGTTTATCTATGGATTTGAAGCCCCGGTTCTCAGTTTGTATCGATTTCGAGCTAAGTATGGACATTACAATGGCGATTTGAAGGCGTGATTCGGAGTTCATATCGATTTCGAGCCAAAGAAGGCGTGATTCTGAGTTTACATCGTTTTGGAGCTAAATAAGGCGTGATTACCAGTTTAAATCGATTTTGAGCTAAATATGGACCATTATAATGGCGATTTGAAGGCGTGATTCGGAGTTTATATCGATTTCAAGCTAAATATGCACATTTATAATGGTGTTCTGTTCATTCGTGTTCCTATTTCTCATTCTGAAGAGTATTTGTGGATTAGGTTGGGAGGCCATGGAAATGCAGATGTTTCTCAGGTATATGCAGTGAATATGAGTTCTCTTTAAATTGCGTAGTGTTTCTGTGCTTATTGCGAATTTCGCTCCGTGTTTTTGTTTGGAAGTCCTCGGATGGTGGGGAAATGAAGCAGACTGAGGCTCGCCGGTTTTTCGAAGAAGCTCAGCAGAGTGAGTTCTTGTACTTCTGGAATTCGATAGTTGCTCTGTCGGAAAGAAATAAGTTCTGTTTGCTGATCCAATTCTGTATGTGTTTAGATATTATGTTCTTGAACAAGCAGCGTCAGAAGGCGGTGGAGGAGCTGAACAGAGTGAGCGAAGAGAATCAGTTTCTTCGTGGTCGGATCGAGCAGTTAGAGGCGAAAAAACAGTCAAACTTTGGAAAAGGTTATGCTCGTTTAATAGTTTTGATATATGTCACCGGAAATTTGATCGGTTATTCATTAGTATTTGATTAGTAGGGTTGTCGACAAGTCGACAAGCTCTTTAACTTTATTTATGTTGAAGGACTCATCTCTGGTATTCTTGCTTATTCTTTCGCTTTCTCCATTTGGTTTGTATAAAAATCACGAGAAAGTGTGTTTTACTGTGATCGGTTCTTTATTTTCTTTAAGATTTCTTTAAACTACAAATCTTTCTATTTCTAGATAAGCAGTCATTGTGTTGGGAATTGCTGTTTCGAGTAGACTCGATGGCTCTCACCAGCATGATCGACAACCAGGAGGCTGCTGACTTCCGTAGGCTGATCATAAATAGCAAAGTCGGTCTGGATGATCTTGACACCGACATTCTGAATCGGGAAGAAGCTGATGTTCTAGAAGCTCTTCGTCAGTTCTCGGGTCGAAGCAAAAAGTAAATTCAATATACTTCTCTGTTTGTTGTTCGATTTTTCTTTTGAAGATTATGCATATATGTCAATGAATTGTCTATTAGGATCTGATTTAGCACAGCAAAAAGCCTAAAAATTCTCTGTTATTCTTGATCTAGGAATGTGTTCCATGTTGTCCACATATGTACCGAAATGGAACCGTTGGTCTCTGTCGGATGTTTGGCTTCCTATGTGACGGGCTTATCTTGTGCTTTACAGAGAAAGGGTCATTTTGTGGAGGTTATTTTACCAAAGTAATTAAAGGACTTGTTTATATATTATTATTTTGTTTTTTTTGCTATATCAAATATTTTAACCGCACTAGTGATCTTGATTCAATCTCGTCTTTATTCATGTGGACGCAGAAACAATTTGCTGACGCGGGTTTTAAATGTTGATAAACAAGTGATAATAATATCCAGGGAAAGAAGTGAAATGAAGAATCTCTTTCAAATTAATCTTCTCTTTGATCTATTTGTGAATGAGAAATTACGTACTATTTTCTTAAAAAAGCTTAGTACTCAAATAGGTACGAGTGCTTGAATCTAGAAGCAGTTGAAGGGCTGCGCAAAACTGAAGCAGAGTCTTATTTATACTTCAACGGTCAATTACGTGAAAACCGAATTTGGAACGGGTAAGCTGAGTCCTTTCCGTATAGCATTTTATGGGTGAAAGTTTTATTCTCGAAACTGGTTTGACACAGGGAAGTGGAAATTCCAATTTTTTTTACACAAGAAACTGTTTAACTGGTTTTGAAATTGTTACAAATACCTATTTTTGGTCCACAGCGAAACCGGTTACCAGTAGAGAGCTGGATATAAACCAGTATCTGTTTTTAGGTTAAAAACCAGGCACCAGTATCAGTATTGAAAATAAAAAGGAACCCGGTTCTGGTTATCAGTTTCACCCATATATAAGCAGATAGTTTCCTTGATTACTAGTATAGGAGTAGCTCTAAACGTACAGAACTCTTTATATTTGTGTTACAGGATAGTCAGAGGAATTGGAGTAACTCTAATTGAACCACGAGATTTTTCATCGTTTTTCAATCGTAAGAGAGTTTATGGTTACTCAGATGACTTCGAACGGTTAGTACTGGATATTCTTTTTAACATAGATGGTGCACCGGCACATTTTCTAATAATCTTTAGCTGTTATCATTATGTAGAATGTAATAGTATATCTTTTTAAAGTAAAAAGCACTTAATTCATTGACAAGGCAAACGTGCTTTACGGTTTTAGGTTTTCGTACTTTTCTCGTGCTTCTTTGGATTATATATTGAAATCTGGAAAGCAACCTGATGTTTTACACATACATAACTGGGAGACTGCCATTGTTGGGCCACTTTTTTGGGATGTCTTTGCTAAGCAGGTAGAACAATTTTTTTTTTTTTTTCCAGACATATCACACCACGATGTATATATATTAATGTTACTGGCATAGACGCTCTTCTTGTGTGATATTTTCCGACCTTTAAATTATATACCGCATATGCAGGGACTTGAAGGTACAAGAATATTGCTCACATGCCATAACCTCAATTTGCAGGCAAGTTTAGTATTCTTTCTCATCTTTGAGGCACATTAACTATATCTTCGTAATATTCCTCTTTTTTTTTGTTTTTTTTTTGTTTTTTGTAATTTAGAGTCTTGAGGAACCGGATAAACTAGAATTATGTGGGCTTGATCCTCTGAGGCTTCACCGTGCCGATAGGTTGCAAGATGACAATAAGACCCATTTTGTCAACATTTTAAAGGTAAACTATATATTGCCCTTGCATGCTAGCACTTTTTCAGACGTAAAATAATATCATTTACTAGCTTTTGAACGGTGCATTATTTTTCTTTTTATTAATTTTGACATTGTAATTGAAATAAATACTAGGCTCTAATACTAAGTTAGGAGGTAAATACAATTAGATTAACTTAAAACGCATTGATAAAGTATAACATAGCACTGAACTTAATACATAGCTATATAATTGGCTAAATTACTCTTTCGGCGTTAACAAGCTTCTTGTCTTTCTTTTTTCTTTCGGCGGACTTTGATTTTAGACCACCCTTTGTCCTTGCACTCTTATCTTCTTTTATCAATAAAATCTTTGTTTTATTTAAAATATATATAATTGGCTAAATTACTCATTTAAAATTATTTTTATAACTCTACAAATTACATAACACTGAAAAGCTATCCGTTATGTGTAGTTATTTTTAGAGAAATTATAATGAATTGCCACATTCATATGTTTAAATTGCATTTTAGCAAACCTAAGGTTTTTATTTGCAAAATAGCGAAACATTGACTATTTTGTCAATGGTTAATATGATTATAAAGGTTAATATGACTATTTTTATAAGATAATGGTTAGTATGGCTAATTGATTATTTTACAAATATTAACCAAACATTGGCTATTTTGTCAATTTTAAACTATCAAGTTGACTATTTAGCTTAAGCTCCCTTTTTTTTATACTTTTTTTTTTTAAATAATATTTCATTGGCTATTTTGTCAATTTTAAACTATCAAGCTGACTATTTAGCTTAAGCTTCTTTTTTTTTTTTACTTTTTTTTTTTAAATAATATTTCAGGGTGGAATAGTTTACTCCAATAAAGTTGTATTGATATCATCGATCCATTCGAAAGAAAAGGTTATTCAGAGTCTGAGTCATGATCTGCAAGCTACCCTCAAAACCCATAAGTAAGTCAACCTGAAATTTGAACGCTTGCATTTCGAAAACATTTTCAAATCCTTATTTTTGTTTCGTGATATCGACACAAAAATTTATATGTTTTCATTTCAGGGAAAAGTTGGTTGTTTCTCCTTACGGGTTCGACGGTTCGATATGGGACCCTTCCACTGACAAATTTCTTCCTGATAACTACTCTGTGGATGACTTAACCGGAAAAACCATTTGCAAAGCTGCTCTACAACAATACATGGGATTATCTGATGAAGCTTCTAATATAGTTGTAAGTAACGTGTACCATTGGGAAGTTTATAAAGTTCAATTCTTTGTTATGGTTGTGAATCAGTTGAGGTGAAACCAGTAACATGCCCTGTTATTCCCTTTTTTTCTAACTAAAATCCGGAACCAGGTTTTATTTTTAGAATTCACATTTCCAGGCAATCAGTTTTAAAATGGATTTTTTTTAAATAAATATAGAGAAAAAATCCAAATGAAAATGAATCTCAGTTTTTTTTGTTTTTTGTTTTCCTTCTTTTTGTCTTCAGGTAGGATGCATCTTGTTCGACGTGTCAGGCGTTGATCTGGAGATTTTGAAAGATATTATTCAGAATTCCATCGGAAAATGTATTCAGGTTTTTACTTGGATCAGATTCAATACTCCTTTCATGTAGTTTTGAGGTTAAAATGGTAAAATTTCTTGCATTCAAGGAAACAAAACTCAGCTTGAAGATATTTGTGGCAGTGAGACTTGGTCCATTATAAATTGATAAACTTAATGTTGAATTTGCTTTGGCATTCTCATATCGTCATATTGAATGAACTAATTACATATGGTTTCTACAGTTTATCGTTGTCGGGAATAATCATTCATCAAGTAATGACGGGTTTCAATCGCTTCAAGAAGAGTTTAAGGTGTGCAAGTTGCTTGATTTTTCTCCTTTTTTTTGCTTGAGATGAAGTGTAATAAGCACAAATGACCCCTGAACTTTGTTTATTGGTGCACGTTGCTCTCAACGCTTATTTTCATTTCGGTTGAGAATTCCATAATGTGTATAAATCGTTATTCTTGGAACCTCATTAATGAAAAATCAAATTTAGTTTTATACTCACTTTACGTAAATAATCTTATTGAATATTGATGATGATTTTGTACTTAATAAAGTCACGTTAGAAGCGATTCTTATCAGTATAACATAAAAGGGTATTCTGCACCAAAATAAAAGTTGAAGGTGAAAAATGAGGGCAGAGTGCACGTTTAAGTATAGTTTAGGGGGCATTGCTTTCAATTAATCCTAAATGAATATTTTTTTATTTTTTTTTCATCCTAGTTTGTTTTCAAATTCTTATGCCGTGTATGCAATTATATGAGGCTAACTCATAATCTTCTTTTATCAATAAAATCTTTGTTTTAAAATAAATAAATTATATGAGGCTAAGCCCCTTGTTTTATATGCTTTGCTTTCGCAGGATGACGATATTCACTTTGTTCTCGAACACGACGATGAAGCGCTATCGCATTTGATTTTTGCAGGATCTGATGTTATTTTGTGCCAATCCTTTGACGACCCCATTCACCAAACTCCAGTTAGTGTCCTTTCTCTTGCTTATATATAAATAACTATATATTTATGTATTTCTTAAGTTTGCAACAAGTAAATCACAATGTTCAAACCAAAAATACTTCGCTCACGACGAAGATATATATATATATACATTTTAATAAATACACATTAAGTTTGCAACAAGTATTTGATAAATAATATTTTAGGCTAAAATATCTCAACGTCGAGATAAATTTCCAATAGTTACAATAAAATTAATTATAATAGGTGCCTACTAATAAACTTTCTAAAGTTGTCTTCATATTATGAATAAACTATATCTTCTTCATAGTTCATAACTCATTTCAAAGAATTCCAATTATTTTTTATGTAGCTGAAGGCTTTGAGGTACGGAGCAGCTCCGATTGCAATAAACTCCATCAACAACAGTTTCAGGTATCTTTATCTTCCCTGAAACCCGAGCTTTTTTTGTTTTTGTTTTTGTTTTCATAAGAATGGATTCAAAAAGATAATGAATCGTGTCCTTTGTTTTTTGAGAAGACATTTGGGAGATCGCGAAAGCGAGACCTCTAGATTCTCACGATTCATCAGCTCCACATTCGGAGATATGCCCCTTACCGAAGCTCTGGAAAAAATTGTATGTTTCTTCTAAACGATCTGTTAAATTTTGAAATTATATCTTGTTATGATCTCACTTTGATTAAGTACGGTATCAATCAGTGTTTCAGAAATCCACGAGCTCTCTATTTATTAATTGGCTTCGGTGCGATATAGGATAGTTAGAATAATTTTAATCTGTCTTTGTTGTTGGGTCATCGGGGTTTCTCTCCTGAATACATTTTTAGCAGTTTCTCGCTTTCACTTGTAAATTATAGCAATTCCCGCTCGATCGTTTACATAATTGATGGTTTTCACCATGTTGAGTCACGTGCAATGCACATGCTAATTTTACGGAAAAATTGTAATTATTCTTGATATTTGATTAAGTTTTTGTAAAGTGACAATTTTCCACACGACTACAGTAATGTACATTGCACGTGAATCGAAATTTAACGAATACCATCAATTAAATAACGGTCACGAAGGCAACGCCTACTACTTACAAATTTAGCAGGAAATTACCAGAAAAAAAGTTCCGCGAGACTGCTGCAGTGCGATAAGTTGAGGGGGGAATAACTGTAAATTATTTTTAGTTTCCTTTACAATATAATGAAGATATGTCCGTTTATAGAAGAACAGCCCGTCCGAGTGGAAGTGCCAGATCACGGAAGGAATGGCGTGTGATTTCTCGTGGGATTCCGACTGCTTTGACATCCATATTTCAGCTTATGCAGAAGTCAAAAATTTGTAAAGCTCTTGTAGATTAAGTGTATCTAATAGACAACACACACACACATAACATTATATATATATATATATATATATATATTGTAAAGAATGGCATTCTTTGAAAGTTTAATCCATGAAACTTCGAAGTTGGAGGATATTTAAGTATTATAATCTCTTTTAGTATTTGTTCAGATTACTTTGGATTCTTTTTTGTTTGCTTGTTTGTTATATGCATAACATTTTAATGTAAAAAAAAAATATGTTATTTGGTTAATTCGTCATAAAACTATACATAAAATCTTGTGAAAAGAGAAGATATTTTAGTTTAGTAAAGGTTGGTGAAGTTACCGTTTCGAGAATCGATTAACGGTCGTGTAAGATTCAACGTTAAAAGAATAAAATATGCAATGTGTATTCATTTTGGGTTTTTTTATACCCAAATATATAAATAAAACGTGTTTCTTATGATGGAATATAATCTCTTAAATTTTCAGAACAAAACAAAGAGTAATTGAAAATAAAGTGTCTCTCATGTTGGAATGTAATATTTTATTTTATTTTCAACAAACCGTTAGCAATAATGAGTATGATTTTATCGAGTTACTGACATTTTTTTTAATAAAAATGCAACACTGATGAGTATTCCATATAATAGTATTTATTTATAGTATATAAGTATACAACTTTGTATCACACTTCAATCGTAATTCTATAAAACAATACTGATATAATCATTTATACTACTATTTTTTATTTAATTTACAAATGAGCAAAACTGTCTCACATTGAGGGAATTGAAATTATTATATTAATATTGTGTTTTAGACTTTAGTCACTTATTGTAGAAAACAAAGTCCCACATTTATTTCAAACCAAAGGGAAATAGTTTGACAAAGATATAAATTAAGAAGGATAACTCTTCTTGAATAGCAAATAGTAATTTAGTAAACTCAATATATGTAGTCATTTCATTAAAAAAAAATCCAAACTCTGTAAAATATTGAATTTGTTATTTTCAAAGTTATTTTTTTTATGATGCCTTTGATGGAAATAAAGCAGAGTGGTTGGCCATTCGTTGGGAACGGTTGGCCAATGAGAAAAGAGTCTACCAAATTGAAAAAAGAACGAACAGCTTGAAAACAGAGTCTACTTATTTTGAAAAAAGAACGAAGAGGCAGAATCTTTGGCAAGCATGTCAATTAGTGGTAGTTTTTATTTTTTGACAAACAAGTAGTAGTAGTTTATTTAGTTATTTAGTTATAAAAAAAAAAAAAAGTTATGGTGAAACCATGCAAGTTTATAAACAAGCTATGCAATATCAAGTTTATACAACTTTACGAGTTTTTTATTTTTATTTTTATTTTTATTTTTCGATGCTTCATTAGGATTACAAATAGTCCCTTTTTATATACAGATATTTTGTATTTTCTTTTTTGCTGAGTTATACTTTATAAGTTGATTTATTTAGGTATAATAATGCAAATTATGACATTCTAAAAATATGGTATAAGTTATAACTATCCCCTGATATTCTAGTTTTAACCATATAAAAAATGGAGACTATCATGTAATTTAGTGAAAATATGGTATCTTCTAATTCCCAATCATGAAAACATGCTTAGAAGCTAAACTAAGTGTTAATGACTAAAATTTGATTAACTTGAATGCGGCCCAGGTCTTGATTTTGGGCCGGGCCCAACGCCCGCTTGACGGTCGGAATGGGCTTTGAAGCTTGATCTTCGGTCTTGATAGGCCGAAAATCTTCCATGTATAACCTGCCTCCGTTCCTGTAAAAAGAGTAGAAAAACGTGAACTCCGAAGGGGAACGGAGGGGGGGTCCTCTGTCGCCCGCTCCGACGCTCAACATTAGTCGAGTATTTGAGTCGGAATTTATGAATAAACGAGAAACAAAGGTTTTTTTTGGCTTCGGGAGTGCTTACTGAATGTGGCGGGGGTCTCCTCCTATTTATAGAGGACGGGGAGTTCGAATTCATGCCTTCGGGGGTCGCTGCGGACGGGGAGTTCGAATTCATGCCTTCGGGGGTCGCAGCGACCCCCGAAGGCATGAATTTTTAGCCTTCGGGGGTCGCGGCGACCCCCGAAGACATGAATTTTGGCCTTCGGGGGTCGCGGCGACCCCCGAAGACATGAATTTTTAGCCTTCGGGGGTCGCGGCGACCCCTGAAGGCATGCATTTTTAGCCTTCGGGGGTCGCGGCGACCCCCGAAGGCATGAATTTTGGTCTTCGGGGGTCGCGGCGACCCCCGAAGGCATGAATTTTGGCCTTCGGGGGTCGCGGCGACCCCCGAAGGCATGAATTTTTAGCCTTCGGGGGTCGTGGTGACCCCCGAAGGCATGTTTCTTAGACGGATCATACTCGTCTTTTACCGGGTCGAATTGTTGACTTTCCGGGTTCGGATCCGTTGACTTTTTCGCGTCGCGTCGGTTGACTTTCCGGGTTCGGGCCCGTTGACTTTTCTGGATTGGGCCTTATATGTCTTGGGCCTCCATTTTTCTAAGCTCCGAAAAATACGCATAACTTTAACCCCCCAGTTTCTTGGGAGATTCATCTTGCGAGAAACTTTATGCGTTTTGTCATCTTGGACAAGTTACCGGAATTAATCTTCGGTTTTTTGATATTTTTGCCAGGTTTCGCGCTCTAACGTCTTACTTCCTGGTATTTTGCCTCATAGCGTCTTTTTAGTATTTTGCCGAGTTTCTGCGCCTTTGCGTCTTACATCCCGGCCTTTCACGTCGTAGTATCGTTTAGTATTTTGCTGAGTTTATGCGCCTTAGCGTCTTACTTCTCGGTATTTTGCACTGTAGCGTCTTTTTAGTATTTTGCCGAGTTTCTGCGTTTTAGCGACTTACTTCTCGGTCTTTTGCGCCGTAGTGTCTCTTTAGTATTATGTCGAGTTTCTGCGCCTTAGCATCTTACTTCTCGGTATTTTGCACCGTAGCGTCTTTTTAGTATTTTGCCGAGTTTCTGCGCTTTAGCGACTTATTTCTCGGTATTTATGCCTAAGTCAGCGGGATTAAGATCCGGCTTTTCTCGGTCTTATTTTGCCTGAGTCGGCGAGATTAAGATCCGGCCTTTCTCGGTCTTATTTTGCCTGATTCGGCAAGATTAAGATCTGGCTTTTCTCGGTCTTATTTTGCCAGAGTCGGCGGGATTTAGATCCGGCCTTTCTCGGTCTTTATTGCCTGAGTCGGCGGGATAAAGATCCAGCCTTGTTCTTGGTCTTATTTTGCCTGAGTCGACATGATTATGATCCGGTCTTTCTCGGTCTTTATTTCCTGGGTCGGTGGGATTAGGATCCGGCCTTTCTCGGTCTTATTTTGCCTGAGTCGGCCGGATTAAGATCCGGCCTTTCTCGGTCTTATTTTGCCTGAGTCGGCCAGATTAAGATCCAGCCTTTCTCGGTTTTATATGCCTGAGTCGGCGGGATAAAGATCTAGCCTTGTTCTCGGTCTTATTTTTCCTGAGTCGACAGGATTATGATCCGGTCTTTCTCGGTCTTTATTTCCTGAGTCGGCGGGATTAGGATCCGGCCTTTCTCGGTCTTATTTTGCCTGAGTCGGCCGGATTAAGATCCGGCCTTTCTCGGTCTTATTTTGCCTGAGTCGGCCAGATTAAGATCCAGCCTTTCTCGGTCTTTATTGCCTGAGTCGGCCAGATTAAGATCCAGCCTTTCTCGGTCTTATTGTTTGAGTCGGCGGGATTAAGATCCGACCTTTCTCGGACTTTTTGCTTGCGTAGGCCGGGTTAAGACCTGTCATTTCTTGGACTTTTTGTTGCCTGAGTCGGCGGGATTGAGATCCGGCCTTTCTCGGTCTTTACGTTGCCTGAGTCGGCGGGGTTAATTCCCAGCCTTTCTCGGACTTTTTGTTTTGCCTGAGTTAGCGGGATTAAGATCCGGCCATTCTCGGTCTTTAATGCCTGAGTCGGCGGGATTACGATCCGGCCTTTCTCGGTCTATGTTGCCTGTGTCGGTAGGATTAAGATCCTACATGTCTCGATCTTTTTTTTGCCTGAGTTGGCGGGATTAAAATCCGGCCATTCTCGGTCTTTGATGCTTGAGTCGGCGGGCTTAAGATCCGGCCTGTCTCGGTCTTATTTTGTCTGAGTTGGCGGGATTAAGATCCGGCCATTCTCGGTCTTTAATGCTTGAGTCGGTAGGATTAAGATCCTACCTGTCTCAGTCTTATTTTGCCTGAGTTGACGGGATTAAGATCCGGCCATTCTCGGTCTTCGATGCCTGAGTCGGCGGGATTAAGATCCGGCCTGTCTCGGTCTTATTTTGCCTGAGTTGGCGGGATTAATATCCGGCCATTCTTGGTCTTTAATGCCTGAGTCGGCGGGATTACGATCCTACATGTCTCAGTCTTATTTTGCCTGAGTTGGCGGGATTAAGATCCGGCCATTCTCGGTCTTCATTTTGCCTGAGTCGGCAGGATTAAGATCATGCCTTTCTCGGACTTTTTGTTTCCTGAGTCGGCGGGGTTAAGACCCGGTCTTTCTCGGACTTTTCGTTGCCTGAGTCGGCGGGGTTTAGACCCGGCCTTTCTCGGACTTTGTTTGTTTAGGCTTTGCTCATCGTTTTCCCTGACGAGCTTCCAGTGTCGTCATCGGGTGTCGGACTTTGTCCGTTGATTTTTCCCAGATGAGCCTCCAGCGTCGTCGTCGGGTTTCGGACTTTGATCGCCGATTTTCTCTGAGGAGCCTCTGGCGTCGTCGGGTTTCAGACTTTGTCCGTCGTTTTTCCCTGATGAGCCTCCGGCGTCATCATCGGGTGTCGGACTTTGACCGTCGATTTTCCCTGATAAGCCTTCGACGTCGTCGTTGGGTTTCGGACTTTGATCGTCGTCTCTCCCTGATGATCCTCTAGGGTCGTCTTCGGGCTTCGGACTCTAGTTGTATTAGCCTGATTAGCCTTTAGCGTTGTCTCCAGGCTTCATATTTAGGCCGTTGTCTCGCCCTTATGAGATTTTGGTGTAATCTTCGGGCTTTGGACTTTGGACTTTTGTCGTCGTCTTATCCGGATCAGGTATTCGCCGTCTTTTTCAAGCACATTTATTTCGGTTCATGAATCGGCGTTCAACGTCTTTTTCAAATACCTGTACTTCGGTTCCTGTATTTTTTTATTTGGACTCGGATAGTTGTTTCCGTGAAAGTGAACCCTTTATAATCATATATACTAGGGCTGAAACCAGAACCGGGAATCGGGAATTTGACTATTTTTTGTCCCTGTCCTGGAAAAATCAGGACATAGTTTTCAGTCCCAGTTTTGGTTCTGGTTCTGAAAAGTCATTGTTTTTGTTTTAAATCAGAACCGGGACCAGGACCGGGACACCGATTAAAATCCCAATTTTTTTAGGACCAAATTCAGGACGAAAACCGGGACAAATCCGGGACAAAATACAAGATAGAAACATGAAAAAACCAAATCCAAAATGCAAATTACCAAATCCGAGTACAAAAGCAAAATACAAAATAAACAAATGCAAGATCCGAGTTCACGTCGTGAACTTCACAATGCCAAATCCAAATCTCAGTGCAAAAAACCGAGTCTAAAATGCTAAATAGTAAATACCAAGTACAAACAAATTATTTTTTATAACAAAACGACATATAAGAAATGACATGTTAAATAAAATACCGAGTAATGGCTGAAAAATAAATGACATGTTAAAATAACGGGTTGAAAAAAAATAATGGATTAAAACCATAATAGTAAACGACTTATAAGAAATGACATGCTAAAAAAACGACAAACTTATAACAAAACGACATAAAACCGGAACCGGGACAAGAAAACTGGGAATTTCATATTTTGAATTGGTTTTGGTTTTGGTTTTTCAAACCGGAACCGGGACGTCCCTTTTTTGATTAACTTGAATGCGGCCCAGGTCTTGATTTTGGGCCGGGCCCAACGCCCGCTTGACGGTCGGAATGGGCTTTGAAGCTTGATCCTCGGTCTTGATAGGCCGGAAATCTTCCATGTATAACCTGCCTCCGTTCCTGTAAAAAGAGTAGAAAAACGTGAACTCCGAAGGGGAACAGAGGGGGGGGTCCTCTGTCGCCCGCTCCGACGCTCAACATTAGTCGAGTATTTGAGTCGGAATTTATGAATAAACGGGAAACAAAGATTTTTTTGGCTTCGGGAGTGCTTACTGAATGTGGCGGGGGTCTCCTCCTATTTATAGAGGACGGGGAGTTCGAATTCATGCCTTCGGGGGTCGCAGCGACCCCCGAAGGCATGAATTTTTAGCCTTCGGGGGTCGCGGCGACCCCCGAAGACATGAATTTTGGCCTTCGGGGGTCGCGGCGACCCCCGAAGACATGAATTTTTAGCCTTCGGGGGTCGCGGCGACCCCTGAAGGCATGCATTTTTAGCCTTCGGGGGTCGCGGCGACCCCCGAAGGCATGAATTTTGGTCTTCGGGGGTCGTGGCGACCCCCGAAGGCATGAATTTTTAGCCTTCGGGGGTCGTGGTGACCCCCGAAGGCATATTTCTTAGACGGATCATACTCGTCTTTTACCGGGTCGAATTGTTGACTTTCCGGGTTCGGATCCGTTGACTTTTTCGCGTCGCGTCGGTTGACTTTCCGGGTTCGGGCCCGTTGACTTTTCTGGATTGGGCCTTATATGTCTTGGGCCTCCATATTTCTAAGCTTCGAAAAATACGCATAACACTAACAATAAGCATTTGCTTTCCAGCTTGTAATAGGTGTAATTATACATATGCCATGTATTGGGTGGTTTCAAATTCTTGATTCTAAATACTGATTTTTATTTGTTTTATTTAGTCAAATCTAATATTAGCACAAAAATGGAAAGCACCATGCGATGTCATTGCTAGAGGATGCTCTTGTTTTTGCTAATGTGAACATTTTCAAAAGTACAAGACCATTCAAGCACATGTATTAATTTATAATTAATAGGTACTTGTAGTAGCCAACATATATCCAATCTCTAAACAACGACGCGGTTCAATCCCTTCCATATCGAATCAACGTATCACACGACTACCCGAGAGGTTCAATCTCTTCGTATCGAGTCAACGTATCACACGAGAAACATGCGTACGTCTACGATCAAATTCCAAAAACTCAGTTATTCAACACTTTTACTAAATTTGAGATGTATCATGTCTCTAATTTAGCATACATTTAACTCGATACGGATAAAATTAGAAAATAAATACTTTTTTGTGATCTTTGAGTACCATATATATATATATACACCGACACACTTGATACAAATTTTTGGTAGGTACTACTACCCTTTCAAATTTTAATTCTAAATTACAAATTTGACGGCAAAACCTGCAAATTGAGGCTTGTTGGAATTGGTGCGAGGAGGATCAACAATGTAATTACCATTTTTAAAACGATTTTCGAATCTTAATTGTTCAATCGGATCATGAAGGTGGTAGCTACACGAATTTTTATCACACAAACCTCAAATGGAAATTACCAAATTACCCCAACGCCTTCAACTTTGGCAAGTTTTGGCAGTTCCCGAGTTTTCACTAATAGGCCTAAATGCTCCAGTCGCCGGAATAATAACAAAAGACAGCAATAGTTGCCACGAAACGAATAACCACAAGCATGGCGGAAAAAGAAAGCTAAGGTACAATCCACGGGATGTTCGATAAAAACATAAGAACATGTGCAACATTAAGCTACAACAATTTTAATTGTATTCGGAGTATCTTAGCAAGATTGCGAGTTACAGAAAGGACACCGCAAAAATTCTCGATTCTGAATTCTGTAGATAACACGTTCCATGTCGTAACAAGTAACGTGAAACAAGTAGCTTCTTTTACCGTGTATTTCTTCAGATAGTAAATAAATCTACACAGCAGTAACAAATGAAGTGAAACTCATTGCTTCCTTTTACGATGTCTTTCTTCAGATAGTAAATAAATCTATGCAGCAGTTACTTCGGTCATTTCTTGTTCTACGGTTCCTCCGGTTTCCGGGTAGTAGTGGTAGTGGAGCTCCCCAACATCGTCGCCAGATAGCTTTTTCCATCCACTCGGGCCCACGTAATACACTGATCACAAAGAGATTTCATTAATCCAAGTCTTTTTTCATGAAGCATAAGATAATATAAATAAATTATATACATATACTTATAATATAATATAATATAATCTACATATTTATGTCATTTTCTGTGAGAAAGAAAGAGTCCATACCGCTAGCGACTCCACCACTGGCTCCGTCACGGAACGTTGCATGATAGATCGCTCTTCTGGCCAACTCAGAAGCTTCTTCAATTGACATGTTATAACGATACCTGTAGCATGACGGGCAAAAATTTGAGAGCAGATCAAAACATGACTTAACAAAGAGTACAACACAATGTAAACGGATTAACGGAACCTATTCCATCCACAAAACTAAAACATTAAAAATATTAAGTTGTCGGTAACAAATGTAGTGTCACTGTCATGCTACAGAGCATAGAACATGGATACACAAGAGAGTTGAGGTGTGCTAAAACTACCGGGATATCGTATTAAAAATGAATTTACCAAAAATGTGGTACCATAAATTAAGCTTTATTAGGGTAAGTAATTGCAGAGTCCTTTTGATGAATCAATAAAAAAATGTACAGCAATTTATAGAAGTTTGTTCCCAAAGGAGTTATATATAAAGGCAAAAAGCACAAACCCGTCATCGAGGACACCATAAGCATAAGGTGAACCAGATCCAACTGAAAACCGGGCCCCTTTTAGCCTCCCTCCTTCACTGTCCACATAATATAGTCCAGGACCCTAAGAACATTAAAAACAAACAATTTATGAAACTTCAAAACAAAATTACATCATAACGTGTGAAATTTTGAATTTCATTACTGTCTCATCCCATCCAGCGATCATGGTCCCAACAGAAAGGCCCATGCCTCGGTAAGAGTAAAGAATGTTGGCCAAAAGCTTGGAAGCCCCGGTAACTGAAATTCTGCGCTTGTTTGCCAATTCATGGAGGCGGCACTAATCGTGACCAAAAAGAGTATATGTCATGACTTGATATTAAATTAGAAGAGCATTATACTTATTTAGAACTATTCCACCAAAAGTTAATTCCGTCTATATCGCATTTGAGCAATATTAAAAGTATTGTTGTAAAATGCCAAAGCTCATTTTCTGTAATAAATTTACCAAAATATTAAAATAAGCATAGAATATTGCATAGATCATAACACCAACCAAACAATTAACAAAAAGCCAACACCCTGGTCGAGGAACACGTGGTAAAATATTGATATAGTAAAGAGAACTAGTCAAAGTCACACCATAAAACACGAATCTCAGCAGGACAAAAAAACTGAAATTTCAATACATGAATCGGTAAAAGAAGTACCTTAATTCCAAGATTACGGTGCCAAAACTGGCAGTCAGCAGCTCCTCCAGCCATTGTACCAAGCATATACGGGTTTATTTCGATGATTTTCTTAACAGATTGCGAAGCTGAAATATAAAATCGTATGCTCATTTTCATGTCCAAATACAATTGGACACTTCATACTAAATGGTGCCATTAATAAGCTAGAAGTTAAACTCAGTTTCAGCTTCGGAGTTTTGAGCAATTTTATTAAACCTTCATAGTCAATAACCGTGTGAAGACTAATATTCTTTCCCTATAAACTTCGCAATATGTTATGTTACTTACATATACATTCATATTCACTCAATAAACTTGACACTACAAAAGAAATGCAAAAAACACAATACAAAAGAAACATACAGATATAGCCTCCCATGCTAGCCCGAGAATCGGCAGCAACCATGACACCTTCCTTGAAAATGAAAGCAAGTGTGGTTGTCCCCTTTGCCGGCTTCACCATCTGGATGGCGTCTTTCAAAAACCCATCAAGCTGATACACACCAAAACGGAATTCAAGGCTCAAGATTCATGACCGATTAGCGATACAGTAAACAGGAAATCAACATACATTGACATTGCTAGGAAGATCAAACGATGGAGCAGCAGACATCTCATCATTAAACTCGTTGCTTGCTCCGAAAAGCGGTACAGAGGATTCCAAACCACTAGTGTCGAGCTTCATGATTAGAATCCTGACACTAGAAACACCAAAAAAAAAAAAAAATCAAATCATAATTTTTTCGAATATAATATAAAACTACACAATAAATTTTCCAAATACGACATATCTTTTTAAAATTCAACAAAATATCTCAATGCCAGAGATTAGTGCTGAAACCAGACCGGGTACCCGGTTTTCTTGTGAAACTCAGAACCCGGATCTGGAATCCGGGTTTTACTTAGGGCTGAAACGGAACCGGAAACCGGGAATTTGACTTATTTGTCTCTGTCCCGGAAAAACCGGGACACGATTTTTTTTTGTACCTGTTCCGGTTTTGAAAAGTTCTGGGCTTTTTTTTTTTTTTTTTTTAATCCGAACCTGAACCGGGACACATATTAAAAAAGCCCCAAATTCAGTAACCCAATGGAACAAATTCTGGATTTGAAACCCTAATCTCAGAGTTTAAAAACCTCGTATAGATTGGTACAGAAGAAGTATTTTGCAGAGAAATGCATGGAGAATGATCGATAAGAACTAACCCGGTATTGAAATGGAATGGAAGAGCTGAAACAATGCGTCCAAATCGTGAATTTCACAGGATTCCGAGTCGAAGTGTATCTGCAATCAACAATCGAAGCTGAAACGAGGATTAAATCAGAATCCCGAAATCCGAAGCCCAGAGAATCTGAAACTGAGAATGCGAATCAGACCTGCTTCCTCGATCGATACGATAATCTCAGGGCTGAATGAATGCCATTAATTAAAAGCCCCTCAACGTTTAATTTAAACTTAAAAATAATAATAAAATTTAAAATGTCCACTATTTTCTTCTTCATATTACATAAAAACTCTAAAAACTTTATCTTTTAAGACTTATAATTAGTCATATTATGTAAAAATATGTGTTATATATTATTATTATTATTATAATTGAAATAATTGCTTTTTTATTAATTTTATGTAAAAATATTTTAATGATTTTTTTTATCGATATTAGCGATAATCTATAATTTTATCAATTTTTATTATCAATTAATCGGTTAGCAAACGATAATCGATTTATCGATAAAACCCGACATTTCGAACTTTGGTTAGATGGACCGAATTGTCCAACAAGATGAAGAGACTAGTTGTTGACTTTTAATAGATAAATATAAAAGCAAAAATATCTAAAAGCTTCCGATTTCCAACTTCTTCCTTGAGAGCTCCCATGGCGACGGATCCTCTCAACCGCTCCGATTCCCAGCCTTCCTGGTTCACGCCCAAGAGGTGCTTCAATAACTGCCTCATCTTCATCTTCTCTTTGACTTTCTGCTGAATCTTCGTCTTTGAAATCGCTAATTTGTGCATTTACATGCGTGTTTTGTTTGGTTCAGGTTGCTTTTGATTTTCTGTGCGATCAACATGCTGAACTATGTGGATCGTGGAGCGATAGCGAGCAATGGCGTCAATGGAAGTCTCGAGACCTGCACTGAAGCGGGAGTTTGCACTTCTGGTACCGGAATTCAGTAAGAAGTCTTCAATCTTTTGCTATGGAGATCTTCCTACAGTTCCGACATGCTATATTAGTCTCTCAACTTTCAGAAAGTTGAAATTGTGGCTATTGAAAATCTTGAGTGTCTTGTAAGTTCGAAACCGGTACTTCCGTGAACATAGGTTACAGATTGAGGATTGGCTCTGTCGAAAATTTTAGGGAGCAGCTAGAGGATAGCTCGTGCCGGCCCGACACTGTTAACTGCAGTGGCGGATCAAGGATACAAATTCCCGGGGGGTGGCTAATTAAGCATAATTAAGAGTAAAGAATGAGAAAAAACCCCTAAAATTTAAGGGTAAAAACTGAGAAAATAAAAAATTATGGGGTATATTTTAAACGTTTTCCAGACATTTGGGCCCTTGGGATCTTAATAGATCTGCCGCTGGTTAACCGGTTCGGATTATGGAAAGTATAGCTCCAAACGACAAATGAGTGTTCATAACTGTATGTATATATTCATCATTGATCAATAGAACAACCGAAGACCGTCGTCTTTGCTTAAAGAATAGGAGATGGAACTTGGTTTTCAAGCATTTTTTTTTTATCTTGTACCAGTTTTTCCCTTATGATTGAGAGCAAGTGATTGATTACTTTGCTAATAGGGGTGATTTCAAGTTGAACAATTTTCAAGACGGTGTTCTTTCATCTGCGTTCATGGTCGGACTTCTCGTTGCTTCGCCAATATTCGCTTCGTTGGCAAAGAGGTTATTCTTTAACTAATTATATATATATATATATATATATATATTCATTAGCTCAATTTGATTATAAATTTTAATTATCTGTTCTTCTCTGCAGCCACAACCCTTTTCGGCTTATTGGAGTCGGGTTATCGGTTTGGACTTTTGCAACTGCTGGATGTGGCGTTTCATTTGATTTTTGGTCTATCACGATTTGTCGTATGTAAGAGATTTTTTTTTTGTTAAGCTTATAATTTATCTTTTGATATATCGTTTAAAATAATTTGTTGTCGTTAGGCTTGTTGGGGTTGGGGAGGCATCTTTTATTAGTCTTGCTGCGCCGTTTATAGACGACAATGCTCCATCTTCACAGGTTTGGTCCATTGTCTTTCCTCTTTTTTGGACTTCCCATTTTATCTGGACATGATCAAACTATATATTATTATGTTTTCGTGGATCTAGAAAACTGCGTGGCTTGCGATGTTTTATATGTGCATCCCTACAGGAATTGCTTTGGGCTATGTATACGGTGGAATCGTAAGTTATTCTTTTTTATCTTTGTATATTTTTGGCGAATAGTTATCATGTAATTTGTTCCCTCTATATAATAAGTTAATAACTATTAATTTATTTGTACTATTGTTACATAATGACTAAATATTTAATGTTATTGTGTACTTGACAAAGGCAATTTCCTAAGAGTAACATAATCAGAAATTTCCCACAATAGCTATTATGTGATGTCTTCTGCGAATGTTCGGAAGCTTTATGCTATTATCTGTAATTTAATCTGTATTTTTCAGACTTTTTTTTTTCCGGTTTATTTGTTATGTACTTAAAGAAGCTTTTGGTAGAACCCAAAGCAAACCAAACGGAAATGAGATCAGTGGCGAACGCTCTACAAGATGTCTTGATAAGAACTTCAACTAGCGTAAAGTTAGTTAACTATTTCTATAGGATCTCACAATCCCATCATGAGCTCGAAATACTTAAATACCCTTAATATAACATAAAAAACAATTAGGGCATAAACAAAGGGTAAATATCCAATTTACCTTTGCCGATACGTTTATATGTTAGTTAGGTTCTAATAGGTTTTGAATTTTTTTCTGAGAGATATATACTATATGTTGTATTTATATTTTTGTGTTTTTTTTTTTCGTCTCTCAGGTAGGAAGCTTACTAAGTTGGCGCTACGCATTCTGGGGCGAATCCTTGCTAATGCTTCCTTTTGCTGTGTTTGGATTCATAGTGAAGCCGTTGCAGTTAAAAGGTGAGTGCTTCAAGATGCTCATTTTGTGTCGAAAACTACTTTTTTTCTTTATTTCTAAGTTCATAAAGTGAAAAGGTTAATTTTGTTGGCTTGCGATTCTATAGCTACTCATATTTTAGCTTTTTGGCCATAGGTTTTGCTCACGACGATTCAAAGAGTGGATCAATAACTATTGAAGCAACTTGCTCAGTAGTTGATGGTATTTCCACATCATAGCTTTCTTTTTATTTCTTAGCTTGTGCATGGTTTAATTTTTAATTTATGATTCTATATTTTTAAATTTCATAATTTTTTTTGGATAAAAGGATCCCACAACTTCATTTCTCTATCATCTCTTTCTATCTCTTTTTTTAGTGCTTTGACTAATCAATATGCGGATTGTATTGGCTTCTTAATGCAGAAGCATCGGATATAGATAACCATGAGTTTATTGCCTCGGATCGGGCTACCAAGTAAGCGGCTCTTTCCTACATTCTTGTCTCTTATATGCAGTGTTCTTAAATTGAGAACACTTTAGGATGGTAAGTGATAAGATGTAACACCTAAGAAGAGATCAATATAATACTAAAACATTTTTGAAATGTGACATGGGATTTCATAATACTAAAATGGGCTTTATTTTTGCCAAAAGCTTGATAATTTGCTTTATAAGAAAAGATTAAAAAGATAAATTTAACTTTCGAAAGTACCCCTTTAAAATTATTTAAAATGTTTCGTCTTCTGGTTTCAGGTTATCAGCTGCATCTAATATAGCAGACCAATTCTCCAAATTTACGAAGGATATGAAAGTACTTCTCCTTAATAATGTGTATCTTGTCAATGTCTTAGGTACTTCCTCAAATTCATCATCCATGTATTCTGAATCGAATTTGTATAAAAAAAAAATAAAAAAAAAATCCTATGTGAAGATACATATCAAAGAGCTCAAATGTAAAGGTATGGTGTTTTTAAGAGAATTATTTATTTGAACTTCACTCAGATCACTAATAACGTTGAAATTTTCTTTTATTTATTTGGTCATCTTTATGATTTTGAAATTTTCTTTTATTTATTTGGTCATCTTTATAATTGGCAGGCTATATTGCATACAACTTTGTTATTGGGGCTTATTCTTATTGGGGACCGAAGGCTGGTTACAACATCTATCATATGGTACTGTGTTATACCTTTATTTATGATGAATTAAATTATTAGCCATATTAATGTTTTAGGTTATTAAAGGTATTTTCGGTAGTTTGTAAGGAATGTGAATTAAGGTTTACTAATCTCTATTATAGGCTTTAATCCCAAAGGGAGACAGCATGTGAGTTTTGGCATGTTGTCTCGAACCTCTTTTGGGAGAACTTGAATCGTGTTCACAAAAGAATGACTAATTCTTTTATGGGTCTATGATTCTTCCATGCTATTAATCTTTTTAGGAAAGTCGCTTTCGATTGAAAATTATAAGCATGATACCTTGAATAATTTGAAAAGCTTTGACAGGAAGATGCAGATTTGATATTTGGAGGCCTTACAATCTTTTGTGGAATTTTGGGCACATTATCTGGAGGATTGATCCTTGATAACATGAATGCCACCATTTCCAATGCTTTCAAGGTAGGTTCTATTGTATCTTCAAACCAATTTCGTAGTTTGAGATTATTTTCTGTACTTATTTTTTTTTTTTTGTTATTTATTTTTTCGAGTAATGTTTTAGCAACCCCTCTTAACTTTACCTATTGATGCACTTTCCCTCGACTCTTTTTTATCATTTTGTTCCTCTAACTTTTATTTAGATGCAGAATACCCCTTCCATTTTTTGTTACAAAATTAATAGAAGTTATTGGTATGACTATTAAGCGCAAAATAGAACAGAAAATATACATTTTTTTACTCAATTATCGAAGTAACATGTGTACACTCTATCAATTTCATAACCGAGAATGTGGTATTCTGTACGAAAGTGAAGATTTAATGGGAAACCATGGAGCAAAATGCAGCAATGAGCTAAGTTGAGGGGACATTTCTGCTAATTACTCTTGTTTCTCTGACGTTAGTTAACTATTAGTTTAAATCTAAAATGAGTAAGGGTTATATTCAACTAAACCTTTGCATGTCCTATCATTTGTTTTGTTTCTATTTCCGGCGTTTGACCAAGAAGTTATTAATGTTTTATACGAAACGCCTCGGTTTTGTCATAATCTTTTTAGTTCTTTTTTGCAGCTTCTTTCAGGAGCTACTTTTTTTGGCGCCATATTTTGCTTCACGGCCTTCTGGATGAAAAACTTATATGCATTCCTCGCTCTTTTCGCCGTGGGTGAGCTGCTCGTATTTGCAACTCAGGTACTTTCAGATTCACAATATGGTGATAATACATCTCTAATAGCTTTGAGTTTTTCTTCACAAAATTTTCCCCCACTTTTGCCCCTTAAAATATTTTTTTACGACCAAAGGTTCGATCTCGAAACAGGAGTCTCAAACTCTTATTTTCCTGACGTATCATGTGTAACGCTACTTGTTGCAGGCCCCGGTTAATTATGTATGTCTCCGTTGCATCAAACCGAGTCTCAGACCATTGTCGATGGCTATTTCAACCGTTTCAATTCACATATTTGGCGATGTTCCGTCCTCACCACTCGTTGGTGTCCTTCAGGTCTGTGGCTTTAAAGTTTCAGTTTCTGTTTTCTGTTCGAACCAATGTTCTTTATTTCTTGAGTACTTCGCACAAATTCCCTCTCAACTATCCCCGTTTGTGCACTTTGCCCCATGACCATTTGTTTTCAAAAAATACCACATTGCCCACCACCTATAGAAAGATGACGGGAAATGTTAACTTGTGCGTAACAAATGACTTATTATTTTCATCAGTTTTATTAATTGTCTAAAATCTTTTGGAATTTTCAGCTTAATGGTTCTTCATTCATTGTTTCACAATAGTCCCATAATCAAGTACGTTGATGTGGTGGCAATTGGATTGAAAAAACTATATTCGAGTAAATTACTTGTTAGCGAACAAGTTAGCATTTCTCCTCGTTTTTTAAAGTGTATATGGGGCATTAATGCCCAGAAACTAAAGTCTAGGTGGAAAATTGCAACAACATGCAAAGTTCGGCGGCAAATTACTCGTAATTTTTTTCTCTAACTTTTTTTGGATTTGATTTTTTTTCTTAATCCAGGATCAAATTAACAACTGGAGGGAAACCGCTCTGATTCTGACATCTATTCTGTTTGTTGCTTCTGGAATATGGTTTGTTGGTGAGTACTAGTAGTGAGTTTTCTTAATTAATATAAATGTTTGCAAAAATTAAAAAAAAAAAAATTGGATTTTGATAAAGCTGATAATCTCTTAGAAAATTAGAATAACGGCTATATAAATTCCATCAGAAAATAGGGATTTTTGTGGTTTTTATTGAATTTTATAATCTTTCAGAGAATGGGAATATTGGCTTTTTAAGTAGAAAATTATGTTTGATAATCTTTCAGAAGATTGTAATAATCTTATTAAATACCAACTGCAAATTGGGATTTTTGTTGACTCAGTTAATTAAGCATAATTAATTATTATTATATATGTTTGTATAAAATCTGCAGGTGTCTTTTTAAATAGTACGGACATGTCCACTGAGGAAGAAGAAGTGAAGCCACTGCTTGAAGAACCACAAACTGAGCTACCACATGATCCACTGAAGCATAACACTTCTTAATATTTTCAAGAAAAATTGACCCGAAAGCCCCCTGAACTTTTCTCATTGCCTCGTTCCTCCCCTGAACTTTCGACTTCCGATTTGGTGCAAAATATCCAGGCATTGCTATACAATTGATCGAACCCGATATCCATGTGATGTCGGTGGGGTCTCACTTTATGTTAATGTTATATCAAAGAGGGGTATTTCGCATCGAAATTAAAGTTTTGGGAGCAAAATGCTAAAAAGATAAAGTTTAGAAGGCAAAGTGCCCAACAGGTTAAAGTACATATTGGCCCAGTGTTATATTCTTTATTTACATTTTATATATTATGTAGAGTGTTTGTCAACAATTCATGTAAATATCTATTCTCTGACATGTTCATACAAAAAATTTGCAGGTTATAATATCTCTTCTCTGACATGTTCATACACATGAAACCTCTGTTGTGTGTTCTTGTTCTTCTTTGAACTTGACTTCCATTTTCTCTGTCGTCTATCATTGTTTTCTTTTGGGGTGAAAATTTCGGCCCGGAATCCTAGTTTTGACAAATGTTTTAGTGATCGTTTACTATGAATGGCCCGAAAGTCTCATTTATGGGTGTATTGATGGTATTTTTGTAAGATTGAAATAAATGGTTTACTGAATTTGGTGATCCGAATTTTAAAAAATGAGTACATCGATAGAGTTTGCGTAAATAAATAAATCAATTCAAAAATACTCGGAAATTTAAAACAATATTATAAATTTAAGTAAGATTTCATATATGTATGGAGTTTTGAAGGGTTATGTTAGTGTGAATTAATTTAAGAAAATATGAAGAAAAAAAATTATCAAAGAAAGAATTTTGATAAAGGATCGTTAAAGTATATTCTTGTGTTTCAGGTAATGTTTTAGAGTCTGAAAACCAATAATTATCCAAGTGTCTGGAGATTATAGGTATACTAATAAGATTTTCGCAAGATGTTAAAATTCATATTAAGGATATGATCGGTTATACGAATTGAGTTTTTAAATTTATTTAATCCATGGATGGATTGAATGTTAAAAGAATATATATTCATCTATTAAGATATTGATTGGATGTTATCAAATAGGGCTGAAAACCGAACCGGGGGATAAAAAAAATATATATCCCAATTTTTTGGAACATGAAAAAAAAAAAACTAATTCCCGGTTCAGATCTCACCCTAATTCAAAGAATATCTAGTCGTCTAAGCAATTTTTTTTTATCTTTAAATTAAATTTAACTCTTATTGTGACCCTCAATATTCTATTTTAGATACGGTGATACTGTGACAGGTAATCGACATTTTGAGAGTTTTTCTTCCGGTCTTTGTTTAGAATTGGTACAGGTCCGGGAGCTAGTAAGAAAAATAATCTCTGTAAATATTGGTTTGATCGAAAATTCCGGTTTAAATTGGTAGATACCCGAGTTAAAACAACGAATTTAGTCATTCACTAAATTTATAAAGTATAATTGTTTGATAAAACTATATTTACAAATTAAAAGAAAATTCGAAATCAGTAATTTTACTGTCCCTATTTTTCAAAACCAGTCCCCATTTGAACTTGATTGGGGATTTTGCATTTTTATTCAACATTAAACTTGATTCTTTACTTTGTTGAACACAAGGTGATTTTCCAAAAATTAAACTACTCAATATTTTTGACATTGACATGATTTTAATAACATTAAAGATTTATAATAATTAATTTGGAAATTGATGCTTTCAGTTATAGAAATATCAACTTCATGGGAGCCATAACCCAGATGTTGGTGAGCTGCACTTGTCCCACTATGAAGTGATGAGCATATATTTTTGGATTTAATTCAGATTCTTTTTGCAGAAATCCATCATCTTGCATTTAAAATTCACTTCCAAAAACTTTCATTATAATATTTAATTAAATGCACATATAGCAATAAATTATATAGTATGATCATTTATCCAACCCTTCAATCATAGGATTGCGTGCAATGTTTTGAATCTTATAGAAGGGTATTTAATCACAATGTGTAGTATGGAGCAAGGTGTAAAATTTCGCGAAAATCGGTCGATATTTCGACCGATTTTCGTTTTTCGGAGGTATGCGAAACGAAAACCCTGTCGTTTCGCTGGATTTTTACCATTTTTCGCATTTTTCGCATGGGCAAGTGGATGGAATTTCGTTTTTCGCTTTTGTGTGTAAAATGTGCGAAAAATGGATGGAATTTCGCTAAAAGTTAAACTTTTGGTAGATTTTGGCAAAAATACCAATTAAATTTTTGGCAAAAATAATTATACTTGCACAAGAGCTAATATCACACATTCACACTTAACATACACTTCACCTAATAATTTAACTTAATATTATACACTTCAAATAATATTATACAAATATACATATTAACTTCACCTAAAATACATATACACTTAATATATATATATATATATATATATATATATATATTCATTCATTTAATATTATACACTTCAACTAATATTAAATTTGTTAACATACACATATACAATTAACATGCATATTCACTTAATATTACACACTTAACATACATATTCACTTCACATAATAATTTGACTTAATGTTATACACTTCAACTAATAAATTGACTTAACATTATACATTTCACCTACATATTTAAGTTACAAATGTATTTTGTTATATACAATTATGTCTTGTATTTATTAAATATTTAGTTTTGAACCTATATAAATATCTTGCTTAAATACTCAAATATTTTTTACAAAATATCCATCGAAAACCCAATCGGCATGCGGTATGCCCATGCGGTATATGCGGTATATGCGGCATGCGGCATGCCCTTTTTTTACCATTTGCCCATCGACATACCCATCGGCAAGCGATATATCCGTAAAACGAAAAATGCGAAACGACATCGGCAAGCGGCATTTTAAACCTTGGTATGGAGTATGGACCAATTAATTAAGAAGAAGAAAAAAAGAATATGATAAAGTCCCTGAACTTTTTATATTGGTGTAATTTGTCATTGAATCTTATTTTTGATGATTCGATGAAAGAGCAAACGAGGACATCAATAAGAACTAGCAAACATGATCCCATTATTTCTCGGACTCAATGTTTAAAAACCGAAGCACGCCACGGGTAGCTCACAGATTAGAGATATGCGGTTTGAAATTGACATATTCAATTTTCGTTTTTATTAAAAATCGCAAATAAACCGCAAGGATCGTCAAAGTCCAATTTTGTTCATATCAAGTGAACGTCGATTAAGCTAGAAACACTCGCACTCTCTAGCTTAGTATATGTGTTGAATAATTGATGTTTTACGGAGTTTAATCATAGATGTTAACACGTCTCTTTCATAATAGACCTTAACACGACATGGATGAAAATATAACTTTGACTTTATTTTGTGGACTTTTATTATTGCGTAAAAACAGATTGAAAATATATGAGTCCACTTTGTACAAGGTTGAGTATTTATACTGCAAACAATCTTGTAAAAAAATTAGGATACAAATTATGTACAGACTATAGACATTAATGCCAATTACTAAAAATAATGGGGACTTGAAAATAGGCTTTTTGCTAAGCAAATAGCTGATCCCATGTTTGGACTAGGGGTGAAAGCGGAACCGGGAACCGGTATTTTTTAGGTTTTTGGTACCTATCCCGAATTTTCGGGATTTTTTTCCTTGGTACCGGTTCCCGGTTCCGATTCCATATTTCCCGTTTTTTTTTAAACCGGAACCGGAACCGGAACCGGGAAAAATCGTGAAATAATCGTGAAAAAAAATCGTGACTAAAATCGTGACTAAAACCGGGAGTAAATTGAGGATTAAACCCAAAATTGAATCTGAGGATTAAATCCAACTACTAATTCAAACCCAAAATTGAGGATTAAACCAAAAATTGAATCTGAGATTAAAAATAAGACTGGAGGAAATCAAACCTATCAAAAGGAGAGGAGGAAGAATCGTCGACCTCAGGCGACCTCAGCCTCGCAGGAAGAATCGTCGACCTCAGGCGACCTCAGGCGACCTCAGCCTCGCAGGAAGAATCGTCGACCTCAGGCGAGAGAGAGAGACGAGGCGAGAGAGAGGAGGAGGCGACAGAGAGGAGGCGAGAGGTCTGCAAGAGAGAGAGGGGAATGAGAAAATAAACCCTAATATTTTAAATTGTACAAAACGACATATGATTCTAGAGTAACAAAAACGACATAAAAAACAAAACAACATAAAAATATTTAAAAAACGACATAAAAATACATAAACCGGAACCGGTACTAGAAATCGGGAAAAACGGTTCTGATTCCCGGTTCCGGTTCACGGTTCCGAAAATCGGGAATCGGGAAGTTCCGGTTCCCGGTTTTAGACACAATTTCCCTATTTTTTTCTTAAACCGGTCCGGAACCGGTACCGGAACCGGGACGGAACCGGGAAACGGTTACAAAATTTTCACCCCTAGTTTGGACCATATCTATGAGTCAACCATAATGAGTTATCCAATCATTGATCACTTTTTATGGACAAAACTTTTCAATTTTTGGATTAAACACCATTATATATATATATATATATATATATATATATATATATAAAACCCTTCTCTTCTATTATAGCTTTCTGGTGGGACCAAATATTTAATTCATTGTCATTTATTTGTCTACATCATTTTCTCATCCACATTAAATTCTCAAATCAAAATGGGCCATGAAATGACATAAAACGTGCTTGTCATTAGTAGAGCTGCAGCTGGCGACGCGTTGGGCCGAGTCGCGATCGTCGCGACGCGTTGGACGGGAATCGCGACGCGTCGAGATCGCAAGGCCAAAATCGCGACCAGTCGCGACACGTGGCTGAATCGCGACGGCTGGGGCTCGATCCGCGTGAAGCGATGGATGGCCAGGATCTCGCCACGTTAGCGATCCGAGGGTTGTGAGAAATTGTGTTTGTTGGTGGCGAAAATAACACACTTTTTACCCGAAATTTATTACCCAACCACAATTATTACCCACTTTACTCGAATTTCAACCCTAAAATTTCAAATTTCAATATTTTTTCACCCACTTTCTTCTCACAATTATTCACCCACTTCACCCCCCACAATAATTATTCACCCACCCCACTCTCTCCTCAAACCCTATAAATACCACCTCTTCCTCCCTCATTTCTTCACCAACAATCTCTCAACTCTCTCTCAAATTCTCTCAATTCTCTAAGTTTTTTCCACTCTCAAGCTCTAAAGTTCCAAAGTTCTAAATTTCTAAATTTCTAAAGTTCTCTCATTAATATGTCTCGAAGAAGCGGCGGTAGTTCCGGGGGTCGAAGGGCGGCCAGGAATTTGCAACCCCAATTTCTACAAGGGGGAACATCAGACACTTGTCCCGACGGCTACATTCCCGTTAGGCTACCGGCAGAACTATTCCCTTCCCCTCACAATCCAGATTATCCCGATGATACAGTACGGTCTCTAAGACCTAGTCTAGTCCGGGCGTTGGCCCACCACTAAGCCAATCCCGATCGTGTGTCCCGAGAATTGGTCGAAGCGGTGGCTCAATCTAGGGGGAAATAACGATCCTTTCTTCGATCTCATGTTTCGGGAAGGTGCCGATTACAGAGCTCAAGATCCCGAAGGTGCCGATCCCGACGAAACTCAACGCCCCACGATCGCGACTCGGCCCAAAAGAGCTTGATAATGATTTCCACACATAGAAAATACCATTTTTAATTTCGTTAACTCTTTTAATTAACTATATGAAATTTAATTTAATTAATATGATTAATGTTAAGATCTAATAAATGTAATATTTTTTGTAATACTTAATTTATTATTAATCCGATGTAATATTCCTTTGTTTTAACAGCGCAACTCCTTCGGCCCTGGCGTGGGGACGACCAAACACGGCCCCAGTGTGGGAATTTTTCCACGAAGATCGGCGGTTGGAGAATGGCGAACGCATCAAACTCGCCACGTGCAAAAAATGCGGCAAAGTACTAGACGCGATGGGTGACCTCGGAACCGGATACTTGAAAAGACACGCAAGAGCATGCTTCCCGACCGGGCAGCTCGAAGAGGTAAACACAGCACAGGTAAGTGCCCTTTCTGCAGTTAATTTACGGAAATGGACCCTCGAATGGATAATTTCTACGGGCGTGCCGCTGAGTTTTGTCAAAAATCCCAACCATACCCGATATATGCAAAGGATTAATCCGACGTACCAGCAGTTTTCCCGTACAACTTATACCCAAGACATGGAAACCGCATATGCTATGCAAAAAAACCTTTTGGTCGATTTTTTTAAAATGTCTAGCATAAACGTCGCTTTTACCACCGACCTGTGGAGCGGTCCAAGTTTAAATGACTATATGAGTCTGACCGCCCATTACGTAGACGACGAGTGGAATCCATGTCAAAGGCTTTTAAACCTATCGCCATTCGAGGGTCGTCATACCGGGCAAAACATTGCCAAAAAATTAATTGCATTATTTAATGATTGGGGTTTACAAAACCGGGTAATTTCCATTACCTTAGACAATGCCGCAAACAACAACGCCGCGATTTTAATCTTGGAATCTAGTTTGCCCGGTTCGCCATTTAAAAATATTTTACATCAACGTTGTGCTTGTCACATAATAAATTTAATTGCACGAACCGGCGAACATCAAATTGCTAACCATCTTGATAAAATACGCGGCATTGTTGATTGGATCCGGCATCCTCAAACCACCGGTAGGTGGAGAAAGTTTTGTAAAGACCGCAATCACCGCGCTAACAAGTTTGGTTTAGATAATAATACACGTTGGAACTCTACATATTTAATGGTTTCAGTTGTTTGTAGACAGCGGCTGCCGTTAGACCACTTCCTCGGGATGGAACTCGAGCCACAGAACCGGATCACGGAGGCGGATTGGGAAACGGCCCAAAAATTTACCCAATTTCTTAAACCATTTTACGCTATTACGCTAAATTTTTCAAACCAAAAAAGGCCCTCTTTAAACCACGGTCTTTCGGGTCTTTACCAAATTACGTGTGCTTTCAAAGAATTTGAAAATGACCCTATTATTTCTCCCATTATTCCGGGGATGATTACAAAATACCAAACTTACTGGGATCCACCCCCGTTTTCGTTTTGCTTCGGTGCTATACTTGATCCCCGTTTTTTGTTTACTTGGGGGGCAATGATGTTAGCCTGCGGGGAAAACCTCGGGGTGGATTACCAGAATTATATTAACGTTGTTAACGAAGCTTTTTTTGCATTGTTCAGTGAATACGACGCCCGGTTCCCACAGTTCAACGCACAGGAAGAGCAAAGGACAGTGATGGAGAGCCCAACGAAGACGGGACTAGCGTTTAGCCGGAGACTCAGGCAACGGATAGATCGCGGGGAAGCAGGGGAATCCAGCACGGGACCGCCACGGGCGGACATACCGGAGGGCGCACCGGCAGAAGTTAAGCGATACTACGGCCTACGGTTCGAGGACGATTCAGGCGAGTTCGATGTCATAAAGTGGTGGAAGAATCAACGGGACAGATTCCCGATATTGGCGAGAATGGCGAGGGATATACTGTCCATCCCCATTTCAAGCATTGCTTCGGAGAGCACATTCAGTACGGCTCAATACGTCATAAACGACCGGAGGGCGTCAACCACCAACACACACGTCGAGCAAATAGTGGTGTTGAATGATTTGTTGTACCACAACCCGGTGATTGCCGAACGGTCCGACCAAACCGAACTGGAGCTAATGACTGAAAGGTTTAACGCCTTGTATCCCGAGTGACGCAATGTAACCGCCAATGATGTGCTCTTTCCTCTCTTGGTTTTATGTCCCTAAGGAGGGTTTTACAAGAGAGGTTTTAGTGAGGCATCTTGTAATATTTACACTGAATATTTACAGCTTTCTTCCACCTTATTGTAATATTCACAATGAATAATACAACTTTTTTTTTTTAATATCTCGTCTTATCATATTTATTTATATGTTAATGAAATTTGTTAAAATTATTAATATGTTACAAACTAATATTTATTAACATATGTTACAAATTAAAAATTAACAATAAAAAACAAGATTATTATTATGTTACAAAATAATAAATTATAACATACTTAAATATTAATTTTGAAAAAAAATAACTTAGAGATAATAATTTTAAATAATTAACATACTTAAATAATATTTTGAAATAATTAATAAAGTTTGATAATTAAATTCGGGTAAAAAGTACTAAAAATAAACATTTCAAGAAAACAGGTACATTTGCCGCAAACAACGGCCAGCGAGTCGCGATAAAATCGCGAGCCGTCGCGAGTGCACGCGTCGCGATGCGTCGCGACGGGAACAGTCGCGACTTTTGGCGATTGGGTCGCGACCCGTCGCGACGTCGCCAGCTGCACCTCTAGTCATTAGTGTATATGTACATATATCATATATAGATATTTGTAGTCTAAGTATCTAATCTTGTATAAGCGTGTATATATATATATATATATTTTTTTTTTTTTTAACTACTCAGATGTTAAAATATAAAATCGAACTCCAATTCCGTACATATTGAATTAATGTCAGTTAAATTAAAGACATGAACATGTCTCTAGTTTAATAAAAAAAAATGTTGGATAATGTAACGCCTCGATTTCCCGGGCCCGTTACTTTTTCCATAAAACTCGATTAAGTCCCGGTTTATAAAATATATTTTAACGAGAAAAATATATAAGAAATAAAATCCTTTGATAATAGTAAATATTTTATTTTTATAAAATATAATCTTGGGTCCTGCGTACGTACCAACGTTACACGACCAACAACGTATCATTCCGAGATATCACATCTCGATACAGTCGAAGGCCAATACATATTATATCATTCAGAGACGCCGCAACTCGATACATTGTACCAAGGTTTAAAATACCGCTTGCCGTTTTCGTTTCGCATTTTCCGTTTTACGGATATATCGCTTGCCGATGGGTATGTCGATGGGCAAAAGGGAAAAAAAGGGCATGCCGCATACCGCATTTACCGCACTTTTTGCATGGACATACCGCATTTACCGCACTTTTCGCATGGATATTTTGTAAAAAATATTTGAGTATTTAAACACGATATTTATATAGGTTCAAAACTACATATTTAATAAATACAAGACATAATTGTATACAACAAAACACATTTGTAACTTAAATATGTAGGTGAAATGTATAATATTAAGTCACTTTATTAGTTTAAGTGTATAATATTAAGTCAAATTATTATGTGAAGTGAATATGTATGTTAATTAAGTGTGTAATATTAAGTGAATATGCATGTTAATTGTATAGGTATGTTAACAAATTTAATATTAGTTGAAGTGTATATTATTAAATGAATATGTATATTAAGTGTATATGTATGTTAGGTGAAGTTAATATGTATGTTAAGTGTATAATATTATTTGAAGTGTGTAATATTAAGTTAAATTATTAGGTGAAGTGTATGTGTATGTATGTTAAGTGTGAATGTGTGATATTAGTTGAAAACAAAAAGTCCCACATTGATAGATGACAAGAGTTTGGTGATTTTTAGGCGAGGTGGGGTGCTCTTGTGTGAGTATCATTATTTTTGCCGAAAGTTTAATTGGTATTTTTGCCGAAATCTACCAAAAATGCGAAATTCGAGCACCATTTCGTCGTTTTGAAGGCAAAAAACGACAAGAGATTTTCTTTCCGAATGTCGTTTGGAATTTCGCAAAAAACGACAGCGAAACGGAAAGAATGTCGTGCCGATGTTCCACTGAAAACGAAAATCGACGCGAATTTCGTTTGATTTTCGCGACATTTCGCACCTTGCATTGTACCATTCTGAGACTACCCGTCTCGATACGTTGTACCCTTCAGAGACTACGCGACTCGATACAACAGTGAGAGATTTAAAATCTCGGTACGACGCAACTTTATAAAAAAAAGTCATACATATATATTTAGTATAATAATAGATTATATATGTATGCATAAATGCTCGTGCTTATTCCGCACTAAAATAATACTTTAAATAACGAAAATAGTTTTGACACATATATCACACACTTCAAACCACACACATCATATTATTGTTGTGTTGCAGCGAGTACTTTTACGTACCTTTACGAAAAATATATGCACACCATCACGTACTAGAAATCTTTAATATCAACCACCTTTGGTACTTCCTTTTCATTTGCATTTCATTATTTTCTTCGCAATCAAGATTTTCTCTCTCTTTTGATAAATGATCGCATCCAAATGGATGGATGTTTGAGAGAGCGCATATATATATATATATATATATATATATATATATATATATATATATATATATATATATATATATATATATATATATATATATATATATAACACCATTGATTCCGCTTTCTCCGCAAGTTATCGATTTTCACCCGATTCTGCAACACAACTATACGAGTGCATACGGTGGATAAAACGATCTTGTGATTTTCCGCAAATTATTTTTGTACGATTGTAAAATCAAAGAGCTCCGGAACTTTATTTTCAATCGGAGCTAGTCCCGAGTACTGGTTGTATAAAGTTCATATATTTTATAAATATAAAATATTTACTATTATCAAAGGATTTTATTTCTTATATATTTTTTTCGTTAAAATATATTTTATAAACCGGGACTTAATCGAGTTTTATGGAAAAAGTAACGGGCCTGGGAAATCGGGGCGTTACAGATAATGAATGTTTTTAATGTTTAATTATATACACGTTATCATTCGTGTAATAGACCTTGGCTAGATATTGACGGAATGGAATCGAACATTGATATTGTTTTGTCACCTTTTGTACTATTAACGCTAAAAAAACTTGAAATACACCCGTATACGCGATGCGAACTTGTATGACAAATATATCTATATATATATTTCATTTCCAAGTAGAAATATATGGAACATAAGACATATATAGATTTCCATAGTCTATATGGAACATAAGAAATATATATATATATTTCATTTCCATAGTCTTAGACGTAGTCTAAGACATAGATTTCATTACTATATGTATGAATAAATGTGTTAATTTGACCAAAAATATAAAAAAGATTTCTCAAACATATATAATTTTGGTCTTTGGTAGTCATGCTAAGCAGTATAGCTTAACTGTTGATTAATATTCATTCGTCCATAATATTTTATATATTTTTGAATATTTACTATGTAGTATAATCTTTTGTGTTTGTCACGTTAGATGGTCTTAATTTTATCTTTTTTGGAATAAGGTGGCGCCAATGCACTTTCGCATTACTAAATAACTGTTGGTACTATTGACCGAGTTTACAAATATGTATATGGGGCACTCATTTGAGTCCCATGAGGGGGTTTGAACTCATGACCTCTTGAATAAAGATGTAGTGGAGTTACCACTAGGCCAAATTTGCTTGGTTGGTCTTAATCTTATCTTATCGGAATTTGGCTACTAGTAGAGCTGCACAAGATCGTCGTGGGTGGCGACTCGACGCCGTCGCGACGCATTCCGGAGAATCGTGACGCATCGCGAGAAAGGCCGGAAAAATTGCGATCGGTCGCGATGGAGCCCAGAAGTCGCGATTCACCCCTCTGCTGCTCCCTCTCTCTCTCTCTCTCTATCTATCTATCTATCTATCTATCTATCTCTCACTCTCACAGCCCCTCTCTCTCTCTCTCTCTCGGCCTGCCGTCGCGACCTCATCGCCAACGTTGCGACTGAAGGCCGCCACGACGCGTTGCGACCAACCAACTCGCGATTTTGGCGACTTTCGTCGCGACTAAACGCGATGCACGAGTGTGCAGCTCTAGCTACTAGTTAGATAATCAATAATCAATATTGTTAGTGTAATAATTAATTGGAAAGAACATTTTATTTTTATTACCTTGTCACTTGCTCGTTGTCAGTTATTAAATCATTTAGTATGTCGATTAATTTTTCCAAGTATATATAGAATTAGTTAAATGTTTTCTTGTAAAATTTGAATTTTCATTCTTACTAGATACGTTCTCCTATATATATAATTGTATATATGTATAATACGAACAAACTTGTGTCCCTCGTTCGAAGCAATTAAGCAAGATGGGAGCAAAAATAATTTATTATGATTTATGACATAGACAATTTATTTTATTATTTTTGAAATCTACATTATTTATAGACTTTATAATTTATCAGTTCAAAAGGTGAATATTTTATTCTTTGAAAGGTCCACCATTTTTTTACTACACACGTGCGAGTCACACGCGTTAAAACCTCGGTTAAACCCCACTCTACCTTTATTTCTGCACAGTCACCTTGTCATATCCAAAAAAGGAACAAAAAGGATAAAAACGACAAGAAAATAAGATCAAGGACCTTCCGTTAAAAACAAAAGGAATATTTACACTATAAGTACCTTTTTTTTTACCAAGAGTGCAGGTATATTATTAATCTGTTTTCATCACTAATAGTTCTCAAAATTCACGAAAAAATGTTAACGTTTCTCAAGTTAACGTATATTAATAAAAATTGCTAGTTTCTCTCGTGTAAATATCTTAATGACATATGGATGAAACCTCAATGTTATTTTATGGTCTTTATGTACTATTGCAGCTAAATAAATAAATTGCACATATGTCAACGGACTTAGTAAAAAAATGAGCATTTATATTACAAATATCACAAAATAAAGCATAAAAACACTTAAAAAAAATATCGCCAAAACATTGATCTTTCACTAGAAAGTCATTGACCTTAATCCGTTCAAATTTTATATGTTATTGTGCACTATTTCTATTGAATTTTAGTTTTTTTAAATAATAATACCCTTCATAATTTTAAAAATAGCATATTGTTTCACTCGTGTTAAAAATGACAGAAAATAAGAGACATCAATGAAAAATAAATAAATTAAAGGGGTAAAGTGTACAAACTAATAATATATAGAGAGCATTGTGCTAATCACTAAACATATAAACTCCAAAGTTCAAAACGACAGAGATCGAGAAAATCCCAGATCTGTCCCTACAGAAATCCAAAATTGCAGATTTGTCCTTATCGAAACAGATCGAGATCCAATCAACGGCCAAGATCTTCTCCAGCGTTACGTGATGGGTCATTTAATGTGGCTCTGTACGTTATACCGTAGACCACATAATTATTACTCTGCCAACTCAGCTTTTCTCAGGTTTATTTTATCTATTTATTATTGAATAATTGGCCCCTACTTTATTCAAGATGTGTGAATCTTGCTCTTTTGTTTCACTCATAGTGAAAATAGCTCATCTTTAATGACATCTCTTATTTTAGCCCATTTGTCTTATAAATAACAGAATGATTAATTGAATATGCAAGTGAAGTGAATATGTCGGTGAAATGTACAATATTATTTGATATAAATCCCGCATTGCTAGGTTACAAGAGTTTAGAATGATTTAAATACCAAAGATTTAGGGCAAATGTTTGGGCCCTTGGGGTCACTCACTTTTGTGAAAGGGAGAAGACTCACACAAATGTAGCACCGAGCATGCGCCGCCGTCCGACCGGCCGGGTGTTGTGTGGGGTGGGTGGGGTGAGGTGCAAACATAATTATTTTATCGAATTTTTAACTGGTATTTTTGCCAAACTCATCCAAACGTAAGGTTTTTAGTGATTTTCTATAAATTTTTCGCCAGTTTTACTCATGAACGACATGCGGCATGCGCTCCAACATTAACGAGATGTTTTCCTTCCGCAAACCATCGGCAAACGAAAATCGATCGGCATGCCCACCACTTTTCCAGGCATTAACACCTTGATTCAGTCTTCAGGATTTTAGTGCAGATTCAAAACTTTCTTAAATTTAAAAATATACATATTTTAAAATAATTATTAAGTGAAATAATAAAAATATATATGATTTATAAAATTAATTAAGATTTTAATATTAAATATGCTGGTAATTAACTATTAAAACTCCAAGTCCATATCGAAACGTTTTTTTGGTACATTTTGGCGAAGCAATATATTTTTACGCTTCAATCTTCGAGCTTAGGCAATCTCGATTTAAGTTGAGTATTTTTGCCGTTATTATACTTATCCTTATTATTATATCATTAGTTATATATATCTGTCGTTTCTCTCTCCTCACGTATGTATTTAATATCTCCCGAATTTTCATTTCCATTTTTTAATTGCATTTCTTTTTGAAATTTTCTCGCGATTCTCAAATTTTCCCAGTGAAGTTCAAAAATCGCGTCACTTTCCCGAGAAAATGGAGAGCCGGCTTCGAAGCGAGGCCATTCGGACAGCAACGCGGTCTTTGCGCTTCGAGAGATTCGCGCCTCTCTGAGGAGGAGTTATCTTTTGTTGTTTCTCGATCGATTCCTTCCACGGTCCACAGAAAATCCATTCCGAAACTCGTGGTTTTTCGATGCTTCCTTGTTCGAACTCGAGTGCTGCTTAGAGAAGAAGATCAGAGGAAACCGTTTTTGTTTTCTGTTTGTTTTTTTGGCAATCGATCGTGAAGAACTCGATGTGAAATCGAAATGCCGAGCATTAGAGCACCTGCTTCGAAGAAAACCACGACCCTCACTGTAAGTGATCCATAATCCATACATGTATATATGTTGCAGAGTGTATGTATAGGTGTAAACATGGATTTTCAATCTGTGTTGCAGGTTGCGGTTAAATGCAGACCGTTGGCGGGGAGGCAACGCGGACGCGACATCGTCCGAGTGATCGATCACAAGGTTTGTTCGTGTTTGTCATTCGATATTTTGTTTTCTTGTTCTGAATTTGGATGTTGAATTTGGTAGGAAGTGCTTGTTCTGGATCCTGACTTGTCCAAGGATTATCTGGAACGGATTCAAAATCGGACCAAAGAGAAGAAGTACAGTTTCGATTACGCTTTTGGTCCTGATTGCTCGAATTCGGTGAGTTTTGGTTTCTGATAATTAGTGCTCATAATTTTTCGAAAATTGATCTTCCCATTTGGTGTTGGATAGAACATGTAAAGTGTAGATGATTACGGTAAATGTATACGGTTTTATACGATTGCAGAACTTATGGTTGAAAGGATTGGTTGATCGAGTGATTATTATATATTTTTCAATTTGTTGAACTTAGTATATTTCCGTCATTTCAAACTAATAGTTGGTAGGTTTGCTTTCACGTGCTTGCTGTTCTGGTAGTATGGCATATTCAACTAGATGAGTATTGTTTTCTGGCATTGGGACATTTATCGCAATGAAATGGCATCGGAAATTTGGAATTTCATCACGTGGATCTTACTATTCCTCATTGTTCATACGATTTACTATTGATGAACTCTTCATTAATTACATGATTTATAGTTGATTATCATTTGCTTTACTAATCTTAAATTTTCTTGTCAAAGTTCGGGATACAAAATATAATTAGTAGTTTGAAGGTGATATTAGATCAATCTGTCATTTACTTTGTTTTATTTGTCTAATTATTCGTATTTTACACAGGATGTATATTCAAAAAGCATATCTTCCGTGATCTCTGGTGTTGTTCACGGGCTTAATGCTACCGTCTTTGCGTACGGTTCAACAGGAAGGTACTTAAGATGATGCAAAAATTGATAATGTATAATTGCCATTGGTATATTATATAAGATTATGTCTTATATTGATTTTTAAGAACGTTTGATTGCTTATATTCACCTACAACTTTCTCGTGCGTTTCACGGTGTACAGTGGTAAAACCTACACAATGGTTGGGACCAAAGATGATCCCGGCCTCATGGTTCTCAGTCTGAACAAAATATTCGATCTCATCGAGCGGGACAAGAGCTCTGATGAATTCGAAGTCACTTGTTCCTATCTTGAAGTCTATAATGAAGTACGGTGTGGCTCTTTGTTGAAAAACGCTAAGATTTTTATTACAATAACCGTCTTCTTTCTTTGAATTTTTTTAACATTTAGTTTTGTAATTAAGGTTATCTACGATTTACTTGAGAAGTCCTCTGGCCATTTGGAATTGAGAGAAGATCCTGAACAAGGTATCACTGTGGCTGGGTTGCGGTGTATCAAGGTTTGTCTTTTACGTTTATGCCCCTGAAATATTCAATACAACTTTTATATAATCCTATTTCGCTACTTACCTGTTCTTTATAATTTAATTTCTAATTCAGGTTCATTCAGCTGATACGATTCTTGAGCTGTTAAACTTGGGGAATAGTCGAAGAAAAACGGAAAGCACTGAGGCTAATGCAACCTCTTCTAGGTGAGTTATAATCAGATATGGAACACAATTTGATCTATTTTTCGAAGCAATGATATCATCGTCTCCTTGTTATGTCTTCTTCTTTTGAATCTAGTAATTTTAAATACTTAAGATGATTATAGATCTGATATCATATATTCTTTTGATGGTTTCTTTATTCATCTTTTCTGCTTAAGTTTTTCTGTTTTTGTTTTTAAATTTCTATATTGATATGATCTAAAATAAAAAGCGTCACCTTCATATCTCAATATTGAATTAATTTAAAAAGGAACATAATTGTTTCCTTCATGTTTGACAGTTAGGACTTAGGAGTAACTTCATGGCTATTTAACTAAAATAATTCTCTGTATTTTTAGATCTCATGCAGTTTTGGAGATAACTATCAAAAGAAAACAAAGAAATAAGTACCGGAATCAAGTTATGCGTGGAAAACTCGCTCTAGTGGATCTTGCAGGCAGTGAAAGAGCCTCTGAAACACATAACTTGGGCCACAAGTTAAGAGATGGAGCTAATATCAACCGTTCGCTTCTTGCTCTTGCCAACTGTATAAATGCATTGGGGAAGCAGCACAAGAAGGGTCTTGCTTATGTCCCGTATAGAAATAGGTATATATCATTAAGATATTTTTTTGGGCACATACGGACATTTTTTATACATTGATAGGTGCGCAAACGTTTTATATCAATCACTGTGTTATGGTATGCTTATGCTTCTGTAGCTAAAGATAAGCAATGTTTTTATTTTTTATTTTTTTTATTTTTTTTTATTTTTTTTATAGCAAATTGACAAGGATACTGAAAGACGGTCTCAGCGGTAACTCTCAAACTGTAATGGTTGCCACGATATCGCCTTCTGACAATCAGTATCATCATACTGTAAATACCTTGAAATACGCTGACCGAGCAAAGGAGATAAAGACACATATACAGGTGAGATTCGATACATGACTTGATATATCCCAATCTTTCTTTCTGAAGTAATGGTGAAATTGAAATTCTTTTGATTTTTGATTGTAGCTAATACATTTTTTTGAAGTGTTTTTCTATATTCCGTATTTCGTTTATTGTTATACCTTTGCAGAAAACTGTTAACTAGTGTTTGGTTTGGCTAGTGTTAGTGATGAGATTGCTGCTATGCATCTGTTCTTTGATAAGACTTATCAAAGACGGAAACGTCGATGTTTGCAATTCGGTTTAATTGATGCAATTTAATTATTAAGTCATTTGATTGTTTTAGAAAAGGAAAATCGGTTGTAAGTAGCCTATATAATTTGCTTGAGATTAGGTTTTGTGAGAGATTAGCGTTTTCTGTCTCCATTATCAATGCCCGCGTAACGGGATCACAATATCGGGCTGTATTTATTGCTTTTTATTTTTTTTATTTTTTCTCACTATCTCCTCTTATTTACAGAAAAATATTGGCACCATTGATACCCATGTCTCAGATTACCAGAGAATGATTGACAGTCTTCAGGTAATGCTGTTAATTTCTGTTTCTTTTTTCTTTTTCAAGCACGAGATTTATATTTTCTGTATTAATATATTTAAAGTACATAGATTGAAGTTTGCCGATTGAAGAAAGAGCTAGCGGATAAGGAATCACTATTAAGTATCAAACCTGCAGAGAAAGCCGTTGACGAAGAGCTATCTTGGCTGAATACATTGAGCCATGAAACCAATGAAAATGTTCAAGAAAGGATCAACTTACAGAGGGCACTGTACGAACTTGAGGAAACCAATCTTCGAAACCGCACCGAGCTACAACATCTCGATGATGCTATTGCGAGACAACAGGTAATTCATAGATAATCTTACTTTTAACATTTTTCAGGATGAAATTAATCGTTTATGTGATCCGATGTTTAATTTCCTAGTTTCTACGATAATTCATCTTTTACTTTATCTGATTTTTTTGAGCTATGTTATTTCAGTCTATAGAAAACGATGGATCGGTTGTCGAAGCCCTAAGATCGAGACGACAAGTAATTCTATACAACATTCGCGACAACGATGAAGCCGGTGTTAACTATCACAGGGTACTTATTTTCTCTATACTCACTTGTAAGTGTTGAAACATGTGGTTATTTAGTGGGTAGTTATAGTATTAGTGGGAAAGTGTGTATGAGTGGGTAGTTATTTCCTTAGTTTTAGGGTTTGCAGTTTTTATTTTCTTTTATAAATATCAGTGTAAATACGTATGATCATGATAAATGAAATTTAGAAAATTCTCTCCAAAAATCAACTGTAAGGTTTATTGATTTTGTCATATTTAACTTTATTTATCAAATTTTAAATTTTAGGAAATTGAAGCCAACGAGAAGCACCGTTGCCAGCTTCAAGACATGATCGAGGAGTCGATTAGTAGCAAAGGCAATAAAACGTACTTGCGGATTCTCAGTCAGTACAGGCTCTTGGTAAGACAGATTAATAGTCCATCTTTCTGCTTTCAACTATAATTTTATAAAGTTTAAACACATGTTTTGTATATAGAGGAATTGGTGGCTACTCTTTGCCACTTAAACTTTCTTATTCGGTCCATTTTGGTCGCTAAGCTTTTATCCATAGTGCAATTCGCACCCTGAACTTTAAATTTGGTGCTGAATATTCCTCATAAGAGAAGAGGATGTTTTGCACCAAAACTAATAGTTTATGAGACAAAAGTGCACCGTTTATGTAAGTTCAGAGGGGAAAGTGTACTTAAATAAAACTCAGTTGGCAAAAAGTACTGATAAGTAAATTGAGTGGGAATTTTCACCAATCAAGTTTTAGTATTGTGATTTGCCCGATTATTTCTGCATTTTAGATCTTACATTAGTACCCGCCATTATTTAGATATAAGACTTTTCGAACCCATAATTCTGATTTTTTTTCTTCTTGTTTCTAATGTGTACAGGGAATGGCCAACACCGAGCTTCAGTTCGAAATGGCAATGCGGGATCAAGTCATCCACAACCAACGAGAGATCGCGAGAAACATGTGGGATTTGCTCAACAGCTTGGGGCTCGACGAGAGGAGGATCCAAGATCTTGCAGCCAGACGGGGAATCACAATAGAAGACTGGAAATTGGCGGGAAATTCACAGGCCAGGTCATCATCGTGTTTCTTTGAGCAGTGTCAGGGCTCTTCAGGGTCAAGGTCGACGCTGACCGGGTTTGGGGAATCGGGCGGAGCTTTTCGCAGAGAAGAACATCGCAGCTCGTACTTTGTGTTGTCGAACGACCACTCGCCATCGGCGTATATGCAGCTGAGACGGAGCAGCGAGCAGTGGATCGGTCACGCTGGAGCTTCGAATGGTCGAGATCTACGAAGCTCGTGCCCGGAGATGAGATTTCAGCCTCTGTTGTATGCAAACCGGCAACAGGTATGATTGTGAAATAAGTTGAAAGTGAAACCAGCTTGGTTTGATGTTGATCAGCTTTTTACCAAATTCGGTTAAATTGGTTGAACATTTTAGTTAATTCGGTTTAAAACCAACTCGGCTTTATGTAACTCAGGAGCAATGGAACGACACTAAGAGGCGAGAAATGTTCAAGAGTCCGCACGCCATTGCAAGCAACGGCCAAGGCCAAGCGGCGGACTATGGGACCACGGCAAGATGCTTGTTTGGAAACAGCCCACCGGAGCGAATTTCTGGCTTGCCAAACCCAACATATTCTTTCCCAAACATGGGATCGGCGATGTCGTATCGCTCCGGTAATTCTAATCCGGATCCTCCCCGTCTCGCTCACAGTTTTGTATAGTTTTGTTCTTTTCCCTGTTTCCGGGTTTCCACTCGTTAGAAATGTACATAAACGTTTAGGCAAAAGTTGATAAAAGGGAAAAAAAGTTTATCTGTTTTTTGTTTTTTGGGGCCTCATTTTAGCGAGGTGATTATTTTAGCCACGGAGTACACAAATTGTAATTCTTTTTTACTGTACATATTGTAATGCGAAAAATGTAATTTGTTCGTAGTTGTTATTGTTGCGAAAAATGTTAATTAAACAGCACAATTATATAGTTTTTTTGCCTAAACATATTCTCCTCTTAATAACATTTAAATTTGAAAATTCTGAGATTGAAGAAGAAAATAAAACTTTGAATACACCTACAAACAAGTCATATATCATTATATTGTGTGCAAAACGCAAATTAACATTTTTTGTCATTCATTAAAACATTTAGGGTAGAATTGCGAAAATTATTAAAAATAAAAACACAATCGGTCGAGAAATGTACACATGGAAGGTCCGGGTTTGATCTTCGGCCTTGAATTCAAGAAAAAACAAACGAAAACCTTCAAGAAAAAACGGACACAAAAACTTTGAAGAAAAAAAAAAAAAGCCACAAAACCTTCAGGAACAAACGACACAAAAACGTTAAAGTGAAAACGAAAAATTTGAAATAAATAGGGTATTTCGCAGCATAAATATTAAAGTATTCGAAAACCCAGCGTTAAATTTTAAGCAGACAAAATACTAATAATTTTAGGGTTAATGACGGCGAAAATACTTAAAGTTTAGTCAAAGAACCTCTCGTGTACTCAAAGTTTAAAAGTGGTGGCAAAAATATTCAAAGTTGTATTTGGGGAGTTGACCTCTCCATTCTCGTGACGCCGTTAACTTTCTCCGTTAACTCTGGCCACGTGGACAAATCTGTTTTGTTAAGTGTAATCATTAGGGTTCAATTAGTTGTATTAAATAATATTAATTAGGGGTTTAATTCGTTGTTTTGTCGTAAACGAGGCTGATGTGGGCTCGTCCACGTGGCAAAAATTGTTATGTCAGCAACCAATGTTTGTCCACGTGGCCAGAGTTAACGGGTAAGTTAACGGCGTTACGAGAATGGAGTGGTCAACTCCCCAAATGCGACTTTGGGTATTTTTACCACCACTTTTAAACTTTGGGTACACGAAAGGTTCTTTGACCAAGCTTTAAATATTTTTGCCTGTCATTAACCCATATTTTTATCTCACATTATAGATATGTACTTTTTATTAGAGTTGTTTGATGTTTGTCTATAACGTAAGAGAAAAATATTACTGTTTTATCTAGTTAAAACAAAGAAATTTGACAATAATTTTTTAAAAACTTTTGATATCTATCCCGCTAATATCCCAAATAAAAGCGTTACAAAAACCTTGAAGAAAACACGGCACAAAAACCGGAGAAAAACCACCCAAAAATCTTCAATAAACAAAAACATCGAGAGAGAGAAATATTACTAATTAAAACAAAGAGTATTTAATATGAACTTTTTAAACATTTTTTATATTTATGCTGTTAATATCCCAAATAAAAACGTCACAAAACCTTGACGAAAACACGACACAAAAACCGGGCGGAAGAAAACGACACAAAAATCTTCAATAATCAGCGACACAAAAACCTTGAAGAAAAACAGCACAAAATAAAAAGGAATAAACTAAAACAAACGGAAAATAAACATGAAATAACACGGAAAAAGTAAAAAAAAAGAGAGTAAGTAAGAAGAGAAGCAATCGGAAGTTCATCTCGAGCTCCCAACAATGGCGTCCTCCGACCCTCCTCCCGCCCACAAGCCCTACGCCCTCTCCCAGACCCTCCCCGCCCACAAGCGCGCCGTCTCCGCCGTCCGCTTCTCCCCCTCCGGCGACCTCCTCGCCTCCGCCTCCGCCGACACCACCGTCCGCACCTTCTCCCTCTCCCTCTCCCCCCTCCACGACCTCGCCGGCCACTCCCAGGGCGTCTCCGACGTCGCCTTCTCCGCCGACGGCCGCCTCCTCGCCTCCGCCTCCGACGACAAGACGCTCCGCCTCTGGGACGCCGCCGCCGGCAAGCACCTCTCCACGCTCCGGGGCCACACCAACTACGTCTTCTGCCTCAACTTCAGCCCGCACTCCAACACCCTCGTCTCCGGCTCCTTCGACGAGACGGTGCGCGTCTGGGACGTCAAGACCGGCAAGTGCCTCAAGGTTCTCCCCGCGCACTCGGACCCCGTGACGGCCGTGGACTTCGACCGCGAGGGGAAGCTCGTGGTCTCGAGCAGCTACGACGGGCTGTGCCGGATCTGGGACGCGGCCACGGGGCACTGCCTGAAGACGCTCATCGACGACGAGAATCCGCCCGTGTCGTTCGTCAAGTTCTCGCCCAACGGGAAGTTCATCCTCGTCGGGACGCTCGACAACGCTCTGGTACGGGTCTTTAGCGGTTTCGGGTTTGTTTGGTGGTTGGCATTGTATTGAGTGTTTTGGTTAGTTTGATTGCTTGCCTATTACTAGTTCGATAAATTGCCGCAGTGAAATTTATTGCTTGAATTTCGTATTGTGTTTCACGGCCGGTGTCGTTCGTCAAGCTCTCTACCAACGGGAAGTCGATCATTGTCCGGACTATCAACAATGCTCCATCGAGCGATTTCCGGCTTAATTTGATGATATGCCGTTACATGTTTGACAAAATACCGCAGTAAACTTGTACATTACTGTTTGATGTTTCGGGTTGGTTCGATCGTTAGCACGGTATGTGCTAGGTAAACGGTTGCAGTGAAGTTTCAATTTGTTGTTTGAAGTTCCTACTGTTTTATTTATAGTCATTTGTGCGTGATTCAACATTTGGGGGCTCGTGGTTTTCAGTGTTTGTAGTGAACATTTTGCTGTGAAATGTGGTTCGGCTTTTACACGTTCATTAAAATTAGGTTCTTTCGCTCCGGGAAGATCAAGCTAGGTGTGCTGTTTCTCTTTCTATGACGTGTGATCGGTTTAGTTGTCAAATCGTTGGAGAAGGCGAGAAGAAAATAAGATCCTTTTAGGCTGATTTATTAGTTTCGTCTTTCCCAGTTGCGGTTGATGTGTACGAATCGATACCGCGTTAATATTCTTCGAGTCCAAAATACCCTTATGATTTTTGGTTAAATTCAGCACTGAAGTTTCACTTTTTGTTTGAAGTTTTTAGTGTGTTTTAGGCTCTTGTTATATGCAAATATTTGTCTGTGTCCATTAAAAGATCGTTAAATGCCGATTATTAGTTTGGTTGCCGCTGTGAAGTTTCACTTTGTTGTTTGAAGTTCCTTGTGTCTGTTAGGGATCGTCTGCTATTTTCGACAACAATTTGCTTGGCATAAAAAACTGAGGCACCATACCGGTCTTCGTTCTAAAATCTTCCGTCTTCGTAGCCTATTAAATTCGTACTTTTTTATTCTTAAATATACATGTCTTGTGAAATTTGGGTGTTTGTGCTCAACAGAGACTTTGGGACTTCACGATGGGAAAATTTCTGAAGACGTACACGGGCCATTCCAATTCAAAATACTGCATTTCGTCTGCATTTTCCGTCACGGGAGGGAAATATATCGTGAGTGGATCTGAAGATAATAGTGTATACTTATGGGATTTACAGTCGAGGAACGTAGTACAGAAATTGGAAGGTCACACCGACACGGTTATATCGGTTTCGTGTCACCCAACGGAGAATATGATTGCATCGGGGTCGCTCGGAAATGACAAGACCGTGAAGATCTGGACTCAAACTAAAGACTGATTTCCTCAGAAACCGTTTGATCTGAAGATCATCTTCATTTGAGGCAAGCTGATCTATATTTATCGTTTTTTTTCGTTTCCCGGGATTGTCTCATTGTTCCTGGAGTATTGGTAGATGGAGAAAGTCTGAACTGTGATGTTCATATGCTAATTATATAAGCTATCGTTTCTTCGGATTATTGTACTTTTTGTGTTGTTTGCTGACCAAGATTTTTCGACGAGTATGTACAGATTATCGCGAGCTTTTTCAGGGTTTATGCAGATTTGTTCTTATTCTCTGGCCATAATCAATCAAGGGAATTTGCATCAAAGTTTAGAGACATTATTATTATATAATTGAGTAATTAGCGCCAATTGGCTCCTATACTCTAAAAAGGTAGCACATTTGTTGCGCTTTTACGCGTAAGAAAATAATAAAATATTAACTTGTGCACAATATTTTAGTTGCTTGTTAATATCCTACCGAATAAGATGAAGACTAACTTTTTTCCTAAGAAAAGAGATTTGAGAAAAATGTTAAATTGGTGGAAACACCTTTAAATATTCATATGCTGTATATATGTATTTATTTATTTTTATGTGTAAAAAGATAATGTGTATTTTTTAGAAAATATAACAAAACGTAATATTTTTGCCAGTTATTTACTATATCCAATTTCCAAAGAAATTAGAAAGCATAACATTTAGTATTTACTATGACAATCTTATGACGACGAAAATTTCATTTTAGGAAAATCAAATTCAGGGAAATTATTGGTTAAGAAAGTATAGAATTTCTAATTATGTGAGTTTCTGAATTGGCTATAAGGGACACGTATATGTATTGTATTGTATTGAATTTTTTTTTTAACATGTCGTTTTTAATTTATTTTTTTTAACATGTCGTTTTTCATATTTGCGTACTTGGAGAGGCAAGGACTAGGCCTGTGCATAAAACCCGAAAATGCGGGTTTTTAACCAAAACCGGACCGAATCCGATTTTAAATAACCGAAACCGAATTAAAACCGGGTTAAATCGAAACCGAATTTTTAAAAACCCGCAACCGGATTAAACTGGTTCTGGGTTCCGGGTTTTGAGTTATAAAACCCGAAACCCGGTTAGTAGGTTACTAAAACCCGGATTTTTAATTAAATATTTAATTTATTTATAATATTTTTAAACTATTAGTCTGATAAAAAACAAACGACATTGTCACTCAATCCTATTTACGACATCATTTACAAAACTTAGGGTTTTATTTTCATCACTCCTTTTCTCTCATTCGACTTTGCTCCTCATTTCTCTCTCTCTCGCCGCTCTCGCCCCTTTCTCTCTCGCTGTCTCGCCGTCGCCGCTCTGCTCAGCGCCTATCGCCATCGCCATCGCTGATAGCTGCTCAGCGCCTCTCGCCTCGACGATTTCAGGTAAAAGGAAATCTGTGAAATCTCCGGCTCTGATAGTGTTGATAATGGGGATTAGTGTTGATAGTGGGGATTAGGGTTTCTGATATTGGAGATTTATTCTTAGGGTTTCTGATAGTGTTGATTGGGGATTAGGATTCTGAAATTAGGGTTATGAATCTGCTTGATTACAGTTCTGATTTTGTTCATTACAGTGTTGATTTTGATTATTGGAATCCTGGTTTCGTTGATTACAGTTCTAATTTTTTTAATTACAATGTTGATTTTGATGATTGGAATCTTGATTTTTATGGTTAAAGTGCTAATTTGGTTAATTACAGAGCTGATTTTGATTATTGCAATCATAAATTTGATGATTAGAGTGTTGATTTTGTTAATAAGAGTGTTGATTTTGATGATTACAGTGTATTTTGTTAATTAGAGTGTTGATTTTGATAGTTACAGTGATGATTAGAGTGTTGTTTTTTACAATCTTTTTCTTTGTGTTGATGTGTTTACAGAGGAAGTGGACGTGTCGACGATGCTTGAAGACTAGGACGTGTTTGTTGTGATCGGAAGTTATCGATGTGTTTATTGTCATCGGAATTTGTTGCTGTCTTTATTTTGGATACACTTTTGTTTATTCTGTGTTTGCTGTGTCTTTTTATTCTGTGTTGGTTTGTTGGCTGTGTTTGTTGGATTTTTATGTTGTTTTTTTTGGATATACTTGATGTGTTTTTATTCTGTTTAAAGCTTTAATTTTTTTTTAAACCGGGTTAAAATATTTTTTTTTTAAACCGGGTTAAAATTCGGGTAGGAACCCGGAACCGGATTTAAAACCCAACCCCGATGAAAATTCGGGTAATTACCCGAACCCGGATTTCTGGGTTTACCCTTTTAAAATCCGGTTTCGGGTTTGAAAAGTGAAATCCCAGAAATCCGGGTTCGGGTTACGGGTTTTAAAAAAAACCGGATTTTAAACCCGGTTTCAGCCCTAGCAAGGACCCTCTTATCACGCTGGTCACCGGCCCTCCCGCCGCCATCAGCAACGACCAGCGGTAGTATAATTGTTGAGGTTGGATTTGGTAATCCCTTTATTGCGGCATAAGTACCTAAGTATTGGTCCTTACACCATAAAGCAAACAAGTTTGCTTGACTATGATAGGATAAGTTAGGTAGCTTTTTAGGCCATACCTCACCTTTTTTGGCCATACCCTATGCCATACCTCACTCATGAGAAGAAGTTCAATGCTTGTAATGCTTATATATGCATTAATGCTTATATATGCATTCATTTTTTGGATTTAAAGGGGAGAGATTTTTGGAAGAGAGGAGGAGGTTTTTGTAAGAAAGAAGAAGAGAAATTCAAAGGAAATTGCCCAGGTTTTCATCTCTTGGAGAGCGTGTTTAGTTTTAACGGAAAGTCCCGAGCCTTGAGGTAATCTATAAATGGATACAACATCCGTGATTGTTTAGGGTGATTTTTCGCCTCAACAGTTTGGTGACCACCGAGGGGCTCAGGTGCTTTTCATTGCGTAACTAAATCACGAGTTTTCTAAGAGAATAAAGGCGAACAGCGCGTACAAATTCCGGCGGAGATACAGCAAGTCTTGGAGCAAAAGGAAAATCCGATGAAGAAGTGTTTTAGCGATCAACAACCACCAAAAGCGTTGCCCACTGATTTTTTCTTCGCCTGCTATAAATAAAATTGCTTTTCCATGTGTTTTCTTACAGGTCTCTCCTTGAGCTTCGATTTGATAGGTCATTTGCCCATATCGGACGCTCGAGATGAGAGTTATAGGCATCGGAAGAATGACCGCCGAATATGGTCGACGCCTCCCGTCGCTCGTCGCTCCTTGGATCATATTCTCGTCGTTGTTTATTGTTTATGCGTGATTTTTAATCTTTCTTAAAGTTCATTTCTTGAGCTTCGATTTTATAGGTCATTTTCCCATATCGGATGCTCGAGATAAGAGTTATAGGCGCCGGAAGATTGACCGCCGAAGATGGTCAACGCCTCCCGTCGCTCGTGGCTCCTTGGATCATATCCTCATCGCTGTTTATTATTTATGCGTGATTTTTAATCTTTCTTAAAGTTCATTTCTTGAGCTTCCATTTGATAGGTCATTTTCTCATATCAGACGCTCGAGATGAGAGTTATAGGCGCCGAAAGATTGACAGCCGAAGATGGTCGACGCCTCCCGTCACTTGTCGCTCCTAGGATCATATCACCATTGCTGTTTATTATTTCTGCGTGATTCTTAATCCTTCTCAAATTTCATTTCTCAAGCTTCGATTTGATAGGTCATTTGCTCATGTCGGACGCTCGAGATGAGAGTTATAGGCGTCAGAAGATTGATCGCCGAAGATGGCCGATGCCTCCCGTCGCTCGTCGCTCCTCGAATCATATCTCCGTAGCTGTTTATTATTTATGCGTGATTTTTAATCTTTCTTAAAGTTCATTTCTAGAGATTTGATTTGATAGGTCATTTGCCCATATCGAACACTCGAGATGAGAGTTATAGGCGCCGGAAGATTGACCGCCGAAGATGGTCGACGCATCCCGTCGCTCGTCACTCCTAGGATCATATTCTCGTCGTTTTTTATTATTTCTGCGTGATTTTTAATCTTTCTTAAAGTTCATATCTCGAGCTTCGATTTGATAGGTCATTTTCCCATATCGGACGCTCGAGATGAGAGTTATAGGCGCCGGAAGATTGACCACCGAAGATGGTCGACGCATCCCGTCGCTCGTCACTCCTAGGATCATATTCTCGTCGTTTTTTATTATTTCTGCGTGATTTTTAATCTTTCTTAAAGTTCATATCTCGAGCTTCGATTTGATAGGTCATTTTCCCATATCGGACGCTCGAGATGAGAGTTATAGGCGCCGGAAGATTGACCGCCGAAGATGGTCGATGCCTCCCGTCGCTCGTCGCTCCTCTGATCATATACTCGTTGTTGTTTATTATTTATGCGTGCGTTTTAATCTTTCTTAAAGTTCATTTCTCGAGCTTCGATCTGATAGGTCATTTTCCCATATCCGACGCTCGATATGAGAGTTATAGGTGCCGGAAGATTAACCACCGAAGATGGTCGACACCTCCGTCGCTCGTCGCTCCTTGGATTATATCCTCGTTGCTGTTTATTATTTCTGTGTGATTTTTAATCCTTCTTAAAGTTCATTTCTCGAGCTTCGATTTGATAGGTCATTTGCCCATATCGGACGCTCGAGATGAGAGTTATAGGCGTCGGAAGGTTGACCGCCGAAGATGATCGACGCCTCCCATCGCTCGTTGCTCCTCGGATCATATCCTTGTCGCTGTTTATTATTCCTGCGTGATTCTTAATATTTCTTAAAAGTTAATTTCTTGAGCTTTGATTTGTAGGTAATTCGCTCATAGGAGCAACAACCTACCACATCGCCGACAAGACCAGCGATGCCTACCGACAAAAAACAAAAGAAAAAACAAAACGGATCTGTTGATGTACAAATTCGTTCCATAACCGGAATGATGAGGTCATTAATTAAATTTACGATCTATGTAAATTAAAACTAAAGTTGTGAATATAATTGAGTATTCATACATTTGGGCTTGTGAGATATATAGCCCAGAGGCTCAAGAGACACCTAACACTGTTGAGGGCCCGATTAGGGCCAAAAAGCCCAAAAGGCAAAGGCCCATCTCAAGCAAAGAATGCTCGAAAGAGATGCGAACAGAAAGCTTCTAAAAGGAAAAAAACCTGAGCATAACTCAAAAGTCACACTAACCTAAGAAAAAAACCAACACTTGGCCAAAATCCCGGCCCGATCAGCCGACAGGCCTACGGAACCCAAAGCTCGTCCCGAGCAGAGACTGCCGAAAAAGGGTTCGAGCAGAGACAAATGAAGTACCAAAGCACGAGCAGACCAAGTCAACAACTTCGATTCAAACCTCTAAATCCCGACCAGGAAGATCGCCATGACCAAAATTCAAACGCCCACGATGTCAAGTCAAAGTCCACCACTGCGCGATTCTCTCAGAAAGTGGCCCACGTGTCAGCTCGACAACAAGTCAAGCTCCAGACTCGAAGCCACCACCAACGTACACTTCCAACGGACAGAAACCGAAGGCCTATAATAGCAAGAAGACAACCCTATCACACTCACGCAAGCATTCACTTCGAGAGAAAAGAGTCTGTGAGATTTGTATTTTTCAGAGTGTTTTCATCTTCTTTTCTGATCATCTTGGAATCGGCTTGTGGTTCTGGTTGATCTTTTTCAAATTAATAAACTTATAGAGGACGTAGTCAACTACCGCATTGGGACGAACCTCTCTAAAAATCCTTTGGTGTTTTGTTTCATTTTTCATCTTTTTGTTACTGTCGAAAGTATTGACAACGCGGAGGTCAGGATCCACAAAGTTCTTAACATCCCCCAAATCGAAATCCCATTCACAATTGACGTGACTGTTGGTGTACGAAACCACGTCAACAGTTTGGCGCCGTCTGTGGGAAATCTTTGGTCTCGTTAACTCTGTCATACTCGACACACGATGAATTCGGGAGAGAATCCTGCCTCTGACACTCCGGTGGAGGCAACTCCTGACCTGGATATAGAAGGGCAGGCTCTGAGAACCCAGCTCCAAGAAAAGGCAGCCGAAAATGAAGAGCTCAAAAGGAAAATTGAGCTCCTCATGGGCAGCCAGACCCGGTCTGAGCAGAGGCCTTACTTTGTGAACGAGCCCGGGCAAATCTCTGGGCAAAGGAATCACGAGTGGGTCAATGTGGTCCACTTAGACTTCCTGGACCCCAACGATCCCCGAGCCCGGAGAACCACCCAACCGCCTCTTCCGAGAGGCACGCCCCCGAGCACGCCACCTCTTCCGAGGGTCATGCCCACGGGCATACTACCGTTACCACCTAGTATCGGCACCCCCCAGTTCCGAGCTCCCATGTTCGGAACTAACTAGCCCGATTTTGGGCAAAATACACCCTATCAGCAATCTCGCAACCACCCGAAAGGAGCTTGGGTCTCGAGCCCTTCTCAGGCGGGGAATCCGAGCTACTCTACCCCTTATGGGCCAAGCAACTACCATCTACGACCAGAGGGTAGGCAAGCAGGCTTATACCCTTAGTATACTCAAGCTGAGCCTTCGTCCCAGAACAACTCCGAGCTGGATGACCTTAAGCGCACCATGAAACAGATGGGAGTGAGACCATCCAAAGTGGATTCCCGAGTACACAGTGCGGTATCTGCTTCCCCCGAAATCGAGCGCCTGGTCGAAGAGTCGACGAGAACCCCTTTCTCAACGGCCATCACGGACACGCGCTTGAGGCACGGTGGGCAGATTAACTTGCCCAAATACGACGGGACCACTGACCCAAAGGTGCATATGAGGGCATTCATGAATCGCGATGGGGCGGGCAAACCTAGATGCCCACGAGCTGGACGTCGGGCGATGCCAGTACTTTGCTGAAAACCTCGCGGGGGCAGCAATGGAATGGTTCTCTAAATTGGAACCAAGGTCAATTGAGAATTTCGAACAATTGACCATGGTGTTTCTCAAACATTTTTCCATGTTCATGGAAACTGAGACCACCGTAGCAAACCTGTACGCCCTGCAACAAAGGGCAAATGAGCCTCTCAGAGATTTCATGACGAGGTTCAAGGCTAAAATGGTCCGGATTAACGGACTAGCGGATGAAACGACCATCGCCGCTATAATGCCCAATAATATCATGAGCAAGTTTAAGCATATAATCCATAATTTCATTTAACATGATTTGCATGTTGTGCATTACGTTGTGTTTATGTATTTATGTGTTAAAATAGCCATTAAAAATAATAATTTATATCATCTATTTTGAAGAAAATTGACAGTAAAATTTTAATGGTTATTTGTGAGTCTTGATGCAGCGTGGATAAGCAAAGCCTCGTGACAAGATCGGTGTGTTATTATGGGTACAAAATACAAACGAATTTAATTAATTAATTAATTTTATTTCTTCAATATCGTCATATTTTACTATTTTGTTGAAGTTGTAGTTTTTGTCATGCTATTAGATATTTTAGGAGAAGTAATAATAAGTCGCATATATACTTGCATATATGTGTGATATTTGGATAGTCTAGTCTTCTTTAGTTCATGTAGTAGTATAGTTAGAGTTTAATCATGTAGAGGACTTCAAGATAAATATTAGTAAGTAAATGACTACTTTTATAATATTTTATAATATTTATGATATGAATGAAGTTATATGATATATTAATTGTCTTTACTTACTGAGCTTTCGCTCATTAGAATTCTTGTAATGTAGACACTGCAGGTAATTCAAATGACGCTTGATGCTGTTGGTTGAAGACTCCGAGCTAGAGATCTAATGCATATGAGATATAAACGACCGTGGGATAACTCGTTTTGTACTTGGGCATTTTGAGCGTCTTTACGCTATGTAGAAACCAAAAGAAAGGAGCGAGTAGTTTATGCCTCCTCGTTTTAAATAATGACAATGGTTAGATATGAGAGTCTAACGTTAGTGACGTGTAAAATAATAATCTATCGGTTGATGTGTAGATATATAAAATAATTATATATATATATATATATATCTATATATATAAAAAAATGAAGCTTTTTCCAATGGCTCACTTATACGAGTTTTTAAAAGGAAATATAGTTTTATAGGTCGTACGGGGTGTTACAGATTTGGTATCAGAGCAACAGGTTTAGTCGTTCCTGTAGACCATCTCATATGCAAATGATCATAGCTCGAGTCGGCCAATCAACAAGTTTTATTTTTCTTTACTTATAATATAGTATTAAAATATTTGAGCATAATTACAATAGTTTATGCATAAGTATCATGTGAGATTTAAAGGGTATTTTCTAGAGGACATTATGGCGGAAGAAACTGAGAGAGTTCATGAGGAAAGAACAAACCCATATATTTCCGCTTCCTCCCAAAGTAACTTGATAGAACGTCTTACAGAATTATGCGAGAGGCAAGGGAGACAAATTGAAAGACAAAGTGGTCTGATTGAATCACTACTGCAACAACAAGAGAGATTGAGTCAGCAACACCTGTCTCTTCCCCAGATGCTAGAGAACGGACGGAGCATGGCGGTGAACGATTCAGGAAGTTAAACCCTCCAAGTTTTGAGGGTGGCAATGATCCTTTGGAAGCTGAAGATTGGGTGAAAACTATTGGAGGGATGCTTGATTATGCGGTGATATCGGATACGGAAAAAGTTGTGTGTGCCTCATTCTTTCTCAGAAAAGATGCAGCCCATTGGTGGGATACAGTTAAGGCAATAACTGATGTATCACGGATGACATGGGAACAATTCAAAGGGAAGTTCTTCAGCAAGTACTTTACTTATTCTCACCGATCAGCCAAGGCTGCAGAGTTTATGTATTTTAGGCAAGGGGCGATGTCAGTTTTCTAGTTTATAAGGAAGTTTGATGAGTTGTCCAGGTTTGCGCCCCATATGGTTTCCAACGACATGCTAAAAGTGGATCACTTCACTAAGGGCTTGAGGGCAGAAATATTTAAGAATCTCAGTGTGGTCTTGAGTCCGGATATGACCTTTGGAGAAGTGTGTCAGAAGGCACTACAAGCTGAGCAAGGTCAACAAAGAGCCGATAGAGCACAAGAACAATGAAGAAATGCAAACTTTGAGAGAGGAAGGGACAATGAGAATAAGCCCTTCCAACGAAGTACCACAGATTTTAAAAGAAAAGAGCCTCCAAAGCAGGTGCAGAGAAGTGGAGGAGAAAAAACGTCTCAACAATCCTCAAACTAATAGTCCTACAAATGTTCAGAAGCTTTGCCCTGTGTGTGGGAAGCCTCATCTAGGAGCTTGTCGCTTCGGTGCAAGTGTTTGCTTCAAGTGTGGAAAATCGGGCCATTTCATCAAAGATTGCTCAATGGTTCAGGGAAACCAATCAAAGACTCCAGGACAAATTTTTGCTATGATCAAAAGAGATTCGGATGCCAGCCCTTCTGTTGTTTCAGGTCAGATTCTTATTTCTGATACTTTCGCTCATACGCTAATAGATCCAGGAGCTACAAATTCATTTGCGCACTTGCATTCATGAGAAAATTGGGTATACCTCTCGAGATATTAGTAGACACGTATTGTGTTAAAATTCCGTCAGGCGAATTTCTATGCTCAAAAGAAGCTTTGCGAGCGTCCAAAATTATAATTGACGGAAGGGAGCTAAATGCGGACCTCGTGGTTCTAGACATAAGAGACTTCGATGTCATTCTGGGTATGGATTGGCTAGCTAAGTATAACGCTGTAGTAGATTGCAACAAGAAGATTGTGAAGTTTCAACCACCAGGAGAAGATGAGTTTAGTTTTGTCGGGATAAACAAGAGTAAACCATTTCATATTATTTCAATGATGAAAGCAAGAAAACTACTTAATTCTGGGTGTGCCGGCTATTTAGCTCATGTTGTTGATGTCAAAGCTGAGTATAAGACGAGACCACAAGAGGTACCTGTTGTTAATGAGTTCTTGGAAGTGTTTTATGAGGATTTGCCGGGTTTGCCGCCAGACAGAGAAATTGATTTTTCTATTGAAGTCTTGCCTGGAACTGCACCTATATCTAAGGCACCATATCGTATGGCTCCGACCGAGTTAAAAGAATTAAAGAGCCAATTAGAAGAGCTACTAGATAATGGATTTATCCGTCCGAGCTTTTCGCCTTGGGGTGCGCCGGTGCTATATGTCAAAAAGAAAGATGGCAGTTTAGACTGTGTATTGACTATAGAGAGCTCAACAAAGTAACGATAAAGAATAAGTACCCACTTCCGAGGATCGACGACTTGTTTGATCAACTACAGGGTGTTTCTGTGTTTTCGAAGATTGATCTGAGATCTGGTTACCATCAGCTCAAGGTTAAATCAGAAGATGTTCCTAAAATAACTTTTTGTACGAGATATGGTCATTATGAGTTTTTGGTTATGCCATTTGGGTTAACGAACGCTCCAGCCGCTTTCATGGACTTGATGAATAGAGTCTTCAAAGATTATTTGGATAAGTTTGTCATTGTGTTCATCGATGACATATTGATTTACTCTTGATCCGAAGTTGAACACGCCGATCATTTAAGGATAGTGTTGGATATCTTGAAGAAAAACCAGCTTTACGCAAAGTTCAAAAAGTGTGAATTTTGGCTGGATAAAGTTGCATTTCTTGGGCATATTGTAACAAGCGAAGGAATTTCTGTAGATCCCGGGAAGATTGAAGCTGTAAGTAACTGGACTAGACCTAAGGATGTCTCAGAAGTACGGAGTTTTCTTGGGCTAGCTGGGTATTATAGACGTTTTGTGAAAGGATTTTCCAAAATAGCGTCTCCACTTACTCAGATAACGAGAAAGGGTGTAAAGTTCCAGTGGTCGGATGCATGTGAAGAAAGTTTCCAAGAGTTGAAGCGATGTTTAACATCAGCCCCCGTACTTATTATTCCTAGAGGAAGTGGTGGATTTGTTGTGTCCAGTGATGCCTCAAAGAAGGGGCTAGGATGTGTGTTGATGCAAAATGGGAAAGTCGTCGCTTATGCTTCTAGGCAATTGATGCAAAATGGGAAAGTCGTCGCTTATGCTTCTAGGCAATTGAAGGAGTATGAGAAGAATTATCCCACACATGATTTGGAACTAGAAGCGGTGGTGTTTGCCTTGAAAATTTGGAGGCATCATTTATACGGTGAAAGATGTGAAATATTCACAGATCATAAAAGCCTAAAGTATTTCTTCACGCAGAAGAAATTAAATATGAGGCAACGTAGATGGTTGGAGCTAGTGAAGGATTACGATTACGTGATTAATTATCATCCGGGAAAAGCAAATCTTGTTGCTGATGCGTTAAGCAGGAAGTCAGCTGGAGAATTGTCTACAATGACGGGTATTCAGAAGCATATATTGGCTGATCTTGAAAAGCTTAATATCGAGATCAAACCTAGAGGTTTAATGAAGAGACTATCAACAATGACGGTACAACCAACACCATTAGAAATAATCAAAGAAGGTCAGGTAACTGATGCATATGCAAGTAAATTAAGATCAGAGATTTCATCAGGGAAACGAATCGAATTTCAACTATCGCAGGACGGGGTAATTAGGTACAAGGAAAGATTGTATGTGCCCCAAAATGAGACAATTAGAAGATGTATTATGTCAGAAGCTCATAGTAGTCCGTATTCAGCTCACCCCGGTGCTACAAAAATTTACAGAGACCTGAAGACTCACTATTGGTGGCCAGGTATTAAGAACGATGTTGCCAAGTTTGGACAGCAGTGCCTTACCTGTCAACAAGTTAAAGTTGAGCATCAAAGACCAGCAGGCTTACTCCAGCCTTTGACAGTACCCCAATGGAAGTGGGAAGAAATCACGATGGACTTTGTTGTCGGGTTACCTCGGTCTAGTGATGGACATGATGCAATTTGGATTATCGTTGACAGACTCACAAAGTCGGCTCATTTTCTTCCTGTTCGCATGACCTACTCTATAGATCAACTCGCTCAGCTTTACGTCAAGGAGATTGTTCGACTGCACGGGGTACCATTATCTATTGTTTCTGATAGTGATACGAGATTCACATCGGCATTTTGGAAAAGCTTACACAGGCACGACAGCAACGTACACTTCCAACGGGCAGAAACTAAAGGCCTTTAAAAGCAAGAAGATATCCCTATCACACGCACGCAAGCATTCACTTCGAGAGAAAAGAGTCTGTGAGATTTTTAGTTTTCAGAGTGTTTTCATCTTCTTTTCTGATCATCTTGGAATCGGCTTGTGGTTCTGGTTGATCTTTTTCAAATTAATAAACTTACAGAGGACGTAGTCAACTACCGCATTGGGACGAACCTCTCTAAAAATCCTTTGGTGTTTTGTTTCATTTTTCATCTTTTTGTTACTGTCGAAAGTATTGACAACGCGGAGGGTAGGATCCACAAAGTTCTTAGCATCCCCCAAATCGAAATCCCATTCACAATTGACGTGACTGTTGGTGTGCGAAACCAGGTCAACAGGATTGACCGTGCAATGACGCCTAAGAGCAAAACTACCGGGGGATCCTGGAACCTACCGCATCGCCGACAAGACCAGCGACGCCTACCGATGACACAAAACGGATCGACGACGCAACGACGCCTAAGACCGAAACTACAGGGGGCTCCAAGAACTTACCGCATCGGCGACAAGACCAGAGACGCTTATCGAAGACCCAAGAACTGCGAACAACGATTCCTTTCTTGGGCAGGGACGAAATTCTCCCGAACAAAGCGACGGGGGCCCCAAGCGCAGCCTTGGTGGCCACCCTAAGCACCAAAGTCGACCACGTCGAAAGTGCGCTCAACGTGGCCACTTAGTGATCCCTGATCACGCCCAACGCGCCGTCGATAGGGGATGTCTTATCGACGCGCTCGGTTTATCAAAAAAAAAAAACAACGGATCGACGGCGCAACGATGCCTAAGACCAAAACTACCGGGGCTCCTGGAATCTACCGCATCGCCGGAAAGATCAGCGACGCCTACTGAAGACCCAAGAGCTGCGAACAACGATTCCTTTCTTGGGGAGGGAACAAACTTCTCTCGAACAAAGTGACGGGGCCCCCAAGCCCCGCCTTGGCAGCCACCCTAAGCACCAAGTGAAACATCTCGCGAAGCTGGTTGCCCAGACGACGTAGCTCATCACCGCGAGGAGCCCATCACCGCCGAGGATCTTGTCACCAAAAAGAGATCGTCACCGCCGAGTAGCTCGTCACCAAAGAGAGCTTGTCAGGCCGAAGGAGCTCGTCACCAAAAAGAGCCCGTCACCGCCGAGGAGCTCGTCACCAAAGAGACACCGTCACCGCCGAGGAGCTCGTCACCAAAGAGAGCTCGTCACCGCGAGGAGCCCGTCACCGCCGAGAAGCTCGCACCGAAGAGAGCTTGTCACGCCGTGGGAGCTCACCATCGAAGGAATCTCGACGCCAAGTGAAGATCATTAATGGAGACGCCATCACCGAAGGAAGCTCGACGCCAAGTGGAGATCATTGACGGAGGCGCCATTACCGAAGGAAGCTCGATGCCAAGTGGAGATCATTAATGGAGACGCCATCACCGAAGGAAGCTCGACGCCAAGTGGAGATCATTGACGGAGGCGCCATTACCAAAGGAAGCCCGTCGCCAAGTGAAGATCATTACGCCATCACCAAAGGAAGCTCATCACCGCCTTGTCGACTGAAGCTCATCGCCATCGCCTTGTCGACCGAAGCTCGTCGCCACCGCTTCGTCCACCGAAGTTCATCGTCATCACCATCATCTCATTAGCTGAAGACCATCGACGGAATTCGTGTCTTATTTTACCAAGCACTTAAAAATACTTAATAAAATATGGGGCTAACGACAGGGCCGTGCCTGAGATTTTTGGGGCCCTAGGCGAGGAGAATTTTGGGGCCCCCTACCGTGGTTGAAAAATTTAATTTTGATGCAAAATATGTACAATTTTTATATAATAATTAACTTCTCATTCAAATAAGACGCGTCTATCAGTTTTAGAAGCAAAAATACTAATCACCTATGCATAATCGAGTTTCTCGGCTATGTCTTTTCCAATAGACAATGTAGATAAATCACTCAACCTATCTTGGGAAATGGTTTATCGAAGATAAGACTTGATCTATTTTAAGTTTTAACATCGAAAAGCTTGTTTCCGCATGCGCACCTGTGATTTATATGTTTAGAATGATTCGGTAGACACTTCAAGCACTTGGATAACTACAATCCTATTCTTGTATGTAATTCAAAATATCGATCGTTCTCTTCCTGTCGGTTGGCACGTTCACACTTAGGATTTCTAATTCCTTCAAGAGATCATCCACGTCAATATCTGAAACTTGATTGTGCTCTATTGCCTTTGTAAGGTTTGTGCATAAACTCTTCAAACTGTCTTTATCTACAGCTTTTAGCTTATTCATATATGTAAAAGGCCAAATTGTTTTTCAAGTTTCTGAAATTGTTCAAAACTAAATGGAATAAAAAAAATCACTTCAAATTAATGGAAAATGTTCCAACCTGATATTGAATGAATATATAGCTTTATCAACAATGTAGAGAAAATTCTGAGTTTTGAACATTTATTTCCCAGATTATGTTACGGCTTCATTGCCATTGTCATCAAATTACTTTTTTTCTCTGAATTCTTTGTTTCTCTATGAACTCTGGTTCTATTTCCATTTCACTTGCAATCTCTGAAGCATCTGTCATACAGTCTCAAATCATGTTTATTTGTATTCTCTCAAGTAGGCAAGTAGACTTTTAATTCTCAGATGGCAATATCAATGTACATATATTTATTATGAAGAAGTTTGCTGGCTTTGTTAACAACAAACAACAAATCATACCAAATCAAAAATCCCAACAAGAGCTCGAAGCTTTGAATATTGTAATCTGCCAAAGAATAATGGGATTAGGGGAATAAATGACGTGAGGTAATTATAGAGTAAAGCGTGAATAAGGGACCCTAAGGGGGCGTTTGGAAAGCATTTTGTAAACAGATTTTGTATTTTGCCAAAAGATGCTCAAGTATATTCTCTTAAAAACGTGATTGCTTTTGCTTTTCTAAAAATATTTTATTAAACACTTTTTTTGCTTTTCGTTGTTTTTCTCTATAAAATAAAAACGTCTTTTTTACGTTTTCATGTTTCTCTCTCCTCTTCGCCTCATCTCCCGCGCTAAGCTCTCTTCGTCACTTCCATCTCCCGCTCTGAGTTCAGCCATCGCTGGGTGCTCACATCTGCCGTTGCTCGGAGCTCACGGTCGTCGCTCTCTGGCGCTCAGGTTCGGCATCGCTCGACGCTCATCTCCGCAGTCGCTTGGCGCTCATCGTCGCCGCTCATTGACTCTCGGTTTCACCATCGCTTGCTGCTCACTGTTGTCGTTCAGCGATGCTCAATTTCGCCGTCGCTCGGCCGTTGTTTCGCCTCTCCAGGTAGGAAAACGCCATTAAAGTGGAATCAATAGAAACCCTAAGTAGTGTTCTGGGCTTCCAATCTCTGTTTTATTTTAGGGATATGTTTATTCAAGATTTTAGGGGTATGTTTATTTAAGATTTCATTGTTGTTATTCCAGTATTTTGAGATGTTTGATTAAATTTTTTATTCAAGATTTCTGGTTGATGAGCTGATGACTGCAGAAGTGTGGAAACTGATTGGCTACGAAAAATCTGATCCGTCTTCATAGCTCTAGAATCGTCACTTTCACCGACCCCTCAACCTCCTCAACATCAGTTCAAGATCTGTGAGTACTTCCATTTCTTAATACAAATTTACATTAAGCAATATAAACTCTAATATGAATGCAGATTATTGTTTTGATAGTTTTTCTTTTAGATATAGTAAAATTTCTTCATATTCTTTTGTAATTATATTATAATATACAGAGCAATGGGTGAAGATAACGCACATTGGCCCGATGTCGTCGAGGAATACTTCATTGAGTTATTGCACGAAGAGTGTAAGGGTGGATTAAAAGGATCAACGTTAGAAAAGAAACAATGGACAAGGGTGGAAATGAAAATGTTAGATAAACACGGTAAAGCTTATAAGCTAGATAAGCTTAAGGGTAAGTGGAATCGACTTCGACAATCGACGAGGAAATTTGAATAAATGATAAACACCACTGGGTTTGGTTGAGATGAAGACACAAATACCGTCACTGCGGAAGATGAAATTTGGGACTCATTTGCGCAGGTAATCTTTATTGGCACTTATCATTATTTTATATCGTCATTCGTTTTGTTTATATTGTCCCGTGTTATTATTATTCAGAAATACCCAGAATGTAAAGTGTTCAAAAAGAAGGGATTGCCGAGATTCGCCTTGCTTAGTGAGATATTTAGTCCTTCCACCGCTAAGGGCGAACTGTCAATGAGTCCTGAAGAGGCAGCGTCCAGGGCTCGTGAGATGTTATCACAACGTTCTCGAAAATAGTGATTCGTCTAACGATGATAAAGGCACGTCATCGATCAAAAAAGAGATAGTCGACAAATCGATCGACAAACAAGTAGTCGATAAAACCCGTGGTAAAAAGAGAAAGTCTTCGGATAGCGATGATATGTTTAAATTGATTGGCGAAACAGTACAAGCTCAAGTTCAAGCTCAAGCCGAGATGGTGAAGTACTACAGGGAACGTGATGAAAAACGGGCTGCGGTATCAGCCGCAAAAGACTCAAAAATATCAGAGGACCTCCTTTTTGATCAATGTGTAGAGCGCCTTAACAAGATTAAGGATATAATCAATCCTTACGAATACCTCAAGTTTATGAACACGATTGAGGGAAATCGAGTGAAGCAGAGAACGTTCCTATCGATTCCGGAGGATTACATCGTCCCTTTTGTGAATCTTGAAATTAAGCCAAATGATGTTTAAGTGTCTTCGATTATATTTTTGAGTGAAAGATAGAAATATTTCAGCCTAGTGATGCTTTGAAACATTTCTATCTTTCATAGTTATATTTTGTATAGAATATTATATAATGTATTTAGTGTAATGACTAATGACAGCAGTATATGTAATATGTATGCATGACTAATGCAATTAATTAACATAAATTTTGTTTAGTGTATATAATTATTTATATATGTTTGATTAAGTTTATATTGATTCTTGAGGAATTCATTTTGGATTTATAAGAATTCATAAGTAGATGCTGGATGTATGAACCCAATTAGTTTCATTCAAAACTACATATAAATGCTAATGCCAATTTACTTATTTGCAACCAAACACAGTTTTAACAAAAAAAATTAACCAAACACAATTTTCTTTTTCCTTTCTAAAAAATAGTGTAACAAAATAATAACCAATCACATTTTCAAAATATTTTAAGAAAATTGTTCTGTAAAATTAAAAATGCAAACACAAAATGAAAATACAAAACGCTTCCAAACGCTACCTAATTAATTTGAGTATTGAGGGCCCAAATATTAAAGTTAACTGATTTTAATTAAAAAAAATTAGGGGCCCTGAATAATTTTGGAATTATGGGCCCAAACATTAAAGTTGAGTGGTTTTGATTATATTCTTTTGGGCCCCTTAAATTTTATTTAAGTGATTTTAAAATATAAAAAAATATTTTGAGTGATTTTGGGGCCCTTAAGTTTGATTTTTGGGGGCCCCTAAATTTAAGATTATGTTTTTCACTAAAGGCGCACGCCTACTCCGCCTCCCCTCAGGCACGGCTCTGGCTAACGATTGAGGTCGGATTTGGTAATCCCTTTATTGCGGCATAAGTACCTAAGTATTAGTCGTTAAACCATAAAACAAGCAAGTTTGGAACCAACAGTAAAAGAGTTTTAAAAAGAGTGTTCATATAAATGAAGAGCTATAACTTGTTAAAATATATTCTTGAGAGAGGTCACCGTGGTCAATGCTTGCAGCTGGGGCCTCCACAAATATCTGGCTTTAGGGTTTGATGAAGCGACCACGCTTCATCGAACTTAGCCCGAGCAGACAGCTATAAAATGAGATAATGATATAAAATTAAGTATATTATGAATGATAAATATGCTATTAATTTGCTGCAAATGTCATAAATTTGCAAGAGTGCCGTGTTCCAACTCTATAGAGATCATCAAATACAATAGTGATATTTTTTTTTTCCCGAGAATTTGCATGGATTTATTTATTTGGATTATTCACTACAGATTAATTGTCAAAGTCAAAATTAGGCTGAGTCGGCCTAAATATTTCAAAAGTAATAATTATATATATATATGTATACACATGCATATTATTCAAACACAAACATTTATGAATCATCATTTAAGACCAATCACAATGCACAATATATGTATATATATATATATATATATATATATATATATATATATATATAATATCTATCAAGTATCAACACAAGCAAATCATTTGGTCACTTTCTACTCTCTTAACTCAATACATATCTCCATCATATGATCATATTCATTTTGGGCTTATATACTTGTATAGTTGTATTATATAATCCTTGAATATTTGTAATCCATTAAGTACAAAGTTCGAGCCCACGTCATATAAGAAATTGAAAAAACTTCACTCTCTAAAAATTATTCATATAGTACACCTCAAACTGAAACAATATAGTATCCTACATATATTCTGATATATATAGTACTTATATATCTATAAGCTGTATAGGACATAAACCTAATAGGGTCAGTCCATATTCGGAAAATTGATTGCTTCGATGTCCGATTTTAATGTTTTTTCAATTAGATTTGCTAGGGTGGCTAGAGTTTTGATGACGAACAAATATTACTATTAAAGGTGATTTGCCCTTGAAAAACCCTAAGTGCACCATATCTTCAGGATAATTTTAATGCTATAAATGTACCAGCTTTTTAGAATACTAGATACCAATGATACGAATCTAAACCACCAATCTTAAACATTATATTTTGGCCCTAACAAATTGTTCAATAATATATATACATATACATACAAATATTTTTTGGCTAGTACTTTCTTCCAGGACTTGGTCAGTGGAATTTTAGGTACCTTTTGTCCTCGATCCTCTCATGAGAAGTAGATATAAATGATTATATTATACGACCAACACATGTTGAAATTGATTAATTATTTATATGATTTAAAAAAAAAGAAAAGAATATATAAGCGATGTGTAATCAACTTTGATCCAAAAAAGCAGGGTAATAACACGCTTTCAAATGAAACGTGAGTATTACAAGCTGTCACCAGAAGCTCAGAACCCTAACCCTAGCTAGGGACGGTCATATCTCATATAGGAGAAGGTTTGCATGTGAGAAGAGTTTATATTTTAATGCAACTTGCTCCTTAAAGTAATCTTCATATATATTGAAGGAGTTTATTTAGCCCTAATTACTTTTCACGTTTACTTTCGGGCAATCCAGTATCATTTGTACTCAACTTGTACATATGTTTAATATATATATATATATATATATATATATATATATATATTAATCCCGGCATAAGTTCCAAAATTTTCAAAACATGGACCACTAAGTTCTAACTCTTTTTTTTTTTCCAGAAAAAGTTCAAATTCTTTAGTTTTGTATCCCCATTGGTACCTCCGTTAAAATTTCCGTCCTCCACCGTTACTATGCCACCGTTACACGTTTTTGTCCTCATTTTCTTGGAAAATTAGCCATCACAAAGTTGGACGATCAAAGACAATAGTACTTAAACGGGAGCACAATTGCTTTTTCAAGCACCCAAAACGGCATAATCCATGGTTCGAAATTTTCACGGAAGTGAAATGAGGAGACAAAACAAGAGAATTGGATGTTGGTTCGAATGAAATAGATCTGCAACCAAAGAACACACGAAGAACAAGAAGCAAAGGGAAAGAAGAAAACTTTGGGAGAATTTTCTCTGATTAATTGAAGGAAAAAATTGGAATAATGGAGTTACATTCTAAAGTCACTAAGATTTGTATTTATAGAGTAACAAGAAAGCTAAACCCTAGCTAAACTTACTAAAATAAACTCAATCAAATCTTTACAATTTACACGTTTCCTAACAGAGTGGGAAACCAAATCAAATCAAATCAAGAAGCCAAATCGTATCTCCAAACTTGCTTCTCAAGTTTGGCACCTTCCTGGAATAGCTCTTGTTGACTTCTAGCATTTCCCGTTTCTGCTCGGGAGAATCCTGCTAGGGTCCTCTTCTGCTAGGGAACATTTCTGCTCCCCCTCATCTCTGCTAGGGGCATCTCTGGTAGGAGCATTCCTGGTCGGGTCCCTTCCTGCTAAGGGAAATCTCTGGTCGGACCCATCTATGTAGCAGCCATTAACTCTTACTCGACATGCACGAATTTGGACTTTAACATTATTTGTGGCTTTTGAGTACTATCGTTGCTAAAATAAAAAATTGAGAATATATAAGCTTGCGCTTACTATACTATAGGATTGGATAGTCATGCTGCAAATATATATTATATATATGAGTGCATGTAGTTTGTATGATCATGTGAGTGTGAGAACTACTAATAATTTGTCTAACTTCACAAGCTGATGGATTGAAATATTCTTATGAGTTATGTGCTATATACCACATTAACAACTTGTCGACCTGCCAAACAACACACAAATTAGAAAATAAACATGTAGTAGACCATTTCTTGTCGTTTATGAGCATATGAATTGACCATAAACTATTAGAGTTGATCATATTACATGAATTAAAATAGTCAAAAAAATCTTTGAATATCATTCAGATTGTTGGCCCTCTATTGCATGTACGGGCGCAATTGGAACAACTAGGGCACCTAATGAGATATATCCCTTAAACCAATTTTATATTTGTGTAATTAATATAATTTGTACATAATTATTGTTAGTTTGGTATGATGATAATCATGAACTTTTGAGTATTATATATGCATTGTGGTCAAGGATTTGAATGTCGTTTTTGCCGATAATCGTTTGTCTTTATCGACGGACTAATAATTTGCCGATGGATTTATCGATGAAAAACCTATAAAAGTTATCGTTTGCCGTTATCGACGGACTAATCATTTGCCAATGGATTTATCGATGGCAAACCTATAAAAGTTATCGTTTGCCGTTATCGAAACTTATCGAACTTATCGATGGATTAATCGGTTATTGATGGATTAATCGATGGAAAACCTATATAAATAAATTATAATAACAATTATTATTTACAAATTATAAGTTGTAACTTGTAAGTCAAAATGTTCTCTTTAGTCTTTTATTATTAAATTAAATATGCTTGTTTGATAAATTTTGCAAAGAGTCAAAGTCATAATTTACTAAAACAAAATATTTTAAAATCACCAATTATCAATTATATAAAATCTTCCCACTTGAAGTTGTTTCAAAAAAATTTGAAGAACTAGCTGAATTTAATCAATTTCCTAAGAATATGTACTTTTGCCTAAATAATTGGAAAACGTCAAATTACAAAACAAATTATGTCAACCTTAAAGTTTATGAATTACATACGATATTATAAAATGAAATTACACCAAAAAAGTCGATTAACTAGCTCAAATTAACCAATTTCCAAAACATATGTACTTTTGCCGCAATAATTGGAAATTCGGGAAAACTTCAAATTGCAAAAAAAAATAAAAAAATTATGTCAAACTTACAGTTTCATAATTATATACATTGTTAAAAAATGAAATTACATCACAAATATTAAAAATATAGCTCAAGTTCAACAATTTCTAAAAAATAAGGACTTTAGCCACAATTATATAGCAATTCAGACAAACCCTTAAATCACCCCCAAATCTGCAAAAAAATTAACAAAAATCATACAAACTATTATAATTCATCCATATTCCTTAATAAACCTAAAAAAAATCAATTTCAACAACAACAATTGATTCAAAATCGAAAATGTACAATCAAAGCATTTTGATACTCAAACTTGAACTTTCATTCAACCAAATAGCTTTCTTAGTAACTATATGAAATATAGAATACAATTATGAAAATTTAACATGATTCATACATATACAACATTTAAACTTTAAAACACTCAAGATCCACTAAAAAAACCCTAAAAATAACTTTAAATTTGATACTTGAGAGAAGTTGGAACTTCTGCCGCGAAAAATAAAATTTTATACTACGGTTGACTTATCGTTTTTGACCGAAAAGTGCCAAGCTTTTCGAGAAAATACATTTGAAAACTTTGCTCGATAAGTGACTTGCTTTTCGAATCGAAAAATCGCGATAAGTATAAAACGACAACGATTAGAGGAGATAAGTTACCGAGAAGTGGTTTTCAGCGATTAATCGCTCGATTATCGCAAAAATCGATTCCTAGATTGTGGTTATAGGAATATGATATTAAGATAAAAATATTCTTTTTAATTGAGATGGTTTTGATTATAACTTTGCTAAAACGAGGACATATTATGTCGTAGAAAACCTCATATCATCGAGATCGGTTAATTTTACATAATATTATTGCATAATTAATTATATTTTTTTTATCATGGAAAATGAGGTCGACCGTATATCTTATTGGCTTCCAATCCACGGATCTACAAAGAACACAATAAAACACAGAAAAGAAGAACACGAATTTTGGAGAAGAATACTCTTTATTGATAATCGAAGGCAAAGAATAAAAACACACTAATCTCACTCGCACTTTACAAAGTGTACAATGCTAGATTTATATAGCCACTCTTAAAAGTGAAACCCTAGCTAATCGAATCGAACAAAATCAGGAAACTACCCTAAATAATCTCTGACTTCCTCCTCAAGTCTTGCGCCTTCCTTACTGGGTAGTTGCTGACTTTCCCTTTTCTTCCCGGACAACCTCTCTGTCCCCGAGTTGGCCTGCTCGTATACCCCGGGCTGGGCTTGCCTTCGGTCCGGACTTTCTTCACACGTTCACCCGAGCTGAGTTAAACACTTGTCCATCCTGAGTTCTGGCCGGTACCCGGGATGACTTTCTTCGTGTGCCGGACTAAGTCAAGTTTATGCTCACATTCTCCCCCGCAATCTTAACTTGCTTCCACGTTTTTTGCTATGAGCAGCTCTCTCATCTCTGCGAACTTGACTCTCGCTAAAGCCTTGGTGAGTATGTCTGCACGTTGCTCTTTTGTACTGACGAACTCTACGATGATCTCCTGATTCTCAACACATTGTTAATGTAATGAAATTGTGTGTCGATGTGTTTGCTCCTCCTATGGAATGTTGGGTTTTTCATCAACGCAATTGCGGACTTGTTGTCCAACAAGAGTTTAACTGGCTTCTTCCCGGCTCTGGTCACTTCACTTAGTAGCCCATTCAACCATATAGCTTGACATACTACTGCGGTGACTGCCATGAACTCCGCTTCACATGAGGATATAGCTACCGTCTTCTGCTTCAGAGACTGCGAGGTGATCAAGTTCCCATTGAAGTAGAATGCCATCCCTCTGGGACTCTTCCTATCATCATTGTCACCGGCTAGATCACTGTCAGTAAAGACGACTAGCTCTTTTGATCCCCTTCTTCTTTGGTACTGGATCCCGTAGTCCGTCGTTCCCTTCACGTAACGTAGGATGTGCTTCACCGCCTGCTGGTGCGCGCTCGTGGGCTCCTCCATAGATCGACTGACTATCCCAACTGCGTGTGATATGTCAGGTCAGGTATGGGTGAGATACCTCAGGCACCCGATCACGCATCTGTACTCCGTGGGATCCACTCTTCTCCCTTCAGCATCCTTCCCGAGTTGCATCTTTGCCTCCATTGGTAATTTGCTAGAGTTGCAATCCGCCATCTCGAATTGCTTAAGATTCTTCTTCGCGTAGGCCGACTGCTTCAGCGTAATGCAGTCTTTCTTCTGTTCCACCTTGATCCCAAGGTAGTACGAAAGTAATCCGATATCAGCCATCTCGAATTCGGCCATCATTTGCTGCTTGAATCCATGTACACCTCCTGCGCTGGATACGGTGACGATCAGGTCGTCAACATACACTCCCATGACCAGAGTGTCTTCTTCGCTGCTCCTGGTGTACACTGCTTGCTCTCTCATGCACTTCATGAATCCACGACTCTTCAAGCTCTTGTAAAGACGGATGTTCCACACCTTTGGTGCTTGTCATAACCGGTACAGGGCTTTGGAAAGCTTGTACTGTTGGACATGTGTCCTCAAACAAGCTGTTTTTTCCCTTATTGTAAAAGATTTTGACCAAACTCGTTGAATAAAAGATGTTACTTATTATGTTAATCTTATTATAGTTTCAGGTGTAGTAAAATAAAATGTTTGTTCCATAGTTCATATATGATGCAGTTATGTTATTATTATCACAACCGAGTCAAAGTGAGGAAGAATTAATAATCATAATAAATGAACTTTAAATGTCCGTGACTTGATTAACTGAGTATGAGCTCATTAATCGAATAAAGTCATTAATGTGACTAAGTGATGTAATCCTATTCTGGATTAAGTGTGTGTGTCACACTCAGTAGAAGTGCATTAAGTATGAAGCGACTTCATACTGGAATGGACTTCACTTAAACTCCGAAAGTTTTCATATAAGACCGTCACTGACAACTTGGAGTTGAGTCACTAGTAGATGATCAAATGGATATTCGATCTAAGTCCTGAGTGACCTCGAGCCTGAACTGTTGACTTGATTGTTCTTTGAGTTAACTGTTAAAGAACACATTTGCTGTCGTTGCCAATGCTTCTATTTTGGGAATATGATAGTCAAAAGATAAGGGTAGTTTGGTCATAGAAACGGACATTACATAGCTCTCTTCAGAGTCAAGATGATTCACTTGATTGTTAGTGGTGATAAGTTAGAGGTACCCATGCGCAACTTATGAATCGAAACCATAAGTGGGTTGCTCACAATATTACTAACTGAGTTAAGGATGAAAATGCATAAGAGGCAAACCGGTAAAAACCGTCTGCTCGTGTGGATCATCAAGTGAAAGATAGATAACCTGAATTTGATTGTATCAACGGACACCTTGCTATAAATGAAATAATATATACTGTATCATTAGAGAGTATAGCCTGGGGTTTATAGTGGAATAACACCGAGGTTTGACGAACTACTAGCAGTTCGTTGGAGCTTCAGTGATACGGGTCCATGGTCCCCAGGATAAGCTCCGGAATGGATGATACCTACGTGATTTAAACATTCGATATGTTTTATCATTTTTTAGGATTCATAAAACTAAAGTCCGTGTCAGATTTTGGAAGTTTTATGTTTGACGTGGCAAAAGTACTAAAGTTTGGTGCTGGAAATTTAACTGATAGAAGAAACTTGAATTTGGATTTTTCATCTACTGAAAAGTTGTTGAAAATTAAATTCTAAGAGACTTTTCTTTGGAACTGAGTTGTTTCGACATACGGTTTGTGATTTAGAGAATTTCTAAGTTTGCGATCGTTTTCGTAAATATGTAAAATTTAATCACATGTCACAAATTTACATGGTGGTGTTGCACCACGACATTTGATGTGTGATGTTGATATTAGAGGTAAATTATATAATTTAATTATTTAGATTTAATTATTATTAATTTTTTGACAGAGTTATTTGGATTTAATTATTAATACCCTTATTGATAAATAATTAATAATTAATAGATTTATATTATTTAAATAAAAGATATATATTTTGTATATATATGAATTTGTATAAATAATACGGCCCAAGTAAATATGTGAGTTAGGCTCACACGAATTTGCTTGGATTTGGACTTTTCAAATATGCGGCATAAATACCTAAGTTTAGGTATTAATGAAAAACTTTGAAATTAATTTGGTTCATTTGATCGGTCAAGGTTTAATCTTAACCGTTGGATCATGATAATTAATTTGGAAACCTTAGTTCGAAAATGACTTGGTGACCAAGCATGGATTTCGAAATTGCTTAATTAATTATATCCATTGGATTAGTTTAAGATTTAATCTTAACCATTGGATTTGAAATTAATTAACATGTAAAAATGGAATGCAAAATTCGAATTTATTATAAAGGGAGGTCGAATTCCAATGCTTGGTAATCAAGTTTTGAGAGTTGACTTTGTCCTAAATCAATATGGTCCATTAGATTGGTTATGGAATTAACTCCAACCACTGGATCAAGCTTATTGATTTCGAATTTTCCATATTGGTGCATATGGAATTCGAATTCTATTATATAAGGAAGTGAATGGATAATTGATTTATTCCTGGTTTCCCTATTTGGTTTAATCCCTAATTAATTAGAACCATTGAATCTTTCGTGATTTAATCTTGGTCATTGGTTTGGAGTAATCAATTTTATTTGCCCATTATAGAATTCGAAATCAAGGAAGGAAACTTCCCTAACTGGTTTTTCCTTGAGCTTATAAATACAAGGCTCATTCTATACATTCAACACACCTCTCCTCAGAGCAATAATTCGATCTCTCTCTCTCTCTCTCTAGAGTCTACGAATTTTCTTAGCTTCTGATCTCCTTTTATGGTTCGGCTTAGTGAGACGTTCTCTGAAAGCCTTAAAAGAACCTTCAGTTAAAGTTTTGTGACGAATTCCTGCCGGCAAAGCCCACGCTTCAGTACGAGGAGTCCAGGAGAATATCCCGAAAGATCACGAGAATTTCCCTCAGCATCGGCGAAGCCCTGTCCAATTCAGAACGCGCAGCCAAAATCGTCATCACCTTAGGTACGGCCTTATGCATTGGGTCAATAAATGCAAACCTTTATTTACAGTTTATTTATTTCCTATAGACTAGATTATTAAAAATGAATTTATGAAAAGTTAAATTAGTAATAATTTATCAGATCTATATTTTGGTTATTATCCAATGTTCGGACCGTTGTACGGATAACAAGTTTTCCGCTTTAAGTATTTTTTTAATGTTACCCCGACGGTTGGACGACATAAATCGTGATAATATTATCGGGATACGTAATGAACTTCCCAACATGTACACCTTATCCTCTTTGCCTGTGACGCCAAAAACCCCTCGTTGTCTAACGTACACTTCTTCCCCGAAGTCACCGTTTAGGAATGCCGATTTCACATCCAGATGGTGAATCTCCCAACCTCGATGGCTGCTAGGGCTAGGATGAGACTGATCGTGTCTAGTCTGGCTACTGGGGTAAAGACTTCCTCGAAGTCTATCCCTTTCTTCTGAACGTAGCCTTTTGCTACCAGCCTTGCCTTGTGCTTAGGGACGTTTCCCTCAGTGTCATTCTTTAGCTTATACAACCACTTCAGGCCGATGGGCTTGTGACCTTTGGGCAGGTCGGTTAGCTCCCATGTCCTGGTCTTCTCGATGGACTCCATCTCTTTCTTCATTGCTTCCTGCCACTCCTGCTTGGGTGCTGCCTCTTGGTAGTTGGCTGGCTCTTCTACGCACAACAAAGAAAGCTCCTCCAAGCTTATCTCCACTTTTAAGCTTTTTCATAGACATCTGCTAGGGGACGAAATCCCCTCGGGCCGTCTTTGATGGAGGAATCTCCCGAACTGGACGGGCTAGTCCTGCTCGTACTGGGTGTCTGTGGTGTGTCCGGGCTGCTCTCTCCCGGGCTGGATTTTATCATGATCGGCAGGGTTGTGCTAGGGTGAATTGTTGTGGGCTGCTCCTGCTCGACAACTTCCTCCTCATCCTCAACTTCAAACTCTACTGAGGTCTGCTCGGGATCTCCAATCTGATCGCGCCATTCCCACTTTCTCTCTTCTTCGAAGACATCATGTCTGCTCACTTGGAGTCTACCGCGTCGTTGATCATAGAGTTTGTGTGCCTTTCTTCCGTCTTCAACGCCGAGGTACACAATCTTCTGACTCCTGTCGTCGAGCTTCTTGAGCTGGGGCCCCACAATCTTCACGTGTGCGGTGCACCCGAACACTCTCAAGTTCTCTAAGTGGGGTTTCTTCCCATATCATGCCTGGTAGGGAGTGAGCTCTCCTAGCGCCTTCGTTAGCAAGCGATTCAACAGGTAGACCGCATTTCTAACTGCCTCTACCCAAAACTTGGCCGGAACTTGCATGCTCTTCAGCAAGCTCCTCGGTGTGTCCATCACAGTAAGATTTAGTCTCTCAACCGAACCATTCTGCTGGGGTGCGTGGGGTGCGGATAGATGGTCGCAGAACTCTCCGAATTGCTGAGAAGTGAACTCTTCTCCTCAGTCTGTTCGCAAGACCTTCACTATGTGCACTGAGTCGTTCTCCACAGTCTTCTTGAACTTCTCGAAGACTTTAAACGCTCCGCTCTTTTCCTTGAGCGTGTACACCCACATTCAATGACTGTAGTCGTCAACAAGTAATACAAAGTACATGCTGCTGGCTAGAGTGGTTGGGCCATATAAATCCGCGTGCACTAACTGGAGGGGTCTGTCTGCTCAAAACTTGGCCTTGATCGGAAACGGTAGCCTCGTCTGTTTCGCTACCATACAAAATTCGCATAGCTCGTCGGGGTGTTCTATCTTGGGAACCTCGTAGGCCATTTGCTTCTCGCCCATCATCTTGAGCGTGTAGAAGTTCACATGTCCAATTTTTGTGTGCCACGGCCAGGCCGGTCCTGTTATCGATGCCATAAGGCAGACATGCTGGAATGTCTCCATAAGGATCTTGTACAACATGTTGGGCGTCCTCTGCACCTTCATCAATAAGTCGCCACTCTGGGTCCATATCATCAGGTAGGACCCGGACAACACTACTGTATTCCCAATCTCGGTCATCTGTCCGAGGCTGATTATATTACTTTTCAGCTTTGGGTTGAAATATACCTGGGTCATGAGACGCTGGTCTCCGTTCTTGCACTTGAACAAGATGGACCCTCTGCCTCTAATCTCTACGACAGACCCGTCGCCGAATTTGACATTGCCCGTGATCTTCTTATCGAGCTTTTTAAATTTAGCTCGGTCCCCAGTCATGTGGTTACTTGCGTTGTTATCTAAGTACCATACGTCGGTACTTACCTTCCTCTCTCCGCCTACGAGGAGGTTTGCGACAACATTATCCTCGGTTTGGAAGACCTTCTCGCTGGTCTCCTCCGAACACGGCTGCTCGGGCTCCAAGTCGATCTGCTCGCTGATTTGTTCTGCCCGGGCCTTGACGTCACTCTCGCTTACGAGGGTTGTCATCTCGTCTACCTGTCCATCCAGGTGCATTTTCTGCTCGACAAACAGCAATGCCGACTGGTCATCTTAGAATCTCGCTAGATTCGCTTCTTTGCCCTGGATCATGCTTCGGCACTCTGATGCAAAGCGCTCAAGCTTTTGAAAATTATAGCACTTCATTGTGCTCTTGTCTCTCCTGGTTGTGCTCTCCTGACGTTGCGTGCTGCTGCCCCGACCTCGTATGTCCCGACCATTCCCTCGTCCACGACTTCTACCACGTCCACGACTGTCTCCGTCGTAGTTGCTCCGACCTGAGGAACTGGAAGAACGATCAGCTCCCCCGCTTTTCTTCTGTCTGGACGTCCACTTTTCATGCGTGATCAAGATGTGCTTCTCCTCCTCTCTATCACCGTAACCCCGAAGCCTCTCCTCGTGGGCTTTGAGGCGAACAACAACCTCTTCGACCGTCATGGTTTTGAGATTGCCGAACTGCTCGATCGATGTCACGATCTGCATGTACCTGTGAGGCAGTGCTCTTAGGAATTTCTTGACAACTGTGGTTTCCTCCACATTGTCTCCCTGTGAGCGTATGCCGGTCACAATTGACGTGAGCCTCATAGTGAAGTCGTCCACTGACTTGCTGTCCCTCATCCGCATGATCTCAAAGTCACTCTTCAAGGTCTGGACCCTTGCATCCTTGACGTGATCTGCGCCCATATGCATGGTCTGAAGCGTGCTCCATGCTTCCTTTGCGAAATCCTTCTCAGTGATCACGAGAAGGACGTCTTCTGAAACCGCTTGGTAGATCGTGGTGAGTGCCATCCTCTCCTTGCGTGCTTCGATATCGCCGCCTCCTACGGCCTCCCATACTCCATGCGCCAACAGATTTACCCTCATCTTTAACGCCCACATGGCGTAGTTGCTCCTCGTGAGCATGGGGTAATGGAGTGTTATGCTTACTTCTTTCGGTGAAGATTTCTACGTCACCAGCTCTCCTCTGGTGGGGATGTTTGGCGATGACATGTTCTTCGGATTGGCGCTCTGATACCACTTGTTGGATCCCAATTCACGGATCTACAAAGTACACAATAAAACACATAAAAGAAGAACATAAATTTGGGAGAAAAATACTCTTTATTGATAATCGAAGGCAAAGAATAAAAACACACTAATCTCACTCGCACTTTACAAATTGTACAATGCTAGGTTTATATAGCCACTCTCAAAAGTGAAACCCTAGCTAACCGAATCACACAAAATCTGGAAACTACCCTAAATAATCTCCGACTTCCTCCTCATGTCTCGCGCCTTCCTTGCTGGGTAGTTACTAACTTTCCCTTTTCTGCCCGGACAACCTCTCTGTCCCCGAGCTGGCCTGCTCGTATATCCCGGGCTAGGCTTGCTTTCTGTCCGGACTCTCTTCACACGTTCACCAGAGCTGGGTTAAACACTTGTCCGTCCTGAGTTCTGGCCGGTACCCGAGTTGACTTTCTTCGTGTACTGGACTAAGTCAAGCTTAAGCTCACATATTGTTTTGGATCAAGATCCGAACCTACTAAAAATTACATTATATTTTTGAACCAAGCCCTCAAACGGTTTATTGGTTTGTGGATGGATGCACCCCAAACGACTTTATATTATTGAATAAGCAAATACATCACTTTATAAATCATTATACTTGACTTCAATCGAACATCGTATAATTGCACTAACTTGCCCTGTCTCAGTATCGCTCTCTATTAAACTTAAGAAGCACCATATATCTTTGATCATATTGATTAATGAACAAGTGTTTGATTGTTTTATAGGTATTTAAGTAATACATAAAATCGATATATACGAGTATATATATATATGTATAATATAGTATATGGTAGTCCTAATCCATTAACTCCACTAATTATAAGAACATGCCCAATGGGTTGTGTGCTTGACTTATATTGCTCACAATTATTAGGGCTATGATTCGTTAATATACTTCATTATTTCTACTTTATTTATTTTTGTATATTTCTCCCACATCGAAAAGTAATTACAACTTGTAACTTTAAAATACGAGAATACTTGCATAATTCAATGATCTAAGCAATAATTGGAGCCTAAATTAGTTAAGCTTGTTGTACTATTTGTTCCATATATGAATATATCTATACGACTATATCTACCATATCTACTATATATTTGCAACATTTATCTTAAATAGCAGAGCCATTCGTGCAACAAATATAAGATAAAGCATCTCATCTATATGAATATTATCGTAATAGATTTATATATATATATATATATGTATGTATAAATAAATAAATAAATTCTTGAAAGATTTGAAATAGATCGTTCTGTTAGTTGAGTCATAACTACTCCATATGACTTCAATTATTTATGAATTATAATGCCATTAATACAGATACATTTATATATTCATCCTTATCGCTCACCATCATTATGTGTAAGTATAACATGTATTTATACGTATGTGTACGTACGTGTATACTACAAACCCTTTTGTGCTCTATTTATTACTAAGTTTTATATTCGGATAACCACTACATTAAGTTATGGATGTATATACTTTTAATTTGGGAGACCTTAAAGTCTCCATTAAAGCACGTGCGTATTACTATTATATAATCACAGTAATGTTTTGTCTCAACGAAAAGAACAACTTATAATGGCCTGAGAAATTGGGTGTGAATCGCTGTCCCACGCATTACAACATAATTTTGATTATATATATAGTCAAGAAACGAAGATTTTTTTTAGGAAGAATTGTCACTGAGCAAGAAAAAGAAACCACATTCATTCATCACAATTGGTGGCACTTTTTACTAGGGGTAAAACTAGAATCGGAAATCCGGAATTTTACACTTTTTTCATGGTACCGGAAAACCGGGAAACCATTTTTTGGTCCCGGTTATAAAAAATCCATTTTTTTCTTTCAAATTGGAAACCGGAACCAGGATGAAATTTGGAAAGAAAAAAAAAACGGGCATTGAAACTGGCACCGGAAAAATTTAGGGACAAAATGAAAAAAATTCAAAATACCAAGTCCAAATTACCAAAATCAAATACCTAATAAAAAATTTATAACATAAAAACATAATCTAAAATATTATCCGGACATAAACAATATTATTATATGATAAAAATAAAAAATATATATTATCTATTTATAAAACCAGAACTAGGACAAAATATCAAGATTCAAAGTTTCGTCATGGTTCCAGTTCCCGATTTTAGAACTATGTTTCCTCTGTTTTTTTTACAAACGTTCATTGACTGTTACCGGAATTAAGACAAAACAGAGAATCGTGTGTAAATTTTCACCCCTACTTTTTACTTTGATTTCACCGCTTCTTTTATTGAAGATGATATTTAAATTAAAGAGAAATTTTAATTTTATTCAGTTCTATAATATTTTTTTCTTTCTGTTTTTGTTTGTAAATCTTATATTTTTATTTATATTATTATAAACTCTATATTTAAAAAATAAACATTATAAAAGCATAAAAATGAATGTCGGACACACAATATATTTTTATAGTATTAACAAAATTTGTTAATAAAGATTACTCTCTCTCTCTCTCTGATTTTTTCCGACGCCTCTTATCACCGTCATCGCCAGCTCCATTCGAGCTCCTCTGCATCCTTCGCGCTCTCTGAAACTCGATAATCTCATTTTTAGCTTCTGCAATTTTTTGAGTTCCAAACGAATATTGTTCCTTCTGAATATCTCATAATTCCTTATTTTTCTTGTTGTAAATTATTAATTAAAAACCATATATATCTAATATAAATTATAAATAACTGCAAATAAGGACAGCCAAACCATAAACTGCAATAAATAAATAAAATCAAATCAAATATCAGTAATAATTTTTAAATAATAAAACTGTTTATACATCATTATCGATTAAATAAACCATGGTGTGCATAAATGATCACTTAACCTAATAATATATGTCAATGCCTTAGAAATTTGGTTGGCATGACTAAGGAGATAAGATAATATAATAATTGATTTTTTCTTATTATTTAAACCTACAGTATCTCATTAAAAGATTTAGCAGCTAATTTAGTAATTCTCACATTACGTCAACTATGAATTTGAATAGCGACAAATTGTTCACACTCAATTTGTCAATAATGACATTGAATCATTGAAAACTATATAATGTGATTTGTTAATTGTTCGACCATTTCTCTTGAGAAATAAGAAATAAATAGATGATGTTTGTGAGTGGTGATCTTAGTTCAGAGGCAATCAACAGAGACACTAGCTAAAGTAAGCTTCTTTTCTCTTTCTATTGGGATTGTTATAAAGCAATTTTTCTTAAATCCATAATTTTCTCTCAATTCTTTTCATTCAATCCCACCATTCGATCTTCTGGGCCACCCTTCATTATTTTCTGAACAAATTCATCAAGTGTAATTTACTAGGTCCGTTTTGATTTTTTTTTTTTTATAAATATTGCGGGACTCGAGGCCCGTATGTTAGTTCGTTTCGCGGTCATGACATTGAAACCCTATAATCTCATGTTATTTTACAGCCACTAATTGTTATCTTATACTATATATATAACAAAGATTTTGCCAATCTTTACTCTCATTTTAGGTCATAAAACCTTTGTGAGGATTCTTCTTGTTTGACTTGATACCATGGATGGAGCTTCAGCTGAATGGCTCTCTGAGATGGTAAGCTTCCAATCTTTATAATTCATTCATTTATACACACACACACACCTGCCATATATTGCTAAGCCTCATAATCTGGTTTGTGTAATTTTCAGGGAATAGAAGAGTACAACATCTTCAAGGATTTGAATCAACTTAGCTTCATGATCACAGATGATCATCACCATGATCATGATCATCACAATATCATCAAGCAATCTCTCTCCTCCGAGAGCAACTCGTCCCACTCCACCATCACAAAGAGCCCCTCAATCACCAAATCAAGTAGTGGCTCAAGTTTGGTCAAACAAAAATCTGAGGTTATTCAAGGGAATATTAATCTTGAGATGGTAAAGCCTAAGAAAGAGGCAATAGTATCCCAAGTGGATATGCACTTCTCGGCTCACCATTTGGTCACTAAAGAACTCTCCTTCAACAACAATGGTGGTGATGATATTAGGTTTGGATCGACTAAGGGTAGTAGTAACAAGAGGAGTTACTCATCGATGACGAGGTCTCCTTCACAGGCTCAAGATCATATCATGGCGGAGAGAAAGAGAAGGGAAAAGCTCAGCCAGCGATTCATAGCTCTTTCGGCGGTTCTGCCTGGCCTAAAGAAGGTACTTATGCCGCTATATTAACCCTATAGTTTTTTAAGAGTTTGTATTATTGTAGGTAATGTAATAGCATCAATTCTTGTTATCATTCTTGATAGATAAATTTAGAAATAAAGCACATCTTAAATTTCTTCATAAGTTTACACTTTATCGCTGATGAATGCATAGCTAATCTTAATCTAATACATATATGAGAAAAATAAAATAAAATACTTACTCTTAAAATCTCAAAAATATACTTAGAATTAAAGGGCACATCTTAATTTCTTCAATTCAAATTTTTAGCGTTCCGAAGGTTTGAGTCTAGTAAGTTCAGGGTTCGGGTTCAATTGATGTTGAACCGTCTGAGCTAGCCGAATTAATTCTTCTTTAAAATTAATTAAATGCAGATGGATAAAGCTTCTGTCCTTGGAGATGCTATCAAGTATGTGAAAGAGCTGCAAGAGAAGGTGACGACGCTCGAGGAACAAACCAAGAAGAGAACGGTGGTGTTCGTGAAGAAGTCCCAATTAGTACTCTCCGGCGACGATGACACCTCTTCGAGCAATGAAAGCCCCAACGCTAACGAGGAAACATTTCTTCCCGAAATCGAGGCAAAGGTCTCGGAGAAAGACGTGCTGATCCGAGTCCACTGCGAGAATCAGAAGGGATTCGCTGCAAAGATATTGAGCGAAGTCGAAAAGCTTCACCTCTCAGTGCTCAACATTAGTGTTTTGCCATTTGGTAACTCAACTCTTGATATAACTATAGTTGCTCAGGTAATTACACTAGTTACACATATTTATACTGAAAAATATATATTTCTTAGAGATAATTGAACATGGAAAACCATGAATAAAACCGATCTTAATTTGATTTCTCGCAGATGGAAGACGAGTTTAGCATGAGTGTGAAGGACCTAGTGAAGAATCTGAGGCTTGCTCTATTAAAGTTCATGTGATATTTTCAATACAAAAGTTGTACATTAAGTGTTTAATTAAGATACTCAAATAATAACTAGATCATGGAAGCCTAGTTTTGGTCTCTTTTTACATGGTATTTTCCTAGACCAACACCAAAAATATGTTGTTTTGCCATGAGATCTGTCCTATTTTTGCTTGAGGGTTTTTTAGCTTTTATTTTTACATGGTTAAATTTATTTGACCATGTTGACTTTTACCCTAACAAGCTTCAATAAGGAATTTCAAGGAAAATCATCATTGGTTGGTCTATTTTTTTTTTCCCTTAGAGAAGAAACTGGCACTTTCATTGGAGTTTGATCTTTTTCTATTACATGGATGGATATGTTGGTGTGGTCTGTGAAGTGTAATGTTACTGTGGGATTATAATTTGTTTAAAATAATTCTATGATCTGTAAACTAAAGCTTGTCATATATATATATATATATATATATATATAAAGAGATTGTGTTTGTTTAAAATACAGCTCTGTTTTATTTTATTAATACAATCCAATGTGAGTATTTGATTAAGGGATACAATTTCACTAATTTAATTTCCTTGGTGATTTTATTTATTTTATTTTATTTGGAAATGATCTCTCTGTACTAATTTATGGTTTTCATCCTGTCAATGATTAATATTCAACCTATGAACCATTTAATTCTTTAGTAAAGAGAGATATGTGATGGAGAAAATATTAAAAAAGTATATATGATATACAGTATGATGAAGGATTCAAATTATCTAATTTATATATTGATAAATCCCACTGTCCCTGTCTAGGGCTACACCACTAAGAAAATTGTGTAATTTAGTAACTTGTGAGAAAATAATATATATATATATATATATATATATATTAGCCCTTTAACATTTAGTACTGTTTGAATATATTTGGCTCCTAACCTGTTTACATCTTAGCGGCAGATTTATTTTAATTTATCTTTTCTCGGAAAGAAAAAAGTAATCTTATCGACGAATTAAGATTATATATTCATAAATATTACTGGTTGTCAGTTGAAGCTAAAGAACTCAACTCAGTAACTTTTTCTTGGATGAAATCATAAGTCTATAAGATAAATAGTTTTCTCAAACATGATCGACAGGGTTTTCTAGCTTCTTAATATATATATATATATATATATATATATATATATATATATATATATATCAATTGAAACTCATGAAAATGTAGGGAAAAAAGTAAAGACTGATGAGTTTCAATTATTTTCGCAAATGTTATAAACTATTTATATAAAATTAAAAACAAGACAATATAATGGATATTAGTTTTTGGCCATAGTCCTTAGACAAAGAAAATTCTTACCAATCCTCGTCTGTCGAGAGGTTAACTTCTTGCTTTTTTTGTTTGTTTTCTTTTACATATTAATATATATATATATATATATATATATATATAAATTGGACTATATACTTGTTCTAGCTAGTAGAGCTGCACATTCGATTTTCGCCAAAATCGCGAGTTGGCTAGCCGCGATGCGTCGTGGCTTAGCTGGTCGCGATGCGTCGCGACGTGGTCGCGATTTAGCGAGGAGAGTGATTCTCGACCAAAAAAAGGGCTGCGGCAAAAGTTATTTTTTGTTTTCAATATTTAATTTTATTAGTTTTTATCCGAATTTAAGTATTAAATTATTTAAAATTATTAGTTAAACTTTATTTATTTCAAAATTAATATTTTAGTATGTTATAATTTATTATTTTGTAACATATTATTAATTTTGATTTATATGTTAATTTTTAAGTTGTAAGATATGTTAATAAGTATTAATTTGTAACATATTAATAATTATTAAAAATCTAAAACAAATAAATAAATATGATAAAACAAGATATTAAAAAAAGTTGTATTATTCATTGTGAATATTACAATAAGGTGGAAGAAGTTGTAAATATTCAGTGTAAATATTACAAGATGCCTCACTAAAACCTCTCTTGAAAAACCCTCCTTAGGGACATAAAACCAAGAGAGGAAAGAGCACATCATATTGGCGTTTACATTGCGTCACTCGGGGAACCAGTCGTTAAACTTTTCAGTCATCCTCTCCTTGGTTCGTTCCGTTGGGCGATGGTGGGGTTGCGGAACATCCAATCGTTCAACACCACTGCTTGCTCGAGGTGTGTAGGAGTTGTTGACGCCCTCCGGTCGTCGATTATATGCTGAGCCGAACTGAACGCGCTCTCCGAAGCAACGCTGGAAATGGGGATGGACAGTATATCCATCGCCATTCTCGCCAATATCGGGAATCTTTCCCGTTGATTCTTCCACCATCCAATCACATCGAACTCGACGGAACCAAAAATTAAATAACAAAAAAATATCAAGAAATTCGTTTCTGATGTGGAAGATCAGTCGGAACCGCAACCACAGAGCATACTAAGACTTTCAAGAAATTCGTTAAAACAACACTTACAAATTGATTATTACACTAGTATGATTAAATGATTATTAACTAATTGAAAAAATTAAACTAAAAAGATTAAATGATTATTAACTAATTGAAAAAATTAAGCTAAAATGATTAAATGATTATTAACTAACAAAAAATCTCAAGAAATTCGTTTCTGATGTGGAAGATCAGTCGGAACCGCAACCATAGAGCATACTAAGACTTTCAAGAAATTCGTTATTGATTATTAATTATTGGTTATTAAATATTATTTATTACTAAGAACTAACTTATTAATTATTAAATATTATTAATTAATAAAATAGAAAAATGATGTATAGCTATACATAGAGAAATGAGTAAATGTTATTACCCGCTTGAAGGACGTCGACCTCGTCAAGGACGGGCAACGGAGGCTTCATCGCTATCTTGATTGGAAGGTTGAGGAGAACCGCGGTTGTACACCCCGACATTTGAACCACGGATCGAGGGCGGCATTTGAAAGTCGTCGGGATCGGCATCGTCGGGACGTTGAGTTTCGTCGGGATTGGCATCTTCGGGACCTTGAGGTTCGTCGGGATCGGCACCTTCGGGACCTTGAGCTCCGTATTCGGCACCTTCCCGTAACATGAGATTGAAAAAAGGATAGTTATTTCCCCCCCTAGATTGAGCCACCACGACCAATTCTCGGGACACACGTTCGGGATTGGCTTGGTGGTGGGCCAACGCCCGGACTAGACTAGGTCTTAGAGACCGTACTGTATCGTCGGGATAATTTGGATTGGGAGGGGAGGGAAATATTTCTCCGGGTAGCATAACGGGAATGTAGTCGTCGGGACAAGGCTGCGATGTTCCCCCTAGTAGAAATTGGGGTTGCAAATTCCTGGCCGCCCTTCGACCCCCGGAACTACCGCCGCTTCTTCGAGACATAATGAGAGAACTTTTGAACTTGAGAAATTTAGAACTTTAGAACTTTAGAGCTTTAGAACTTGAGAGAATTTGAGAACTTGAGAACTTGAGAGAATTTGAGAGAGAGATGGAAGATTGTTGGTGAGGAAATGAGGGAGGAAGAGGTGGTATTTATAGGGTTTGAGGAGAGGGTGGGGTGGGTGAATAATTATTGTGGTGGGTGAATAATAGTGGGTACAAAAAATAAAAATTTGAAATTTTAGGGTTGAATTCGAATAAAGTAGGTAAAAATTATGGTTGGGTAATAAATTTCAGGTGAAAAATGTGTTATTATTTGGATGAGAATCTCGGATCAGCCTCCCACGCGTCGCGACGCGTGCCCAGAATCGCGACTTTTGCCGCAAAATCGCGACGCATCGCGATCCCCAGAACACGCGTCGCGACGCGTCGAATCGCGTGTGGCGATTTAAATGTGCAGCTCTACTAGCTAGTCATCGGATTAGTGGGGCCATTTTGGATTAAATTAGGATAATTTTATAATAATTACTAGAAGAAAGCGATAGAATATGAAAGTGTTTCTTTACCCTATTGATGATAAGACATATTTCATCACGTGTCAATCAATACAGCATAGTGTCAAATCTCATACTAACGATCGTATCTCTGAATATTATTAAGATACAATGTTTAAAAACGATTTCCCTCATCTAGTGCTTAGCTCAATACCATTACATAATATATATATAGACTATTTAAGTAAGAAAAAGTGTAAATATTTTCTAAATGTTATGTATGGTTTTATTTAATCGTTGTTATATGCTTTGGAAAATATTAATTAACTAATAACAATTGTAGTAAGCATGAATCATGTGATTTGCTGAGTCCTAAATTCCTCGTAATCATTTTTGGACCAACTGGGTTAGGGTTAGAAGCTCATTTGAGCCGACCATCGGAATACAATATAAATTTTTTAAACTATAATAAGGGATTGAAGAATTTATTATATTCTCATGATAGTTAATCTGTGGAATACTAATTTATAGGGTTCTTCAGAGTCAATATGGTACTCATTAATTTATCGAGTATTGATTCAATAAGATTCTATTGTATTTGATAACGGCCATATATATTAGATTCAATAACAATATAACAATTTAATTTGTATGGCAGAATAAACTCATTTTTTTCACGGTCGAAGTTTTCAAACTATTTTACGTCTCTCCAAAATGTTGTCTCTTTTATTTTTTTCAATCGATTCAAAAGAATTTTAGATATGCTATTAAGTCTTGACACGTGTCATTCTTTTAAAAAAATATTTTTATTTTTATTTTTTTGGTACTAACAGATTTCAACATCAAACAAATTAAATTTAAATTTTAGAAAGAAATAAACACCAAAAAAAAATTATGCCACCAAAAATTTCAATATTGTCACTATCAACCCTAAACATTAGGGTAAATTAGAGCTGCACACTCGATTTTCGCGATGGGTAAAAGTCGCCAAAATCGCGAGTTGGCTGGTCGCGATGCGTCGCGACGTGGTCGCGATTTAGCGAGGAAGGGTGATTCTCGACCAAAAAAAGGACTGCGGCAAAAGTTATTTTTTGTTTCCAATGTTTAATTTTATTAGTTTTTATCCGAATTTAAGTATTAAATTATTTAAAATTATTATTTAAACTTTATTTATTTCAAAATTAATATTTTAGTATGTTATAATTTATTATTTTGTAACATATTATTAATTTTGATTTATATGTTAATTTTTAAGTTGTAAGATATGTTAATAAGTATTAATTTGTAACATATTAATAATTATTAAAAATCTAAAACAAATAAATAAATATGATAAAACAAGATATTAAAAAAAAGTTGTATTATTCATTGTGAATATTACAATAAGGTGGAAGAAGTTGTATATATTCAGTGTAAATATTACAAGATGCCTCACTAAAACCTCTCTTGAAAAACCCTCCTTAGGGACATAAAACCAAGAGAGGAAAGAGCACATCATATTGGCGTTTACATTGCGTCACTCGGGGAACCAGTCGTTAAACTTTTCAGTCATCCTCTCCTTGGTTCGTTCCGTTGGGCGATGGTGGGGTTGCGGAACATCCAATCGTTCAACACCACTGCTTGCTCGAGGTGTGTAGGAGTTGTTGACGCCCTCCGGTCGTCGATTATATGCTGAGCCGAACTGAATGCGCTCTCCGAAGCAACGCTGGAAATGGGGATGGACAATATATCCCTCGCCATTATCGCCAATATCGGGAATCTTTCCCGTTCATTCTTCCACCATCCAATCACATCGAACTCGACGGAGTGCTCGTCGATCCGCAGGCCGTAGTACCGCTTCAATTCTTGCGGTGCGCCGTCCGTGTCTTCCGCTCGTGCCGGTGGCGTACCGGATCCCGATGATTCTCCGCGATCCAGTCTTTGCTTCAGTCTCCGGACAAATGCTAGGCCGGTCTTGGTTGGGCTTTCCATCACTGCCCTTCGCTCCGCCTCAACGTTGAACTGTGGGAACCGTCAGTCGTATTCACTGTACAGGTCATAAAAAGCTTCATTAACAACCTTAATATAATCAGTGTAATCCAACCCTAGGTTTATCCCGATTGCTAACATCAACGGCCCGAATGTAAACATAATACGGGGATCTAAGATAGCACCGAAACAATACGAAAAAGGGGGTGGATCCCAATAACTTTTGAATTTTGCAACCATTCCCTCAATCACGGGCGAAATAACAGGGTCATTTGCGAATTCAGAAAAAGTGTTTGTAATTTCATATAGACCCGAAAGACCATGATTCAAGGAAGGTTGTCTTTGGTTCGAAAAATTTAAAGTAACAGCGTAAAAGGGTTTGAGGAATTGGGTGAATTTTTGGGCTGTTTCCCATTCTGCCTCCGTGATCCGCTCCGAGGCCTCTAGTTGGGTGAGGAGGAAAGCGCATAACGGTACCCTCTGTCTACACACAACTGAAAGCATTAGATATGTAGAGTTCCATCGTGTATTGTTGTCGAAACCAAACTTATTAGCTTTATGATTGTGCTCTTTACAAAATCGTCTGCACCTAGCGGTGGTTTGAGAATGCCAGATCCAATCGATAACGCCGCGTATTTTTTCAACGTGCCCTGAAATATTTTGTTCGCCCGTTCTAGCAATTAAATTAATAATGTGACAACCACACTTTTGATGTAAAATATTACGAAAAGGAGAACCGGGCAAACTATTTTCTAAGATAGTAATAGCGGCGTTATTGTTTGCGGCATTGTCTAACGTAATAGAAATAATACGATTTTGCAAACCCCAATCATTGAATAATTCAATTAATTTATCGGAAATGTTTGTGCCGGTATGGCGACACTCGAATGGTGACATATTTAAAAGTTTTTGACATGGAACCCAATCATCGTCGACGTAATGGGCGGTCAGACTCAAATAATCGTTTAGACTCGGACCGCTCCACAAGTCGGTGGTGAAAGCAACGTTTATGTTTGACATTTTAAAAAACTCGACCAAATAATTTTTTTGCATTTTGTAAGCCTTTTCCATGTCCCTGGTATACGTCGTACGGGAAAACTGTTCGTAAGACGGATTAATCCTTTGCATGTATTGTGTATGCGCAGGATTTTCCATCAAACTCATCTGTGCGCCCGTAGACAGTAACCACTCGAGTGTCCATTTTCGTAAATTTTCAGTGGTAAGAGCACTTACCTGTGCTGTGTTTACCTCGTCATCGTCTCCGTAGCACGCTTTTTTATGTCGCATCAAGTAGCCGGTTCCTTTGTCCCCCGGCGCATCTAGGGTTGTATGGCACTTCTTGCACGTGGCGATCTTGACTCGAATACCGTTCTCCATACGTCGTTCTTCGTGAAAATATTCCCAGACCTTCGCTCTATTTGGTCGTCCCTACAACAAGGCCGTAGGATTTTCCCTATTAAAAATATAAGGGAGAAAAAAGATTAACAAAATAAAAACTGGTATTAATTTTACATGGATTAATATTAATCATATTAATTAATTAAATTTCATATATGTGTGGAAATAAAAACTGGTATTAATTTTGTATGTGTGGAAATAATTATCAAGCTTTTTTGGACGGAACTCCCCGAGGTTCCACGGCCAGATCGACTGGAAAGGATGCTATGATCTCGCTTTAGGCCCAAGCTTTTCTAGACAGAACTCCCCGAGGTTCCCTGGCTAGCTTGGAGGAGATTGCAAAGCAAACCATATTTAAAAACCAATCTTTCTAAGACAACATAATCCGTAAAAACTTTATAATTATCACCACACATAAAAAAAATACCATTTTAATTTCTTTAACTTATTTAAGTAACTATTTAAAGTTTAATTAAACTAATATGATTAATTGATTACTAACTAATTAAATTCGAAAATTAAATAACAAAAAATATCAAGAAATTCGTTTATGATGTGGAAGATCAGTCAGAACCGCAACCACAGAGCATACTAAGACTTTCAAGAAATTCGTTAAAACAACACTTACAAATTGATTATTAAAGTAGTATGATTAAATGATTATTAACTAATTGAAAAAATTAAACTAAAAAGATTAAATGATTATTAACTAATTGAAAAAATTAAAATAAAATGATTAAATGATTATTAACTAACAAAAAATCTCAAGAAAGTCGTTTCTGATGTGGAAGATCAGTCGGAACCGCAACCACAGAGCATACTAAGACTTTCAAGAAATTCGTTATTGATTATTAATTATTAATATTTAATTATTGGTTATTAATTATTATTTATTACTAAGAACTAACTTATTAATTATTAAATATTACTAATTAATAAAATAGAAAAATGATGTATAGCTATACATAGAGAAATGAGTAAATGTTATTACCCGCTTGAAGGACGTCGACCTCGTCGAGGACGGGCAACGGAGGCTTCACCGCTATCTTGATTGGAAGGTTGAGGAGAACCGCGGTTGTACACCCCGACATTTGAACCACAGATCGAGGGCGGCGTTTGAAAGTCATCGGGATCGGCATCGTGGGGACCTTGAGTTTCGTCGGGATCGGCATCTTCTGGACCTTGAGGTTCGTCGGGATCGGCACCTTCGGGACGTTGAGCTCTGTAATCGGCGTGTTCCTGTAACATGAGATCAAAAAAAGGTTTGTTATTTCCCCCTAGATTGAGCCACCGCCTCCACCATTTCTCGGGACACACGTTGGGGGTTGGCGTCGTGCTGGCCCATCGCCCGGACTAGACTAGGTCTTAGAGACCGTACTATATCGTCGGGATAATTTGGATTGGGAGGGGAAGGGAATATTTCTGCGGGTAGCATAAGGGGAATGCAGCCCTCGGGCGTAGGCTGTGATGTTCCCCCTAGTAGAAATTGGGGTTGCAAATTTATGGCTGCCCTTCGACCCCCGGAACTACCGCCGCTTCTTCGAGACATAATGAGAGAACTTTTGAACTTGAGAAATTTAGAACTTTAGAACTTTAGAGCTTTAGAACTTGAGAACTTGAGAGAATTTGAGAGAGAGATGGAAGATTGTTGGTGAGGAAATGGTGGTATTTATAGGGTTTGAGGAGAGGGTGGGGTGGGTGAATAATTATTGTGGTGGGTGAAGTGGGTGAATAATTGTGAGGAGATAGTGGGTGAAAAGTAATTGAAATTTGAAATTTTAGGGTTGAAATTCGAGTAAAGTGGGTAATAATTGTGGTTGGGTAATAAAATTCGGGTAAAAAGTGTGTTATTTATGCCCCAAAAAGACAAAATCATGCGGATCGCTGATGTGGCACGTTGTGGGCCGTCGATTGTTTCACGCGGATCAACCTCTGACGCATCGCAACGCCCAGCCCGAAATCGCGACGAATCGCGACTTTTGCCGCACAGTCGCGACGCATCACGATTTCGACTGTAGCAGTCGCGACGCGTCGAATCGCGTTTTGCGGCATCGAGTGTGCAACTCTAGGGTAAATCAATTAGCTTATATAAATTCGACAAAGGCTATTTTTATTGTTAGTTGATGTGGCCCAACTCTCAAGAAAAATATGCCTTGACGTTTTGGATCGTTCTGAGAAGTGTTGGTTCCCAAATCACGGATCTCCAAAGAACACGATCACCACCAAAGAAATTCGAACAGAAAAAACTGAAGAACACAAACTTTGGGAGAAGAAAATTCTCTATTGATATCGAAGGCAAAATTACAAGAAGCTAAACTCAAAACTCTAATGGACTCGGCACTTTACAAAGTGTACAATGCTAGGTTTATATAGCCTCACATAGGCGAAAACCCTAGCTAACAGAATCGCACAAAATCGGGAAACTACCCTAAATAATCTTGTCAAATCATTGACTCGATCTTTGCATGCTCCTCAAGCTACGCGCTTTCCTTGCTGGTTAGTTGCTGACTTTCCCTTTCCTGCTCGGACAACTCCCCTGTCTCCGAGCTGGCTTGCTCGTATGCCCCTGGCCGGGCTTACCTTCTAACTAGACGTTCTGCTCGTGTTCACCCGAGCTGGGATGAACTCCTGTTCGTCCTTGGTTCTAGTCGGCACCCGGGCTGACTTATTCTGTGTGACGAACTAAGTCAAGCTTAAGCTCACATTCTCCCCCGTAAGCTTGACTCGCTTCCACTTTCTTCACTCCGAGCAGCTCTCTCATCTCTGCGAACTTGACTCTTGCCAGAGCCTTGGTAAGAATGTCTGCCTGTTGCTCCCTAGTGTTGACGAACTCTACAATGATCTCTCGCTTCTCCACACACTCACAAATGTAGTGAAATTTCGTGTCAATGTGTTTGCTCCGTCTATGGAGCACTAGATTCTTCATCAACGCAATTGCAGACTTGTTGTCCACGTAGAGAATAACTGGTCTATGGTCGGTTCCGGTCACTGCTGTTTTGGAGAATGACATGCTGTTGCGGTTGCCGCCATGAACTCTGCTTCACATGAGGATAAAGCTACTGTCTGCTGCTTTGGAGACTGCCACGTGATCAGGTTTCCGTTGAGGTAGAACGCCATCCCTCTGGTGCTCTTCCTGTCATCAATATCACCGGCTAGATCACTGTCTTTAAAGCCGACTAGTACTTCTGCTCCGCTTCCTCTACTATACTGGATCTCGTAGTCTGTCGTGCCCTTCACGTATCACAAGATGTGCTTCACCGCCTGCTGGTGTGCACTTGTGGGCTTCTCCATGTATCGACTGACTATCCCGACTGCGTGTGCAATGTCTGGTCGGGTGTGAGTGAGGTATCTCAGACACTCGATCACGCGTCTATACTCCGTGGGATCCACTCCTCTCCCTTCAGCATCCTTGCCGAGCTGCAGCTTCGCCTCCATTGATTATTTGCTCGAGTTGCAATCCGCTATCTCGAACTGCATGAGGATCTTTCTTGCGTAGGCTGACTGCTTCAGCGTGATGCAATCTTTCTTCTGTTCCATCTTGAATTCGGCCATCATGTGCTGCTTGAATCCATCTACACTTCCTGTGCTGGATCCAGTGATGATCAGGTCGTCCACATACACTCCCACAATCATGATATCCTGCCCGGTACTCCTGGTGTAGACTGCCTGCTCCCTTAGGCACTCCGTGAATCCAAGGTTCTTCAAACTCTTGTCGAGACGAATGTTCCACGCTCTTGGTGCTTGTCTCAGCCCGTATAGAGCGTTGGATAGTTTGTACACCTTTTGCTCCTTGCCCGTGACGCCGAACCCCTCTGGTTGCTTGACGTACACTTCTTCTTCGAGGTTACCATTTAGGAATGCCGATTTGACATCAAGATGGTGAATTTCCCAACCTCTATGAGCTACTAGGGCTAGGATGAGTCGGATCGTATCCAGTCTAGCTACTGGAGCAAAGACTTCCTCAAATTCTATGCATTTCTTTTGCACGTAGCCTTTGGCTACCAGCCTTGCCTTGTGCTTAAGGACGTTCCCCTTGGTGTCCTTCTTTAGCTTATACACCCACTTCAGGCCGATAGGTTTATGACCTTTGCGCAGGTCGGTGAGCTCCCATGTCATGTTCATCTCATTGGACTCTATCTCCTTCTTCATTGCTTCCTTCCACTCCTGCTCGGCTGTTGCTTCCTGGTAGTTAGCTGGCTCTTCTGCGCACAATAAAGAAAGTTCCTCAAGGCTCATCTCTACTTCTTGAGTCTGATCGTAGAGGTCTCCTACGGGTCGGAATCCCCTTGGACCATCCTTGATCGAGGAATCTCCCGAGCTGGACGGGCTTGTCCTGCTCGGACTTGGTGTCCGTGGTGTATCCGGGCTGTTCTCTCCCGGGCTGGATTCTCTCGTGCTTGGCAAGAATGTTCCGGGCTGATCCTGCTCGCCAACGCCCTCTTCATCTTCGACTGTGAACTTTACTGAGTTCTGCTCGGGTTCTCCTTTGTCGTTGCGCCAATCCCACTTCATCTCTTCTTCGAACACATCATCTCTGCTCACTTGGAGTCTGCCTTGTCGTGGATCATAGAGTCTGTGTGCCTTGCTTCCTTCTTCAACGCCAAGGTACACCATCTTCTGACTCCGGTCATCTAGCCTCTTGAGATGTGGCCCCACAATCTTCACATGTGCGGTGCACCCGAACACTCTCAAATGTTCTAAGTGAGGTTTCTTCCCATTCCACGCCTATTAGGGAGTGCGCTCTCCTAGTGCCTTGGTCGGCAAACGATTAAGTAGGTAGACCGCATGTCTTACTGCTTCTGACCAAAACCGAGCTGGAACTTGTATGCTCTTGAGTAAGCTCCTTGATGTGTTCATCACAGTTCGGTTTCGTCTTTCCAGCACGCCATTTTGCTAGGGCGTGTGGGGGTGTAGACAGGTGACGCTGAACTCCTTCCTAGTCGCAGAATTCTCCAAACTCCTGGGAAGTGAATTCTCCTCCTCGGTCTGTTCGCAAGACCTTTAACCTGTGCACCGAGCCATTCTCCACGATCTTCTTAAACTTCTTGAAGACGTCAAAGGCTCCACTCTTCTCCTTAAGTATATAAACCCACATCCAGCGAATGTAATCATCAACAAGTAAACGGAAGTACTTGTTACCTGCCAATGTTGCTGGGGTGACTCGACCGCATAGATCTGTATGCACCAACTGTAGGGGTTTCTTTGCTCGGAATTTGGCCTTGACCGGAAACGGTATCCTCGCCTGCTTCGCGATCATGCAGCACTCACATAGCTGGTTGAGGGGTTCTATCTTGGGAACCCCGAAGGCCATCTTCTTCTCGCCCATTATTTTGAGCGCGTGAAAATTCACGTGTCCGAGCCGTGCGTGCCATAGCCAATCCGATCTTCCATCGAAGCCATGAGATAGACGGGCTGGCACGTCTTTAGGAGAATTTTGTAGAGTCTGTTGGGTGTCCGCTCCACCTTCATCAACAGCTCTCCTTCCTTGTTCCACATATTTAGATAGGACCCTGATAGAACCACCGTGTTCCCGATATCAGTCATTTGCCCTATACTGATGATGTTGCTCTTCAACTCTGGGATGAAATACACCTGGGTCATTAGACGCTGGTCACTATTCTTGCATTCTAACATGATTGACCCTCTGCCTTTGATCTCTACAACTGATCCGTCACCGAATTTCACGTTGCCCGTGATCGTCTGATCGAGGTCTTCAAACTTAGCTCGCTCCTCAGTCATGTGGTTGCTAGCTCCGTTGTGTAAGTACCAAACGTCAGTACTGATCTTCTTCTCTCCGTCTACGAAGAGATTTGCAATAACCTTGTCCTCAATAAGAAAGACCTTCTCGCTGGTTTCCTCCGAACAGGTCTGCTCGGCCTCTGGGCTGATCGCCACACTGATCAATTCTGCCCGGCCCTTGGCGTCACTTTTGCCATTCTGCTCGTCTAGGTGCATTTTTTGTTCGGCAAACAACAATGGCGGCTGGTCGTTTGGGAATCTCGCTAGATTCGCCTCTTCGCCCTGGTTCCTACTCCGGCACTCAGATGCAAAGTGCCCAAGCTTCTGACAGCTGTAGCACTTCACTGTGCTCTTGTCTCTCGTGCTTTGCTGACGGGGTACACTACTGCCGCAACCTCGCTGATCCTGACCTCAACCTCGTCCACGAACTTTTCCGCGTCCTCGGATCTCTCCACCAAAGCTGCTCCGACCTAAGGAATTTGAAGAAAACTCGGCTCCTCTGGTTTTCCGCTGTCTGGCCGTCCACTCTTCATGCGTGATCAGGAAGTTCTTCTCCTCTTCTCTGTCACCGTAACCTCAAAGTCTCTCCTCGTGGGCTTTGAGGCGACCAACAACCTACTCGATCGTCATGGTCCTGAGGTCGCTGAACTGCTCTATCGATGTCACGATCTGCATGTACTTGTGAGGTGCTGATTGGAGAAACTTCTTGACGACGGTGGTTACCTCCACCTTGTCTCCCAGTGAGCGTATGCCGGTCACAATGGACGTGAGACGCATAGCGAAATCATCAATAGACATGTTCTCCCTCATCCTCCTCGCCTCGAACTCACTCTTCAAGGTCTAGACCTTTGCCTCCTTGACACGATCTGCGCCCATGGGCATGGTCTGTAGAGTTTTCCATGCTTCTTCGCGGAATCCTTCTCGGCGAGCATGAGAAGAACATTTTCTGGAATTGCTTGGTAGATTGCGGCTAGAGCCATTCTTTCCTAGCGCACTTCGACACCGCCGTTCTCTACGGCCTCCCACACTCCCTGCGCCTGCAGATTTACCCTCATCTTCAATGCCCACACGGTGTGATTTCTCTTCGTGAGCCTGGGGTAATGGAGCGTAATTGCTCTTCAAAGTTATTTAATCATTAAATAACATCCATATTTAATTTTATGAATTATTAAAATAAGACAATGTTATTTATCAAAAAACAACATCTATATTTTAATTTCAATTAATTAATCAAACATAATTAATTTTAATTCATAAATATTTTATTTCAATAAAAATAATTAATGATCCGATTAAAAATTACACGTGGGCTATCTGTGTTAAAACCCGGGCCCACATGCACTCGGATCCAACCACGCGCCCAACCCTTGCGAATTGGGCTGGGCCGAGTTGTCGGGCAGGGCCACAAGGCCTGGTTCGCTAACAGGCAGCGCGCCCAGCTCACCCGAGCAATGAGGTTAGGCCAGGCCCCGTGCGCGGCCCGCGGGCTACTGCCAGCAGTCCCAGCGCGCCTCCTACGGGCTGGGCGCAAGGCCCACGAGCTGGGAAACCCGCCCGGCCTCCCACTGGGTTCGCTGCGTGCGCACCCTAGCCCACGGGTTGGGCTGTTTTGGCAGCCCGGCCCATTACCCGGTCCGAATTTTTGGGTCGGGTAATTTTCTTATTTTAAATTAATATTTAAAATATCTATAAATTCAAAATTTCAATTTTAAATAATTAATTTTATTCATCAAATAATTCGTTCTTTAAACCGTTAAATTAAATTACGTAATTATTTATCCTTGAACCATGGCTATGATACCAATTGTTGGGAATAATCCCTGCAAATTATCGCGAATTGTACCGTCGAACCCCCCGGGTAACATTTAAAAAATTTATTTTAAGCGGAAAACATGTTAACCGACCAACGGTCCGAACATCGGATAATAATCATATAACAAGACCCGATAAATATTATGTAATTCAATATTCATAAATCATTATTAATAATCTAGTCTTTATAGGAAATAAATAGAAAGCAGTAAATGGTCGCATTTATTAGCTCAATGCATAAGGCCGTACCTCAATTGTCGACTTCCGGCTGCGCGTTCTGAACTTGGCAGGGCTCCGCCGGTGCTGAGGGAAACACCCGTGATCTTCCGGGATATTCTCCTGGAATCCTCGTACCGAAGCGTGGGCTTCGCGAGCAGGACTCTGTCGCAAAATTTAAACTGATGGTTCTTTTTAAGCTGCTTGTGATAAGGCTAGAAGCCTGTTGTTGCGATCCTTAAAAATACGGATCCCAAGAACATAACTGGCTTCTCCCATGTCCTTCATTTGGAATTGCGTAGATAGCCACGCTTTCACGTCCGATAGCCTCTTCACACTGTTTCCAATGAGAAGAATATCATCGACGTATAGAACAAGAAATATCTGCACGGTATCATCATTGAGTTTGTAAATGTAGGCCTCAGTGATGTTCTGTATGAATCCATAGGTCTTGATGGTCTCATCAAACCTTAGATTCCAGGATCTGGAAGCTTGCTTCAATCCATAAATGGATTTGAGAAATTTGCAAACCTTCCCTTCTTGACCCTTCTGCACGAACCCTTCTGGTTAGTCAATATAAATGTTTTCAACAATATACCCGTTCAGGAAGGCGGTTTTGACGTCCATCTGCCAAATCTCATAATTGAGACAATAGGCTATGGCCATGAGAATACGGATGGACTTGTACTTAGCGACTGGAGCGAAGGTCTCATCGAAATCAATACCTTCTCTATGGGTAAAACCCTTTAGCCACTAGTCTAGCCTTGAAGGTTTCAACCTTCCCGTCCACTCCTCTTTTTCTCTTGTATACCCACTTACAGCCAATGATTTTTAAGCCATCCGGTAAGTCTACAAGTTCCCATACTTCGTTAGATCCTTTGATTCTATTTCTTGGTTCATGGCTTCATGCCATTCTCGCTTATCAGGATCCATCATAGCTTCCTTGTAGCCTATAGGATCTTCAACACTAGTGTTTGTAACAGCTAGGTGAAATTCCAATTGGGTTTGCTCCTAGCGTTCAACAGGTCTTTTGAACCTCCCACTACGTCGGAGTCCCCTTTGGTTCTGATTTAGGACCGTGGTTTCCGTACTCTCTTCGACAACAGACACTGTTGCCGGTGCTGTGATTTTGTCACCTGATAGCAGGGTAACTTATTGTCTTCTTATTTCCATCATAGTAAACTTATTACTATGTTTAGATATTAACCTTCGTGTTTTAGCAAGTCAATGCTTGTGGCACGTCAAGGTTAATCTATTAATGAAGAGCTCACATATTTACTCAAAATTTCATAGGATCGAAAATAAACTTTATTAAATAAAAACTTAACATTGTTGACAAAATGTCGAAGGGTGGTTTTCAAATCACCCTTCAACATAATATAGATCCAAACAAGAATTGAGTAAATAAATTAAAAAAATGAGTCTCTTCCATTGCTGCCGACTAGGATCTCCGAGACTCTCGGATGACCACAGAAAATCACTCCTTAGTTGCTGCTGAAAAACAAAGAATATCACATATTTCAGTTTTAGATCTTTGGAGAAAAATACTTTCTACAACAAATGCGTATGGGAAACTTATCGGGTGAGACACTCACCAGTTTCGTTCTTCTTTTCATTTTGGAACTTGGGACAATCTCTTTTCCAATGTCCCTTTTCCTTGCAAAGGAACATCTTCCTTTATCAGCGGCTTTCTTGTCTGCGGTCTTCGGCTAGAAATTCCTTCCCCACTTTTTCTTAGGACCGGGCCTTTTCTTCATTCACGGGTTCTTAAATGAAGATCCTTTCTTGAACATTACGTTTAATTCAGAATTCTTCTTCACCAAACCTGAGATGTCCTCAAAGGTTTCCTACTCATTAATCAACTGTGTCAAACCATATTTCAGCTTGTTCATAATGTAGTTGCTGGTGAATGGAATAAACTCAGGTGACAACGAATTAAGAATAATGCTGATGTGAGACTTCTCATCCACCACGGCCCCATGAAGCTCAGTCTCATTAAACCAATTGGTAATGCTCATGACGTGGTCACGAACATATGTTCCTGGTTTCGTTTTGGCATTCATGTAACGGCGAGTCGCTTCATGTTGAGCTTGCTCAGAATTCTTTCCATAGATTCCTTGGAGAGATTCCATGATCTCATAAGCAGTGTGCTTTTCCTCTAGATTGACTCTTAGTGAATCAGACATGCTAGACAGCATATATACCTTAGCACGATTGTTTGCATGAACCCAAGAGTCATAGAGTTCCTTTACACCTCTGGCGCTGCTAGCAGCCGGTGCAGAGGGACATTCCTTAGTGAGAACAAAGCGTATGTTTTCAGTGATTAAGACAATATTTATATTGCTCTTCCATTATGGAAAGTTACTTCCGGCGAGAGTGTTGTTAGAAGCAGTGACATGATGGGATTCGACATTTTAGACTGGCATTGAAAAAGAAACTTATTAAACTTTATTATAGGTAGAATGTTTTGGAACAATATTTTGTTCGAAATAGTTATATGATGCAAACATGTTCTGGGAAAAACGTTAAATAATCCCTTTAACTATTTCTGGATAATTTAACCGACTGTACACGCCGTTGCCGTCCTTAGTGGCATGGTCACTCTAGGGTGACTCGCGGTATCAACCGTGTAGTTTGCTTAAACTAAGTTTTAGTCATAAACTTAATTAAGATTCATAATAAGAACCACCAAAGTTCCCTATGATTATTAACTATCACCATAGATGGTCGGAAAGCACCAACATCCCCGCAAGCTTAACCCATTATTTAAGGTTCTCGAGATCCTCTTGGAAACGTCGTCCTTAGGGAATGGTCACACTAGGGTGACTCGCGGTCCATTTCCAAGATTCCTCCGTCCCCATAATCTTTTGGAACTATCACGGTGTCAAACCTTACACAAGCACACCTTCCTTGGGGAATGGACACATTAGGGTGACTCGAGGCGGTGTGGTCAGCAGACCTTGTGATAGTAATAAAGAAGACCTTTGTTTTATTCTATGCTTGCTATTGTTTTAGAAAATAACGTTTTTAATTTCTAAGTTATGAAAACTTAGTATATAAACTATCTATTAATGACACATTAAAAGTTTATATTTCGGCTTTATTTATTACGTCACGTAATTTTAAATAAGCCAAAGATATATGTTTATTATTTCGTCGGTAGTGATAGATCAATCCCGTACGCTCTCCAGATAGATGAGAAGGGGTCCTAACCGGTCACCCAGAAGTGGATGGTGAATTGGCCCCACTTTTGATTCCCTCTTCCTTAGACAAGATTATACGGTTGAAATTTTTCTGACTAATAATAAACATTTTTACATTTACTCTTTATTATTTATATCTATCCTATATTGAAATATTAATAATGATCCAAACATAGACACTATGTTTAAGGGTTATAAAAATAGGTTATAACAAATTATATCTATGATGAATATTTATAATTTTATCTTAATGATACTTATTCTCTAAGAATTATCATTAATCATTTCCATGCCCAGTAATTATTATTTATGAAATATTAAAATAAGACAATGATTATATTCTTTAAGAATTATCATCCATATTTTAATCTTTAAATAAAACAATGTTATTTAATCATTAAATAACATCCATATTTAATTTTATGAATTATTAAAATAAGACAATTTTATTTATCCAAAAATAACATCCATATTTTAATTTCAATTAATTAATCAAACATAATTAATTTTAATTCATAATTATTTTATTTCAATAAAAATAATTAATGATCCGATTAAAAATTATACGTGGGCTATCCGGGTTAAAACCCGGGCCCACGTGCACTCGGATCCAACCACGCGCCCAGCCCTTGTGAATTGGGCTGGGCCGAGTTCTCGGGCATGGCCACAAGGCACGGTTCGCTGCCAGGCAGCGCCCCCTAACTCACCCGAGCAATAGGGTTGGGCCAGGCCCTGTGCGCGGCCCGCGGGCTGCTGCTAGCCTAGCCCGCGGCGCAAGGCCCACGGGCTGGGAAACCCGCCCGGCCTCCCACTGGGCACTGCGCACAAACCCTAGCCCACGGGTTGGGCTGTTTTGGCAGCCCGGCCCATTACCCGGTCCAAATTTTTGGGTCGGGTAATTTTCTTATTTTAAATTAATATTTAAAATATCTATAAATTCAAAATTTCAATTTTAAATAATTAATTTTATTCATCAAATAATTCGTTCTTTAAACCGTTAAATTAAATTACATAATTATTTATCCTTGAACCATGGCTTTGATACCAATTGTTGGGAATAATCCCTGCAATTATCGCGAATTGTACCGTCGAACCCCCCGGGTAACATTTAAAAAATTTATTTTAAGCGGAAAAACATGTTAACCGACCAACGGTCCGAACATCGGATAATAACCATTTTACAAGACCTGATAAATATTATGTAATTCAATATTCATAAATCATTATTAATAATCTAGTCTTTATAGGAAATAAATAGAAAGCAGTAAATGGTCGCATTTATTAGCCCAATGCATAAGGCCGTACCTCAATTGTCGACTTCCGGCTGCGCGTTCTGAACTTGGCAGGGCTCCGCCGGTGCTGAGGGAAACACCCGTGATCTTCCGGGATATTCTCCTTGAATCCTCGTACCGAACCGTGGGCTTCGCCAGCAAGACTCCGTTGCAAAATTTAAGCTGATGGTTCTTTTTAAGCTTCCGGAGAACTAAGTCTCTTAAGCCGAACCAGAGAGAGAGAGAGATCAGAGGAAAAATCCACAGACCCTTAGGGAGAGGGAGACTTTGAATTTTTCGCTGGCGAAAGGTGTGAAAATGTGTAGAATGAGCTCCCTATTTATAGGATCAGACTGTGTCCATTGATACAATCAAATTCGGGTTATTAATCTTTCACTTGATGATCCACACACGAGCAGGCGGTTTTTACCGTTTTTCATCTCATTGCATTTTCATCCTCAACTCAGTTAGTAATATTGTGAGTAACCCACTTATGGTTTTGATTCATAAGTTGCGCACGGGTACCTCTCACTTCTCACCACTAACAATCAAGGGAATCATCTTGACTCTGAAGAGAGCTATGTGATGTCCGTGTGTATGACCAAGCTACCCTTATCTGTTGACTATCATTTTCCCAAATTAGCAGCATTGGGAACGACAGTAAAATGTGTTCTTTAACAGTTAAATCAAAGAACAATCATGTCAACAGTCCAGGCTCGAGGTCACTCAGCAGTTAGATCGAATATCCATTTGATCATCTACTAGTGACTCAACTCCTAGTTGTCAGTGACGGTCTTATGTAACAACTTCCGGAACTTTTACACCTGGCATAAAATCCGGAAGTAGTTATATAAGACCGTCACTGACAACTTCGAGTTGAGTCATTCCCGATCAAGGCCAAGTTCCGAGCAGAACGACCTCTCCAACTGGTTCATGCGGACCTCTATGGTCCAATTAACCCAGAAACTCTAGCCGGAAGCAAGTATTTCTTACTACTTGTTGACGACTACAGTCGCTGGATGTGGATCTACACACTCAACGAGAAGAGTGGAGCCTTTGAAGTCTTCAAGAAATTCAAGAGGCTCGTGGAGAATTGATCTGAACACAAGATGAAGGTCTTTAGAATAGACCGAGGTGGAGTGTTCACATCCTAGAAGTTCGGAGAGTTCTGCGATGAGGAAGGAGTCGAGCGCCACCTGACCGCACCGTACACTCCCCAGCAGAACGGTGTGGTGGAGAGACGAAATCGGACAGTGATGAACACAGCAAGGAGTTTGCTGAAGGGTATGCAAGTCCCGGCGTGGTTTTGGGGCGAAGCAGTTAGACACGCATTGTATTTGCTAAATCGTTTGGCAACGAAGAAGCTAGGAGAGCGCACTCCCTGCCAGACGTGGTTTCGAAAAAAGCCCCACTTGGAGCACTTCAAAATGTTTGGGTGCACCGCATATGTGAAGAATGTGGGCCCCCATCTCAAGAAGCTTTATGACACGAGTCACACAGACTCGCGCACTCCCTGCCAGATGGTGTACCTTGGTGTTAAAGACGAAAGCAAGGCACACAGACTCTTTGACCCCTGACGCGGCAAGATCCAGGTGAGATAAGACGCCGTATTCGAAGAAGAGAAGAAGTGGGATTGGCGTGATGAGAACGGAGAGCCCGAACAGAACTCAGTTGAGTTCGAAGTAGAAGAAGACGTTTTCGACCAGGAAGAGCCAGCAACATCCAGCTCGGGTACCTCCACCATCTCGGGTACCCCTACCAGCTCTAGTACTCCCACCAACTCAGGTACCCCTACGAGCTCTGGTACCCCCACATGAGATTTCTGCCCGGGTACACCTATGACACCCAGCCTGAGTAGAACTAGCCCGTCCAGCTCGGGAGATTCCTCGATCAAGGATTGCCCAAGAGGATTTCGTCCCCTAGCAGAAATCTACGAAGCAGCTCAGGAAGTGGAGATGAACCTAGAAGAGTTGTCTTTGTTATGTGCCGAGGAGTCGGCCAACTACCAAGAGGCAGCAAGCGAACAGGAATGGCTGGAGGCAATGAAGGAGCTGGAGTCCATCGAGATGAACAGGACATGGGAGCTTACCGACCTGCCCAAAGGTCAGAAAACCATAGGCCTAAAGTGGATGTATAAGCTCAAGAAGGACACCGAGAGGAATGTCCTAATGCATAAGGGAACGCTAGTACCCAAAGGCTATGTGCAGAGGCAAAGAGTCCACTTTGAGGAAGTCTTTGCTCAAGTGGCGAAACTGGAAACGATCAGACTCATCCTAGCCCTAGCAGCTCATCGAGGTTGAGAAATTCACCACATGGATGTCAAATCAGCATTCTTAAACGGTGACCTCGAGGAAGAAGTCTACGTCAGTCAACCTGAAGGATTTGGCGTCATGGGCTAGGAGAAAGAATGTGTAAAAGCTCTCCAAGGATTTGTACGGGATACGTCAAGCTCCAAGAGCGTGGAACATACGCCTCGACAAGAGCTTGAAGAGTCTTGGATTAACAAAGTGCTCCAGGGAGTAGGCAGTGTACACCAGGAGAAGTAGAGAAGTTCTGGTCGTCGGAGTATATGTGGACGACCTGATAGTCACTGAATCCAGAGCAGGTGGCGTAGAAGGGTTCAAGAAGCAAATGATGGCCGAATTTGATATGAGTGACCTCGGATTAGTTTCTTACTACCTCAGCATTGAAGTGGACAAGAAGAAAGACTGCATCACGCTGAAGCAGTCGGCCTACGAGAAGAAGATCCTCAAGCAACTCGAGATGGCGGATTGCAACCCGAGCAAAAGAAAGAGAAGTGGATCCCACAAAGCACAGACGCATGATCGGGTGCCTGAGGTATCTCACTCACACCCGACTAGGCATTTCTCATGCAGTTGGGATAGTTAGTCATTTCATGGAGAAGCCCACAAGCACACACCACAATGCGGTGAAGCACATCTTGCGCTACGTGAAAGGAATGACAAACTACGGGATTCAGTAAGGAAGAGGAAGCGGAGCAGAAGAGCTAGTAGGCTTCACTGGCAGTGATCTAGCAGGTCACATTGATGATAGGAAGAGTACCGGAGGGATGACATTCTACCTCAACGGGAACCTGATCACCTGGCAGCCTCAGAAGCAGAAAACTGTAGCTCTATCCTCGTGTGAAGCGGAGTTCATGGCAGCAACCGCAACAGCGTGTCAAGCTATGTGGTTGAAGGGGCTACTGAGTGAAGTGACTGGAGTCGAGCAGAAGCCAGTTACTCTCTACGTGGACAACAAGTCCGCAATAGCACTGATGAAAAACCCAGTCTTTTATGGTCGGAGTAAACACATAGACACTCGGTTTCATTACATTCGCGAGTGTGTGGAGAAGCGGAAGAAAATCGTGGAGTTTGTCTGCACAAGGGAGCAACGGGCAGACATACTCACTAAGGCTCTAGCAAGAGTCAAGTTCGCGGAGATGAGAGAGCTGTTCGGGGTGAAGAACCTCGACACAAGTCGCTTACGGGGGAGAGTGTGAGTTTAAGTCTGACTTGGCTAAACCCCTAGCAGAAATCTCGCGGGTAGAAACTTCCCTAGCAGGAATTCCCCCACTAGAAAGTTCCCCACCAGATATGGGTCTGACCAGAGAATTCCCCTAGCAGAAAAAGACCCGACCAGTAATGCGCCTACCAAATATGCCCCTAGCAGAAATGAGGGGGAGCAGAAATGTTCCCAAGCAGAAGAAAAACCTTGCAGGATTTTACCGAGCAGAAACGGAAAACGCCAAAAGTCAACAAGAGCTATTCCAGGAAGGTACCAAACATGAGGAACAAGTTTGGAGATACGATTTAGCTTCCTGATTTTATTTGATTTGGCTTCCCATTCTGTTAGGAAACATGTAAATTGTAATGATTTGATTGAGTTTATTTTAGGAAGTTTAGCTAGGGTTTAGCTTTCTAGTTTCTCTATAAATACAAGTCTTATGACTTTAGTTTCTAACTTTTTGTACTCTTTGCATTCGACATTAATCAGAGAAAATTCTCCCAACTTGCTTTGTCCTTTGGTTCTTGTTCTTTGTTTCTATTAGCAGATCCATTCTCATTGGAACCAACATGTTCGTCAGCATCCTCATGAAAAATGCAAATTAATTACTCTCTAACTATCCATAATAATAATAAGGGCTAGTAGTGGTAATAATACTCAAGTTATTTGGAAATAGGGCGTTATAGTGTTAATTTAAAAAATTATGGCAAAAGTACTTGAATTAATTCACTTTTTTGGCGGATCGGTAGACTTCATCCAAAGTGAATATCGTTTCGCACTTCTCATTTTCTGGGCACGTCGTCGACATATCGACGACATATCCGGATATTTAGAACATTGATATATATATATATATATTTAAATTTAATTCAAAATTCTAGAAAAATAGCATTTGAAGATGCCATTATAAAAAATTTGTTGAGAAAACTTGTATTCATGCTTTTATATATATAGATTAATCTTGTTTTACAATGTATTAACTTTGTTAATACAAGTTAACGCCGATTTTACAATGTATTAACTTTGTTAATAAAATTTACGCCACGATCCTCTTCTGCAGCGGCTCCATGCTCAGGTTATACGCGGCCGACTCGACGTAGCTGGCCTTATAAATCTACCCTTTCCGGTCTGCGATCGCGATCCCGGACGGACACACGCTATAGCATGTGCCGCGTTCGCCTCCTCCAATACTGCCTAGGTCAAATCACCGACTTTGCCGCCGTTGGCGAAGATCAGGCCGTGGTCGTGGTTAATATTTCCATCATATGATATTAAAACGCACCAACACGATCGAAACTTGCCGAACCAACACGATCGGAGCTTGGCGGTCTACGCCTCGCCGACAAACATGATCGGTGGACTTTGTTGCTCTGTTGATGGCGTTCGGAGCTTGTCGATTTGCGCCTCGCCGTCGAACACAATCAGTGGTGTTCGATGAGGTCGGATGAAAGCATCTCTGGAACGAAATGTAGCCAAGGTAAGGGAGGTTGCAAGTGACCGTCACCAAGAGCGTCGCCGATCAGAAGGTGGGCGCCGGACATAGGGCTTCAATGAGAAGCTAATACGCATTTCCCGATACCATTGGAGAAACCATGCCGTAAAGAAAAAGAGAGAGAGAGTATGAGAGAAAGAAAGAACGTGAATGAGGAGAAGAGGAGAGAAGAGGAGAGATAAGATGGTTTTTTTTTTTTTAAATCAAGATTTTCCTTTTTAATTAGTAACGGAATAATAATAAAAATAGATTAATTAAAAGGGTATTATAGGTAATTTGATATTAAAAAGCCACCTAATTCAAATTGACTATTTTACAAAGAGAAAGAAATAGATGGCTATATTGCTACACAAACGTTTGTATTTGGCTATTAGAGCAACCCGGATGGGACTGCAAAACCCTATTATGCAGTCCTTAATGCACCCAATGCAATGGCAAAAGTTGCACCATAATGGTGCAATTTTTGCTTTTGCTACAATACCGCATCATATTTGATGCGGCACTGTTCACAACGAAAAAAATTGTGTAATAATATTTTATTATTTTTTAAATTACGGCATAAATACTTAATAATAATTTAATGATAAAATTAATTGTACTATGAGTATTTAATTGTCGCCGACACCGCCGGGTACGTTACCGACACCGTCGAGAATGCCGAGTGCGTCATTGATACCACTGAGTACATCACTTACACCATCGACAACGCCGAGTGTGTCGCCAATAACACCGAGTACATCACCGACATCATCGAGAACGCCGAGTGCGTCGAAAATATTATTGAGTATACGTCATCAACATTGCATAGTAGTTATGCCACAATTATCTCTAAATTCAATATTAGGAAGAATTTTTATTTTATAATATAATTATCAGGAATATTCTTTTTAGTGTGAAATTTGGTGTTGTGGTTGGGTTGAAAGAAAAATTTGGTGTTAAAATTACACTAAAATGATGTGATTTTAACACCAAATTTGGTATCATGGTTGGGGATGACCTTATGAACTATTTTTCTATCTTTAAGTGTGGTAATCGATTTTTGCTGCAAAATAGATGTGAATATATTCACACGATTTTTTACTTAGTTGGCTTTGTCAAAATTTCGGCATAAGTAACTAAGTTTAGGTATTTGAAAAAAAACCCTAAAATCAATTTAATTCATTAGATCAGATATGATTAAATGTCAACCGTTGGATTGATATAATATATTTTTCCCTAAGACCAAATTGGAAATTGAAAGCTTGGTGACAAAGCTTAGGGTTTTCGAATTAGGCTAATTAATTGTATCCGTTGGATCGGTTTAGGATTTAATCTTTACCGTCGGATTTGAAATTAAATAACATTTATATATGGCATATATAATTCGAATTTATCATGATAGAAATCAATTTGTAGCTTGGTGACCAAGCTTGGAAATTTGACTTTATCATGAATCAATATGGTCCATTAGATTGGTTATGAAATTAATTTCAACCATTTGATCTAGGCATTAATTTTCGAATTAATATATATAGATTTCAAAGTTATGATATATAAGGATATGATTGGTTAATTGATTTACCAAGTCTTCCTTATTTAAATCCATAATTAATTTAAGCCATTGGATATTTATATATTCAATCTAAACTATTGATTTGAGAAATTAATTATATTTACCATAATAGAATTCAAATTTTAGGGAGCTCTGTTTCCCAAATTGGTTACGGCTCGAGCCTATAAATAGGAGACTCATTCTACACATTTCAGACACCTCTCGCCAACGCAAGAATTCTCTCCCTCTCTCTCTCTCTCTCTCTCTCTCTCTCTCTCTCTCTCTCTCTCTCTATCTATCTATCTATCTATCTATCTTTCTCTCTCTAGAGTCTCTGAATTTTGTTAGCTTTTGATCTCCCTTTTCTGGTTCGGCTTAGTGAGATGTTGTTCTCCGAAAGCTTTAAACGAACCTTCAGTTAAGAGTTTTGCGACGGAGTCTTGCCGGCGAAGCCCATGCTTTGGTACGAGGAGTCCAAGAGAATATCCCGAAAGATCGTGGGAGTTTCTCTCTGCATCGGCAGAGCCCTGCCCAGTTTAGAACGCGCAACCGGAAGTCGTCATATTTGAGGTACGGTCTCATGCATTGGGTCAATAAATGCAAACATTTATTTACTGCTTTATTTGTTTCCTATAGACTAGATTATTAATAATGTATTATGGAAATTAAATTGTTAATAATTTATCTATAATGCCCAATAATTTCATGAGCAGGTTTAAGCCTAAAACACATAAATTCAGTTTATCTTAATTTCATATTTTCATATCTTTTGGATATTATCGAAATTAGTTTACAAGCTATTATTGGCTTAGCTAATTATGTGTTAAAAATAACTCTTGATATTAATTATTTATATTTTATATTTTGGTGAAATTCGTAGCAAAATTTTGATGTTGATTTTTGGGTCTTGGTGCAGTGTGTAATAAGCAGAACTTTATGTTAAGATCGGTGTGCTAAGAAAATGAACACACATATATTTACAAGTAAATTTGTGATGTTATATTTAATTTATTTCGGTATGAAATTATATATGCTAAGTTATATTTAATGTTAAAGTGCATTAAAAATAATAATATTAATAATAAGATGCTATATTCAATATATCTAAAGTATATAGGGGGCTTAGAATAAATAGCAAAACTTTGATGATAAGAATGTATATATATATATCAGCAAAAACTCTCTTGAATCTTCCTACAACTAGAAGTTCCCAACACTCCCCTCCCTGTGTCGCTCTCTTCCTCGACAAAAAAATAGGAATGAAAATAAAATTTCCATCGGTGAATGTGTATGATCGAAGGAAGCCTCCATTTTAGTTGGGGAAATAAATTCTGGTAATATTTTCTCAACCTCTTATCAGTTCCTTGATTTAATGTTTAACTTTTTATTTTAATTTTTTTTTTAGAATCGAGCATGTACTTCTTGGTTTGTTATGTAGAACTTAAAAATCATTGATTAATAATTTGAGTCTTAGTTGGCTTTTTACCAATGCTTTCGTCTCTGTATTTTGAATTTTATTACAATTTTAGTGGTTGATTTATTTTAATAGATTGGCACATTAAATAAATATATACAAGTAAGTTATATGAAAGTAAAAAGGTGTTTATATATATACTATAAGGTTTATTACATGGATTCTTTACTATTAATTGGGTGTTTCATACTAGAAGTCATAGTGCACAATAGGTGTTTCATTTATGTTTCATACTAGAAGTTATAGTGCACAATAGGTGTTTCATTTATAAACACAAACACGTATCTTGTTACACGTATCTTGTTGCTCTAGACAAACGATGAATTAAAGGGTATATTAGCACTTATACAGATTTTTGTGAACAACATAGATTAATGTGTGATACAAGATCTTTTGCAATTTGTTAGTAAAATATTTTATGCAAATGAGCTAGACACACACACACACACACACACATATATATATATATATATATATATATATATGAATAAATCTAGTAATTATTATATTGCTAGAGCTTTAGTATTATCTAATAAAAATTTTAAAGCTTCTCATTAGCCGAAACGAATGGACTTAAGTTGAGGAACATTTTTAATATGTTCTAGTGTTACCATGCCATCACAGATAGAAAATGCAATTCATGGTTCTCTTAAAAATTAGTTCATTTATTTCATAAGTATAAATTAATTTTATGCCATGTCAAACTTATGTTACTAATACATGTATATTATGCAATGTTTGATTTTGGTTGATATGATTTTAGTGAAAACCACAACCATATTTTAGTTTGACATGTTAATTAAATTATGGTAATTAAATTATCCAAGGTTTATAGTAAATGATTTTAAAAATTATGAGTTGGTATATTAGAGTTTGTGCACACCGAAAATCTTGCGTGAGTTAGATGCCTTCCACACCGTCAAGACAATTAAAGGCTTCAAGGTAAGTAAAGACTTCTTTTACTTGTATTACAAGAACGAAATGGAATGGTTATTTACATGTTAATGTATGCATATAATTGCATCGTTCTTTTGATGTTTGTTCACTATAAATGGTGTACATGTTAAAAGGTTAAATGACAGTGTATCTCAGTTTCTAAGTTTGGGTAGGCGGCGTGCCTGTTGCGATGTCTCGATGAAAGAGACCATGATATGTTTATGGCGCGGTGTGGGAAGTCCGGCTGATCACCGGGAATGTAATAGAGAAATTTCCCCACACGTCTGCGTGTAATGTTACGACCGGTCTCAGTTAAAAGAATTGAAACGTTACGACCGACCGGTCGAAGTTAAAAGAATTAAAATGTTATGACCGGATGGTCACAGTTAAAAGAAATGACCTGAGGGTCACAGTTAAAAGAATAAATGTTATGACCGGATGGTCACAGTTAAAAGAATAATGGGGAATTGTGCAACAGGAGCGTCCAGAACAACGTTTACAAGCCTTAGCATTTGAGATACACACTATGAAAGAGAATTGGATAATGCATATTAAATGTGCTACGTTATTATGATATGAACGATGTTATATGATATTTTAATTGTCTTTACGTATTGAGCTTTCGCTCATTAAAATTCTTGTAATACAGACATTATAGGTAATTCAAATGATGCTTGATGTTGTTGGTTGAAGACTCCGAGCTAGAGATCTGATGCATATGAGATATCAACGACTGTGAGATAGCTCATTTTGTACTTGGGGTATTTTGAGCGTCTTTACGCTAGGTAGAAAACGAAAGAGAGGAGAGAGTAGTTTATGCCTCATCCATTTTGGATAAATAGTAACAGTGGTTAGATGTAGGAGTCTAATGTTTTTTACATGTAAAATAATAATAATATATTATTTTGATATGTAGATATATAAAATAGGTACATATATATAAAAGAAAAAAAAAATAACGAAGCGTTTTTAGAGGCTCACTTATATAAGTTTAAGGGAAAGTTAGTTTTATAAGCCGTACGGGGCGTTACATTATCAGATCTTGTAATCTTGATTATCCGATAGTCGATTCGTCGTACGGATAGCAAGTTTTCCGCTTTAAATATTTTTAAATGTTACCCGGATAAATTGACGGCTTAATATCGTGATAAATACGTGGAGTCGGAGCACCGATTTCCAACAGGAACACGTTATAAATCATCAAAGCGATCATGTGGAATCACATAATTTACCCGTGTCTTTTATTAATTAATTTGGGTTGTCATATATAGTTCATAAAATAGACTAAATTTACCTTGTTCAACTACACTTGAATTAATAATAGTATTCGTGGTAATATTTGTTTTTAGAGGGTTTGACCGGATCCATTTTTTTCCCTCTTTATATAATATCTTTCATGTAAAAATGAAAAAAATAATATAAAAAAAGACAGTAATTTTATGTTAATGATATGATAATAAATAAAAGGCGAAATACCCATTTCTTTTAATTTTATTTTTCTAATTCATTTTTCCCTTGTATATTCTATGGACATCGTTCGGATTGTCTTATTTACTGATCAATTATCGACGATCCCCTAGCACGAATATCTTAACGGGCGACATGCCAACGTGTTTATCAATCGGTATTTTATTAACAAAAAGTCTTATCAATATATTGTTGAGGTAAGATTTCGTCAAAGACAATTTACATTGTTACGACGAAATCTACCTCTATCGTTTAATAACTTGGGCTTCATTGGCCGAGGGTCCAACACTCTCACAATCTCAGTCAACCAAGTCAAAGGAGATCATATTTGACTAAGCGACGAAGATCCTCAGCGATGGGGAAGCATGCTGCGATGAACCTCAACGACGAAGGTCATCACCAATCGACAAGAAGAGTGATGAGAGCGGCGACGAAGCGCATCATCATCGACGAGGATAATAACTCCGAAGACGAAGACCGAAGGCGAAATCAAAGCAATGAGCGTGGCGCAATCGACGCCCCAGCCAATTGACGACGACAGTTACACCCATGATTACAGCCATGCAATTATGACCATTATAAGAGAATCAAATGCAATTGTAACAACCCAATTATGAGGACTGATTTGAATATCTTAACTGATTATAAATAGATGGCTAAGACACATGTACAAAGGATCGCACATTTTTGCACCCCCAATAGACACGCAAAAATGGTTTCCCATTGAGGCTTCAATTACTCGACAAACAACCCGACTCATTTTCTCGAAAACAGTCATCTCTTTCAACGTGATCTAGTTTTAACGGAAAGACCCGAGTTCTAAGGTAAATTAAACTCGGAATTACACCACCCGTAACTCCGTGACTGCGGAGGCCGATTTTCAACCTTAATATATATATAGCGATCATATTTTATGGATAAATCGAGTACTTATCGAGTACTGCCAGACAAATCGACGAATATTGTTAAAAATTAAAACAATTACATTTATATTATATAAATATATTTTACAGTTCAATATTCATTCTATGAAATAATATTGATATACATACATATATATATATATATATATATATATATATATATATATATACTTATTACTTATATAGTAATAAATAATTTTCTTGGGAAACTTCATAATATTAAGTATAAGCTCACTTTTCTCTAGTTCCTTCTTCCCCGACAAACAATTTAATCAAAACTCCAAGCTTTCATAGCAAAATGGAAATCTCATCAGCCAAATAGTTATCTGAACTGGTACGCCTTTAATTCCTCGTTCTTTCCTCGGAGAAGAAGTGTTCGATCATATCCTTTAATGTAATAACTAATAAGCTGAGAAGAAAAGAGTTGTACGCCAGTTGTTCGATGTTTATAATTTAATATTAAATTTTGAGTTTTCATTAAACACGCTTAAATAATGAAAAATATTTATTACAAAAAAAAACTGTAAATGCTACCTTGAACGGCAGTTATATCCCTCAATGTAATAACTAAAAAGGTGAGAAGAAAATTTGATTTTAAAGAGTTGTACGCCAGTTATTCGATAAAATGTCTCAGTAATAAAATTTTGATATTTAGATAGGATTATTTGTTAAATTTGTGTTATATTTAATTAATTTGTTAGTTAAACTGTCAATTTGTTAATCGGATTTGGGCTAAGTGTTTATTAGATTGTTAATTCGCTAATTATATTTTTTAATTGGATTGCGGGTTATGTTAATTAGATTGAGCAAGCTGGATTTTAATTAGTCGGTTTGAAATTGTTAATCGGATTCATAATGGATTTGTTAATTAGATTTCTTAGTTTTTGGATTATGTTAATCAATAATTAGATTTGTTAATTGGAGTGATATTAGTTATAAAATTTCATATTGGCAGTTCGAAACTGGTAATTGGATTGATATTTAATTTTGTTTATAATATTAAATTTGAGTTTTTATCAAACACGCTTTAATAATGAAAAATATTTAAAAAAACTATAAATGCTACCTACAACGGCCGTGAAAAAAGGGTTTATGCCACTATAAAAATGGAATATAATAAGTACTTATGATGCTATAAACCCTTAATTTACTAGATAAATAATGATGAACTTGAAGATATATCAATGAAATAATTTTGACATATTTTGTTCAAATATAAGATTATTACAAAGGTAAATGTGTTTATGTGCTAATCTAACACATATTTTCTGCTTGCTAGGTTTAGGAAAGCATTGAAAGCTCCCGTTATAAGGTATTACATTCATCAATCAAGAATGGTTTTTGGCACGGCGATAAGATTTTTGGGAAAAAAACCGAAGCCGCCATTGAAGCCAATAGTGCTCAAAACGCCACCAGAGCAGACACAAACAATCTCTCGAGTCATCTTCGACGTTGTAAAGGAGCACGGTCCCCTCACTATTGCACAAACTTGGGATCACGTTAAGGTATGTACTATATGGTGTCTTTTGAGTACTTTATGCATGTTTGAATGCCGAATCATTAATTTGAAAAAATATGATAGGATCCAAGAATAATTCCGAACATAAGAAATCGGCAACGGAAATCCAACAGAAAGATGGATCGCCTTTTCACTTTACTAACATAATCAAACGGAAATAACGAGCGACCTTATCTTTGAGAGAGCCCGATCGAAACGCTCTTCGTGATACAAAGATAAGTCATTCCAAACAATATACGAAAGACTCCGACGGCTAAATGTCAGTGCCTACATGGTGGCACATAACCCAAGGAGCAAAACATAATGAAAAGACTAAACTGCCCTTAATGACTATGATACGACCCAAAACCAAATCTGTAACCAGAATTCCCCTCACACAAAAGTAATGATCAAGCCAACGGAAAATGCACCACAACGATGACACTTTCCGGATACTTTATTTAATAAACAGGATAACTCTTGGCACGTGAATTTGAGAGCACGGCCAAGCTCTCCTTATGGTGAAGAGAGAGTCACAAAGACTAAACAATACACAAAGACACAAACAGCAAGCCCTAAGCGTATAATAGGTTGTTTGACCAACATGGTCAGCCACACTTATTCACTAAAAAGGAAATAACACTAATTTAGGACTTAATCTGATAAAACACATTTAATTGAAATAAATCAGCCTTTATTAGAAATAAATCAGATCAATCAAAGGCCAATCAAGTCTTTAATTGAAAATCAAAGACTTAATTGAAACACTTTAAATGACCGTCTTGCCCTTGGTGCCATTTCTTCGCTTGTACGTCACGATATCGCGCTTCATGAGCTCGGATCTATCATTACTCCCCCCTTCGAAATCAACCTTGACCTCAAGGTTGAAGTTCGGGAATTGCGCCTTCATGACCTCCTCCCTTTCCCACGTGGCTTCGTACTCCGGGAGATTCTTCCATGCCACGAGCACTTCACCATTGTCCTCGTTGTCCGACCGTCGGCCTTGAACTTCCAATGGTTCCATGATAAGCTCTAAATCGTCTTGTAGAGTCGCGGGCAGATCTGGGTGCGCCTTGTGATTGTCGATAGCACGGCGGAGTTGCGAGACATGAAAAACGTGGTGGATAGTGGCCTATGCAGGAATCTTGAGTCGATAAGCTACCGGTCCCACTTTAGTCTCAACTTCGTAGGGCCCGTAGTAGGGGCAGACAACTTCTCATTTCTTCAGTGCACTACCGATCGTTGCCAATATGGCCGGATTTTGAGGTACACACGATCTCCCACGTCAAAACTCACGTCACGACGGTGAGAATCAGCTTGTTGCTTCATGATTTTTTGCGCGCGCAAGAGATGACCGCGGACTTCTTCAAGGGTGTGGTCGCGCTCGGTGAGGTATCGGTCGACGTATCAGACCGGTGTTGTCCCACGGCCATAATAGATCAAGAGTGGCGGTTCCCGCCCGTAGAGGGCGTTGAACGACGTCATTTTCAGCCCCGAATGGTACGAGGTATTGTACCAATATTCTGCCCAAGCAAGCCATCGCTGCCACTGTTTTGGCTTTTCAGAAACGAAGCACCGAAGATATGTCTCCACACTCCGATTGACGACATCCGTTTGCCCGTCGGTTTCGGGATGGTATGTCGTACTCTTCTGTAGCGCAGTTCCTTGCGCCTTGTGAAGGGCTGCCCAAAATTGACTCAAGAAAACCTTATCACGATCGGACACGATCTACTCCGGTGGACCGTGGATGCGCACAATTTCACAGATAAAAACTTCAGCCACCGAGGCAGCGATATATGGGTGACGAAGTGAGCATACCTGGTCAAACGACACACAACCACGAAGATCACCGTGTATCCGTTGGAGCTTGGTAAACCATCAATGAAATCCATGAAAATCTCTTCCCAAACCTTCGTCGATAAAGCGAGTGGCTGTAGTAAACCGGCCGGTGCTTTCGCTTGATACTTGTTGTGTTGGCACACGTCGCAACTAGCCACGGCTTCCTCGATGTCTTTTTTCATTCCGACCCAATAAAGCTCAGATGCTATCCTTTGGTAAGTCTTTCGTCCTACCGCATGTCCTCCGATCGCACTGCCGTGGAATTCCCGAATCAGCCCCGGAATTGTTGCTGAATTGTGTGGTAGCACAAGGCGACCTTGGTAGAGAATGCAGGTCCTGTCTAATGTGTAATCCCGCTGTGGGTGGATGCCGTCGCGAACAGCGACGTGGATGGCTTTGAGCTCTTCGCTGTTCGTGGCCACGCGTATAAGTGCCTCAAGGTCGAGACAAAAGGGGACAGAAACAGCCGCGAACTGTGGAGTCTCGATGTGTAGAGCAAAGGCATAGATCGGCTCCTCAAGGTCGTCGCAAGTGGTCATCGTTATGGCACCACGGCGAGGATCCTCAGTTTTGCGAGAGAGGGCATCCGCAGCTTTGTTCTCGCTGCCTGGACGATATTGTGTCTGAAAATCGTAGCCCAAAAGCTTGCAAAGCCACCGTTGATGTTCTTCGCTGACCATGCGTTAGTCGAGGAGAAACTTGAGGCTTCTTTGATCCGTTCGGACGATGAAATGCCGGCCTTTGAGATACGGTCGCCATTTTGAATAGCGAGAACAATTGCCATGAGCTCTCGTTCGTAAACTGATTTTAAGCGAGCGCGAGGAGTGAGCGTTTGGCTGAAGTAGGCGATAGGTCGGCGCTCTTGTATAAGTACAGCGCCGAGTCCGAACCCGAAAGCGTCGGTCTCGACGATAAACGGTCGGTCGTAATCAGGAAGGGCCACCACCGGTACTTGCGTCATCGCAATTTTTAACTTCGCAAAAGCCTCGGTCGCGGCGTCGCTCCAATGGAAATTATCCTTCTTGAGCTGCTCGGTGAGTGGCCATGCGATAGAGCTATACCCTTTGACAAAGCGACGGTAGTATCCGGTGAGGCCGAGGAAACCGCGGAGTCCCCGAAGAGTCGTTGGGGTCGGCCAATCCAACATCGCAGCAATCTTGGATTGATCGGCAGCCACCCCGGTGCCGGATACAATGTGGCCAAGGTATTCCACTTGTTCTTGTGCAAAGAGGCACTTCTTTCGGTTCGTATAGAGACGGTGGTTATCTTAAAGTATGGAAAACCTCTTCCAAGTGGCGCATATGTTCGGTCCGGTCGCGGCTGTATACTAGTATATCGTCGAAGAAAACAAGTACGAATTTCTGGAGGAATGGGTGGAAAACATCATTCATGTGGGATCGGAACGTAGCTGGTACATTGGTGAGGCCGAAAGGCATTACCAAGAACTCATAGTGCCCTCGTGCGTGCGGAAAGCCGTTTTCGCGACATCGTCGGGTTTCATCCGAATTCGATGGTAACCGGACTTCAAATCAATCTTTGTGAAGACCGTGGCACCGTGTAGCTCGTCGAGAAGCTCATCGATCACCGGAATTGGAAACTTGTCGAGAACGGTCTCTTTATTCACCGCACAATAATCAAAGCAAAACCGCCAACTACCGTCTTTCTTCTTGACCAAGAGCACGGGGCTAGAAAATGGAATCACGCTCGGTTGAATGATACCGCTCTTAAGCATGTCATGGACGAGTCGCTCGATCACATCTTTTTGAATTAGGGGGTATCGGTAAGGCCGTACGCTGATCGGTTGAGTACCGTCCTTCAACGTGATGGCGTTGGTCGTGCGAGCGCGGTGGTGGCAGCCCCGGTGACATGGTGAAGATGTCATCAAATCGTTGCAGCAAGTCAGCGACATCACCTTCTATTGGGGAGGACTTCTCGGGAACTTCGGGGCTGACTTGCCACTATTCTAGTAGGTATTCACACCCGGTGTCGGACAACGCATGTGCCATAGCCTTAACTAAGATCAACGAGCGACATAGGCTTGGATCTCCTTGCAAAACAACTCGTCGATTCTCCAAAGTATACTCCAAGCGAAGCTGCCTCCAATAAACGGTTGTGGCCGGGAGTTCTTGAAGCCACGTCATACCGAGAATCACGTCCGTATTTCCCATATCGATCGGAAGAAAATCCCCGAGCACGTGCTCGCCTTGAAGATCGTGATGGAGGTTACGACATACCCCTTGGCTCCACTCTTTCTTGCAGGATCCCATAAATACGCCAAACCTCGAGGTGGGTGAGCGTGTGAGGTTCAAAACATCGACAGCGTGGTTAGCGATAAAATTGTGAGTGGCACCGCAATCAATTAGAACAAGGACCTCATGAGAACCAATCGAGCCACGTATCTTGATAGTTTGTCCCGATGTTAAGCCCATAACCGAGCGAAGAGATACCTCTATATGGTGGAGGTGCAGTTTTTCGTACTCGTCCTCGACTACTTGCTCCTCGGTTTCCTCCGTCGTGACAATCGGATCTTGCGTTAACATGACATTGAGCGTGACCTTGCAACGGTCCCCCGGTCCGAACTTCTCATCGCAGCGATAGCAAAGTCCGAGTTTACATTTTGACGCATATTTGGTTTCGGTGAGCCTCTTGACGGGAGTTTCCGTTGCTGCCTCGGAGCTCGAACCTCCCCCCTTTAGTACCTCCTTCGTGAACGGCCGGGAAAACGTGTTTTTGGACGACACCCCCGATCTTCCCCGAACTTTGACCAGCCCGCTTTCTTCCGCGTGGAGAGCGAGCTCGACCGCCTCGTCTAATCTCTGAGGCTTTTCGAATAGTACTACTGAGTTGAGGTCTGATTTCAAACCTCGAATAAAGGCGTCCATGAGTATGTCCTCAGGTGCATGTTGCAAATGCTCTTCAAGGCGTTCAAACTCGTCAATATATGTTGCGAGCGTCCCGTGTTGCGCTATTGTCGCGAGTTGGTCATTGTACCGATTACCGCGAACGTCACGGAAACGTTCTTGGAGTCGCCGAATGAAGTTCCACCAACCGGTGAACGGTTCTCGGCGTCGCTTAATTTTGAACAATCGATGCGCCTTCCCTTCTAAACACACTCCAGCAGCGTTTATCCTGTCGTAACCTTTGATTGATTTGCCTCAAAGTACCGCTCCGCTTTGAAAATCCATTCCTCGGCATGGGTTCCATAAAAAATGGGCATTTGGAGTTATCGAACTCGGTCACCATCGCGGTTCCTCGGGTGTAGGGCTCGTCGTTCCCCCCGATAGTTTCATGCGTCATCTGATTGCTCGGACAAATCCTCGTTGTCGTCCGTGTCCTCGCGATGCTGCTCTGGACCGACGACGCGAGGGAGCTGTTGTATCCCGCAATCATATCGGTCGTGGTTTGGTGCCGGTCGCCGTTGCCTGCGATTTTGCTCTTTTAAGAGCCGTCATCGCTCGTATTCTAGTCGCTCCTGCTATTCCGCTTCTTCTTGTGCTTCTCGTCAGAATCGCGCCACCCACAAATAGTCATCGGCATTAGGCGCCAAAATGGGGGCTAGCGGGTCGATATTCTCAATACTCAATAGCAGCAGCAATTGGAATCCGCGCGTCCTGTCGCAGGGGCGCCGTATTCTGGTTGGTGGATGACGTTCCTGGCAATTGTGTCGCGTTTTCAATCTGCTTCCCCGAGAAGGGAAGGTCGGCTGCGACTCCTTTACCTGCGGTTTGCACTGATGGAATCGCCAGCTGTGCAGCGACCGTTATACTGCGAATAAGTGCCATCAGGTTAGACATTCTAGCCTCAGCTCGCGCCTCGCACTCGGCTGTACTCTCAGCAGCGCGCGCCTCCCGCTTTACTGCACGTTCCATCTCGGCACGGTGAGTCTCCTAGTCGTGTCGAATCTGCCCCCGCATCTCTTGCTGCGTGCGCCGTATCTCGTCGAGGGCCTTTTGCTGCGTGTCAATCGCGTTGTGCATATCTCCCACACTCTCCGTCGACATTGCAGGATTGTTCTGTCCGATCCGAGCTCATAAAGCCCGGTATCTTGACGTACAAGCGAAGAAATGGCGCCAAGGGCAAGACGGTCATTTAAAGTGCTTCAATTAAGTCTTTTGATTTTCAATTAAAGACTTGATTGGGCTTTGATTGATCTGATTTATTTTCAATAAAGTCTGATTTATTTCCAATAAATGTCTTTTATCAGATTAAGTCCTAAATTAGTGTTATTTCCTTTATAGTGAATAAGTGTGGCTGACCATGTTGGTCAAACAGCCTCTTATACGCTTAGGGCTTGTTGTTTGTGTCTTTGTGTGTTGTTTAGTCTTTGTGACTCTCTCTTCACCATAAGGAGAGCTTGTACGTCAGATTGAAATAAATCAGATCAATCAAAAGCCAATCAAGTCTTTAATTGAAACACTTTAAATGACCGTCTTGCCCTTGGTGCCATTTCTTCGCTTGTACGTCAAGATACCGGGCTTCATGAGCTCAGATCTATCAGACTAATTTACAGAAAACCTTTTAATGACATAAACAAATAAACGACATGAACGGATTTAATTAAAAGAATTAAACTATCAATTTTGCTCTTCTTCCAACGATGCGTAAGCTCAGGTCTATCAAAATATTCTAGAACAAGAGTCCAAAATAAGGAGATAATGCATAAGCACGGGTCTATCAAAACCTTCCATGATTGTTAAGTAAAAGGATTTTTCTTGATCTTGATTCAGCTCGTCGCGTGACAACGCTATATATATACATATACGGCAATATTAAGGTTTGGCTTTTTCTTTTCTGGGTATGTTTGTTTGACACGATTTTGAGCTGTGTGTTTGGTCAGGAGGTTGGGCTGAGAGGGCTGAAGAGCAAGAGGCACATGAAGATAGTGCTGAGGTGGATGAGAGAGAGACAGAAGCTTCGGCTGATTTGCGACCATGTGGGCCCACACAAGCAGTTTCTTTACACTACTTGGTTTGTAAAACAGGGCATTAAAACCAGCCATGATAAACCGACAAAGTTGAACGACCCTCCACGACGGCCATAACTTCTCCGAACATCGTTGCCGACTAGCTTTGGGCTCATTGCTTGCTAAACCATTTATGTTATAGCTTCAATGAGCATCGGATATTCGTCGTGCTAGAGCTCGAAATTTCGACAATGCTTGTAATATTCTATTTATTTCTAGAGTTATTTACTTGAGTAATCCATTAATAAGTGAATGTGAATAATGCTCTTCTGACTCCTCTAAACAAAAGTATTATCCTAATATTCATCCTTGGTGATATGATAGTTTTCCGTTAAATTTAATAGAAATTTTGACAGAAATATATATAAAAAAAAATTATTAACTTTTGAAAAGTACGACGAAGTTCACGTAATTATTTATAATTTTATCAAATTACTAGAATTATTTTGATTTATCTTTTATGACATCAAAAAATAATAATTTTATAATAAAAAAAATATCACGAACAAGTGTCGTTTTACATGAAAATCGAAAGTTGTACTTCAAGGGTTTGGTAAGCTCTAAAAATAGTATAATTTTTGCTAAGCTCTAAATATTAACTTTTGAAAAGTACAATGGAGTTCACGTAATTATTTAGAGCTTTATTTAATTACTAGAATTATTTTGATTAATTTTTTAAAACATCAAAAAATTTATAATAAATAAAAATCACTAACTAAATACTGTTTTACATGAAAATCAAAAGTTGTACCTCAAAGTTTTGCTAAGCTCTAAAAATAGTATAATTTATGTTTTTTTAGCGAAAATACTAATAATTTTAACACGTTACACTATCCTATTTCACTTTCCCCATCGATATTTTTCTTTCCTACAAGAACACTGACTTCATGAAGTGAGAGAATTCCTTCAATTCAATAATCCAAGCACAACTTACGGGCAAGAAATGCTTCAACTATAAAAGAAAATTAATTAGTTTGTGTATGCTCAAAATTTGAAATTTAGTGATGAATGTTCCAAAATTCGAAATCTATTGATTTTCACTGTTTCCTTCCCATTTCGCCCGTGAAATCGAGTTTTTCCTGTCTCGTTCTCCGACTTCAGCCATTTTACCGAGGTCTGGTATTTTCTCCGAGCTCAGTGATTTATACCCGAATTCGGCTAGCCTACCGAGGTCGGTGATTTATTCCAAATTGACCTCAGTGATTTATTCCCGATTGACCTCGACGATTATAGCCAAAGTCGGTGATATCCGGAAAATCTGTATACGTTATGTCCGAATTCGTGGATATTTTTATCCCCTAATTCAAAGATCTAAACAACCAAAAATTTTCGACCACGAATATATTCATTACCGAATTAAAAAAGTATCATTAAGTCAAAACCACCGACATCGGTGGTGCAATTGCATATAAACATTAGAAGAAATTAGCATGAAACATGAAAATATTGTTATCTAACTAAGAAAAAGAAAGAGAAAAAACATCAAAACACGGGTCTCCGCACACAGAATCATCAAATGAAACTGTATGACTGTATGAGGAGACATCGCTGACCTACTGTGTCGCGCGACGAAACACGACACAGAGGTCTATGAGGAGAAATATTTGACCCACGATGTCGATGCCTGTCCTAGTACGTCGCCGGATCTTGAATAAAGAAAAACAGTAAGACATTAGTAGGGCAAACAAAATTGCCATGACATAGAGGTCGGAGTTAAAGATCTCCGAATTCGAATTTGACAACTTCCGATGTCGATTATGATATCTCCAATGTCAAGGATAACACAACCGAATTCAGAGTTTTTACATTCGAATTCAGAGATAGCTCAGTCGCAGTTAGCATCACCGAGTTCAGGGTTAGCATCCTCGAGCTTCGGCTTGGGTTTACAATCCCTCACGTCGAGGTTAAAATATCCAAAATCGGTGTAAAAAAATTACCGACCTCGGATACTAAAATGGCCCCATACAGATCGAGGGTTTGCACCAAAAATAAAACACCGACTTCGGCGAGGCTGTCACCGAATGCGGGGTTACAAACCCCGACTACAGGAGTAGCATCACCGAATTCGATGTTGACCATTCAGACTACGGTGGTACTAACCGTAGTAGCAAACCTTACAATGCAGTGGTTTTACACCTAGATCTATGGATTTCATCCACTAAAAACATGTAATGGACCAAAAAAAAGAAGTTGGGGTTTTGAATGATTACAGCGACGGCGAAAAAGGGCATTTTCGTGGCTTTTTGCGACGGCGACGAGTTGAGCAACATAGGCATATGGCCCACCTCCGAACTTCCATGGTCTCACGGTTGAAGAGATTCTCGGATCCAAACAAGGAAATATTTGGGGAAAAGAAGTGGTCCTTTAGACGAAGAGAGAATTTCGGTAATAAAGAATGAACGAAATGGAAACTGTGGTCCCAAAAGTAGGGTTTTTTCTCTTTATACTCGATCTCAGAGGCAAAATGGGAAGGAAACTCTGAACATCACTAGATTTCGAATTTTGGAACATTCATAACCAAGTTTCGAATTTAACCCAAACGTATGACTAGATAATAAATTTTCGCAACTATAACACCTTTATTTTCAAATTTATATAAATTTCTTTTCTGGGTATGTTTGTTTGACTCGATTTTGAGCTGTGTTTGATCAAGAGGTTGGGCTGAGAGGGCTGAAGAGCAAGAGGCACATGAAGATAGTGCTGAGGTGGATGAGAGAGGAACAGAAGCTTCGGCTCATTTGCGACCATGTGGGCTCACACAAGCAGTTTTTTTACACTACTTGGTTTGTAAAACAGAGCATTAAAACCAGCCAGCATAAACCGGCGAAGCCGAACGACCTTCCACGACAGCCATAAATTCTCCGAACATCGTCGCCGACTAGCTTCGGGCTCATTGCTTTCTAAACAATTTATGTTATAGCTTCAATGAGATTAAGATATTCCTCGTGTTGAGTTTAATCTCAAAATTTCGACAATGCTTATAATATTCTATTTATTTTTTGAGTTATTTGCTTGAGTAATCCTCTAATGTGAATAATGCTCTTCTGACTCCTCTAAACAAAAGTATTATGGTAATATTCATCCTTAGTGATTTGATAGTTTTTTGTTAAATTTAATAGAAATTTTGACAGAAATATAAATAAAATAATATTTTATTAACTTGTGAAAAGTACGACAAAGTTCAAGTAATTATTTATAGTTTTATTAAATTACTAGAATTATTTTGATTTATTTTTTTTTAGACATCAAAAAATTATAATTTTATAATAAAAAAAATCACTTAACAAGTACTGTTTTACATGAAAATCGAAAGTTGTACATCAAAGGTTTGCTAAGCTCTAAAAATAGTATAATTTTTGCTAAGCTCTAGATATTAACTTTTGAAAATTACAATAGAGTTCACGTAATTATTTAGAGTTTTATTTAATTTTTAGAATTATTTTGATGTATTTTTTAAAACATCAAAAAATAATAATTTTATAATAAATAAAAATCACTAGCTAAGTACCGTTTTACATGAAAATCAAAAGTCGTGCCTCAAAGTTTTGCTAAGCTCTAAAAATAGTATAATTTATGCTATTCTAACGTAAATACTAATAACTTTAAAACGCTACACTCTCCTCTTCACTTTCCTCATCGATATTTTTTTTCCTACAAGAACACCGACTTCATGAAATGAGAGAAGTGCTTAAATTCAATAATCCAAGCACAACTTATGGGCAAGAAATGCTTGAACTAAAACACCTTTATTTTCATATTTATATAGGTAGATTTGAGGTGTCAATTGGGCCGTGCCGGCCCAAGCCCACCCGCGCCGACTCGTAAAAAAAAACAGGTTAATTTTGTGAGCTTAAGTTTGACTTAGTCCGTTACACAGAGAAAGTCAACCTAAGTACTGACCAGAATCAAGGAAGGACAAGAGTTCAGCCCAGCTCGGGTGAACACGACCAGAATGTCCAGATAGAAGGCAAGCCCAGTCAGGGGCAGACGAGCAAGCCAGCTCGGGAACAGAGGAGTTGTCCGAGCAGGAAAGGGAAAGTCAACAACTACCCAGCAAGGAAAGCGCATAGCTTGAGGAGCAAGCAAAGATCGAGTCAAAGATTTGACGAGATTATTTAAGGTAGTTTCTCGATTTTGTGCGATTCTGTTAGCTAGGGTTTTTGCCTATGTGAGGCTATATAAACCTAGTATTGTACACTTTGTATAGTGCTGAGTCCATTAGAGTTTTTTGAGTTTATCTTCTTGTAGTTGCCTTCGATTATGAAAAGAGAAATTCTTCTCCCAAAAGTTCGTGTTCTTCAATTTTTTGTTCGATTTCCTGGTGTTGTTCGTGTTTCTTCGCAGATCCGTGGTTTGGGAACCAACAAGTGGTATCGGAGCTTCATCAATCGAAGAACATGTCTTCATCAGAGTCACCGATGGAAGGAGTTGTGGTGGACTCTAGAGAAGGCACAATTACGCTCCACTACCCCATGCTCACGAAGAGCAATTACGCCGCGTGGGCGCTGAAGATGTGGGTAAATCTGCAGGCGCAGGGAGTGTAGGAGGCCGTAGAGAACGGCGGTGTCAAAGGGCGCAAAGAAGGAATGGCTCTAGCCGCAATCTACCAAGCAGTTCCAGAAGATGTTCTTCTCATGCTTGCCGAGAAGGATTCCGCGAAGGAAGCATGGAAAACTCTTCAGACGATGCACATGGGCGCAGATCGTGTCAAGGAGGCAAAGCCCCAGACCTTGAAGAGTGAGTTCGAGGTGATGAGGATGAGGGAGAGCGAATCAATTGATGACTTCGTTATGCGGCTCACGTCCATTGTGACCGGCATACGCTCGCTGGGAGACAAGGTGGAGGAGACCACCATCGTCAAGAAGTTTCTCCGAGCAGTGCCTCACAGGTACATGCAGATCGTGACATCAATTGAACAGTTCGGTGACCTCAAGACCATGACGGTCGAGGAGGTTGTTGGTCGCCTCAAAGCCCACGAGGAGAGACTTCGGGGTTATGGTGACAGAGAAGAGGAGAAGAACCTCCTGCTCACGCATGGAGAGTGGACGGCCAGACAGCGAAAAACCGCGGGAGCCGAGTTTTCATCAAATTCCTCAGGTCGGAGCAGCTTTGGTGGAGAAGACCGACGATGCGGAAAATATTATGGACGAGGTCGAGGTCGGGATCAGCGAGGTCGCGGCAGTGGTGCACCCCTGTCAGCAAAGCACGACCAAGAGAGACAAGAGCACAGTGAAGTGCTACAGTTGTCAGAAGCTTGGGCACTTTGCATCTGAGTGCCGGAGCAGGAACCAGGGCGAAGAGGAGAATCTAGCAAGATTCCCAGAAGACCAGCCGGCATTGTTGTTTGCCGCATAGGAAACGCACCTGGACGAGCAAAATGGCGAAAACGACGTCATGGCCCGGGCAGAAGTGATCAATGTGCCGATCAGCCTAGAGGCCGAGCAGATTTGTTCGAAAGAAACAAGCGAGATGGTTTTCCTGATCAAGGACAAGGTTATTGCGAACCTCCTCGTGGATGGAGAGCAGAAAGTCTCTACCGATGTCTGGTACCAAGACAATGGCGCGAGCAACCACATGACAGGAGACCGAGCTAAGTTTGAAGAGCTCGATGAGAAGATCACGGGGAGCGTGAAATCTGGCGACGGGTCAGTCGTAGAGATCAGAGGCAGAGGGTTAATCCTGTTCGAGTGCAAGAATGGCGACCAGCATCTGATGAACCAGGTGTATTTCATACCGAAGTTGAAGAGCAACATCATCAGCCTAGGGCAGATGACTGAGATCGTGAACACAGTGGTGTTATCAGGGTCCTACCTAAAGATGTGGACCAAGGAAGGAGAGCTGTTGATGAAGGTAGAGGGAACACCCAAAAGACTCTACAAGATTCTCCTAAAGACGTGCGAGCCCGTCTGTCTCATGGCATCGATGGCAGACCCGGCTTGGCTATAGCATGCATGGCTCGGACACGTGAATTTTAACGCGCTCAAGATGATTAGCGAGAAGAAGATGGCCTTCGGGGTCCCCAAGATAGAACACCCTGACCAGCTATGTGAGTGTTGCATGATCGCGAAGTAGGCGAGGATAGTGTTTCTGATCAAGGCCAAATTCCGAGCAGAAACACCCCTACAATTGGTGCATGCAGACCTATGCAGTCCAGTCACCCCAACAACATTGGCAGGTAACAAGTAATTCCTCTTACTTGTTGATGATTATAGTCGTTAAATGTGGGTCTATATGCTTAAGGAAAAGAGTGGAGCCTTTGAGGTCTTCAAGAAGTTCAAGAAGATCGTGGAGAATGGCTCGGTGCACAGGTTAAAGATCTTGCGTACAGGCCGAGGAGGAGAATTCACTTCCAAGCAGTTCGGATAATTCTGCGACCAGGAAGGAGTTCAGTGTCACCTGCCAGCACCCCACACGCCTCAGCAGAATGACGTGGTGGAAAGACAAAACCGAACTGTGACAGCAAAGAGCTTACTCAAAAGCATGCAAGTTCCAGCCCGGTTTTGGGCAGAAGCAGTAAGACATGTGGTCTACCTGCTTAATCTTTTGCCAACCAAGGCGCTAGGAGAGCACACTCCCTACCAGGCGTGGAATGGGAAGAAACCCCACTTAGAACATTTGAAAGTGTTCGGGTGCACCGCACATGTGAAGATTGCGGGGCCACATCTAAAGAAGCTGGATGACCGGAGTCAGAAGATGGTGTACCTTGGCGTTGAAGAAGGAAACAAAGCACACAGACTCTACGATCCACGATGCTGCAGACTCCAAGTGAGCAGAGATGCTGTGTTCGAAGAAGAGATGAAGTGGGATTGGCGCGACGACAAAGGAGAACCCGAGCAGATCTCAATAGAGCTCGCAGTCGAGGATGAAGAGGGCGTTGCCGAGCAGGATCAGCCCGGAATACGTAGCTCGGGAATAGTCTTGCCAAGCACAAAGGAATCCAGCCCGGGAGAGAACAGCTCAGATACACCACGGACACCCAGCCCGAGCTGACTCAGCTCGTCCAGCTCAGGAGATTCTTTGATCAAGGATGGCCCAAGGGGATTCCGTCCCCTAGCATAAGTCTACGAAGAGTCTCAGGAAGTGGAGATGAACCTAGAAGAGTTGTCCTCATTGTGCGCCAAGGAGCCAGCCAACTACCAAGAGGCAGCTACCGAGTAGGAATGGCAGGATGCGGTGGAGAAGAAGCTGGAGCCTATAAAGAAGAACAGGATGTGGGAGCTCACCGACCTGCCCAAAGGTCACAAATCCATTGGCTCGAAGTGGGTCTACAAGTTGAAGAAGGACACCGAGGGGAATGTCCTAAAGCATAAGGCAAGGCTAGTAGCCAAAGGCTACGTGAGGAAGTCTTTGCTCCCATGGCGAGACTAGACACAATCAGACTCATCCTAGCTCTAGCAGCTCATCGAGGTTGGGAGATTCACCACATGGATTTCAAATCGGCATTCTTAAATGGTGATCACGAGGAAGAAGTCTACGTCAGTCAACTAGAAGGTTTTGGCGTAAAAGGCAAGGAGCAAAAGGTGTACAAACTATCTAAGGCCCTATACGGGTTGAGACAAGCACCAAGAGCGTGGAATATCCGCCTTGACAAGAGCTTGAAGAACCTTGGATTCACAAAGTGCCTGAGGGAGCAGGCAGTGTACACCAGGAGTACCGGGCAAGAGATCCTGATCGTGGGAGTATATGTGGACGACCTGATCGTCACTGGATCCAGCGCAGGAGGCATAGATGGATTCAAACAGCAGATGATGGCCGAATTCGAGATGAGTGACCTCGGATTACTTTCGTACTAACTAAGTCTTGAGGTGGAACAGAAGAAGGACTGCATTACGCTGAAGCAGTCGTCCTACGCAAGGAAGATCCTTATGCAGTTCGAGATGGCGGATTACAACCCGAGCAAATATCCAATGGAGGCGAAGCTGCAGCCCGGGAAGGATACTAAAGGGGAGAAGTGGATCCCACGGAGTACAGACGCGTGATCGGGTGCCTAAGGTATCTAACTCACACCCGACCAGACATTGCACACGCAGACGGGATAGTCATTCGGTACATGGAGAAGCCCACAAGTGCACACCAGCAGACGGTGAAGCACATCTTGCGATACGTGAAGGGCATGGCGGGCTACGGGATCCATTAGAGCAGAGGAAGCAGAGAAGAAGTGCTAGTCGGCTTTACAGACAGTGATCTGGCCGGTGATATCGATGACATGAAGAATACCAAAGGGATGTTGTTCTACCTCAACGGAAACCTGGCGGCAACTGCAGCAGCATGTCAAGCTATGTGGTTGAAGGGGCTACTAAGTGAAGTGACCGGATCCGAGCAGAAACCAACTACTTTTTACGTGGACAATAAGTCTGCAATTGCGTTGATGAAGAATCCAGTGTTCCATGGACGGAGCAAACACATTGACGCAAAATTTCACTACCTTCGTGAGTGTGTGGAGAAGCGAGAGATCATCGTTGAGTTCGTCAACACAAGGGAGCAACGGGCAGACGTACTTACCAAGGTTTTGGCGAGAGTCAAGTTCGCAGAGATGAGAGAGCTGCTCGGAGTGAAGAAAGTAGAAGCGAGTAAAGCTTACGGGGGAGAATGTGAGCTTAATCTTGGCGTAGTCCGTCACACAGAGAAAGTCAGCCCGGGTACCGACTAGAATCAAGGATAGAAAAGAGTTTAGCCCAGCTCGGGTGAACATGAGCAGAATGTCCAGATAGAAGGCAAGCCCGGCCAGGGGCAGACGAGTAGGCCAGCTCGGGAACAGAGGAGTTGTCCGAGCAGGAAAGGGAAAGTCAACTACTACCCAGCAAGGAAAGCGCATAGCTTGAGGAGCAAGCAAAGATCGAGTCAAAGATTTGACAAGATTATTTAGGGTAGTTTCCCGATTTTGTGAGATTCTGTTAGCTAGGGTTTTTTCCTATGTGAGGCTATATAAACCTAGTATTGTACACTTTGTATAGTGCTGAGTCCATTAGAGTTTTTTGAGTTTATCTTCTTGTAGTTGCCTTCGATTATCAAAAGAGAAATTATTCTCCCAAAAGTTCGTAATCTTCAATTTTCTGTTCGATTTCTTGGTGTTGTTCGTGTTTCTTCGCAGATCCGTGGTTTGGGAACCAACAAATTTTCCCTGCCTTGTCTTGTTTTTTTGTGGGTCGGGGTAGGCCCGCCCCATTCAAAAGGGTCAAGCTTTGTCATGCTTTCTTATGCCCGCCCCGAACCCGCCCTTTTTCGTTTAAAAGCCCGCCCCGAAGCTTACATAAACCCGCCCAGCGGCCAACCCGCCCCGTCCCGTTTAAAAACCCACAAAAACCAAGTTTCCAAATAAAAAACTATTAAGTTGTAATATTAATACTAATGAAAACATTAAAAAAATTACTTCAGATATTATATTCTTATAGAATTTAAAAATTATTTTTATATTACATAATTTACTCATTTATTTTGTATATATAGTCTATGTAGTTCTTTAAATTTTTTAATTGAACAATTATTAATCGTGGAGGAATTTAGTTTATTTCTTTTATGAATAATTTATTTTATTGTTATTTTCTCTCGAATTATTTTAAATTCTTATTTTTTTTTAATTTATATGAATGTGTTTGAATTTTTAAATATGCGATTGAATTTTTTATTTTTATTATACATTACATTACTCGACTTTCAAAATAAGTATTCGAATATCGAGCGAACACAAAAAATAATAAAATAAATAAATAATAAAGGTATTATTGTTCGTTAAAGGCCCACAATATCATGTAAAATTCTTAATAAAATGGTTTCGTAAAAACTTATCGCTCCCCATAAAAAAAAAAAAAAAATCCCAACCCGTTTTGGTTTGTGAAAAACCCACTAAATTCGACCTGTAAAAACCCACTAAATTCGACTCGTAAAAGCCCGTCCCGCCCCGTGACATTGTGGGCTCGGGTTCGTGGCCGGGGTGGGCCTTGAAGGCTCTTCCAAAATCCACCTCGCCCCACCCCGCACATTAAACGGGGCGCGTCAAGCCTGCCCTATTTAATATGCGGGCTTAACTTGTTGTGGGGCAGGCCGGCCCACTTGACACCTTTGAGGTAGATGTGAGAGTTAGTATCCTATACGCAAGGTTTGTAATTTGAACATACCCGACATCTAATGCTGTAAATATAGTACCCAAAATAATTGAGAATAGTTATTCCCGATGTCGAAGACATGATTATATCACTGACATCGACGATTGTTATCTCTGACATTGGTGATTTCTATCCCAGATGTCGGAGATATCATCTTATCTATTGATTCTCAAATTATCAAATTATCCCGTAAATCTAGTAAAATTTCCTGGTATAAAATCATTACCGATTGGTTTGGATTTTTCTTCTTCTTCTAATTTAGTGTATATAGTCTCACTACTACAAATATGGGATTATACTACGGAGATTCCACTACGCAAGACAAAAAGCGTAGTTGGAAGTCAAGTTTCGACGATGGAAATTATTATGCTAGTCGGATTTAAAAAAAATAGACTTCCGACTACGTAATTTTTTATGTGTCGTCGGAAGCATATATTAGCCGCAGTGAACAGTGTTCCAACTACGCACATATATGAGTGTCGTTCGGATGGGTTTTAGGAAGCAAATATTCGCCGCGCCGGGTAGTGTTCCAACTACGCATATATTACTGTCGTCGGGATGGAAAACGACCTACATGTTCAACGACACTTTTTAGTGTCGTTGGGATGACGCGCCGTGGCTAACTTAAGCTAGACGCAGCGAGAGTCATGTTTTAACCCAAAAACGAGCCGCAAACACTCATTTCGCACGAACCCTAGTTTCTCTCTCTCTCTCTCTCTCTCGCCTTCGCTCGCCGCTGCGACCTCGACCCATTCGCCTTTGCCCGCCGTCGCTTGCCGTCGACCACCGACTCAAGGTTAGGCTTTGAATCTTTGTGTTTTTATTTGAATTTTCAGGCTTTTGCTATTTTTAGGGTTGATGATTTTGGGGGTTTTTGTTTTATGATTTTCTGCGATTTTGCTGATGTGAATTGTGATTTTGTTGATGATTTTGCGATTTTGATTAGTTTTAGGGTTGAACCCTAAGTCCTAAACCCTAAAACCTTTGTTGGCAAAATTTTACTTGGGAAATCAATGCATTCGTGGTGTTCATCGTACGCGCACCCAAAAACGCACAAATAAAGAGATCTTGTTCATCGAAAACTTTAAAATATGTAATTAAATGAAGTATTAATTTTTGTAATAAAAATTTATATTGATCCATTCATGGTTTTCAAAGACTTCATGAGTGTTTTTAATTTAAACATTTTTTTACTATTTTATTATAAATTATATAATACAATTTAAGTATAATAATATAAACCAAGAGTAAAATAAGAGGTTTTTTTATTTTTTTAAGTGAAAAATATTTTTAAAAAAATTAATCTTAATACGTCGCGGCATGATTATGTTAGCCGCGGCTAAATTTTCATCCAATTTAACAGAGCCTACGGGTATGATTTCTTTCAGGAATAGCCGTGGCGAAATATTATATGATGCAGCAAGTATGATGTACGACGACACAAATAAGTGTCGTTGGTTAAAGTCGCCGCGGCACACATTATTGCGTCGCGGCTACTCCTACATCCAATTTTACAGAGGCTATGGGTTTATTTGTATCAAGATTAGCCGCGGCGAAATATTTTAGGCCGGGGCATGTATTCTATACGACGACACAAATAAATGTCGTCGGTTACATTAGCCGCGGCACACAATAAGGTGTCGCGGCTACTCTTGCATCCAATATTTCAGAGGCTACGGGTTTATTTGTATCAGGATTTGCCGCGGCGTTTTTATGTTCGCCGCGGCGAGTGTCGGAGTTTTTCGGCGACACATCTCATCTTGTGTCGTCGAACCCCCAAATTTTTGATTTTTTCTGCGTTTTTTCAGTTTCCCTCCCTTTTTTCTATCATTTCAGCCTTTCCCTCTCTCTTTCCTTAACTTCTTACTTGGGTCTTTTCTCTCTTTCTCTCATTATCCCTTCTCTCCTTTTCTCTTTTTCTCTTTAACCTTGCCCTAGACGTCGCCGTCGCCGTGGAAGAGAACGCCGGCCATCAACAAGTCTACTCACATTGATATTACATTGAACAAGGTTAAAATCTGAGCCCTAAATTAATATTACATTTTTAATGCATTTTTGTGTTAAAATAATATTGTTTATAGTTTATGTGATGATATTTTGATGATTTAATGAATATCTCTTAGTGGGTTCATAAATTTGTTGATGGTTTTTAATTTTTGTTGATTTGTGTTTTTGTTTGTTTGTGGGTTTATATTTTTTGAAATTTATTGATAAATTTTGTGGGTTTATGAACTTGTAGATGAATTTTTGTCTTATGTGTAGGTTTCTTGGATTTTTTTTATCACTATTTTTTATCAATTGGTGTTGATCAATTTAATTAGGAATAATCGCTACTTCACTATGTCGGATCGAGACGAATCACCCGAACGTGATATGTCGGATCGAGAAGAATCACCCGAACGTGAAATCAAACCCGGTTAGTTTATTTTTATTTAAATTAGTAATTGTTGTATTCAACTAGTTTCTAAGATTTAGTTAATTATTTTATGGATGTATAGACGAGAAGGAATCAAAACCGAGAAGAAAACTAGAAGATCAAGGAAAAAGAAAAGTGACTCTAATGAGAAGAATCAATGTATTAAAGCATAAGAGGGAAAAAGTTCATGTTAAATTTGATGAGAAAGAACAACCGGAAGGAAAAGAAAGTATTTTTTAGGTAGTTGGATTGGTGTGTTAGCTCAGGAATTCGCTCCAATAACTATAATCGATTGGAGACATAAAAATTATGCTTAGGTGAAAGAACGGATATTGAATGAAGTCGAACAAGCATTTGTTATTCCGAGATGGTTCAAAAGAAAATTTTTATCAAGTGCCGCAGCTTCGGCAACACAATTCCGGCATGATCTCTCTACCCTAATCAATAAACATCCCAAGGGTAAAAGCATTTATGAGCGACCGGATATTGTTGAGAAGTACTACACGAGCATCACGGGCAAAGTATGGAAGAAATTTGTCGAAATTAGATTAAGTGAAAAGTTTGGGGAACTCTCGAAGAAAAATAAAGCTCATAGAGACCAAGTTGAATACCTCTCGAGAACGGGCCAAAATGGATATCGGAAAATTGATCAACAACTAGTAAGGGTTCTAATTTTGTATTTTAATTTTATTTTATTGCCACGAATCGAATAACATGTTTATGTTGGAAATCACGTCTCGGATTCCATGAAATTATCACGAATTGTACCTTCGAACCGTCCGGGTAACATTTAAAAATTAATTTAAAGCGGAATAACTTGTTATCCGTCCAACGGTCCGGATATCGGATAATAACCATTTAACAAGATCTGATAAATATTATGTAATTTAATATTCATAAATCATTATTAATAATCTAGTCATAATAGGAAATAAATAGAAAGCAGTAAATGGTTGCATTTATAAACCCAATGCATAAGGTCGTACCTCTATTGACGACTTCCGGCTGCGCGTTCTGAATCGGGCAGGGCTCCGCCGGTGCTGAGGGAAACTCCCGTGATCTTCTGGGATATTTTCCTGGAATCCTCGTACCGAAGCGTGGGCTTCGCCGGCAGGACTCCGTCACAAAATTTAAACTGAAGGTTCTTTTTAAGCTTCCGGACACCTAAGTCTCTTAAGCCGAACCAGAAAGAGAGATCAGAGAGAAAATTCGCAGACCCTAAAGGAGAGGGAGAGTTCGAATTTTTCTCTGGGGAAAGGTGTGTAAAATGTGTAGAATGAGCCTCCTATTTATAGGCTCAAACCGTAACCGAATTGGAGAAATTCCCTCTCAAATTTTCGAATTTCATTTATTAAATATAATTAATTATCTCAATCCAATGGTCCAGATTTAATCTCATCTAAATCCAATTGATATAATTAATTAGGGATTTAATTAAATAAGAAATATTAGGATAAAATCAAAAATTAAATCTTATCTTCTTATCTTTATAAATTCGAATTATATATATATATATATATATATATATTAAAATTCGAATTGTCATTATCTCGATCCAACGGTTAAGATAAATCTTTAAACCGATCTAATGGATCAAATTAGTTTAGGATAAAATCAAATATAAAAATATTTAATAAAAAACAATTTCGAATTTATCCTTAAACTATAATTCGAAAATAATATAATTATATATAATTAATAAATTTCCAATCCAATGGTAAAGATTAAATCTTAGACCGATCTAACGGATATAATTAATTAATCAAATTCGAAAAATGAAACCTGATCACCAAGTCATTAAATTCGAATTCATCAATATCCTAATCCAACGGTTGATATTAAATCATAACCGATCCAATGGATTAAATTGATTTTAGGGTTTTTCTCAAATACCAAAATTTTTGGTACTTTTGCCGCAATTATGGAAAGACCAAAGTCTATCCATTCGAATGTGAATGGATCTATATTCCAAAAGCCCAATTCGATTTTCTACACTATAATATATTTAAAATATATTATTTTTCATATTAATATAAATCTATTAATTATTGAATAATTATTAATAATACATTAATAATAAAATTCGAATAATTAAATTATATTAATATTCTCTGATCTCAATATCACACATTTAAATGTCATGGTGACACACCATCATTTAAATTCGTAACATGTGATTTAATTTCATAGTTTACCGAAACGATCACAAACTTAGAAATTCTCTAAATCACAAACCGTACGTCGAAACGATTCGGTTCGAAAATAAAAGTTGCTTAGAATTTAATTTCCAACAACTTTCATGTTGACAGAAAATCCAAATTCTACTTTATTTTGTTAGTTAATTTCGGTTACCAAGATATGGTACTTTTGCCACGCTACTGATAAAACTATCTGATGTCTATCACAGACTCCAGTTTTATGAGTCTTGCAAAATGATCTTAAAATCATTTCAATGTTTTTATCACGTACGTATCATCCGTTATGGAGCTATCCTGGGGACCATGGACCCGTATCACTTAAGCTCCAACGAACTGCTAGTTGTTCGTCAAACCTCGAAGTGATTCCACTATAGACCCGAGGCTGCACTCTTTAGTGATACGGTATATATTATTCCCTTTATAACAGCAGGGTGTCCATTGATACAATCAAATTCGGGTTATTGATCTTTCACTTGATGATCCACACACGAGCAGGCAGTTTCTACCGTTATGCCCCTCATTGCATTTTCATCCTTGACTCAGTCAGTAATATTATGAGTAACCCACTTATGGTTTCGATTCATAAGTTGCGCACAGGTACCTCTCACTTCTCACCACCGACAATCAAGGGAATCATCATGACTCTGAAGAGACCTGTGTCATGCCCATGTCTATGACCAAGCTACCGTTACTGTTGACTATCATGTTCCCAAAATAATAGTGTTGGGAACAACGGTAATATATTGTGTTCTTTAACAGTTAAATGAAAGAACAATCAAGCCAGCAGCTCAGACTCAAGATCATTCAGGACTTAGATCGAATATCCATTTGATCATCTACTAGTGACTCAACTCCAAGTTATCAGTGACGGTCTTATATGATAACTTCCGGAGTTTAAGTCAGGTCCAGTCCAGTATGAAGATACTTCATACTTAATGCACTTCTAGTGAGTGTGACACACACAAAATCCAAAATAGGATTGTCACTTAGTCACATTAATGACCTTATACGATTAATGGGCTCCCACCCAGTTAATCAGGTCACGGACATTTTAAGTTCATTTACTATGATTATTAATTCTTCTTCACATTGACTCTGTTGTGATAATAATTCATAATTGCATCCTATATGAACTAAGGATCAAACATTCTATTTTACTCTACCAGAAACTATAATAAGATTATCATAATAAGCATCATCTTTATTCAACGATTTGTCATAATCTTTTACAAATGGATAAAATATCTTGTTTAAGGACACATATGTCTAATAGTTTATTTTATTTCGTAGCATGCCGAAAATGGAGAATGGACCACCTTATCCACACTTTGGTGCGTCACGAGGAAGAACCCCGATGGTTCATTAAAGGACTCCACTTTGGAGCCAATAATAGAGAAAATAGTAAGTACTTATATAATGTAGTGCAAATATAAGTAGTTTTGATTCTCTTATAATTTTTCTTTATTGTTAGAACGAATATGCCATGAAAGAAGAAAATGGCGAGTTGGAACCCGATGAGGAAGTCGACGTATTGACAAGAGCGTTGGGAAAGAAAGATCATTCCAAACGAGTTCGGGGACAATCGAAATACGTCACAAAGCGAGCATATCACCGAGCATCCAACTCAACGCCGAATCTCGTCGTTAAAAGCCTCCAAGCGGAAATTGAAGAAATGAAAGCGAAAAGCGAGGCGAAATATGCGGCATTGGAAGAATGGAAGTCAAAAATGGAACTATTTGTCCAACAATCAATATCTTGAAATTTTGAAGGGAGTAACGATGCATGCTCCCGTGGCGGCACTCCGATTAGTCAACCGCTCGCTCCGGTTAGTTCGGAAAAAAAAGAGTAAGCCCGTATCGGTCGGCAATGGAAGCGGTGTTAGCGGAAGGGGCTCGAGGGATGTACGACCGGCGGCCTCTCATCCGAAGACGCCCATTTCGGGTGATGGTGGCGTCGAATGTCTTCTCTACTCGGACGCTTTTGAAAAATACGTCGCAAAGGGGAGGGCATATAAACGTTATATCCCGGGCGAGGAACCTTTTCTCAATAAAGAATGGGCGGGCGAATATACTCGGGTGTTAATTGATGTGGTAAAGGCTCCGATCCCTAATGTTCCTCTCCCTATGGAAACGCAATGTATGGAATTTCTCGATGACGCGATCGGGAACTTAGTGGCTTGGCCGACAAGGTTAATCAAGAATGTTGATTCCAAAGGTAGTCCATCTCTCAAACCCAAGCCAAAAGAGGTTGCCAAAAGTGTGCAAGATCAAAAAAAGATTAAGATGTCGATCGTTGTCCCGGAATTGAGACCGTTGCCCGATTATGCCAACAATTATATGCTCGCATCAGATCAATTACATCCAACAACTATTCTCTGCCGCGGGAAGCATTATATCAATGCAATCGGGCAAAAAAACGCCGCGGCAAGACTAAAATCGCCGCGGTTTATATTTATCCAACGACACTAATAAGTGTCGTTGGAAGGAATATTGGCCACGGCAAATATAATGTTGGCCGCGGCATATATGTATCCAATGACACTAGTAAGTGTTGTTGGATGTAAAAACGCCGCGGCCAATATTATATTTGTCGCGGCCAATATTCCTTCCAACGACACTTATTAGTGTCGTTGGATAAATATACGCCGCGGCAAAAATTATATTTTCCGCGGCCTACAACTTGTCCGATGACATTTTCGAGTTTTGGAAGCACCTCACACAACACTTATTATGTGTCGTCAGAATGTTCGCCGCGGCAAAACTATTATTAAGCCGCGGCGAATTTGAATTCCGACTACACTTTTCAAGTGTAGTCCAACGCGGCACTTAAATTAAGTGTCGTCGGATATCATACGACGGAGGATCCGACGACACATAAAAAGTGTAGTCGGAGAGATCCAACTACATTATATTTAAGTGTAGTCCAATCCTTTTTATTTAGTAGTGTCTATAGGTTTCTCTATTGATCTCAACTAACTCTGTTAATCTAGTAAGAAAATCCAAAACTCTGGTACTGATTTTGCCAAGTTCAAATTAAACCATAATAAAATAGAATTTTTTTAACAATCAACAAAGTCACGTTCATCGAAATCAAAATCCAACTAGTACTTAAATTTTATTTTTACATTACGTTTTTAAAAAATTAAAAGCTCAGATTCAAAAGTTTTGGATCCAAATTTTTTAGTAAAATATGGAAGTCCAAAAATCGGACTAGCTCCTATATATTTACAAGGTTTTTTCAACAAATTTTGGACGATCGTGCGTATATTGTTGCTTAATTGCTTTCAACGGCGTTGTTAGCATCGTTGAATACGATCTTTATTTTGTGGCAGTTTGTTATTTGAAATAAATAATAAACTTGACGTGCTTCTCAACTAAATCGATCGAATATTAATAGATAATATGATTGTAAGCACAGTTGGAGATTTATTATGAGATCCTATTGTAAACACAAAGACCGACCAATATTATTGCATTTCTTCTTCTAGTAATTGTTTTATTTCTTAGTTGTTGTAAGAGATTGGATATTCGATATCTTGATTAAGAAACATGATATATAGACAATTATAAAAAGGCGACATCTCTCGGGCAAAACGTTCGGGTTGCCATCACCGATAAATATCGACGATCCCATTTTACGGAGTATGTCAATTAATGAGCATCGTGTGTATCAATTGGTACTTTATTAGCAACATGTTTTATCAAATATATAAATCGATAAGATTTTACGAATAAATTATTTGTCACCTGACAAATCGACGGATATATAAATTTTATAAAATAATACAAATATATTGCAATAATTAATTTTATTAATAGATTAATAATATTTAGCATAAACTATTTACTGGTTTAACAGATTTTATCCAGTTTGACAATTATACCGTTGTCATAGTTCACGCTGTATTCAGTGTTATAGTCTGAACCAAGGTGTCAAATTTCGAGAATTTCGCTCGAAAATCGCGCCGATTTTCGTTTTCCGGAGACTACCGAAACGACATCCGTGCCCTGTCGCTGTCGTTTTCCCAAATGCCGCGAAATTCGAATGGGCACGTCGAAGGAATGTCGTTTTTCGTTTTTACTCATAAAACTGGCGAAAAATGACTAGAATTTCGAAAAAAATTAAACTATTGGTAGATTTCGGCAAAAATACCAATTAAACTTTTGCCCCCGTCCCGGCCCGGCCGGCGGCGGCGCGCGCGTGTGGTAGTACATTTGTCTGAGTCCTCCCCCATCCGCAAAATCCTATGACCCTAAGGGCCCAAGCCCTTGTCCATAATATTTGGTATATAAACATCACCAAACTCTTATCATCTATCAATGTGGGACTTTTGTTATTCAACTAATATCACACATTCACACTTAACATACACTTCACCTAATAAATTAACTTAATATTATACACTTCAAATAATATTATACACTTAACATACATATACACTTAATATATAATACTATATTCTTCAACTAATAATAAATTTGTTAACATACATACACAATTTACATGCATATTCACTTATTATAACACACTTAACATATTCACTTCACATAATAATTTGACTTAATATTATACACTTCAACTAATAATGTGATTTTACATTATACATTTCACCTACATATTTAAGTTACAAATGTGTTTTGTTGTATACAATTATGTCTTGTATTTATTAAATATGTAGTTTTGAACCTATATAAATATCATGCTTAAATACTCAAATATTTTTTTACAGAATATCCGTCGGCATATCCATCGGCAAGCGGTATGCCCATTCGAAAAATGCGATAAATCCGGTAAACGACATGTCCTTTTTTTACCATTTGCCCATCGACATACCCATCGGCAAGCGATATATCCGTAAAACGAAAAATTCGAAACGAAAACGGCAAGCGGCATTTTAAACCTTGGTCTGAACTATATAGTTTAATGCCACTTGCATTTAATAGTTCTTTATTTTATTTTTATTTTTCTTAACTTCTTTATTAAAATCAAGAAAATGGAGATAAATGTTCACTGTTGAGTATATACCTTCGCTTCGCTAGACATCACCCAAGGTTCATATAACTAAGGGTTAATTGCGGCAAAAAGACCCAACCTTTAGTCAAATGCTCTGCTGTGTATACAATCTCCGTAAATAGCGGCAAAAGTACCCAAACTTGGCATTTGGGAGTTGCCGAGAAAATTAGTCCATGTGGTTGTTAGCCTTTTCCATGTGGCATGCCACATGGCACTTGGCTATCACGTGGCATGCCACGTAACTATTATTATTTAAATATTAAAAAAAATTATTTTTTTAAAAAAAAATAATTTTTTTTTATTTTTAATAATTTTTTAATAATGAAAAATAATGAATATTTAAATTTAAATATTCATTATTGGTTATAATTATTTATTTAATAAAGTGGGTACAACGAAATAAAAATCACCGTTCATGGTTCACTTGAACTTCGTTTCCGATCCGGTTCACGAATAATAATAACCAATAAACACATACATATTGTTTAAAAAGCCAAGACATAACTAAATACACACCACTTATTCAAAAAAAAAATAGTAGTCATATTTATATTTAACGAAAAATTATTTTTATTTGTTTGCATGATATTTTTTTGTGTTTGCATTTTATAAAAATAATTTTTAATATGTTTTTTTTATATATATTATTCTTTTTTAAAAAATTGTCATTAAATAATCATATGATTATTATTGGTTATTATTATTAAACGTATTAAGCGATTTCGTTCCACCCGTGAACCGGATCGGAGGCGGAGCTTGAGTGAACCGTGAACGGTGATTTTTCTCTTTATTTATTTCGTTTGACCCACTATTCGAATATGAAAATTATATTTAATAATAATAACCAATAATGAATATTTAAATTTAAATATTCATTATTGGTTATTAAATGAAAATAATTTAATTTTTTAGAAAAGTTAAAAAAATTAAAAATAATATTTTTTAAACTATTTAAAAATAATAATTACGTGGCATGCCACGTGGCAACCAAGTGCCACATGGCAAAGGCTAGCAGCCACATGGACTGATTTTCTCGATCAACTCCCAAATGCCAAGTTTGGGTTCTTTTGCCGCCATTTACGGAGGTTGTATACACAACGGAGCATTTAACCAAAGGTTGGGTCTTTTTGCCGCAATTAACCCTATAACTAATTTAAGATTAATTTGTATATCTATCATATGGTCAAACCAGAAGATATGCCACATCATCAGCTACATATATATTCAAATTAAAATTATATACTCCATATTTGAAATTTTTATTACTGAACCCTAACTTGTTACTGCAGGCTAATTACTTTGTGGTCTAAAAATCAAGAATTGGATTGTGCTTATAAATGACAACTGACTGTGAACTCCATTTTTCGAATGGACGGACTTAGTACTATAAGCCAACACGATTCTTTCTAATGTGTTATAGACTTATGGTTCTCGAGAACGTTTGCTTGACTTCACTCGTTATTTTATTACGACTACTTCATGTCATTTAACCAAAATCTTTTGAATAAGTTACTGGAAAAGATATGTTTTTTGTTGTTGACATAAAGCGCAGTACTACCAATCAACTATGTCCAATTTTCGTCCATATAATCTCGTACTTTTATGATCCAAACAAATATGCAAGTCTCTTACTTATATAGTCTCGAGATCGTCCTATCAGCGCTTTAGCGGAGCGATATTATACAATTTACTTAAAACATATTTTAATTTAGTGAGTTCTGTTACCATGCATGTCATTGTTAACTATCATGAGGGGTTCACCTCAGGCCCGGCCCAAGTACTGGGCAGCTTGGGCCACTGCCCAAGGCCCCCAAATTATACTAGGCCCCTTAGTTGAAATACGATAAACGAATATCATCTGTTGTTATATTTGACTAGGCCCCCAAATATTATTTGTACTACGCCCATGTACTAAAATAGCTTACAAGAATATCTGAATATAAATGTAAAATCTGTACGAGGCTCTAGTACAAGTTGTGAACAGGTGGGCCTTACTCTAATATTTTATTGGTTAAGCTTCCTTGTCTGCAATACTATAGAAACCTATATTTAAATTTAGCATTTCTTTTCTTTTCCCTTACTTACTCCACTTATTCCCAATTAAAACCTATATTTAAAATATACGATGTAAAAACAAATATTTTTTTTTTAATATTATATATGTTAAAAAAGGCCTTGATTTATTTTTCGCCCAAGGCCTCGGAAATCGTTGGGCCGGCCTTGGTTCACCTTAAAATAATTTGGCAGTAAAAAGAGTAACCTATAAACTTAAGTCATCATATTTTTTTCTTCATGTGAGAACCTTAACAATAAAAAAAAAAGATTTAATCATACACAAGTGTTTGCGTGAATATAATTAAGATCTTTTTATGTTTATAAAATAAAATTATAACTGCTGAAAGAGGCGATGTCAGTAATAAATGACGACTAAGTTAAACACCAATTATAAAAATATATAAGAAAATGGATTCGAATCCCGATCTCCAGTATTTGTGATTATCCATCTTTTATCTTCTTCTTCTTTGTGTCTAGTGGTTGGAATTCTCACATCAAGGATATATATAATACAAATACTAACCATGAAAACTACATTTTATTGACAGATTAACCCTAGCTTTTATAACCGGCAAGGACAAAAACAAAAGATTGCAAAATCTTATTCTTTATATAATCTATGACCAAATGATGGTGCCATTCTGTCCAATTCAACAAACTTTATCAACTCAAACGGCAATGATTATAAAACATTCAAATTTAAGAATCTCCAACTATATATATATATATATATATATATATATATATATATATATTGCATTATTACAAGTCAAGAATATAAAAAAGTAATGGAAATATTATAGTTTTTTAAAAGATGGTAGTAATATTGAATTGTTCCTGATCGCTATCATACCAAAAAAAGAAAGATAGATGCAAATGGAAGCACTAAGAAAGCGAAGGTGTCATAGATTATATTCCAAATTGGAAAGTTTCTCACGTTGTAATTTACATATAATAGTATTAATGCTTCCATTATCATTAGGTTAAAGTATTATCCACTTGTAAAACTAAATACTGAAGAGGTGTGTGTGTGTGTGTATATATATATATATATATATATATATATATATATATATCCAATCTATATCAAGGATTAAAATGTCGCTTACCGATGTCGTTTCGCATTTTCCGTTTTACGGATATATCACTTGTCGATGGGTATATCGATGGACAAATCGTAAAAAAAGGGCATGCCGCATGCCGTATATACCACACTTTTTTCATGGAAATACCGCATGCCGATGGGGTTTTCGACGGATATTTTGTAAAAAATATTTGAGTATTAAAGCAAGATATTTATACTACATATTTAATAAATACAAGATATAATTGTATACAACAAAACACATTTATAACTTAAATATGTAGGTGAAATGTATAATATTAAGTCACTTTATTAGTTGAAGTGTATAATATTAAGTCAAATTATTATGTGAAGTGAATATGTATGTTAAGTGTGTAATATTAAGTGAATATGCATGTTAATTGTATATGTATGCTAACAAATTTAATATTAGTAGAAGTGTATAATATTAAATGAATATGTATATTAAGTGTATATGTATGTTAGGTGAAGTTAATATGTATGTTAAGTGTATAATATTATTTGAAGTGTATAATATTAAGTAAATTATTAGGTGAAGTGTATATGTATGTTAAGTGTAAATGTGTGATATTAGTTGAATATAAAAAAGTCCCACATTGATAGATGACAAGAGTTTGGTGATATTTATATACCAAATGTTATGGACAAGGGCTTGGGCCCTTTGGGTCATAGGATTTTGTGGATGGGGGAGGACTCACACAAATGTTCCACCACCACATGCGCGCCGCCGCTGGCCGGCCGTGGCGAGGCAAGGTGGGTGGGGTGGGGTGGGCAAGTATAATTATTTTTCCGAAAGTTTAATTGATATTTTTGCCGAAATCTACCAAAAATATAATTTTTTGCGAAATTCCAACCATTTTTCGCAATTTTTACTCACAAAAACGAAAAACGATATTCCACCAACGTGCCCCTGCGAATTTCGCAAAAAAATGGTAAAAAAAAACCAGCGAAACGAAAGAATTTTCCTTTCGCATATCCTCGAAAAACGAAAATCGGTCGACATTTCCATGGAAAATCGCAAAATTTAACACCTTGATATATATATATAAAAGGACAGTTTTGCAAGTATGACATGACATGTTTAGATCAAATGGATTCTCAATTTCTATTTTTCTAAAATTTTGATATTTTTTAATATGAATCGTGTGATGTTAGACAGTTAGTGTAACTTATTTTTAATGATTCTTAATAACCAATAAATATTTACATAAATGTCATGTTATCATTTCTATTCCATTGTTTCAACAAATATGAACCGTATGTCTCTTAATATGCCTCATTATAATAATGACAAATAAATCTTGAGCCATTATAATGAATTCCTATACATCTTAAAAAAAAACATTCAGAAATGAGGATTCAGAGAAAAGCACAGAATTAGACGTAGACGAAAGAAACAGTGATTCTACACAACCAATTTTGAAGACAGAGGATGAGGTTTGTTACATTATTCATAATATATTATTGTTGAGGGCGATTCGTACCGCTCAACAATCACAAGATTACTCTTGTTCTTTAATGAAGAGCTCGGTTCCTTCCGTTTATTAGCTAGGGATAGGGTGAATTTTGTATTGATGGTGTTGCTTTTCTTTCTTTTACAAGTATATATGCCCTTGATCACAATCTGAATGCCATTTACATAGGTTTCTCTCCCCTTTTATAGGCCAGTTTTCTCGCTTTTCTCGGAGACCCATCGGCTCGTTCCCCCATATGTCTGGCAAAAGCCTGGTGCATCTCTTTTCGCGTGGTTCGACTAGGTTACCTCCGAGGTGGCCGCATTAAATGCTCGTCCCATCGCGGCGTGCTCAAGCATTTAATGCTCGTCCCATCGAAGCCTCAAGCATTAAATGCTTATCCTATCAGTCACTGTCAATGCTGTCAGTACCTCTTGTCTCACCAGAGTCTCCCCAACTTTTTCTCGTCGAGCCATGGTGTCGTCAACTCTCCTCGTCGGGCCTTGGTATAGTCAACTCTCCTCGTCGGACCTCGGTGTCGTCGACTCTCTTTGGGTCTTGGTGGCGTCGACTCTCCTCGTCGGGTCTTGGTGTCGTCGACTCTCCTCGTCGGGCCTTGGTATAGTCGACTCTCCTCGTCGGACCTCGGTATCGTCGACTCTCCTTGTCGGGTCCTGTTCACGTTCGGGGATCTGCTTCATGGTCTCCATTTATCGACCTTCAAGGCTTCCATAGTGTTAAGAGGGATCTAACCGGATCCGACCTTAACAAATATTTCTAAAATATACTTCCTTCTGTTTTTTGTACGTATATCGGAGAGAACATATCACTATTTTACTCTAATGTTATTTGTTCTTCCTACTCTAAGCATCTCCTTACAACCATCTTCTTCGCGAAAGCTCTGCCATTGATCTTTGCTACCGTCACCGAGTCCCTCCGGTCCGACTTGCCACTCAGGGTGATTCGTCCTAACTCTCAACTTTTTATGAGCTTTACAAAAAAAACATAGAAAACCAACCCCGAGAGTTTCAACAACAAGTGGCCGGTGTTACATTTTGTCAATATCATTTCTCATGAACGTCTTTGACAGTGACGGTGGCCGCGCACAACTATATTTGCTAATTCTTAGCAAAAATGGGGGACTAAGATCGAAGTTAATTAGCGCTTCACATTGAATAATCACTTATGTATGTTCTTGCTCTTTGTTTTGTTTTCATCAATTAAATAATATGCTCATTATTTTAGTTTTCTTTGTACTATATTAGTTTGTCATTTATTTATAGTATTGAAAGAAAATTAAATATGAAGGCTATGGTGTTTGGAGTGTGTATGAGTGGATATGAAATGCCACAAGCTGGAATATGTGTAATATGTTTACATGACGAGAAATCTAACCATTACATGGTTAAATGACTTCTATCAATTGTGTTTTATTTTCTACATGAGACTGGTAAAATTGTACTGGTGCGGAAATTGTATTTGATACATATGAAATGGACCTAATAAAGGCTAAAATTGATTAGGTGATTTTAATTACTCTATAAAAATTATAATACTATGGATTTTTTGGCGTTCAAATGTAATTTAAGACTGAAAGTCACAGACTAAAATCATGATCTATTTTTGTTGTTAATTTAACATGTCTTTGAATACCATTAAATCATTCTTACGTTAGAAGTAGCATTTTGGAACATTATATTCCATTAAAGACATTAGTATGAAATATGAATCGTGTCATGATAACTAATTTTGTTATTTGGATTTCTTTGAGGCTTTTTTTTCACTTTTTATTGTTTGATTTTGTAATTTTGGCTTTATCTGAGCAAACGGAACACACACACACACACACATATATATATATATATATATATATATATATATATATATATATATAAATAGCAACTAATGTTGTTCTGACTTTTGTAATGTTTTAATGAAAAACTAATCACGTGTTATTCATTAGATGTTCAAAGGTAATTTGAGTAATTCTAAATTATTATCTATTTTGTGATTTTGTCTCCCTCTAATTAATTATGTGATAATCTATATATTTTTATATATATATAATATACAGATAGAAGGAAGAGATTGGCAATTCATGTTATTCTGACTCTTTTTTTTTTCATTCGATGCTCAAAGGTAGTTTGAGACTTTGAATAATTCTAAATTACTCATTTTATACAAAACTCACCACTTATCAGTAGATAAACTCATAAAATGTAAATCAATGGCACATTTACCCATTAGAATGGAGGTTTCAAGATCTCCATAAAATTTGTACACTGTTACCACGTTACTATCTGATAAAAGCTCATACGAATTACGAAAGTTAATTTGTTGCCATTTAAAATGAATGGAATTTCAAAAGATAATTCAATTGCCCTTAGAGTACATGAAAATTAAATCAATTATTGTTCTTTTAGTGAATTGGCAAAGATTTTATCTACACACGATTCAATGTGTATGTATAATCTTTCTATTTCCCCCTCTCTCTATATAACCATTCGTGCTAAATGATATATAACTAAATGAAACATATGTATTTTTTAGAAACGTATTTATTATTTAATGACAATACAGAAATATTATTATAGAGTGCAGTTTTTTCAATTTGCACCGAAAAATGTGATTAAATGACGATAACATTGTGACATGTCCGTACTATGTGGCTGCATATCTATATAAGATATGTATAATATGTTTAAATTTTTAAAGTGGACTAATCATATATTTTTGGATGCTTCACGGTCGTCAAAGATTTTTAGAACCACAGTAGGGCAGACATGTTATCTAAAGAGATATTTAGAGATAGCATCGGCACCAAACTGAAAGCACACAAAGGGCAATGTAAGTATACATATAATCTAAATAGGATTGCGCTTCAATTTCAAAGACCTATTTGGCCGGGTGTGCAGGGTCTCGAGAATCAAGTATCACGAACACAAGTAAAAAAGGGAGGAAGACGTCATTAGTAGATAAAAGTAACAACAATATCAAAGACTATAGAACAATTTTAAACAACTAACGGTGGAAGTACATGAATTGGAAATTCATATTTTATATTAATAATGTTGTGTCGTATATCCCGGTCTCCTCTATCATCTCCAACAATTAGTCGCCTACTCTGGCGCATTAGTCGAAAAGAGCAAATTCGGTATTTATTTTGGGAAAAATAATGTAGACCTTCAAGTAATTTTGGTCATAATTTTAATGTACTTATTTGATAAACGAAGATAAATTTGATAAAAAAAAAATCAAAATAGTTCAACAGAATATCATTATAAAAATAAAAATAAACATTAATTGCCACCGCGCGGAGCGCGATGCAATCCACTAGTTAGAGTAAAGGGACAACCCGACCGAACCACATGATACGCATGAACTGCTATCGAACTCAGAATTAGATGTTACTATTATAGTTACAGTCCTCCATGTGAGACCGGTAGCCCACCGGAAGGCCTGCCCGCCCCGTGCTCCATTTGCGGACGTGCGGTTCAAACCGACACAATCAGTTGTCTTTTTACTAAAAAAAATGCAGGTTAATCGCATGCCGCATAAAAATTGTATAAAACCTTAAAAATCGCATAAGAATTATATAAACCCTAAAACTCTATAACTTTTTAATTAAATTTATTTATAAAAAATTATATATCTCACTAAATTTTTTCAATATATATATTGTTACAAAAATCATTGTGGTATACCTATCGGTTTCCGGTCTACCCACCGTTGGTAGTTTTGTAAAATCTTACGGAAACTCCATCACTATTTATGTAAACTATGTGAGTTTAAGCCTGACTTGTCTGAACTGATACTAGAAGAATCTCGTACTAGTAGAACGGAGCCTAACAGAATGAAGACTAGCAGGATGAAGATGGATAGCAAGAACGACGGACAGAAAAGAAGACGAGCAGGATTGCTCAATCACAGACTAACAGCTCTGTTCGGATAAAAGCCTAGCAGCTCTGCTAGTCCACGCGAGAAATCAATTGAGCTATTCCTGGAAGGTGCCAAACTTGGGGAGCAAGTTTGGGGATTTGATTTAGCTTCCTGATTTGTTAGGATTCGGTTGTGATTGTAGAATATTTGATTGATTGTAGTTTAGGAAGTTTCCTTTTCTTGCTAGGGTTAGTTGTTGCCCTCCTATAAATACTAGTGTTAGTGTTTATTTTTTGTAACTCTATTATTGAAATTTTGCATTCGACATTAATCAAAGAAAATTCTCCCAAACCTTTCTTCCTTCTTTTGTTTCTTGTTCTTGGTGTGTTTTTTGGTTGCAGATCTATTTCATTGGAACCAACAATTGGTATCAGAGCAAGTTGCCAAAGAAGATGTCGTCACCAAGCGAGTCCACCGGAGGAGAGTTGACGACGGCGATGAAGATCGAATCAATGGAAGGGAATGTGACGCTCCATTACCTGATGCTCACGAAGAGCAATTACTCTGTGTGGGCGTTGAAGATGCGGGTGAACCTGCAGGCGGAAGGAGTTTGGGAGGCTGTAGAAGGCAGCGATGTCGAAGGGCGCAAGGAGCGGATGACACTCACCGCCATCTATCAAGGAGTTCCGAAAATTTCCTTCTCATGATTGCCGAGAAGGACTCCGCAAAGGAGGCGTGGGCGATGCTAAAAACCATGCACATGGGTGCAGATCGCGTCCGAGACGCAAAAGTCCAAACCTTGAAGAGTGAATTCGAGGTTCTTCAGATGAGGGACGGTGAGTCAATTGACGACTTTGCCATGAAACTCACGTCCATTGTGACCGGTATCCACTCGCTAGAAGACAAGGTGGATGAAACCACTGTTGTCAAGAAATTCCTTAGAGCCGTGCCACACAGGTACATGCAGATCGTGACATCGATTGAGCAGTTCGGCGATCTCAAGACCATGACGGTCGAGGAGGTTGTTGGTTGCCTCAAAGCCCACGAGGAGAGACTTCGGGGTTATGGTGACAGAGAAGAGGAGAAGCACCTCATTCTCACGCATGAAGAGTGGACGGCTAGATAGAAGAAAAGTGAGGGAGCAGACTTTTCTTCCAGTTCCTTTGGTCGGAGTAGCTACGGCGGAGACAACCGAGGACGTGGTAGAGGCCGTTGACGAGGGCGAGGCCGAGACACACGAGGTTGCGGAAATAGTGCACTCCGTTAGGAAAGCACGACCCATAGAGACAAAAGCACAGTGAAGTGCTATAATTGTCAGAAGCTCGGGCACTTTACTTCAGAGTGTTGAAGCAGGAACAAAGGCGAGGAAGCGAATCTGATGAGATTCCACGAAGAAGAGTAGGCGCTGATGTTTGCCGAACATGAGGTGAACCTGGACGGACAGGAAGACGAGAAGAAGATCCTCGTAGGCGAGAGAGATGCCAAGCACAGGGGAGAGACGATCAGCGAGCAGATCGACCCGGAAGACGAGCAGCCCTGCCCGGAGAAGATTACCAGCGAGACGGTACTCCTGATCGAGGACAAGGTTATTGCTAACCTCTTCGTAGACAGAGAGCAGAAAGTCTCTACCGATGTCTGGTACCTAGAAAATGGCACAAGCAACCACATGACAAGAGACCGAGCTAAGTTTTGAGAGCTCGATGAGAAGATCACGGGAAGCGTGAAATTCGGCGATGGCTCAATCGTCGAAATCAGAGGCAGAGGGTCGATCTTGTTCATCTGCAAGAATGGGGACCAACGCCTCATGACCCAGGTGTACCACATCCCAAAGCTGAAGAGTAACATCATCAGCCTCGGACAGATGACGGAGATCGGCAAAACAGTGGTGATGTCCGGCTCTAATCTGAAGATGTGGAACCAAAGTGGGAACCTGCTGATGAAGCTGAAGAGAACGCCGAACAGGTTGTACAAGAATCTTCTGGAGATAGGCCAGCCCTTCTACCTAATGTGTCCCTAGCAAACCCGGCCTGGTTGTGGCATGCAAGACTTGGGCTCGTAAACTTTTACGCACTCAAGATGATGATAGAGAAGGAGATGGCCTTTGGGATTCCCAAGATTGAACACCCCAACCAAGTATGCGAATGTTGCATGATCGCGAAACAGGCTAGAGTGCCATTTCCGATCAAGGCCAAGTTCCGAGCAGATGGACCTCTCCAACTGGTACATGCAAACCTCTTTATGGTCCAATCACCCCAGCAACTCTAGCCGGAAGCATGTATTTCCTACTACTTGTTGATGACTACAGCCGTTGGATGTGGATCTACACGCTCAAGGAGAAGAGTGGAGCCTTTGAAGTCTCCAAGATGTTCAGAACACAAGATGAAGGTCTTGAGAACAGACCGAGGTGGAGAGTTCACATCCCAGCAGTTCGGAGAGTTCTGCGATGAGGAAGGAGTTGAGCGCCACCTGACCACACCGTACGCTCCCCAGCAGAACGGTGTAGTGGAGAGACAAAACCGAACAATGATGGACACAACAAGAAGTTTGCTGAAGAGCATGCAAGTCCCGGTGAGGTTTTGAGGAGAAGCAGTTAGACACGCGGTCTATCTGCTGAACCGTCTGCAAACAAAGGCGCTATAAAAGCGTACTCCCTACCAGGCGTGGTATGGGAAAAAGCCCCACTTAAAGCACTTGAGAGTGTTTGGGTGCACCGCACATGTGAAGACTATGGGTCCCCATCTCAAGAAACTAGATGACAGGAGTCAGACAATGGTGTACCTTGGCGTTGAAGACAGAAGCAAGGCACACGGACTCTTTGACCCCCGATGCAGCAAGATCCAGATGAGCAGAGATGCCGTGTTCAAATAAGAAAAGAAGTGGTATTGGCGCGAAGAGAATGGTGAGCCCGAACAAAACTCAGTTGAGTTCCAAGTCGAATGAGAAGAGGAAGAAGGGGTTTCCGAGCAGGAAGAGCCAACAACACCCAGTTCGGGTGTAGCATTGCCCAGCCCGACTACTTCCAGTCTGGGAAATTCCAGTCCGGGTACACCCAGGACTCCCAGCCCGAGCAGAACCAGCCCGTCCAGCTCGGGAGATTCCTCGATAAAGGATGGCCCAAGAGGATTTCGTCCCCTAGCAGAAGTATACGAAGATGCTCAGGAAGTGGAGATGAACCTAGAAGTGTTCCTTGTTGTGCGCCGTGGAGCCAGCCAACTACTAAGAGGCAGCAAGCGAGTAGGAATGGCTGGAGGCAATGAAGAATGAGATGGAGTCCATCGAGAAGAACAGGACATGGGAGCTCACTGACCTGCCCAAAGGTCAGAAGCCCATTGGTGAGAAGTGGGTATATAAGCTCAAGAAGGACACCAAGGGGAATATCCTAAAGCATAAGGCAAGGCTAGTTGCCAAAGGCTACGTGCAGAGACAAGGAGTCGACTTCAAAGAAGTCTTTGCTCCCGTGGCGAGACTAGACACGATCAGACTCATCCTAGCCCTAGCAGCTCATTGAGGTTGGGAAATTCACCACATGGATGTCAAATCGGCATTCTTAAATGGTGACCTCGAGAAAGAAGTCTACGTCAGTCAACCCGAAGGTTTTGGCGTCAAGGGCAAGGAGCAGAAGGCGTAAAAGCTATCCAAGGCTTTATACGGGCTACGTCAAGCTCCAAGAGCATGGAACATACGCCTCGACAAGAGTTTGAAAAGTCTTGGATTCACAAAGTGCTCCAAGGAGCAGGCAGTGTACACTAGGAGCATCAGAGAAGAAGTTCTGGTTGTCGGAGTATATGTGGACGACCTGATAGTCACTGGATCCAGCGCAGGAGGCGTAGAAGGATTCAAGAAGCAGATGATGGCCGAATTCGAGATGAGTAATCTCGGATTACTTTCCTACTACCTCGGGATCGAGGTGGACCAGAAGAAAGACTTCATCACACTGAAGCAGTCGGCCTACGCGAGGAAGATCCTAAAGCAGTTTGAGATGGCGGATTGCAACCCGAGGAAATATCCAATGGAGGCGAAGCTGCAGCTCGGGAAGGATGCTGAAGGAAGAGAAGTGGATCCAACGGAGTACAGATGTGTGATCAGGTGTCTCAGGTATCTTACCCACACCCGGCCAGACATCTCGCACGTAGTTGGGATAGTTAGTCAATTCATGGAGAAGCCCACAAGCGCACACCAACAGGCTGTAAAGCACATCTTGCGTTATGTGAAAGGAACGACGGACTACGGGATCCAGTACGGAAGAGGAAGCGGAGCAGAAGAGCTAGTCGGCTTCACTGATAGTGATCTGGCCGGTGATATTGATGATAGGAAGAGTACCGGAGGGAAGGCATTCTACCTTAAAGGGAACCTAATCACCTGGCAGTCTCAGAAGCAGAAGACTGTAGCTCTATCCTCATGCGAAGCGGAGTTCATGTCAGCAACCGCAGCAGCGTGTGAAGCTATGTGGTTGAAAATGATACTGAGTGAAGTGACCAGAGCCGAGCAGAAGCCAGTTACACTCTACGTGGACAACAAGTCCGTAATAACACTGATAAAAAACCCCGTGTTTCATGGTCAGAGCAAACATATAGACACTCGGTATCATTACATTCACGAGTGTGTGGAGAAGCGGAAGATCATCGTGGAGTTTGTCAGCACGAAGGAGCAGTGGGTAGACAAACTCACCAAGGCTCTAGCAAGAGTTAAGTTCGCGGAGATGAGAGATCTACTCGGGGTAAAGAACCTCGAACCAAGTCAAGCTTACGGGGGAGAATGTGAGTTTAAGCCTGACTTGTCTGAACTGAGACTAGTAGAATCTCAGACTAGCAGAGCGGAGCCTAACATAATGAAGACTAGCAGGATGAAGACGGATAGCAAGAATGACGGACATAAAAGAAGACGAGCAGGATTGCTCAATCACAGATTAATAGCTTTGTTCGGATAAAAGCCTAGCAGCTCTGGTAGTCCACGCGAGAAGTCAATTGCGCTATTCATGGAAGGTGCCAAACTTGGGGAGCAAGTTTGGGGATTTGATTTAGCTTCCTGATTTGTTAGGATTCGGTTGGGATCGTAGAATATTTCATTGATTGTATTTTAGGAAGCTTCCTTTTCTTGCTAGGGTTAGCTGTTACCGTCCTATAAATATTAGTGTTAGTGTTTATTTTTTGTAACTCTATTATTGAAATTTTGTATTCGACATTAATCAAAGAAAATTCTCTCAAACCTTTCTTCCTTCTTTTCTTTCTTGTTCTTGTTCTTCGTATGTTCTTTGGTTGCAGATCTATTTCATTGGAACCAACAAACTAGACGTGTGGTTGTGGTCAGTTTGTGGGCATTTGAACAGTAATGGTAACCATCCGTATTAGTGTATTAATCTAACTGTGGCAGATTACTCAGCAGCATCACATGATTCACGTGAATCGTTAATGAACTCAGATGTCATTGTCCATAAATAATATGAATCCATAAATAGCTACTCTCCAGATTAAATATACTATTAACAGATTAATCAATTAAGTTTGGTCAAGAAACATTTTTTAAAACAATTAAATTTATTAGTGTTCCTTTTCTTTAGTGTTAGCAAATCGTTTTATGTACCCTACAAGTAAACTTGGAGAGCAATTATTTATTTTTATTTTTTTTAGATTTGCATGAAAAAATATTTTTTACGTAAATTTATCTATAGACTTTGGTCTCTTTTTTTAGATTAATGAGTATTTTGTTTTTTTGAAAAAATAAAATAAAATGGTGCCTTAAAGTAATGCTGTAAATATCTAGAGGAATCCTAAACCGGATTTTTTTTCTAACCCGGACCCGAACTGATCCGGGTTTGGAATATTTTATTATTTTTTTTAAAAGAACGTAGTTTATTCCAAAATAAATAAATAAAAAATCTAGTAACGGATATATATATTTATAGACATTTACAGGCTTGCCTTAAAGTTTGTAAATTTTGATCCTTTTTAATCATCATTATAATTTCTTCACAACCCATCAATATACACTTTAGGTTTTAGCTATCATAAAAATATAGCTTTGTTCTACACAATATTAACCTCAAAAGATATATTCATCTATATTTTTTGTCTTTTCAAATTTAAATTGCTAAAATTCAAATTTTTGTATGAAAAGAAATTAAATAAATTGATATTATGATATCACTTACTAGCTACTTATCAATCAGTGTTTATTAAAATCTTTTCAATTGGTTCTTATATATATATATATATATATATATATATATATATATATATATATATATATATATATATATATAGCTAATCTTCAATTTATATGATAATGTAAAATATTGTAGCTTTGATATTATATTACATATGGTGATGAAGATAGTGTTTAATTATTTAGAGCACGTAGCCAATGCTGGCTTTTGGAGCCCAAGAAATCTCAATTATCTTTTTCTTTAAATATTTCTTCTTATGAGCTTTGAATAACTAATTGAGGAGTTAATCCAAATTAAATAATCCTTTTTAAACGAAAATATCTAGAGCATTGGATCCATGACTTGTAAACTTACGCAACCCTTACTAAATTAAGGCCATGATGAAAGTCTCATATTTATATATATATATATATATATATATATATATATATATAAGTTGTCATCTAAACAGACTAAAATAAATTATTATATCCTTTTTGTATTGAAGTGTTCTTGTTGTGCCATATCATGCATAACAATGCGTGCAGAAATCTATTTCGTTATATATAATACATATACATATATATGTATATGGTATATGTGTATAGAACAAAGTATGTTGAGATGTTGGCAGGACCGATTCTGAGTTGGACGGGGCTCTAGGCGAAATAATTTTTTGGGGCCCCTAGTAAATTTTTTTTTATAAAAAACATCAATATAACAAAAAATGACATTTATTCAATAGACACAAAATAAAACGATAAATATAACGATAAAATTTAATTATTGAAATACAACGCCACTTCTAGCATTTTTAGATGCAACAGAACTAAGAAGACTTGTATAATCAAGTTTCTCAATCATATCTTTTTCAATAGATAACATAGCTAAGCCGCTCAATTTCAACTTTGAGAAACTTCTTTCTGCATGGGCAATCGTGACTGGTATAGTTAACATAATTCTATAAGCAATCCATGCATTTGGATAACAGCAATCCACTTCTTTTATGTGATTCAAAACATCAATGGCTCTTTTTGCGTCTTTTGGAAAAGTCTGTCGTAACAAATCTAATTCCTCTAAGAGATCATCCTTGTCAAGATCGGAAATCTGATTATGTTCCATTGTTGTCGTAAGACTAATGCAAAAGCTCTTCAGAGTATCTCTAGAAGCATCCTTGAGTTTATCCAAACCAAGTAATAGACCAAACTGCTTTTCAAATTTCTGAAATTGTACAAGCCTAATTGAAAAAAATAATTATGTCATCAAATTGTGAAAAATGTTAATTCATAAAAAATAAGAAAGTATTAAATATTTTAATTCTAACATGGTTTCGAATGAAGAAATTGCTTGATCGACAATGTAGAAAAAATAAGAGAACTTGAAGGATTCTTTGCTAGAATGTGTAACGTTGTTACTAGCACTGTCATCAAATAGTTTTTTCCTCCCAACCTTTTGTTTTTCCATGAACACTGGTTCTATTTTCATCTCATTTGCTATCTTTGTGGCAGCAACCTTAGCTTCAACAAACCTGGTTTCTCTGTAATTCATTAGAAAGACAAGCAGACTTTCTAGTTCCTTGATGGCGACATCAAATTTCATATCTTTAGTCTGGAGAATTTCGCTAATATTGTTAACAACAAATAGAAAATCATGCCGAATAACTAGTGCCAATAAGAAGTCAAAATTTTGAATATTGTATACTGCTAGAGTCTCAGCTTTACTTTTAATTTTGGCATCTTCATTACTTCTTGCCAAACCAAGTAAAGCATCTCTAATTAGTGGAGCTTGATATCTTATTTCCTTAAGATAGTCGATGAGGCTTTCTCAACATGTTTCCGATAAATACTTGATAGTAAGACCTTTCACACGATCCAAAAAATATCCCTATCTTTTCGTAGAAGTTGTGAACAATGTATAGATCTGTTGCAAGACACCAGAAAAGAGCACGGCATTGGGACAACAATTAGCCATATCACAAAGAATAAGATATTATATAATGACAAGAACAAGGTGAGTAAAAAGCTCTAGGATTCTATTCAAGCATTCAACTTTGCACACATTTGTGCTTCCCTTTCATGTTAGCTGCATTATCATATCCTTGCCCTCTTATGTTGTCAACTTCAAGGTCAACAGCCACCAAAACACGAAGAAGTTCATTTAAGATTCCAAGCCCTGAGGTATCATTTACCTTCACAAACTCGATAAAAAATTATTCAACCAAGATAGGGCTCTTAGAAATATTCAGACACCTCACCATAAGAGACACTTGTTCTTTGTTACTAACATCTGGGGTGCAATCAAGAATAACGAAAAAAATGCTTCGCTTCTTTGATTGTCGTAACATAGAGCTTTTCAATTCATATTCCATCAATTGCATCATTTTGTTTTGAATCTTGTGACTCAAATAATGGTAATGAGTTTCACAGTTATTGATACGATGAATGTTTTCTTGCATTGTGGGATCAAACTCTGCAAGCAGCTCTATCATTTGCAAGAAAAGCCCATTATTTTCTTCATATAGTATTTCACTTGCTCCTCGAAATACCAAATTACTTCTCCCAAGCCTTTTGACGACAACAAGTATACTCTGCAGAATTTTTTTCCAATGTTCTTTCTCTCGGTTGACTTGTTCTTGAAAACTTGAATCAATGGTAGACACGTTTTTCAATCTCTTTTCCAAATCCAACCAATCAAAAATAGCTTCGATGTGTTTCGAAATTTTTTTCATGTCTATGAAGTCGAGCTGAAATATTTTTCCAATCATTTACACCTTCATGAGCAAATTGGCCTACAATATTATGATTTGTCGCAAATAACTTACAACAAAAGTTAAATATTTTATGAACCGAAGCTTGTAACGACCCCGACTAATTCAAGCCGTCACTTTTACTATCATCTTTTATCTATCCTAATTTAGTCAATTTTTTTTTTTATAAAACCAAAACATTTGAATCTTTGAACTCATCAACTTCTTACACAAGTCATAAAAACAAACTTGAAACATGAATAGAAAACCTAAGGACATAAAAAAAAAAAAAAAACACACACCCAGTCTTGTCTTTTTTTATTATTATTACGGAAAAACAACGTGTTTATTCAGTGGTGACCCATCTCCTACCCATCCTCGCACGCCTCCCACCGTCGCTACCCAATCCACCACGAAGTCATATCATAGGTTTCTTACCTACAATACGAACTAAAAACATTTTGTATGAGCTAAAAGCTCAGTGAGATACAACTATTTTCTCACAAAAATAAATTAAAGAAAACATAGCATGCAAATGTTCAATTATGCTTAATTTTGCGTTTTAGGATCTATTACTAATCTTGTCCTAGATGATCACCACTATGTACGTACCACTTTATTCGCGCGAGACTCAATAGATCGACGGGGGTGCACATGTCCCGAAGCCTAAGGTCAATATATTGGACGGTTCATGATACCGTCAGATTAATCCCTTCTTCGTTCCTTTCAACTCGGGGAGAAATCTAACCATCGTCCCATTCTCTTTTTTTTTTTGGAGCTTTTTAAAACATCACAAGCCTCACACAATTCGTTCGATAGAGGGGGCACGACACTTCATTCCTATGCTATACTTGTTTATATTGTTAACATGCATAAATGACAAGAAGATTCATCCATAACCATAATAATCATTTTCACAAATTTCACATCGTATATCACGATTTATCATTAATGGCATTATTCGTATCTTTACAATCACATCGATCGTCACATAATAATAAATCTTTCGCGACGTTTCAACGTCGTTGAATCCTCAAAACATATCTAATGCGGTCATTCATGAAGCAATATAACAAGCAAACATTTTTCACACATCCAATATATTCAAATAAAGCACACAACAAACATGTTCAATGTACTTTTATTTTCAAACAAATTTGTATGGCAATGAGGTTGAACCCACCTGAATCGCTACGAAAATCCTTCTCGCGACTCCGATGAAGATACCTCTACGAGCGATATTCCTAGATAATAATTACCCAACTAAAAATTAGGTTTGATCACTATTAAAAATATTCCTAGAACTTGACATAAAGACTAAAAGAGATTTGAGTTTTCCAAATGAGTTTTGAGGTATTTTCTCGATATAATAAAATAGGTAAGGAACTGGAAAAAGCGTTCTTAACAAACTGCAATTATTTTTTGAAAACGAAGAACTTTTGTGTTATGGAAATTTTCAAAAGAGAAGTGTAAATATGAGATATATCAATTTTTTTGTTCGGCCAGATTCTTATAACTCGATTTCGGGCAAGATCCCGAAAGATTTTTAAATTTCTTAAAACACAAAACATTCTAGAAATTGGATTCTCTATAAAACATATCTCTACATAAAATCTCCAATTCGGAATCTATGAATTTTAAAATAATAACGAAAATCTGATTTGCAGAATTTTATCGTTTTTCCAGAAATTTTAAAAATTGAAAATACGATTTCGAGCGAATTTCGGGTTAGAAAGTAAATTAAGGGTATGTTTGTCTTAAAAAGTTTCGACGTGCTACTTTTTGAAATACGAAGTTTTGGGCGTTATATTATATATTAGTGACAATTTGAGTGCTATTTTATCTAGTTTCCCTAATAAATTACAATGACGTCAAAAGAGTTTTCATGATCAGTTTTTTATTACTAAAATTGAATAAAAACTAAACCAAAATATAATAGAGTAAAGAAATCCATGAAAAACTGAACTATTGTTAAAAATAAAATCTCTAACATAATCCGAATAAAAGTGAAATTAGATCCTAAATATAATCTCATCCAATCTTAAATAATTTTATAATATGAAAATATAATATAGATTCATCAAATGTAGGCATAAATAGTAACACTCCTTTTTAATAAAAGTTTAAACTTTTCAAAGTTATAAAAAAAGAACTAAGAAAAAATACAAAACAGAAGTGCGAATATTCAATATTAAGAGATAAAGTCGATCAGTGCATCATCAAAACTGTGCTAAGAGAGCTCAAAACAACGTGAATAATCAATAAAGAGAAATAGGTGGATATTGCAACACAGCGGGAGATTGTTAGGAAAATTATTCTTCACTTTCTCAGCAGCCTTACAATAGAAACAAAACTTCAGCCAAAAAAAAATAATAATAATTAAAAATAGCTACTCCTGAAAAAGACCATAAACAAATTCAAGGACATAACGGTCAGAACAATTTTCCTAAACCACACCAAAAAATTGTAAAATACTGTACCACGACAATTGACTACTTCAGCGCCACAGCGAGATTGTTCACCGGAAAATTAGCATAAAAATATAAAAAGGATATTAAATTGAATAAATCTATGCAAATCTTTTAGATCCTAAACACGGTCATAAATTCACTCTTTCACTTCTTTTTTTATTATTATTATTATTATTATTATTATTATTATTAATAAAGGTGAATAAAAAGGCATCTTAAATATAATCGATTGATAAAATCATGAAAAACATAAAACATTGTTAAATATCTCTCTTTAACATAATTTGAGTAAAACTGAAACTGAAAATAGTTATGCCAATATCTATTTTTTTAAAATATATTGGAAAAGTGTTACACATGAAAGCGAAAATTTATTTTCTTGAATTTCCACTGAGGTCGTTTATCAAACTATTACAATACCACAGAAACTGAAATTAGTTGAAGCACAAATAATTTAAAAAATAACCTTCTCAATAAATCGTCCATGTCTTAGAAACCTCGTTCTCAAAATTGGAAACTGCGAACATCAATTATCGTCTCTAACAAACGCAATACAAAATCAGTGTTTATTAACGTCGTTATACTTGAAGAACTTTTAATTTTCAGAGTGTAGTTTAGTGTCCTTTGGAACAAATCGACACAGTAAAAGTAAATCACAATATGCTATACTAAGAAAACAATGATTGAACATTAATACTCAATTACTCATATGTTCATGAGGATATTATTTAGGTTGACGAGAAAAAACACGCACATACACCTTCGTGAAACAACAGAGAAAACGGACAATTGAAGAAAGAAAATAAGGCTGAGATCGAAAGCATAGCAAAACTCATATTTGCGAATGAAAAAAAAAATACCAACCTCGATCATAAAACCGGTAATTTAACACTTGAAAAGGCAACTCCACGACAAAATCTAAGGACAATTGTCGTCCGTGACAGTAAGCCAAACCTGCGTCCGGGATAATAATGAGACAAAAATTTGGAAAAAAAAAATATGATGGAGGTAAATATGAGTTTTGTAAATGTTTTTATTATTAAATTTTATTTGAATTTTGTAAAAGAAAACGGTCATTATATCAATATTAAATGTTACTGTTAAATAAATAATTATTTAACTATTTAGTAAAATACAAATTAAGGGCTACATCAATTATAAATATTTAATAGGGTTTGTATATCTTTTATCTCAATTTTTTAATAACAGTTACGAATAAATGAATATACAATTAAAATGTTAAGAATAAATGAATTATATATTAATCAATTACATGAAATTACGTGTAACTATATATTAACTCCTTTTTAATTCATATATGTATTGATTAGTTAGAAAATGTAAAGGAAAAAAAAAAAGTCATTGAATATTTTAAGTACTTCGTTTAAATTGTTTTAAATCATTTAAGAAACCAAAAAAATATAACAGGTTTTATTATTTTATATATATACATATATTATATTGACTAATCGTGTTTTATTGTTTTAAAAAATTGTAACATTCTGAGAAAAAAAAAAAGAGAGAGGAAATTAAATCTATAAATACCGATAAGAGAGAAAAAATATTAGTTATGGCCTTATGGGCAACGATATTGGTATTCGTTATCTATAGTTACTAAATCTATAAGTAGAATTCGTATCTAGAGTTACTAATTTTTTTATGTTATACATATATATATCAGAATTCACAGTTGTAAATAAATATTTAGGATCAGAAGAAGAAAAAAAAAACATTGAAAAAAAGTATGAAAAATAAAGTTTTACCAGTAGAAGAGAAAATATACGGATAAGATACCAACCAGAAACAAACGGAAAAATTATTTTTTGGAATGTGATTGATGTATTTTCATTAAATTTTCATTAAACACTGTCAAATTATTAAAAAGTTGCATTAATTGTGAAAGAATCATTATAGATAATAGTATATATATATAAAATGTGAGAAGAAATCTTGTAGATTAAAAATGTGAGAAGAAATCTTGTAGATTAAAAAAGTATAAAAAAATACGCAATATTTAATAGAACATATTTTAACGAACCTGTTTCGTATGATTTCACTTATCTCTCTTGACGACCTTTGTATTTCGTGAATATTTCCTTCACCTGCAAATTTACCATACAAACTCACAAAAAACAAACAAAAATGTTCATATAGACTTTAAAAATGAGGATATCAATCTTGCACGTCACTGAAACAAAAGTGGAGAGAGAAATTTGGTAAAAATCTTCATGCGCATATAGAAAAGTGAAGAGAAGAGAAAATGAGATTTTGAAAATGTGAGAAGACCTTTTTATTAAATGTTGAAAAGTTGTCAACTAATAATGGGCAGTTATTAGATGAGGAAGCCAATAACATCCTTTCCTCAAACGTTGTTTATTCAGTAGTTGGTTTCTTTAAGGTACCTATTCAAATTCACGTATGCTTTATTTTTATTTTATTTTTAAAAAAAAAAATCAAAGAAAAGAGAAAAAAGAATGGGGTTAAAAATTATGTTTTTTTGACCGACACGATTTCCGAAATTATTACCCTTTTATATATATAGATTTTCATTTTTTGAATTTCCTATAATGCCATTTTTGTATTCGTTTTAAATTTGAGTTTTAAATTTCATTTTTTTTATAGATTTTTTCGTAATATTTTTTGTACAATTACCGTAAATTAAGTGTATATATATATATATATTTGGAGGCACCAAAAATTCAGGGGCCCTAGGCTAGCGCCTCCCTTGCCTATAGGGAGGGCCAGCAGTGGATGTTGGGATCATCCACACCGACTAACAACAGCAACAAAAGCTCACCTTATGAAAGAAATATTTCGTAAGAAATGTATCAGCATGATAAGAAAAGAATTGTGTGATTTAATATTATATAATATAATCTCAAAATTCGACAGTAACTGTTGATGTTGTATTTTAGATCAAACACTGTAGTGGCCCAATTGCTTGTGTTGGACAAGGCCCAATGTCGTTTTGTGGACTTTGGTGGGCTTAGGAAAAGAATCCCTCGCACCTAGGGTTGAACAGATCATCAACTGTCCGCAGACCGGCGATCAGGGCCACCACGCTACCTATTACCGCAGGGCCTGGAATGGACAAGGCCTTCGATACAGGTTTGGGGCGCCACGCAGATCGGGTCTTCACGAATGAGAGATCACAGTTTCAACCTTTCAGTGGACCCTGGTAGATTGGACCCTCAACCTGTGCTATTTATCCCAATCTGGGTCCTATGGTCTATCCGCAAAGTCAGTATATCTGATCTGAGATACAAGACTGAGGGATAGAACAAGCACCGCACGGATCCGGGACCTTGACAGGGGGTCACAAATCGTGCCAGAATCTTCTCCAGAGCTCCCGCTCCAACTGGCTCCTCCTTATTCGGACCTGGGGAAAAGAACACCCGAGGTCAAGGGGGGGGGGGGGGGGGGGTACCCCCGTATTCACCTCCGACGCTCAATATTAGTGGAATATTTGAGGGGGAGGCGATTTTATAGGGGGTAGAGTGAATTTTGTCGAGTTCCGATGCTTGCCGGTTTGAATGAACCGAACTTCCTTTTATAAGGGAATTCGAGGAATATAACGCAATTATCTATTACTCTGGGAGGCCCCTAGAGAAAATAAATATAGTTTTTTGGGTCCTCGGAATGAGATCTTTCCAACGCCACCAAAATCAGCCCGATCCGATGCTCCAATTGCCATATGCGCGGGTTTTTCGTGGCCACGCGCTCTCCACGCGCGGAGAGAGAGCCCACGCGTCTGATGACGTCACAGGGCTGGCGTCATCATTCCAGGAGTTACGTAAGGGCGCGTACGAGAAGCTGGAGGGCGCGTGGGTCCTGCTGGCGACACGTGTCAGCGCGTAGAGGCGCATGGGGGCTTGTGGGACCCACCCGAGGTGCTTCCGGAGCTCTTTTAGAGTTCCGGGGGCGTCCTAAGGCCGATTTTCACAAATTTTATGTCATTTTTGAGTATCTTGATATTTTTAGAAACATCGAGACACTTTATTTTATGAAAATAGGCCTCCGGAGGATATTTTTGGGCTAAAATTTAATTAATTTAATAAAAGAAAATTTAATTTAATAATTTTTCTTTTATTAATTTGTTTTAAAATCAATTCCGTGAATCACCCGTAACATTAACCCCCCAATTTTGCGGGAATTTAAAATTTTCAGAAAACTATAAATTCAAGGTGGGCCCTTTATTTGTGAATTCTCGAAACGACACGCGGCCCACTGAGCTATTAAAGTAAGTTTTTCAAACTCACATAACTTTTGTTTCTGTTAACCTTTTTTAGTGCCGTTTCTTCTGGTTCATTATTTTTTCAACGAACTTTACTGTGTGTGGATTTGGCAACGCAGATTTTGAGGCATTTTTTGCAAAATTTCGTCGAAATAGAGTCGAATTTCTTGAAACCGTTCCTTTTTCTCTGTCTAACCCGATGGAGAACCGGGGAGATTTTGCCCTAGCCACCACGTCAGCTGGCTGTCGCCGGAGAGGACCACCATCGTGGTCGGCATCATCCAGCGAGCTCGTCAGAGTCGGTGGGCTACGTGGACGGCGAGGCGGAGACGCGAGGTTACGAGCGGTCACGGTCGCGTGGATCTGGCGTGGTCGGGATCGGCACGGCTTCCACGGCGACGCTCGCCATCGACGGAGGGGGGTCGCACGATGATCGGGGAGGCATGGCGAGCTCGTCTGCGGTGGCGGCAAGCGACGATGTGGCCGGAGGAGCCGGCGATGGCCGGGTTTCCTCGCGTGGGTCTGAGGCGGCTGAAATTGCCACGGGCTTCACGACAGCACTTGCCATCGACGGGAAAGGGTCACACATTGATCGGGGGGCTGAGGCGACCTCGTCTGTGGCGGCAGCGAGTGACGGTGTGGCTGGAGGAGCCGGCAGTGGCTTCGGCTTGTGTGCAGAGCCCATGGGGAGCTCCGATCAGCCTCTCGTGGGCCCCGTCAGCTTTGGGTCGGTCCCGGGATGGGCTCACGACGGTCGTCGGTTTCCGGCGACTCCGATGGGGCAGTCCCCGGGTGATGGCAGCGGTGGTCGGCGGATTCCGTCGGGTTTCCCGGTCCGTGGCATGCTTCAGGGTGTGTCCGTGGGCCCCCTCTCGTCTGTAATCATGTCAGGACGGGCCCACGACGACGGGATCATTGCCCCAGTGTTTTCCAATGACGTTCGGGGGTCATCGTTTGACCTTTTTGGCTCTCCAGGTTTCTGGCGAGCCTACATCCATGGTATTCGAACGATGTTCCTAGGTCTGGGAATAAGAGTCGGGTCTCAGGCTCTCCTCTTTTCGTCATCGGGATTATTTTCTCCCGGGTTCAGACCCAGGGGTTTTTCCAGCACGCCCCTGCTGGCTGATGCGATCCGAGTGACATCCTTTGCCCTTAGCGATGTCCTAGGAGACTTATCGGTTCCGCCATATTCGACGGTTGAGGTCACAGTTCCCGAAACGATCTTTCGACGGGATTTGTTGGTTGATTCGGGAGCGGGTCTGAGATCCCCCAACGTGAATGTAGATATTCGTAGAGTCGTTGCAGGTGCCGACTATGAGGTCGTTGAATCGGGATGACCGCGTCATAGAGCCAGTATAGCAGGCGGGTCATGTCTGATTTTTGATCGGTTTGTTAGGGGCGAACCGGTCATGTGGGCCATGAGCGCGAAAGGTTCTGGTTTGATTCATCGCCTGATTTTTTGGATATTGATATCCCGAGCGTTGTCATTTCCCGGGAGATCGATGCTTTCTTCCGGGATGAGCATATGGTTCCCGTTGAGGGGGTTTGCGTGCCGTCAGAGGAGTTGGTGTCCAGTCGACCGCGTGAAGGTATGGTAGCGGTGCTTTTAGAGAGCATTCGACTGTGTTTTTATTTACCGATCCCGCCTCTTTTGGAGAGCCTCTTGGTGTCGTTGGGCCTGCACCCGATCCAGCTTGGTCCAAATTCATGTCGATACGCTGCAGGGTGCTATTCGATGTGGCGTTAGGAAAGTGGCAGGGAACTGTCCGTGAACTAGCTTCTCAGTCTCTTCACGTTCCGTCCTTTCTGGGGTGTAGGAGGGTTTAAGAACTGGTTCATTCCTGACGCGGTTACGGGCTTTCATGAGGACGGTCTCCATCGACGTTCTGATCTAGGCTGGCGTAGCCGATCGGTGTGGGTCCCGGGTACTTATCTGGGATCTGTACCTCGACATTTCGGAACTCTCTTGTCACGCCCGGGTCCGGCCGCCAGGGATCGGGATCTCGTTGACTTTTTTATGACGAGGTCTGCTGTCCCTGGATTTTTTTGCCTCCTACTTGGAGAGGTCGGCGTGGGTGCGGTCTGGATGGATATAGGCCCGTAGTTTAACTGAGCTGCCTCTAGATTTTGAGACGGGATTAAGTAGTTCTTACGGTCTCTTTTCTTTTTCTCCAATCGTGGTGATTGTTCATTTTTTATACTGTGTGCTGTATTTTGATGCGACTGTCTCTTTTTTGCAGGTATGGATCGTCAAGAAAGCGACGCAACAGGCCGGTCTCGCCCGACGGCTTCGTCCGTTGCCATCTCTGGTCGTCGTCCTCGGCCGACGACGCGTCGTACGGTTGAGTCGGCCTCTGGGGGTCAGGGGGTGGCGGAGACAGCTACCCCACAGGGACACGCCCCAGCTCCCTCTATGACATCTTCATTCCCATCCCGTGGGCCTATGCATGGACGGATTGTACCTTCGCGGTATGATCCGACCGTTTTCGATCTTGCCCTCCCAATGGGAGCCATTCCCTCTGCGGGATATGCGGCACCATCGGTACGCGTCTTCTAACATTTTCGCTTTCATGCGGTACTCCGGACTATTTTCAGCACGTGAGTTACTCCTTTTTTGCTTGTGCAGGTGCCGTCGGTGTTTGAGCATGGTGGGACCAGTGCCACGGGTCTTACTAGGGACCCGCGTGGTGATGCCCTTCTTATACAAGAGGTTACCGCCCTTCGTGGTAGAGTCATTTCTGCCGAGCGGGAGCGTTGGGAGGCCCATTCCCGACTAGAGATGACCCAGGGGGGGATGAACCTTGCCCTCCAACTGCTTCGGGAGTTCCAGGAGGGGTGCGAGCGCGCCATTAGTTACCTTTCTCGAGGATCCGTTGAGTACAACAACGTTGTCCGGGCGTTGGTGGAAGCAAGGGAGCGGATTTCTATTTTGGAGGCCGAGGTCGCGCGGGTTCAGGGATCCGCGGACCAGCTGGCCGACGCCCGCTTCTGGGGCGGCTTCATTACAAGCACCTGCTCCTTAGTGATGGCGAACCTTGGGGTGCATCTTTCCACTTCGTTCGTGTACGAGGATGCTACGATTCCGGAAGTTGTGCGCACATCCCTCTTGCCTATCATCAGCTCTATTCCTCCACCTCTTCCGGCCGCCGACTATGGAGTGCCGATTATTCCGCAGGGATTCCTGGATGTCGATCCGCTGACAGGGGCCCAGGGAGGTCTGGGCGTGAGCGCTGGCAGTGTTGTGGCCGGCGGCGACCACCACCATCTTCGTGGCGGTGATATTGCTTTCGACGCTCCTGTGCAGGGTGTTGGCGGGGCCCTCGAGGGCGGCGACCAAATTGATCCGGGCAGACAGGATGATGCCGAGATATAACGTGGTTGGCCGCTCCTGATCATGGATCTTTGTCTTTTTCTTTATGTCGTTGCTTGTACAGTGTATCTCTCCTTTTTGTATCCGGGGTTTACAACTTGCATAGCGTCGCTGGTGGCGCATTTTTTTGTATGTACCTTCAGGGGTATTTATATATATATGCTGACACGCCCGGTCTTTGTAAAGAAATGGCGGTTTTGTATCACCGCCTGTGTATTGGCTCGAGGGAACCGATCTTTTTATGGACTCATGCCGTTTGGCTGGTTTTTTGCTATTCTCATTGTGCCTTTCTTTTTGTGTGCTGGATTACGTGCTTGTTCGATTTGCTCTTCTTGTCTGTTGCAGGTGTTCGCGTTTGAGCGATTCACGCGTCTAGAGAATTTCAACCGATATTATGTCGTTCGGTTTTAGTCGGGGTTTTGAATTTGGGTGTGCCCACCCCCCGAGCCTTTGCCGAGTTTATGAATCCGGGTTCGTGCCAGAGTATGTTCTGGGCCTTTCGCCGATTTTTGCGCTTTGAGCGGCTTACTATTTCGGGCTTAATGCCAGGGTCAAGGTCCTGGTATTTACGGTCGGGGTTCACGCCTTAGCCCCCCGAGTTCTTTTGCCGGTGTTTGCGCTTTGAGCGTCTTACGGTCCTGGACTTAGTGCCAGGGTCGAGGTCCTGGTCTTTACGGTCAGGGTTCGCGCCTTAGCGTCTAACCCCCCGAGCTTTTCTGCCGGTGTTTGCGCTTTGAGCGTCTTATGGTCCCGGACTTAGTGCCAGGGTCGAGGTCCTGGTCTTTACGGTCGGGGTTCGCGCCTTAGCGTCCAACCCCCCGAGCTCTTCTGCCGGTGTTTGCGCTTTGAGCGTCTTACGGTCCTGGACTTAGTGTCAGGGTCGAGGTCCTGGTCTTTACGGTCGGGGTTCGCGCCTTAGCGTCTAACCCCCCGAGCTCTTCTGCCGGTGTTTGCGCTTTGAGCGTCTTACGGTCCCGGACTTAGTGCCAGGGTCGAGGTCCTGGTCTTTTGCCGATGTCTGCGCTTTGAGCGGCTTACCATCTCGGAATTTTTGCCAGAATTATGGTTCTGGTCTTTTGCCGCCGTTTGCGCTTTGAGCGGCTTACTATCTCGGATTTTTTTTTTTTGTGCCTCTGTCTACTCTATCAACCCCCAGTTTTTTAGTAATCTGGAAATATTGTGAGAAAACTAATCCCTTGAGGCGACCGTCTCTAATTTCTGGAAAGTTCTCAGGAAATATTTGACGGTTTTTATTATTTGGCGCTTCTTGTGGCGCTCTTATTTTACATTGGATAAGGTGTTACATATATGTAATTGGTGGACATTGGCTCTTAGCTTCAACTTGGCTTTTAGCTTCTTGTTGGATCTTAGCTTCAGCTTGGACCTTTGTTTTGGCTAGGCCTCGTAGCGCGGGTGTTACTGGTGGTACTGTTTCAAGTGTTCCACATTCCAGGGGCGGGGAACTCCCCCCATTTCTTCAAGCCAGTAAGTTCCGTCTCTGATTACTTTGGTGACGCGATATGGACCCTCCCACGTGGGTCCGAGGACTCCTGCGCCGTGGACTTGCGTGTTTGGTCCTACCTTTCTCAGGACCAGGCTTCCTTCTAGGAAACGTCGTTCTTTGACTTTGGAGTTGTAATAGCGTTCAACAACTCGTTTCTGGGCCACCAAACGCATGTAGGCTTCGTTTCGCTTTTCCTCGACGAGGTCGAGTTCTAGCCGCAAGGCTTCTTCGTTTCTATTTTCGTCGAAGAGCTCTATTCGTGGCGACGGGATGGCTATCTCAGCGAGTATGACTGCCTCAACACCGTATGTTAGAGCGAACGGAGTCTCGCCCGTGGCATTTCGGGTCGTGGTTTGGTATGCCCAGAGGACCGAAGGTAGTTCTTCTGCCCATTTGCCTTTCTTTTCGTCGAGCTTTTTCTTCAGGATCGTCTTCATGTCTTTGTTAGCAGATTCGACCTGCCCATTCGCCTGAGGGTAAATGGGTGAGGAGTAGGTGTTGTTGATTCCGAGCTCGTTGTAGAAGGCTCGAAGGTCCACGTTGTTGAACTGCTTGGCATTATCGGTGATGAGCGATTCTGGAATCCCGTGCCGACAGATTATGTTACGCCAGATGAAGTTTGTTGTGTTGACGGGTGATCTTTTTGATGGGCTCAGCCTCGACCCATTTGGTGAAGTAGTCGACAGCGACTATTGCGTATTCAACCCCTCCCGGGGCCTTTGGCAATTTTCTGATTAGGTCGATTCCCCACTTAGCGAATGGGCGAGGAACCATCACTGGGCACAGTGGAACTGCCGGCCGACGCGGTATCTGGGCGAATCGCTGGCATTTGTCACATTTTCATGCCATTTCGATCGCATCCTTCTTAAGGATCGGCCAGAAGTATCCTTGCTTCAGGGCTTTCAAGGCGAGGGATCGCCCTGCATAGTGGTTTCCGCAGACTCCTTCGTGAATTTCCCGAAGGACGAGGTTGGCGTCGCCTTTGGGAAGACATTTTAGGAAAGGTTGCATGAAACCGCGTTGGTAGAGCCCCCCGTTGTTTATCACGTATCTGGTCGAGCAAAACTTGAGTCGCTTTGCCTCATTGCGATCGGTGGGGAGGGTGTCATGCTCCAAGTACTCGATTATTGGTGACATCCAATTTTCACTGGCTTCGTTGATGATGGAGAGGACTAGGGCTTTCTCGATCGATGGGCAGTCGATGGCTTCGACGGGAACCTTTCCGAGTTCTTTGTTGTTGGCCCCTGATGCCATTAGGGCCAATGTGTCGGCGTCGGAGTTTTTGGCATGTGGTATGTGGGCTATTTCGTACCAAGTTAGAAACTCTAGGCGACGCTGGGCCTTGGCCAAGTAAGCCGTCATGTTGTTTTCCTTTGCCTGCTATTCTCCTTCCACTTGTTTCACGATCAGTTGGGAATCGCAGTGGATCCGTAAATTTTTTATCCCGAGCTTTTGTGCGATCTGGAGCCCGGCCAGCAACGCTTCGTATTCTGCCTCGTTGTTTGAGGCTTTGAATCCGAATCGTATGGCGTAGCGGAGTTTTCCGTCTTCGGGATTGGTGAGTACGATGCCCGCTCTCGATCTTTGGGCGTTTGTGGCTCCGTCCACGTGTAGATTCCAAACTGGACTGTCGGGACTTGCTTTCCTTTTGGTGGCTTGTGGTAGCCTGTCGATTTATTCTTCGGTCTCGACCTCGGTGTCGTATGTGAATTCGGCGATGAAATCATCCACGGCTTGACCTTTGATGGCGACTCGAGGCTGGTACTCTACGCCGTAATCACCCAGCTCTTGCGACCAGATTGCCATGTGTGAAGAGGTGCCTTTGAGGAGCACCTTTCGCACGGGGTGCTCAGTTCGCACCACGATTTGGTGAGCTTGGAAGTATGGGCGGAGTTTCTTTGCGGTGGTAACCAGCGCGAGCGCCAACTTTTCGATTTGTGTGTAACGCATTTCGGGGTCGAGAAGGGCCTTGCTGACATAATAGATCGGCAGTTGCTTCTTCTCTTCTTCCCGGATCAAGACGGCGCTGACTGCCCTGGTCGAGACGGAGAGGTAGAGGAATAATGTCTCTTCGTCCCTTGGTTTTGCTAATAGAGGAGGCGACCCGAGGTAGGCTTTCAGCTCCTGGAAGGCGGCTTCACATTTTTCGTCCCATGTGAAATTCTTTCCGCCTTTAAGGCTTGAACGAATGGTTGACATTGGTCTGTGGCTTTTGACACAAACCGGCCCAGAGCGTTGATGCGTCCGTTGAGGCTTTAAACCTCTTTTATACTTCGCGGGCTCTTCATTTCGCGCAGGGCTCGGATCTTCTCGGGATTCGCCTCGATTCCTCGTTGGTTAATGATGTATCCCATGAACTTTCCTGATTCGACTCCGAATGCGCATTTGGCAGGATTTAAGCTCATCTGATATTTTTGGAGGAGCATGAATGTCTCTCGCAGATCCTTGATATGGTCGGTCTCTTTGAGGCTCTTGACGATCATGTCGTTAACGTAGACCTCCATGGTTTTTCCGATCAGTGGAGCGAACATTCGGTTGACCAGACGCTGGTATGTGGCTCTGGCGTTCTTGAGTCAGAAGGGCATGACTTTGTAGCAATAGAGGCCACGGTCGGTCACGAACGTCGTGTGTATCTGGTCGGGCTCATGCATTCGGATCTGGTTGTATCCCGAGTAGGCGTCCATCATGCTCATGAACTGGTGGCCGGCAGTGGCGTCCACCAACTGGTCGATCCTTGGGAGCGGGAAGTAGTCTTTTGGACACGCTGCGTTGAGGTAGGAGTAGTCTATGCAGATTCTCCATTTGCCATTAGGCTTCTTGACCATCACGACGTTGGATACCCAGTCGGGGTACGTGACTTCCTTGATGAATTTGCGGCGATAAGCTTGCTGACTTCTTCGTGGATCGCTTGATATCTTTCAGGGTTGAACGCCCGTCGCCGCTGTATTTTTGGGGTCCTTCCTTTTTCGATGTTGAGTCGGTGGGCGGCAATCTCGGGGTCGATGTCGGGCATATCGGCGTTCGACCAGGCAAAAACGTCCTTGTATTCTCGCAGGAAGGCGATCAACTGAGTCTTGATCATAATAGGCAGCTGAGTCCCAATCGTGACGACTCTTTCGGGTGCGCTCTCGTCTAGCGTGATCTGGGTTACTTCAGAGGAAGGCTCCATGGTTGGTTTGTGTCTATCATCTCGGGGATCGAGCTCGCCGAACGTCCGGGCATCTTTTGGGTCGGTGGCGGGTTTGTCTTCGAGTTGGTGGACAGTGTTGATGATCAATTCATTTTTTCCTGGTTTCGTCCCTTGGGCGTAGCAGGTACGGGATTCTCATTGACTTCCTTTCATGATTCCTATTCCGTTTTCCGTCGGTAATTTGACGAGTAGGTGAAAGGTGGATGAGATGGCCTGCAGCTTGTTGAGACTTGGCCTTCCTATGATGATGTTGTAGGCCGATGGTTGGTCCACAACGAGGTATCTGGCCATCTTTGTGACTAGGGCCCCGTCCTCTGAGCCGAATGTTGTTGGCAACTCGATGGCGCCTTCAGCGAGGACCGGTTTTCCATTGAAGCCGTAGAGCGGAGTTGTCTCGACCACGATCGCATCATTGTTGGGGTGCGAAATTCTTCGAGCCTCTTCTTCAGTGAAGGTTATTGCTTGGCTGGAAAGTACTTTGGGTGAACTTCCGAGATTTGTCAAGTTAATTTGGTGTGCTTCTCGATCTCCTTCTAGGGCTCGAGCATATCTCTTTCGTTTGTTGCTTGAATCTCTAGTTTCGGGTACGCCCAGGATGGTGGACACGATATTGTATTGTGAGGGTGTGACCCTTCCTTGTTCCTTGTCCAATCGAGGTTGGTCCGGACTGTCACTTTTGTGCTCCTTAGTCTCTCGGGGTTGCGAGTTATCAGATTTCCTGCTTCCTGACACTAGCTTTTTGACGAACTCCTTCAGTTGTCCGTCCTGGATCAGCTGTTCGATTTGTTTCCTTATCTGCCAGCATTCTGACGTCGTGTGGCCGTGGTCTTGATGGTACTCACAGTACCGACTCTTATCTTTCTTGGCATTATTTGTTAGTGGCCGGGGGCTCCCAAACTTGTATCCATGAAGGCTGAAGATCATTGCTGGTGAAGCTGTCAGGGGAGTGAAGTTCATGTCTTTTCGAAACTTCTCTGCTCACCTGGGTTGCTGTTGTCGGCTTCCAGAGTTATGTTGTTGGCGTTGCCTCTTTCTCAGAGGCTCGTCGTCGCCATCTTTTCGATTATCTGGATGCTGATATCCCTGGTCGGGCCGGGTACGGCTGTTGTAGTATTCATCAACCGCAATGTCTTCTGTTGTTCTCGCCATTAGCTCGGCCATGGAGGTCGGTCTTTTCTTGATAAGAGAGCGTTCGAAGTCGCACATTGGGAGGCCGTGGATTATGGCGGTGATTGCATCGTCATCGGTGTAGCTGGCAACTTTGTTTGATTCTTCGACGAACCTTTTCAAGTAAGTTTAGAGGGATTCGTCTTTATGTCGTCTGAGGGTCCACAAGTATGACTTCCCTTTTCGCTGTGTAATTGAGCTCGCAAAGCGGGAGACGAAGCGTTCCGCAAACTCTTTGAAGGACTCAATAGAATTCTTTGGGAGTCGTTGATATCATTCGAAGGCGGGCCCAGCGACGGTGAGGCAGAAGGCCTGACACATTGCGGAGGGCGAGCACTTCTTCACGCGCATGTTGAATCGGTATTGCAACAGGTGGTATGTGGGGTCGTTGGTGTCATCGTATGTGAGGTTTAGCGGGAATCGCAAGTCTCCGTCAAGATCCTCGGCGAGCAAGTGACTGGCGAGTGGGGACATGATTCTTTCAACCATGCTTTTGACGGCTGGGTCGGAGCTGTGGGCAGCGGCAAGCTCTCGCATCTCCTTTTTTAGTGCTTGGACTTCACTTTTCTGTCCATCGTAAGAGGGGGTCGCTGCCGAGAGAAGTGTTGGGGCTACATCCACTCTTTGCGTCGCATGGCGGGTGGTAGTGTGCTGATGGCTTTCTGATGTGCCAGTGTTGTCTGAATCCTCCTGGTGGTGGGATTTCTCTCTTGATTGATGTGTTGTCATAGATCCTCCTAGTGATTTGGGCAATTTAGATGGTGGCGGAGGTCGCCTTCATCTTCCGTGCGCGCCTCGGTGCGCATTTGATGACGCTGGATGTTCCTTCGCACCCTTGCATTGTTAAGGATATTTCCGAGTCGGTCAAAGGCTGACCGTCGGGTTGTTTGTGATTGTGCCGGCTCCTGAGTATCTTCAGGTGTCGGTTGTGTCTCGTGGGGCCTTCACTGTGTGAGTTCCAGGGCCTCCTCTGAACTTTCTTCCTCGTTGATGACTTCGTGCCCGAGGTGTTTGGACATCAGCCCGGTTAGCCGGAAGATGCTGTCTTCCAGCCGGGTCAGTCTTTCTCTTTCTTCGTTGACTACTGGCTCATGATTCATCTCGGGCTGGTTTCGCGCTCGGTTTCGGCGTGCATTCACCTGAGCCCGTGTATTCAGAGCCACACTCCCCGTGGGATGCGATGGTGTGCCTTCTGTTGGTTTGGTCGACATCTCGGCTAGTCTAAAGAAGTGGAAGAAAAAATTAATAATTTTTCTTTTATTAATTTGTTTTAAAATCAATTCCGTGAATCACCCGTAACAGTAACTATCAAATTTTTTCTAAAGAAATTTTTTTGTTTCTCATAATTATTTACAACTTTGTCATTTTTAAATTCTGCTTATAAATAGACAGAAAAAAAAATTCTAGAAATTTTAAATTTTCTAATACTGATTTAGCAACATTTGTTGTCGATTATATGGACAATAATTGTAAAATCTTGACAACAATTACGGTCAATTTGTGCCCAATCTACAAATTATAATGAATAATCATGTATTGATTTATTCCTCCCCTTATAAAGTTCCTTATAATATCCCAATCATCATTTGAAAATTTGAAGAAGAGATAGAGGATGTAATTATTGTGAAATTTTTATATATTTGGTGACTACTGTTGTATCTTTGTTACAACCGTTATAACTCCAGCTACATCATGCAATTGAAATTATCTCAGTTTGTTACAATTTTCATGGAAAAATTACACATTTTTCTTCAACAAATTTGAGCGAATTTTATGAGCTGTATTCTCTTTGGATTGACTCAAACAGTTAGTGATTATCACAAGATTAATAATTTACATTTATATTTATTATTCCTTAAATCTAAGGAATTAGTTCTATATATTACGAGAGAGGAGAGCAACGAAGTTGACCTATTAAATAGCTATCAGAGGTTTGTAGGTTCCAAAGAGATCTTTGCCAAAGCCTCAACGATCGAGCTGCAGCTGGCGACGTCGTGGCGCATCGCGACTTAATCGCCAAAAGTCGCAACTGTGCGAGTCGCGACGAGTCGCGGTTGTGCATCACGCGATGAGTCGCGATTTCGCGAGAAATAAAGATGGCTTTGTTGCGGCATATGTACATATTTGTTTCCAATGTTTTATTTTATTAGTTTTTACCCGAATTTAATTATCAAACTTTATTATTTAATTCAAAATTATATTTAACTATGTTAATTATTTAAAATTATTATTTGTATTTTATTTATTTAAAAATTAATATTTAAGTATGTTATAATTTATTATTTTGTAACATATTAATCATTTTGATTTATATGTTAATTTTTAATTTGTAAGATATGTTAATAAATATGTATTTGTAACATATTTATAAATTTAACAAATTTAATTAACAAATAAATAAATATGATAAAACGAAATATTTTAAAAAAAGTTGTATTATTCATTGTGAATATTACAATAAGGTGGAAGAAAGCTGTAAATATTCAGTGTAAATATTACAAGATGCCTCACTAAAACCTCTCATGTAAAACCCTCCTTAGGGACATAAAACCAAAAGAGGAAAGAGCACATCATTGGTGGTTACTTTGCATCACTCGGGGAATAAGGTGTTAAACCTTTCAGTCATTAGCTCCCGTTCGGTTTGTTCGGACCGTTCGGCAATCACGGGGTTGTGGAACATCAAATCATTCAACACCACTATTTGTTCGACGTGTGTGTTGGTGGTTGTCGCCCTCCGGTCGTTTATGACATACTGAACCGTAGGGAATGCGCTCTCCGAAGTCAACGATTGCCAACGACACACTACAATATAGATAGTGGAATATTGTGGTTTTGATAATAGTGACTGTAGAGGGCGATTCGTACCGCCTTACCAGTCACGAGGATAATCAAACAAACACAACGAAATACGAATAACAATTATCCCCGATTTATTTATCCCGAAAGGACTCGGTTTTTCCCGTTTGATAGCTCGGACACACGAAAGAGTAATAATGGAAAACATGATTTGATGCCGCACCCCGCCGCCTTCGACGAGGCTGCCTACGTACCCGTCGAACCGGGATCAGGTCATCACGTAGTTCAATGGGTTTGGTGGATTCTCTTCTCCTTTCTCTCTTCTTTCTTTTCTCTTTTCTCTCCTCTCACGGCTGAACCCCCCCCCTTCTCCATGAGGTTTTCTTTTGCATTTATAGGCTTAGGGTTAGTAGAGGCTTTACTCTTTGGGCTTTTTCTGCGAACTGGGCTTTTATTGGTTGTTCTATCGTGGGCTGAAAATCCTCTTGTATCTTGCCTCTATTTTTATCGTTTTAATGTTAAATCGACAAGTGTAGAGTTGGGGATGGATTTGACCAAATCCGACCTTAACAGTTAGTCCCCCATTTTATCAAGTGTGAGCACTTGGTAAAATGTAGAGAAAAACTTTATCACTTCCGATCTGAATTATCGCTCCTAATGATAGGAATCATAGACCAAATTATTGCCCGGTGGTGCTCTCCGATAATGATTCCCGTAGCAAGCGATAGTGTAACCATGAGTCGTCGGGTAGGTGCTTTGACTTTATGATATCGTCAATGAGAGCGTTGGCAACTCCCTCGGGTAGCCGATGGTCTCGCCGTTGTTTGACTTCTCACGAGCCCAACGGGGTAGGCTTCGACGGAGGCCTTGACCGAACGGGGACGGAAGTACCACTTGGACCGACACCATCCTCACCGAAGATCCTCGCTATGGACTCGGCCCTCGTGATATCCGATGAGCTTGTCGAGCTTTGTTGCGATGGACTTGTCGACTTCGAGGGAGATGATACTTTTAAGGAAGCCGTGTGAACGCTCCATAGTGTGAACTTGATTTTATGTGGTGGATGGCTTCTCAGTTGAGGACTGTAGCTTATCAATGCGGTATTTGACTCTTCGATCCTTGCGTCATCGGTGGAAGCGTCCTCCTCTCAGTGCGAGCTCGTCCAGTCGGCCAGTTTCTTTGCGATGACGAGCTCGTTACCTCGACGATACTCATTAGCGAGATAATCTCCTTTGTCGACGATGACCCCGACGTCATGAGCGCAGTGATCCTTTCCTCGATTTTATCTAATTCTTTCTCTTTGTCCTGCATTTTAGCTGAGAATTCTTTTGTTTTGATCGTAAGTAGATATGATATATGCACATATGTAAAGAACAAAAAGAAACAAAAACTTGATCTCATCGTTATATATAGGTATATATATATATGCATATATATTTTCTTTATGGTGTCGTCGATGCTTTCGTCGAGGCCCTTTTTTCATTTCTTGGTGCCGTCGAAACTTTCGTCGAGACCCTTTTTTCATTTCTTGGTGCCGTCGAAACTTTCGTCGAGGCCCTTTTTTTTCATTTCTTGGTGCCGTCGAAACTTTCGTCGAGGCCCTTTTTTCATTTCTTGGTGCCGTCGAAACTTTCGTCGAGGCCCTTTTTTCATTTCTTGGTGCCGTCGAGACTTTCGTCAAGGCCCTTTTTTCATTTCTTGGTGCCGTCGAGACTTTCGTCGAGGCCCTTTTTTTCATTTCTTGGTGCCGTCGAAACTTTCGTCGAGGCCCTTTTTTCATGTCTTGGTGCCGTCGAAACTTTCGTCGAGGCCCTTTTTTCATTTCTTGGTGCCGTCGAAACTTTCGTCGAGGCCCTTTTTTCATTTCTTGGTGCCGTCGAAACTTTCGTCGAGGCCCTTTTTTCATTTCTTGGTGCCGTCGAGACTTTCGTCGAGGCCCTTTTTTCATTTCTTGGTGCCGTCGAAACTTTCGTCGAGGCCCTTTTTTCATTTCTTGGTGCCGTCGAAACTTTCGTCGAGGCCCTTTTTTTTTTTCCTTCCCCATCGAGTCTTGCACGGTGACGAGTCCGATGATAATCTCGTACCCGCCACGGTGGCGTACTCGGTAGTGCACCGAGGCCTTTTTTTTTTTTTATATTTCTTGGTGCCGTCGAAACTTTCGTCGAGGCCCTTTTTTCATTTCTTGGTGCCGTCGAAACTTTCGTCGAGGCCCTTTTTTCATTTCTTGGTGCCGTCGAAACTTTCGTCGAGGCCCTTTTTTCATTTCTTGGTGCCGTCGAAACTTTCGTCGAGGCCCTTTTTTCATTTCTTGGTGCCGTCGAGACTTTCGTCGAGGCCCTTTTTTCATTTCTTGGTGCCGTCGAAACTTTCGTCGAGGCCCTTTTTTCATTTCTTGGTGCCGTCGAGACTTTCGTCGAGGCCCTTTTTTCATTTCTTGGTGCCGTCGAAACTTTCGTCGAGGCCCTTTTTTCATTTCTTGGTGCCGTCGAAACTTTCGTCGAGGCCCTTTTTTCATTTCTTGGTGCCGTCGAGACTTTCGTCGAGGCCCTTTTTTCATTTCTTGGTGCCGTCGAAACTTTCGTCGAGGCCCTTTTTTCATTTCTTGGTGCCGTCGAGACTTTCGTCGAGGCCCTTTTTTCATTTCTTGGTGCCGTCGAAACTTTCGTCGAGGCCCTTTTTTCATTTCTTGGCACTTTCGCCGTAAAACTAACACCTTTCTTGTTGAGGGAAGTTACCTGGTAAGGAACGAAAAACGCATGTGCATGTCGTGATTGGTCGTCGTTTGATAGGATGCATTGACCATCTCCTCGCATTTGGGTTTCATTGGTCGTCTTTTAGCTTCTCGGCCCTGTGAAGCCCTTTCTTGCCTTACAATGCTTTCGTCGCATCGTCAAGTTTTCCTCGTCTCCTCGAGTCTCCTGCGCATGTCCCTGTATCCTCGTACCTGAAATGTGAGCAAGTCAGAATCGAACCAGTGGTCAGTTCCATGTAGTGCGGAGTTCGCGTCAGTGGCCGGCGGGAAGCCGGTATCCTCTTGCGTAGAAGCTGCTCTCCGCTTGCCTAGCGAGTGGCTCATCGCCTCGGACGGAAGTAGCTCTCGTAGTAGGCGGCGAGAACCTCATCGTTGTGGGCGCAAGCAGCTCCCGTAGTAGGCGGCGAGCACCTCTTCGCTTACCGTCCCCGTCGGTAAGCCTGGGTTGTCGAATCTTAGCTCATAGCTCACAGCGCAAGCTGCTCTCTTGCCAAGGGGAAGCAGGTGTCCTTGGCGGGCGCGTCGTCGGCGTCATCGGATCGTAGCTCGTTGTCAGGGCGTACCTTCTCGCGCCACTGGGGAAGCACGTGACCTGGCACTGGGGGAGTACACGTTGTCGGCCTTCCTCGTCGTCGGCTGCTGGGTTGTCGCGAGCTGCCGACCTGCCACTGGGTAACCACGTGTCCTCGCGTTTAGCGAGGACGTCGTCGGCCTTCCTCATCGTCGGCTGCTGGGTTGTCGCAAGCTGCTGACCTGCCGCTGGGGAAGCAGCTGCCCCCGCACTCGGCGAAGACGTCGTCGGCCTTCCTCGTCGTCGGGTTGTCGCAAGCTGCTGAGCTGCCACTGGGGAAGCAGGTGTCCTCGCATTCAGCGAGGACGTCGTCGGCCTTCCTCGTCGTTGGCTCTTGGGTTGTCGCAAGCTGCTGACCTGCCACTGGGGAGGCAGGTGTCCTCGCATTCAGCGAGGACGTCGTCGGCCTTCCTCGTCGTCGGCTCTTGGGTTGTCGCAAGCTGCTGAGCTGCCACTGGGGAAGCAAGTGTCGTCCCACCTGCCATCGGCGGGAAGCCCTGCTCGTTGGCAGACTGTCGCCCTCCTGCGGGGAAGCAGCTCTCCTCCCACACGGCGAGCAGGCCGTCGACCTGTTCCTTGGCGGTGCAACTTGCAGCGTCTGCAACTTTCTCCTGGAGCGTCCGGTAGGGGCGACTGACCCGTCGAATCAAAGCTCACGGCAAGGCCTGCAAGAAAACTAAGAAATGATACCGTTTTATTCATCAAATGTATAGACGAGATGAGCGCTCGGTGTTGTCGTTGTCGTCGTTGGTCGTCATCTCTTCGAGTTCCTGGCTGTGAGTTAGAGAAAAACTAAGCCCCTCGGTGGGCGCCAAACTGTAGAGGGCGATTCGTACCGCCTTACCAGTCACGAGGATAATCAAACAAACACAACGAAATACGAATAACAATTATCCCCGATTTATTTATCCCGAAAGGACTCGGTTTTTCCCGTTTGATAGCTCGGACACACGAAAGAGTAATAATGGAAAACATGATTTGATGCCGCACCCCGCCGCCTTCGACGAGGCTGCCTACGTACCCGTCGAACCGGGATCAGGTCATCACGTAGTTCAATGGGTTTGGTGGATTCTCTTCTCCTTTCTCTCTTCTTTCTTTTCTCTTTTCTCTCCTCTCACGGCTGAACCCCCCCCCCCCCCCCCCCCCCCTTCTCCATGAGGTTTTCTTTTGCATTTATAGGCTTAGGGTTAGTAGAGGCTTTACTCTTTGGGCTTTTTCTGCGAACTGGGCTTTTATTGGTTGTTCTATCGTGGGCTGAAAATCCTCTTGTATCTTGCCTCTATTTTTATCGTTTTAATGTTAAATCGACAAGTGTAGAGTTGGGGATGGATTTGACCAAATCCGACCTTAACTGTGACGAACAAAGAATGGATTGCAAATGAGATTGAGAGGAATATATATTTGATATAAAAAGTGCTCGAATACAAAGATGAGAATTGCTAAATACACATGACAACATGTGTTTATATAGAGAACATCAAGCTATTTAAATTACTAAACTAACCCTAAGATATTTGAGAGTCACTTTTACTTGAGAGCCAAGTACAAGAAACTTGTTGTGCAAGTGTCGTTTTTGGCAAGTCGCAGCTTATAGATTCACAAGGTTGTCGTTTTCTCTAGTTCTTTAACTATAAATTCAGACAAAATGCAGATTGAGCTCAAGGGTTGTTCTTCATAAACAACGTAAGAATCAAGCTTGCAATTTTCCTTATTCACAAGACCTACTTTTTTGTTCTTCAAGAACATTCAAGGGATGCTATCTACGGAAGGTCTTTACATATAATTTTCAAGTTGTCCCTTCAAGAGTTTAACCTAGCCGTTGACTGTTGTTCATTCTAGCATTAGTGTGAGATCCCACATTTTTAGAGGAAGAAAATAGAATAAGTAAGTTTTTATTCTATATATTTTCCTAATTAATTTAGGATTTTGAAAGCAAATAATATATTACAGAATTTGATATATTATAAAAAAAATGGAAAAAAAATATTGCTGCGAAAATTAATATTGTTTATAGTATTTTAATTTTTAAGTCATATAAGCTTAGGGTTTCATATATCAAAAAGTCTTTCCCGTAGCCTCATTCTCCTCCAAAAATAAGAAATTCCTATAGAGAAAGAGAAACCCATTGAGTTCTTCTCATCAGCCATAATTACCTTTCAATTACCATCATCAAGGTATGGTCTTGTTAATCATCTTAACTATTTTTATTTTCGTAATTCCATGATGATTAATTTTCTTGAAATTTTATCTCTCAAACTAAAAAGCGTTTTTTTCTGAACTTTTGACCAGTGGCTCGATTTGGTTTATAGAAGATACATATTTATTTTCACAATTTTTGAAGCTTTGATTCGTTCGAAATCAAATTTTCAATTTTTAACTTTTTGGGAAAAATGAAAAAAATTCTGTAGAGCAGGTTTTTATTTATATTTTTTTTATTATTTATAGTATCCAAATTAGGGGTTTTATCAAGAGATAGGTTCTTTAGATAACTCTATTTCGATCATGTTTCATGTTTTAAGAAATTTGAAAAATGTTCAGGATCTAGCCTGAAATCGAGTTGCAAGGTTCTGGCCTAATTGAAAAATTAGTATATATCATAGTTGCAGGTTTCTTTTGAAAATTCCTTAAAACATGAAAGTTCTTATTTTTTGAAAAATAATTGCCGTTTGTTCAAAACACTTTTTCTAGTTCCATACCTATTTTAGTATATTGAGAAAATGTCATAAAAGCCTTTTTGAAAATCTAATTTTTCTTATAAGCCTTTAGGTTAATTTTAGAAATTATGCTAGTGATCAAGTTTTAAGTTCTATTATTGGGTATTATATATTTAGGAACGTCGATTGTCGAGGGGTATTCGTTTAAATTGTAGGGAAATCAAGTTTAGTGTTTCAGGTGAGTCAACCTCACTGCAGTTGAACTTGTTTTCAAAATAACGTGTTATTTGATATGTTTGATTGTTTGGATTGTTGAAATATATGTTAGATATTATTTAATGTGTGCTTGTTATATTGCTTCTTTATGACTTGCATGAATAATTTTATAAAGTTGCAATATTAGTTGATTTTACAATATTTATGTTTATTATTATGTGACGATGATGAATGATTTTCGAGAGATGTTGTATGCCATTGGATGATGGAATACGATTGAAAATATTATATTTGGTTATGTTATTGATCACACATGTCATAAAATGCATATCACAATAAGATTAAGTGGAACATAGGAATTAATAAAGTCTCATACCACACCTTTAGACGGATGTTTTCCTAATTTTAAATGATTTCTTCTTGATGAGATTAATCGGGCAATTTTGATGAACTTCCAAATGAAAATATATGATTTCTCCTTGATGGGATTAATATTGCGGTTTTGATGAACTGCCAAAGAAAATTTATGATTCCTTCTTGATGAGATTAATCTTGCGGTTTTGATGAACTGTCAAAGTAAAGTTACGATTTTTCCTTGATGTGAGTAATCTTGCGGTTTTGATGAACCGCTAAAAAATAAATGGGTATGTACACAAGATGGTGATCACCTAGGACAAGATTAGTAATAGATCCTAAAACATAAAATGAAGCATAATTGGACATTTGCATGGTATGTTTGCCTTGCAGTTATTTTTGTGAGAAAATAGTTGTATCTTACTAAGCTTTTAGCTCACACAAAATATTTTTCGTTCGTACCGTAGGTAAGAAACCTATGATATGATTTCGCGGTGGATTGGACGGTGACTGTGAGGATGTGCGAGGGATTGGGTGAATGACTAATCACTGTGAAGACATTTTCCGCGTGTTTTATTTCATATATATTTTTGGTTTTGAAAAAATAATTCCTGATAAATATTTTAACTATTTACGTATTTACTTACTTACATTTAAGTTATTCGGAAAAAAATGGCCAAGTACTTTCAAAGAATTTTAAAGTAGTCAGTAAGTGACGCTTTCGAAAAAGTCGGGTCGTTACAATTAGTTTCACACAACTAGCATTATGTTATCAACGATTGCTTAAATCCGTGGAAGGAGATCCCGACGGCGTTTGCAGAACGAGTCTGAAGGATTCATGCCTAGTCGACCACACAAAGGGATCTTCCTGTGTCCGATATCTCTCAAGAGAAGTGGTGATCTATAATTTATTGTATTAATTGAACTACATAATAATAATATGGAGTATGCTTACTATTTAATTTGGGTGGATTTATTTCAAAACAAAATTGACATTTTTTAAGTTCAGTGTAAAACTTGGCAAACTCGAGTTTGGCTCGATCTCAACCCGGCATTCGGTTTTAAAAGATCCGGTTTTCCAAAACTAAACAAAGATTTTACTCTTTAATTTGAGTGGATCTATTTATAAATGACAATTTTAAATTTGGTATAAAACTAGCCCATTGCGGTGTTGGCTCGATATCGACCCAGTTTCCAGTCGTAACAAAGTGGGCCTTTAGAAAACCGGGACCACATGGAGCCTTGGTTTCGGAAAGTTCCGGATAATTGGGTTGAAAAGAAAAGGAAAAAACAAAAACGAAGATCGGGTTCCGGTTTCAGTAGCCTCTTTTGCTAGGTGAACTTTGATAATGTTTGCTTCATACATGAGTGATGACGTGATGGATGATGATCAAATAAAAATAAATAAAATTGAAAAGGAAAAACAACTAAATTGATCAGTTTCCTAATTCAAACGCCAATCCCTTGAAATCACCTAATTGACCTTCCCTTCACTTTCCTTGTTCATATCACAATTCTCACACGTGGATTTCATGATTTTCCTCACACCCAGCTAAATGTCACATGTTTTTTATTTCTAAAGAAAGTAAGAAAATTATTTTATGTGGTCAAAAAGTAGAAGTCGTATCATTACCTTTGCACATATCTATTTTTGGCTGCTTTATTTAATTTATTGATAAATAATGTTAATTAATGCATGTTAATCATGAACGCCACTGTGTAAAGAGCCGATATACGTATAAAGTTGAGCATAATAAAAAACAATTTCGACCTAGACTAATATTGTTTTTAATTTTGATGATTTTTTCTAATAGTTGTTCTTCTTGCTTTAATAAGTTACCTACCCATGATATACCTTACATTCACGGTTGTCATATATTTGAAAATCAACTCACCATGTGCAATATATATATATATATATATATATGTGTGTGTGTGAGAGGAATTCTATTTTTCAGATACACAATTTGATCCAACTTCAAAAACGACAAAAAAAAAAACAATATTTTTTTTAATTAGTACCTTAATATGTTCCAAGGGTCCATAAATTACCAATTTAGAGTTTTCAGATAAATGACACTTAAGAACTCTCGAATTCACACACACACATACACATCCGAACAACCGTACATAATTGATTTACAATTTTTATTGAGAATAGACAATTTCTATTTGTGATTTGTTTGTAATGAGTTAATCTCATAATTATTGTTAATCATATACAACTAAGTACACATATATAATAAGTCGTAAAGTGATTACACAGTCATCATAGACAAAGCTACGTACGCACGAGTGTATGCACGTGCTTACGCTCAAATATCAAAAGAAAAAATTAATGAAGTGATATTATATTTGTATTGTTTAAGTCAGCAAACTTTACAGTGGAGCACATTGAAATTTTTCATACATTTCCTTTGTTTTTTATGCATGAGATAATTGAGATTAATCTCTTTTTATTTTGCTTGGTCATGTATACTCTTATTATTTATATATTATCTTTTATTTTCTCATTCTTTTAGAGCTATTATAAAAAGCTTAGTTAAGATTTTGTAGCTCTGTTATTTTTCTTAATATATTGCATGTTACGGGTATTTTACGCAATTGATTTAATATTAATTAACAAAAGAAAAATTATTTAAATTAATTTTTCTTTTATTAATTAATTAATTTTAATCAATTTTGCCCCAAAAATATCGAAATACCCAAAATCGATATAAAATTTGTAAAAAACGGCCTCGGGAAACACCCGGGGCCTCCGGGACACGTCGGGAAACACCCGAGCGTGTCCCACAGGCCCCAAGGGTCACACGAGTGGACCCCACAGCCCCCAAGGGCCACCTGCCGCGTGTCAGACGGCCCACCAGCTCCACCAAGGGTCAAATTTGACCCCGCCACGTGTCAGCTCTCCATTGGGCGCGAGAAACCCCGGCAGCCAACCATAGCGCGACACGCAGGCGCTGACGTCAGCCTTGATCCCTTCGCGCGTGGACTTCGCGTCACCGCCACTGTTCCCGCGTGTGAGGGCGCGTCCGACGTCGGATTGAGGCGCCGATTGCGGCGTTGGATCGGCCACGTCCGGGGGACCCGAAAAAACATATAATATTACCCCGAGGGCTTCCCGGAGTAATATTTATTTATGTTTTAACCCCCAGACCCTCCTATAAATAAGAGCTCGGTTTTCACTTAACGGTAACTCGATTCTCACCCCGATAACTCGCCGTAAACTCTCTCTACTCCCTCTAGAACTCGCCTCCCCTCAAATATCACTCTAATGTTGAGTGTCGGAGGTGAATCAGGGGTTCCCCCCTCCCCCCCTCGGTTCTCCCTGATCTCGGGTGAGAGAGAGAAAACACATTTGAGCGGAAGCTCTGGAGAAGATTCTGGCACGATCTAAGACCCTCCTTGCCAAGGTTCTAGATCCGTGAGGTGCTCGTTCTATCCACTGGTCTTGTATCTCCGACAGATATACTGACTACGTAGATAGGCCGAGGACCCGGATCTGTCCTCGTGACGCCGGTTGAGGGTCTCATCCACCAGGGTTCACTGGAGAGTCGATACTGTGATCCCCCCCCCCCTACACGGTGGTCAGGAATCCGTTTTTCGTGTCCCGAACCTGTAATCCGGGCCACGCCAAGTCCTGGCCCTATTAGCGACAGGTAGTGGAGTTTACCACGGATTTCTGATCATCGAGTCAGAGGAGGGTTCGTTTCGACTCGAAAGGCCAAGAGCCCAAGCCCGAAAGTCATAAAAGTCAATTAGACGACATTGGGCCCGGCCCAACACGAGCTATTGGGCCGCTGAATGTTTGAAGCATTTTTCTGCATCAACATTGCATAAGACAATATGTTTGACCCTCTATTCAAGACAAATGGCAGAAGACAAACTATTGAATACATATAAAAAAAAATACATTTGTTCACTAAAATTATGAGTTTTGACCCACTTATAAAGATATAAACGCAAATAAAATATAGAAAGTTAGATGCCGTTTAAATTAACTCGATAAAATTTATAATAATTATATAGTGTTTCGGCTGAACCAAAAGATTGGCTCCGCCGCTGATAGCCATTAGATAGTAATTAAATTAGTCTCAAATTTAAGAGTTACTTTAAATTTACTTTTGTAGAAATGTTTATACATGAAAGAAGAAGAAGTTAAACAGAAGAAATACTTTGATGAATTGCGGCAGCAATGCCATTTGAATTTGTCTCTCATTTGGTACATATATCTCCAAAATGTTAAATTAGTATACAATACAATACATGATTTACAACTAATTACAACTTTACTGAAAATAGACAATTTCTATTTGTGATTTTGATCACGAGGGTTTGTAATGATTTAATCTCATGATTATTGTTAATAATATACAACTAATTAAACATACATAATAAGCCTTATAGCCATTAGATCGTAACTAAATTACAGTCTCAGATTTAAGAGTTGCTTTAAATTTAATTTTGTAGAGATACTTATATATGAAAGAAGAAGAAAAACTAAAGAAGTACATGTTAAACAAACGAAATACTTGACTTGCGGCAGCAATGCCATTTGAATTTGTCTCTCATTTGGTGCATATTTCTCCAAAATGTTAAATTAGTATAAAATACATTATTTATTTTAAAGTATATATCATAAATTATATATAAAATTAGATTATAAGACTATTGAGAAGCACGTAGTCTAGTTTTAATATAACATAAATTGTGAGACGATTGAGAAGAGAATAGTCTAATTTTAATATTATTGAGATGATTGAAATAAATGTTAGGGTATTATTTCACCCGCTATTTATTTGAAGAGGGATAAAAAGATAAAAAATGACATTGACCAAGTAATCAGCTAGCTGGTACCAAGTGATTACCCAGCTAGTACCAAAGCTGAGTGATCAGGTAGCTGGTACCAAGTGATCTGCTAGTTGGTACCAAAGCTGAATGATCAGCTAGTTGGTACCAAGTGATCAGCTAGCCGGTACCAAAGTTGGGTGATCAGCTAGCTGATACCAAAGGTGACCAGCGGGTTCAACACTCATATGGAATCAGCGCGCATAGACCGTGATAAAGAACCAGTCATCCTAAGCACTTGCTAAGACGAGCTAGACACTCCAAGTACGGATAAAGCATATTCCTTCACATGGTCCCCTGATGATCAGACAAACCTTGCCAGCCTGGATGCCACCTCAGCTAATTAAGCAACGACCCAGGACCACCGGGACCACATAATTAGAGTTACCTTTTGTAATCAAAGCCCACTTAGAGGCCCGTTAAGGCATCTATAAATAGAGACGACTTCATTAGGGGCAAATCCCTAGAGATTTTTCCATCATCGTCAAACTCTGGACATTCTCTTTTCTCTCCATTTTCGTACTTTTGAGAAGAAAACAAATTGTACTTAAGGGTTGAACACCATTTTTGTACCAGAAAGGACATGGCCATAGTGACTATTCCATCAATCTAGTGGAAATTCTTGAGTATTCTCTTTGTTTCTTTTTGGATCTTGCCATCTCCTTCATGAAATCTTACAACGATATCAACGGAAGCTAACGGCCTTTTCTTCCCCAGAAAACACAAAAACGGCGTTGTCACGTGTAACGTTGTGATTGTTTGAGACGCTTTTGCCCTCAACAATGGGTGCGTTTGGTTCAGATTAAAAAGACATGTTTTTGTTTTTAAAATAAACTAAACTACATTTTTAGTGTTTAGTAAAACTGTTGTTACAAAAAACCCAAAAGCGATTTTGGATTTTTGTGCATGAGTCGTAAAAGCTAGGATTCGTAGCTTTTGGTTTTTTCTAAAAACAAAAAAAAAAGTTTTTAGTTTATGTTAGTCTTTTTACCCTTATATATTTATTTTACCAAACGCTAAATCAACTTTTGTTACCAACAACAACTATTTTATAAATAATATACCAAACACCTGCCAGTTTTTTTTTTAAAACAGTTTTTTTTTTTTTTTTTTTTGCAAACTAAAACTATAAACAATTTTAAAAATAAATTAAATTGTACAAAACGAGCCCAATATACAGTTTAATTTAAACAAGAATAACTAGACAAAATATCCTCTAGTAATTAATGCGTTATGCACAAATTAATAATTTCCGTTAATATTTAATATTTCAGGGTAGTCCGTTATTTTCTAAAAGAACGTAGAGCATGTGGTTGCTAGGATAGTCTAGTGGTAATTCCACACTACCTTCAAAGTGGAGGTTGTGGGCTCAATCCCCACATGCAGCAAAGCTGCCTTCAAAAAAAAAAAGAACTTAGAGCATCACTGCCACAAATTAAAATTTGAAAGGAAAAGTGATCTAAGAGCAAAATTGAAACCCTTTATGTCAATTACTCTTATTTTATATCCCAATTAGTTAGTATTTGTCTAAACGGAATATCTCGAATATGAGTTAAATCATCCAAAACGTTAACTAAACGAGACATGAAAACAATATTTCCACATATATAGGACACAAATTTTCGACATTTAATTAAATCTGCAATAATATTCCACTTCCACATAGCAAGTACAATCTTTATCATTTTCTTCACAAAAAATAAAAATAAAAATAAATATAGTGCGAACATGAGATGATATACAGCGCATAAAAATAATGATTTTAATTTTTGACGAACCTTCTAAAACTACTCCAATTATTAAAGGACTTTAATATAGGAACAAGTCAAGCACTTGATTTCCAACAAAATCTCCTTTATTTCTTACTCCCAAGCACTTAATTATTCCAAAAATATTGGGAGTCAGAATTTGACCGCATTTAAAAGAGAAATTTGTACGATTGCCCCATAAACTTGTTGGCTTTGGCCGGAATTGCCCCATCGAACTTTTGTTTTTAGCAAAAATACCCTTAAAATACCAAATTTGCGGCTGTCCACAAAAAAGGCCAGTCCGGATTTTATCCGAAATTATTCAAAAGTTTGGATTTTTGGGCTTTTGAATTTACAGGGTTAAGAATCCCGTTAAAATACATATGACAAAAATAGCGAGATCTTTGCACCTAGTTTTGAATTCATGGGTATTTTTGACACAAAAACAAAATTATGGGGCAGTCCTGCCAAAGTCCTGAAGTTTAGGGGGCAACCGTGCTAATTGCTGTAATAATATTCAGAAACCATATTTATCAACACATTCAGCTAGCTAACAGTGAGGAGAACATCAACGTATTCACACGTGCGAGCATTTTGTACTTTGTGACGCGTACGGTTTTATAATTATGTCTGATTATATTTCTTTGTATTATATTATTCCCACTAATTAACATTGATTTTGACTCTAATCACGGATTAAGGACGCGTCTGTATGCAGCTATATATTGGACACAAAGTCTGACACATTTCCTAATGACTCTGACAAAAGAAGAAGAAAAAGATTCAAGTGTTTGATCATATTTCTCAAGGTAATTAATTATAATCACTTCTTTGATCTTCACTTAATCACTGACACTTATCTTAATCCGAAATTATCTTATCTTCTTCATCTTTTATACAAGATTAATGGTTTTTATATCTTCTTTAATTTGTTTGCAGATTTGGTGCCTTGACATCCAAGCTATATCTTCAGATTTATTCAATCAAAACTCCAAGCTTTCATAGCAAAATGGAAATCTCATCAGCCAAATGGTTGTCTGAACTGGTACGCCTTTAATTCCTCGTTCTTCACGCGAAAACCCCGGTCCGAAAAACGGGAATTGGTACAAAACCCGGTTTTAAAACGTAATGATAATAGAACCGGGACCGGCGCATACCGCTTCCCGGAGTGTTGAAAACCAGCCCCGGCCCTGGTTCAAGCCGGTATTGGTAGATTTTCATCATAAAATACCGGTTAAAAACAAAGGGTATCGGGAACTGGTATTCGAACTGGTAACAGGTAGAAAAGTTTCGCCCTTGCCTATGGCTATACTGAACAGTACTTATGAAGGTTGGCAATGGCGAAATTGCAGGAAATGGAAGACCCGGCCGCGAGTTTTATGCGACAATACGGAATGAACTCGCTTGTCGACCATCCCTTCTTGCTTGAGGACATCGGCTTTGGCTCCTTCACCTCCGAGAGCTACACGCCTTATGCTGCGAGCTTCGCAGGCGAGCCGCAAAAGCTGACGCCAAATCTTCGCCGCCCCGAGGCCGACACGGAAAGGCCATCGAAGCAGATCAAGCCGAGCAGCAGCTGGAACAACTCATGCACGACGACGCTAGATAACACGAAGCCCTCGCCTTCCTCGTCGTCGCAGATCATATCGTTCGAGAAGCACGCCGGCTCAGCAGCAGCCACTCCCGGCGCCGAGAGTATCTACAATGGCCCAAACAGCTCGCCCCCGGTGATGATCAAGCCGAAGGACGAGCTGGGCTTAAGCGCTTACACCATGACGTTTGAGAACTATGCCGGCCCAAGAATCGGCCAAGGGGTGAAGAGATCGGTGAACGGCTCACTGACTCGGTCCCCTTTGCACGCTAAAGATCATGTTTTGGCGGAGAGGAAGCGGCGAGAGAAGCTCAGCCAGAAATTCATCGCTCTTTCCGCTGTTGTCCCGGGACTGAAGAAGGTATCTTTTCTTTTGCATTTACTTGTTTTTTTAATAAAATTATCTCCATCTCTTATGACAAAGAAATCTGTGATAATAAAAAACACAAATCTCTTACAGTTTAAAGTAGTGATTATTTTGATAGTCTTTTAAATTTTAATGGATAATTTTGTGCATTCTCGAGAAAATTATTAGATTCTCAAATCTCAATGTAGTATTAATTTACGAGAAAGAATCCACGTGACAATAGCAATTATCTAGGGTATAAATAAAGTAACATTTTAACATGTAAAGATTCATATTCCTTTTTTTGAGTCACTGTGTTTGAACTTTATTGAATTCAGAAAAATTATAGAACCCTAGACGTGTGGTTGATGATTATTTGTCTTGTGATTTGCAGATGGATAAGACTTCGGTTCTCGGAGATGCGGTCAAATACATCAAGAATCTCCAGGAGCGAGTCAACGTGCTCGAGGAGCGGGCTGCGAAGAAGACCGTGGAGTCGGTCGTCTTCGTGAAGAGATCTCAGATCTCGGCGGAGGACGATTCGTCTTCGTCGGACGAGAACTTCGAGAGCAGCTCGGACCAGCCCCTTCCGGAGATCGAAGCTAGGGTTTCGGGAAAAGACATCCTCATCCGGATCCACTGCGAGAAGCAAAGAGGGTGTTTGGCCAAGATACTTAGCCAAATAGAGAAGCTTAACCTAATTATTGTCAATAGCAGTGTCTTGCCTTTTGGTGGCTCTACTCTTCATATCACTGTGGCTGCTCAGGTAAATATATTTTCTATATCATGGGTTGTATTATATATATATATATATATATATATATATATATTAGTGTTTATGAACTGTGCCGGTAAAAAATTAAACAATATGAAGGTCGGTGATTTACCGGCTCGTTTTGAGAACCAAGGTGTGCATAGCGCAAACCCCATTTATGTAGAAGTAAACTTAGATTCCAAGCTTAAGGTGTTAGGATTAAAGCCCTAATCCATAATTAGAAAACGAAATTGACGAAATAAATAATAACCACTAGGCACTATAAGAAGTATATCCACTTGTCACTTTCAAATTTAATCTTCGTTACAGGCCTCTTCCTCTCGGTCTCTCTTTTGTGCTCGACGCACTAAATGTCAGCTACAAGCCAATATACTCGAAAATTAGAGCTATACCATAAAATTAGTGAAATACTTAAAGTTTTTAATTAAAATTTACATCAGCTTGACTGTTTTCCGGTGAATTTCCGGTGAAGAACACTAAATATTATTATTCTATAATCACAAATCCTTTCATTTTATAATCATATACTTTAATGATGACCTGTTAATATAACTATGATTGATAATCTTTTGTTTAATTTTTTTGCAGAAGGATGTGGATTACAACATGAAAGTGAAGGATCTCGTGAGAGCCCTAAGGCAGATTTTTGCTCAAAATTAAGAAACCCTGGCTGTTGATGACCAGGAATAAAATCGCCATTGACGACCATTATTTTTACACAAACATTTTGGAAGAAAGCAAATAAATATGCCTCTAAAGCTCTCTCAGCCTCCCCTCAACCATTAATTCCAATTTCCTGTTTTTCTTAAAGCAAATATATACACCATTAATTCCAAATTCCATGTATTTTGAGGAGGCTTTGTATTTCACTCTTTTGAGTCATTTTTGCGTGGTTGACTTGCTGACCACGTTAAATTACCCTCTCTTTTTTTCTTTCTTAGAAAAGGGTTTTTTTATTAGAGGGTTTGACTAGTCAAAGTGACCTCTAATTTGCTGACCCTTTTCTTGGCTCTTCATTTCTTTTTCCCTTGTGGAAAAATAGTCTTTTTTATTATCTTGTTTTAGCTTGAGAGAGGTGGAAATAAGGTTTTTTTTTCTTTTCTATTTTTCCTAATAAATGTAATACCCTTTTTCAGGTCATATTTAGGGGCCTTTGTTTGTAAACTTTTTGCTTGTCAAAGTTTGTTGTGAATGTTGTATAACTCCATAACAATTCATGTCAAATTATTGTTTCATTTCTGTTGTATATATTTTCTGACGTGGATGCCACATCTTGTGTTTGTATTCGCTATATATAATATACTATCCATAAATTTGTTATATAGATTATATATGTATATGGCTTGCACTACACACATGTATATAATCAATGACGGTTAATAATTACGTGAGATAATTATAACAGTTGATTATGTAAAACAAATTGAAAGAAAAAAATTAAAATAAATAAATATGAGACAATGAAGCTTCTATTGTTTAAGGAAATTTTAAAAAAATAATAACGAAACTTTAAATCGTGTTGAATTCAGGTATAGGACCTTTTTTTTTCTTTCTAAAGGCTCAAAACATGACATTAGGTAATAATTATTTGATGAAAAGGATTTGATGACTCATTGAAATTCAATACATAAACATTTAATGGGAACCACATAATATTTTGCCATTAGATATGTAATATATTATCTATAGTAAAGTGGTCGGTAGTTGGAGAATACATCAATAATTTGCAACTCAATTCTATATTTTTAATCTGTTTTAATAGATTAAGTGCTTTTTACTTAGTTTATATTATGTGTTATAAACAATTAAAATATATATAATTTATGCGTAAAATACTAACACACTTTTTGATTCATTACTAATGCTCTATTGGACTTGTCAAACTTAATTATAATTTGTAAGCTTATATAGTTATTATAGACCCCTAAATAACAAGTGTTAGCTGAAAATGTGTAATAAATAGATCAAGTGTGAAATAAATAAATAATGAATAGGACATGTGTAAACCATCTAGCTCTCTAAATATTGACATGAAGATAAAAACAAAAATGTCCTTTTTTATCAAAGAACAATAAATTATGTTATTGCGACCTTTTTTTAGCAGAGTAAAAAGTCATTCACCAACATGATTCTTCTTTAAATTTATTTGTCATATCATGTAAAGATTGTATAACATGCTAACACTACAACGAATTTACACTTTTAGCAGCGTATTTTAGAGATGTTAAGTGCCACTTTGCACGGTTTAAAGTAACAAAAAGTTTTAGCAGAGCGTTTTTTGTGATGTTAAAAATGATCGGTGTAATATGTCGCCGAAAATACATTTTGCTCAATCTTGAATTGAGCCGTTGAGAACTTTTTTATCCATGCAAAATTTGCGCGGTTGAAAGATTCATGACTTCATCAGAATTGACTTCGATGAGAGTTGGCATAGGAATTTTTAGCGGCTCGACTATTGATGCGTCGCTGAAAGTATAGACCTTAAGTGATGCACTCGGTATATACAAGGCCAAAAATATAGATTTTGTTGGTTCCCAATGTAATAGATCTGCCAAAATAATCGAAGAACAACAAAGAAAAACACAAAGTTGGGAGAAAGAATTCTCTTGATTAATCGAAGGCAAAAATTACAAAAGAAAAGTTACAAAAATAAACCACTAACTCAAGTATTTAAAGGAGGGCAACAGCTAACCTTAACAAGAAAATGAAACTTCCTAAATTACAATCAATGAAATCTCCTATAATTACTCACGTTTCTTAACAAAATCAGGAAACTAAATCAAATCTCCAAACTTGCTCCTCAAGTTTGGCACCTTCCTGGAATAGCTTCCAGTTGACTTTTTACGTTTGTCCCTAGCAAACCTGGTAGGGTACGTTTAGCCTTTCTGCTTGGGCCCATTTGTGCTAGGGACATTCCTGGTGGAGAGATTTCTGGTGAGGAACATTTCTGTTTGGGTCCCATTCTGATAGGGGACAAACCTGCTAGGAGTTATTGAGACAAGTCAAGCTTAAACTCACAGATTTCACAATATTTCAAGTTTTTAAATTACGGATAAAAATTAAAAATAAAAATTTAACCTAAAACTAGAGTACGACCTTTGACGCATCTAATATTAAACAATATCCATTCCCTGAACAAACTTTATAATTTGTAAATTAACTTAGTAATAATCATACATTATTTCTCTAGTTTGGCACATACACTTCTCTCTACAAATATTAAATATAACTGTTGGGTGTATTTTTATAAAGCGTATTTAATAAAAGGAAGATTATTTAATTAATTATTTCTTTATTAAATAAATCATTTTTAAACCCAAAACGCCTTCCGGTGGCCCGTTTTCGCGAAACAAAGTGTCTAGATGTTCTTAAATATATCAAGATACTCAAAAACGCCAAATTTATAAAAAAAAATGGCCTCGTAACACTCCCGGCAGCTTCGAGGGGCGCTGGGAGCACCACGGGTGGGCCCCACTAGCCACCACAGCAACCCACGCCCCGCCCCGCCCCGCCACATGTCTCCTGGTCCATTCAGGCTTGCCAAGGGCCATACTGCGTGTCCACCAGCGCACCAATTTGGCGCTGCCACGTGGACAGCACGCCTCCCCCTCTCCCTGCGAGTGGGCGTGCGTGGGCAGACACCAGGCGCAGAAACCAAGCGCGTGAGGGCATGTGGAGCAATTCATGGAGACATGGTCGGTGCCATTGGACCGACCGGATTCGAGGGACCCGAAAAACTATATAATATTGCCCCGGGGGCCTCCTGGAGTAATTTATAATTGCATTTGAACCCTCGGGCTCCATTATAAATAGAAACTCGGTTTCAGTTAAACGGTAACTCATTCTCACCAAAACTCACCCAAAACTCTCTCGAGTACGAGGAAGTCAACATAGAGCGGAAGCCCTAGAGAAAATTCTGGCACGATCTAAGACCCTCCCTGCTAAGCTTCTAGATCCGTGAGGTGCTCGTTCTATCCCTCAGTCTTGTATCTCAGGCAGATACATTCACTCTGCAGATAGACCGTAGGACCCGGATCAGGGTCAGTGGCGCATGTCGAGGGTCTTGTCCACCAGGGTTCACTGAAAAGTCAACACTGCGATCTTCCCTACGCATAGGCCAGGTCTGTTTGGCGTCTCGAACCTGTAACCATGGCTTGGCCAAGCCTAGACCTCTTGGCAACGGGTAGGTAGTGGTATTGGCCCGGATTTCTGGTCATGTGTCAATGGAGGGTCCGTTTGACCCGAAAGTGAGAGGAGTCAAAACTCTTAATTATCCCACTGAAGTCAACAAACGATGCTGGGCCCGGCCAAACACGAACAATTGGACCGCTCAAGTGTGTGATCTAATTTTCAACATCAACAATTACTACTAAAAAACACCGTTATTATATTACAGATAATGATATATATAAATATGCCAAATTTCCAATAATAAACTTTCATTTCAGCTGTAATGCTTGAAAATGATTTCGACAACACGTCATCCAAAATATTCATTTATTTTCTATCACTTTACATAAGATGTCAATTTAATGGTGGGAGATATATACCGACCAAAAGTGATCCACAATCTAGGGTCTAATCACAAAAATCATACTAATTAATTACTTCATATTATAGAGAATAAATTCATAAGGAATTATTCAATTTCATCCATTCGTGTCCCAAAATATTCGCTCGATAACTTATAATACATAATTGTTTATAATTACACTACTCCGAAAAGTTAGGTAAAACGTGTCAAAATTCATTAAATAAATGTCTCTGTTATTATGACTTTTTAATATGCCCAGCTTTTTGTTTTGTTTCTTCTTTTCCACCACCGATTTATCGGACTTTGTTGGGCTTCATTTCAAGCTCAAACTGGTCAAATCAAAACTACTAAATATATTTTAAGTTAAAGTTAAAAATGGGAAACGAAAACAAATAATGCCAAAATAACAGTGATTTAAAAAAATTATAATGATTCACTGTTAATATAAAAGGTCGACTACTTTTTATTTTCAAATTTTCTCTTTTTTTTTTGTTAATAATCGATCAGAATTCAGTGCTACAATTTTATTTTATTTCGTGTTCTCTTTTGACATGAATTAGGAGTGTACACCGAATATATGAGAAATACTTAAATACCCCCTTGTTCAATAAACCTTTGCTTATCAATTAACTTGATATTTATGCACCAAAGTCTTCGTGTAGCAGGCAGTTTTAGTGAATTGGATTTCAATCAATAAATAATATACATATATATGAGTTAGTGGTATTAATCATTCCATGGAAATATCTGAGAATCAAAGTGGCCTATATTTGTGAAAGCCGGGTTTTGATTTTGAGGCAAGTTTGTCCAACAATTCCTTGTATGTTTCCCACTTTTATGTTTGATTTATAAGCTGTTAAAAGTCTAATAAGTAGTAGTAGTAGTTCCATGGACTTTTGTTGCTATTAATGTTAAAAGTCATACGTTCCTAACTAGAAATTCCATACGGTGGTCGGTGTACAAATGAGAGAGAGAGAGACGAAAGTGGACGTGCATGGACAGTAACGAAAATTATTATATTATTATCATTAAATAAAATAATTTCTACTAATGTAATAGAGCCTTTGTAAGTGTGAGTTTAAGTTTGACTTAGTCCGTCACACTGAGGAAGTCAGCACGGGTACCGACCAGAATCTAGGACGGACAAGAGTTCAGCCCAGCTCGGGTGAACACGAGCAGGAAGTCCGGATAGAAGGCAAGCCCAACCCGGGGCATACGAGCAGGCCAGCTCGGGGACAAAGAAGTTGTCCGGGCAGGAAAGGGAAAGTCAGCAACTACCCAGCGAGGAAAGTGCGTAGCTTGAGGAGCAATCAAAGATCGAGTCAAAGATTTGATAAGATTATTTAGGGTAGCTTCCTGATTTGGTGCGATTTGGTTAGCTAGGGTTTCGCCTATGTGAGGCTATAAATATACCTAGCATGTACACTTTGTATAAAGTAGAGTCCATTAGAGTTTTGAGTTTACCTTCTTGTATTTTGCCTTCGATTATCAATAGAGAATTTATTCTCCCAGATTTGTGTTCTTCAATTCCTGTTCGATTTTTCTTTGGTGATGGTGATCGTGTTCTTTGCAGATCCGTGAATTGGGATCCAACAAGTGGTATCAGAGCTTCAATCAAAGAATGTCTTCATCATCAGAGTTACATATCGACGGAGCTTTGGTAGCGCAGAAACCAGACTCCAGAGAAGGCACAGTTACGCTCCATTACCCCATGCTCACGAAGAGCAATTACGTCGTGTGGGCGTTGAAGATGAGGGTGAATCTGCAGGCGCAGGGAGTGTGGGAGGCCGTAGAGAACGGCGGTGTCGAAGGGCGCAAGGAAAGAATGGCTCTAGCCGCTATCTACCAAGCAGTTCCGGAAGAAGTTCATCTCATGCTCGCCGAGAAGGATTCCGCAAAGGAAGCATGGAAAACACTTCAGACCATGCACATGGGCCCAGGTCGCGTCAAGGAGGCAAAGGTCCAAACCTTGAAGGGTGAGTTCGAGGTTATGAGGATAAGGGAGAGCGAGTCGATTGATGACTTCGCTATGCGGCTCACGTCCATTGTGACCGGCATACGCTTGCTGAGAGACAAGGTGGAGGAGACCACCGTCGTTAAGAATTTTCTCCGAGCAGTGCCTCACAGGTACATGCAGATCGTGACATCGATCGAGCAGTTCGGCGATCTCAAGACCATGACGATCGAGGAGGTCGTTGGTCGTCTCAAGGCCCACGAAGAGAGACTTCGGGGTTATGGTGACAAAGAAGAGGAGAAGAACCTCCTGCTCATGCATGAAGAGTGGACGGCCAGACAACGGAAAACAGGGGGAGCCGAGTTTTCTTCAAAATCCTTAGGTCGGAGCAGCTTTGGTGGAGAAGTCCGAGGACGCGGACAGGGTCGTGGACGAGGTCGAGGTCGCGACATGCGAGGTCGCGGCAGTGGATCTACCCGTCAGGAAGGCACGACCAGGAGAGACAAGAGCACAGTGAAGTGCTACAGTTGTCAGAAGCTTGGGCACTTTGCATCTGAGTGCTGGAGCAGGAACCAGGGCTAAAAGGCGAATCTAGCGAGATTCCCAGATGACCAGCCGGCATTGTTGTTTGCCGAGCAGGAAACGCACCAGGACGAACATAATGGCGAGTGTGACGCCAAGGCCCGGGCAGAAGTGATCAGTGTGCCGATCAGCCCAGAGGCCGAGCAGACCTGTCTGGAGGAGACCAGCGAGAAGGTTTTCCTCATCGATGATAAGGTTATTGCAAACCTTCTCGTAGACGGAGAAAAGAAAGTCAGTACCGACGTGTGGTACTTAGACAACGGTGCTAGCAACCACATGACTAGGGACCGAGCTAAGTTTGAAGAGCTCGATAAGAAGATCACGGGCAGTGAAATTCGGCGACGGATCAGTCGTAGAGATCAGAGGCAGAAGGTCAATCCTATTCGAGTGCAAGAATGGCGACCAGAGTCTTATGACCCAGGTGTATTTCATCCCGAAGTTGAAAAGCAACATAATCAGTCTAGGGCAGATGACTGAGATCGGGAACACAGTGGTGCTACAAGGGTCCTACCTGAAGATGTGGACCAAGGAAGGAGAGTTGTTGATGAAGGTGGAGCGAACACCCAACAGACTCTACAAGATTCTTCTGAAGACATGCCAGCCCGTCTGTCTTATGGCATCGATGGCAGACCCGGCTTGGCTATGGCACGCACGGCTCAGACACGTGAATTTTCACGCGCTCAAGATGATGGGCGAGAAGAATATGGCCTTTGGGGTTCCTAAGATAGAACACCCCGACCAGCTATGTGAGTGTTGCATGATCGCGAAGCAGGCGAGGATACCGTTTCCGATCAAGGCCAAATTCCGAGCAGAGAGACCTTTACAGTTGGTGCATGCAGACCTATGTGGTCCAGTCACCCCAGCAACTTTGGCAGGTAACAAGTACTTCCTCTTACTTGTTGATGATTACAGTCGCTGGATGTGGATTTATATGCTTAAGGAGAAGAGCTGAGCCTTTGAGGTCTTCAAGAAGTTCAAGAAGATCGTGGAGAATGGCTCGGTGCACAGGTTAAAGGTCTTGCGTACAGACCGAGGAGGAGAATTCACTTCCCAGCAGTTCGGAGAATTCTGCGACCAGGAAGGAGTTCAGCGTCACCTGTCCGCACCTCACACGCCCCAGCAGAATGGTGTGGTGGAAAGACGAAACCGAACTGTGATGAACACAGCGAGGAGCTTGCTCAAGAGCATGCAAGTTCCAGCCCGGTTTTGGGCAGAAGCAGTAAGACATGCGGTCTACCTGCTTAATCGTTTGCCGACTAAAGCGCTAGGAGAGTGTACTCCCTACCAGGCGTGGAATGGGAAGAAACCTCACTTAGAACATTTGAGAGTGATCGGATGCACCGCACACATGAAGATTGCGGGGCCACATCTCAAGAAGCTGGATGACCGGAGTCAGAAGATGGTGTACCTTGGTGTTGAAGAAGGAAGCAAGGCACACAGATTCTACGATCCACGACGCGGCAGACTCCAAGTGAGCAGAGATGCTGTGTTCGAAGAAGAGATGAAGTGGGATTGGCGCGACGAGAAAGGAGAACCCGAGCAGAAATCAGTGGAGTGCACTGTCGAGGATGAAGAGGGCGTTGTCGAGCAGGATCAGCCCGGAACACCCAGCTCGGGAACAGCTTTGCCAAGAACGAGAGAATCCAGCCCGGGAGAGAGCACCCCGGATACACCCAGGACACCAAGTCCGAGCAGGACCATCCCGTCCAGCTCGGGAGATTCCTCCATAAAAGACGGCCCAAGAGGATTCCGACCTCTTTCAGATGTCTACGATCAGACTCAAGAAGTGGAGATGAGCCTGGAGGAACTTTCTTTGTTGTGTGCAGAAGAGCCAGCCAACTACCAGGAGGCAGCAGCCGAGCAGGAGTGGCAGGAAGCAATGAAGAAGGAGATGAAGTCCATCGAGAAGAACAGGACATGGGAGCTGACCGACCTGCCCAAAGGTCATAATCCCATCGGCCTGAAGTGGGTATATAAGCTGAAGAAGGACACTGAGGGGAATGTCCTTAAGCACAAGGCAAGGCTGGTAGCCAAAGGCTACGTGCAGAGGAAAGGCATAGACTTTGAGGAAGTCTTTGCTCCAGTAGCCAGACTGGACACGATCAGACTTATCCTAGCCCTAGCAGCTCATCGAGGTTGGGAAATTCACCACCTGGATGTCAAATCGGTATTCCTAAATGGTGACCTCGAGGAAGAAGTGTACGTCAAGCAACCATAGGGGTTCGGCATCAAGGGCAAGGAGCAGAAGGTGTACAAGTTATCCAAGACCTTGTACGGGCTGAGACAAGCACCAAGAGCGTAGAACATCCGCCTTGATAAGAGCTTGAAGAACCTTGGATTCACAAAGTGCCTGAGCGAGCAGGCAGTCTACACCAGGAGTACCGGGCAGGAAATTCTTATCGTGGGAGTATATGTGGACGACTTGATCGTCACTGGATCCAGCGTAGGAGGCGTAGATGGATTCAAGCAGCAGATGATGGCCGAATTCGAGATGAGTGACCTCGGATTACGTTCGTACTATCTTGGTCTCAAGGTGGAACAGAAGAAGGATTGCATTACGCTGAATCAGTCGGCCTACGCGAAGAAGATCCTCAAGCAGTTCGAGATGACGGATTGCAACCCGAGCAAATACCCAATGGAGGCGAAGCTGCAGCTCGGGAAAGATGTTGAAGGGAGAGGAGTGGATCCCACGGAGTACAGACGCGTGATCGGGTGCATGAGGTATCTCACCCACACCCGACCAGACATTTCACACGAAGTCGGGATAGTCAGTCGATACATGGAGAAGCCCACAAGTGCACACCAGCAGGTGGTGAAGCACATCTTGTGATACGTGAAGGGCACGACGGACTACGGGATCCAGTACAACAAAGGAAGTGGAGCAGAATTACTATTCGGCTTTACAGACAGTTATCTGGCCGGTGATATCGATGACAGGAAGAGTACCGGAGGGATGGCGTTCTACCTCAACAGAAACCTGATCACCTGGCTGTCTCAAAAGCAGCAGACAGTAGCTATATCCTCATGTGAAGCAGAGTTCATGGCGGCAACCGCAGCAGCATGTCAAGCTATGTGGTTGAAGGGGCTACTTAGTGAATATACCGGATCCGAGCAGAGAACAGTTACTCTCTACGTGGACAACAAGTCTGCAATTGTGTTGATGAAGAATCCAGTGTTCCATGGACGGAGCAAACACATTGACACGAAATTTCATTACATTCGTGAGTGTGTGGAGAAGCGAGAGCTAATCGTTGAGTTGGTCAACACGAGGGAGCAACGGGCAGACATTCTTACCAAGGCTCTAGCGAGAGTCAAGTTCGCAGAGATGAGAGAGCTGCTCGGAGTGAAGAAAATAGAAGCAAGTCAAGCTTACGGGGGAGAATGTGAGTTTAAGTTTGACTTAGTCCGTCACACTGAGGAGGTCAGCCCGGGTACCGACTAGAACCGAGGACGGACAAGAGTTCAGCCCAGCTCGGGTGAACACGAGCAGGAAGTCCGGATAGAAGGCAAGCCCAGCCCGGGGCATACGAGCAGGCCAGCTCGGGGACAAAGAAGTTGTCCGGGCAGCAAAGGGAAAGTCAGCAACTACCCAGCGAGGAAAGCGCGTAGCTTGAGGAGCAAGCAAAGATCGAGTCAAAGATTTGATAAGATTATTTAGGGTAGCTTCCTGATTTGGTGCGATTTGGTTAGCTAGGATTTCGCCTATGTGAGGCTATAAATATACTTAGCATGTACACTTTGTATAAAGTAGAGTCCATTAGAGTTTTGAGTTTACCTTCTTGTATTTTGCCTTCGATTATCAATAGAGAATTTCTTCTCTCAGATTTGTGTTCTTCAATTCCTGATCGATTTTTCTTTGGTGGTGGTGATCGTGTTCTTTGCAGATCCGTGAATTGTGAGTCAACAGTAAGTATATATGAAAGTCATGCATATATCATACATGAATTCATGCCAATATACAATACATCATATTTATACATATAAGCTATAGGATCTTACAAAAACACGTTTTCCAGTGATTCTATAAATCATATATATTAAGAAATTTCATATGTACTTGGACCTAGTTGATGAACATGTAAAGTAAGCTTAGGGCACAACAAAACAAAACCAAACAATTAAACTATATGTACATTTAAGCGATATTAAATTACAAAAATAAAAATAAAAAATCAAGTTCATGGAAGTTGGTGAATATTTCCCCATCGTTGACCCACAAAAAAAAAAAAAGGAGCAAATCTTCATGTTGAAGATTTGCTTAATTTTTCTTTCAGAGAACATTAAGAAAGGAAACAAATGAAATTGTTTTTCAAGATATACTTACTCTTGATTTTCTTCCACATTTTTTATTTCTTAAAAATGTAATATGTATTATGTATGAGTTAGTTGCAATGGCTCCTTCCTTAAGGGTCATGTGTTGGAATGATCTGTTGAAGAAAAATCGAGCTGAATTATATGTATATATATATGAAGAATAAATATATAATTCTCATAATTACCCTCAAATAGAATTTTAGCCATAAATGACTAATGTCAAACTAAAATCATAATAGAGATGATTTGCACTTTTTTCCGGATAGATTATATAGGCCAAAATCATAGTCTTTTATTTATTTAATTTGATAAAAATGACTAAAATCAAACATTAATCTTTTGGTACTTAGCTTTGCAAGAGATAAAACACATTCATAAACGAAACAAAAAAGCAATCAAGTTATAATTGGACTTTGTTGGCCAATTATGACTTTTTTTGCAATGATAATAATCTCATTTATTGACTAAATAGTAAATATGCAATACATTGCACATTTGTTGCAACTAGTTGTCAAACATATGAATCTCAAAAGGAGATCTTTGGGATTTACTAAATAAAAATGTATTTGTAATATTTCTTTACCATATTTATTATGTGAGGGACTTTAATGTGAAACACGTTCTACTCGGCAGTGAATAATATACCCCTAGGGTTTGTCAGCGGTTTTTCTTTTGTAAAAAGGAAGAGATTATTATAATTTTCTAACTAAGACAAATTATGATTTAATTAGATATTAGATTATATAAAGTGTAGATTTCATAAGAAAATGTGTATTTTACTAAAATTGATGGAATATTACTTATGTTAGTTTCTGTCGTTTTCTGAAGCTAGCGTTCGTGGAACTCTCGAAAGAACAGAGAGAGAGAAATAATTTTTTTGTATATTGATCAAAGTGAAAATGTAAACTAGCAAAAAAAAAAACACTTTTTATACGTAAAAAGGGAAATTATAGACGAAATAATTGTATCTGTAAGTGTATGGAAATTATAAATCGGTACTTATAAATAATTTTATATCGGCTTACCTCCAAATATTTTAATGAAACGACGTATAATTAAAAAATTATTTTTATCATCATGTACAGTATGTGGATGTTTTTTTGCCTCTTAACGACATGCAATCATAAACGACAATAATATTGTGAAAGCGGCAAGATTGTACCAACTGACAACAATGGTTGACGACAACAAAACATAAAACGTCAGGAATCCATGCTATATCACGTCGAATAAGTTTGTTATTTGTAGTTCTATATATGAAAGAAAATAAATGTTAATCCGATAAAGTACTCAATTTATTTTTTTTAACTAAAGAAGAGTAAAAAAATTACATAAAAATATCTAAAGTAAACAAATGTGAGACATGTATTTTTCATATGATTCTTTTTACAAATGTTCATATGTTTAGATTACGTTCTAGAACTTTCAAAACTTTATCGTATAAAGTGATAACTCTTATTCTCGTTGGATCAAATGGTAAGTCTCTTATCGTACAAAGTGATAACTTTTATTCTTATTGAATTTTGGATTAGATCGTAATGTAAAACTATTCGAATAAACTTAAAAAGATAAATATATATATCATAAGGAAGTGAAGAGATTTCGACTGGATCCGCGAGACCACTATATTTGTCAACTCTTCCGGGCAGATGCAGCAGCAATCTCCTCTATATACCGTCATCACGTGCTCGAGGAACAAGCACTTGCCTCCCACGGTGAGCATCTCGCGCTCGATATCTTCCGCCGCCATTACTGTCGCCGCCATGATGCTTGTTAAGGTCGGATCCGGTCGGATCCCTCCCAACACTGAGGAGTTCCTCCAGTACAGAGGGAGAGGTAGTCAACGCCTGAGGACCGCGAGGGGAGAGTCGACGACGATCGGGTTGACGATGCCCCAGATTGACGGTGCTCCGAATCGACAATACAAGCATTGACGATGCCCCAGATTGACGGTGTCCCAAGTTGACGATGCCCCGGGTCAACGGCACAAGCATCGACGACTTCCCGAGTCGACGACGCTCGAACCGACGACTCCCACCTCGGTAAAATCCCGAGTCGGGAGCTCAGGGGGCTAAAAGCACCGAAGTCAAGAAAGAAGGCTCGTGATGATGAGTCAGGCGACGAAAGACAGCTGATTGAAGGGAGACATATTTAATGAAGCCTGACACATCCTACCCACTACGAGTGCCAGATACTCGAGAGCAACAAAAAGTATGAGGTTTAGCCCTGCTCAGGGAAGTGAGTGATGTGACTTAGCGGGGAAAAGAGGCGGGAAAACGAATGTAAGAGAGTGCAAGGCAACCCCTATAAGAGAGGGGATGAAAAAGGAGAGGGGAGGAAATATATACCATTTTTTTTGGTAGAAAAGCTTTCTAATCGTAAAACGAGCAAGACCGAACCTCATTTCTCTAAGAACATGAGGGAAATCTTCCTGTGATTGTTGCGGGTACGAAACGCCCTCAACAATGCTCACTCGGATACGCACCGCCCCGGTGGAGGCGAGGCTGAGCGTGACCTGGGCGAGGCCGCGCGTGTCGAGGCCCTTGGGATCCACCGAAGGGCAGTGTATTCGAGAGTGGGTGCGCCAGAAGATGCATATTTAGCTTCAACAGGCGCTCGTGACATGTGCATATTTAGCTTCAATGGGCTTGTGAAATAATGAATAAACTTAAAGCCCAAGTACTCTAAATAATGTCTTAGGGCATAAAAAGCCCAAATATCCCAACAGTTATTGCATAAGCTTCCATTATATTGAATACTAAAAGTAATTTGAAATACTTCAAACTCCAAAGTTCACGATATAATCGAAATTTTATTTTTTTTAAGATAAAAGTAATAGTTGTTAAAAATTATTGACGCATTAGTACCAAACCATTAAGTTACATAAAATATCAATATTTATTACCACATAAATACTAAAATTATTATTGAAGGCGTGAGTACTTAACTTATATTAATCTTTCTTATTCTCTTTCTCTTCTTTTTATTAAAAATGTGAGACATCACATTAATTATACTTAAATATAACTAGTGGACCGACATCGCGCTTCCCGCAATAGTGTTGAAATATTAATTAGTTTATTTATGTGATACATAGGAAATATTAAGTGCGGTAAATAAAACAATATCATCATTATCTCACTCAACAATTGCTCAATTTGTTTGTAATGTAATTCACATTTTCTAGTCATGTCCATACGTGTGTGCGCCACCTGGGCAAGCCAGCCACTGATTGTGGATATCCCGTTTCTGCACACATAGCAAGCTGGGTTGTGCACGCCCGCGCCTAAGGGTGGGTTTGTTTTGACCTTTTCGGTTTTTAATACTAACGATTATAGTAATATTGTGCCCCGCGATGAGGAAGACCTCTAGTTATCATCAAATGTATGAATATAACTCATAACATGATTAAGTGTGATTTTTTTTTTCTTCTGATAAATCGTCATAAAGATTAAAGAGTGTTATAAATTCTAAATCTTTTTTATTTTATTTTTCGAATATTCTAAATGCATGATGTTTAATGATGAAAAAAGTATACAAATATATGTGACTGCATATTAAACTTCTAATATAAAAATCCAAGTTACGAAACTAGGTGGCCCAAAACTGTCATACCAAAACGGAATGGGCTCCAGAAAAAAAAAAACACGACATGTGATCAAAGTTTTTTTTTCTTATTGTTCAAAAAGACCCCCAAATATAATGAAAATTGTCCCAAGTATTGTCATCACTTGTCTCTGCAATTTCAAAACTTCATTTTCTCTGAACATACAACGCATTGAAATGTGACTCAGTGGAAGCAAACAAGTTTTTTCTCTAATATTGGTCCAATATCATAATACATATTTATTTGTCATATTTCTAAAAAAAAAATAATTAAAATGGCGAGACAAGTTTGTTCTTGAGTGGTCATACTAGCCAACTATGTATTGAAAAAGGAGATAAGCTTCTTAATTATTATTATTATTTATAAAATAAATTTTGGTCCCCCCTAAAGCCTCACCATGTATGGATACACAAAAAAGGCCCAAACTGCATGAGATTATTATGGACCACAAATCTCTGATTGCTTTTGAACTACTCTATTTGGAGCTCACTAATGGTTATAGTATGATTTTCATTTTCCATTTTATTTTTATATTGTTATTTACGGATGCGATAATCCATTTTTTGTTCCGCACGGAAAGAGTCAACCAAAAAATAATTAAGTAAAAGATAAAGATACGAAGTCTGACGAGTACCAACGAGATTCGGCACCCCGGAAACAGAAAGTAGGAAGTGGTCTTCTTGATTACTTAAATAAAAATATAAAAATTTACAAATAAAAACTAGAAGGAAAAAAAAAACATACAACTAGCAAAATTTAAAAATTCTCTCATACAAAAATCGTTACTATTAAAAGAATAACTTCACCTAATAAATCACTCAAATACTTTATCTTAAAAGCCAATATTATTCAACTGTAAAATATTGATATACATATTACAAACATATAGATATGGTCATTCCTTTGGTACCCCAAAGTTGGATACACATTTATGAGGCTTTTGGAGGTGTGGACTGTGGTCCTCTATAAAGGAAGAAATGAAAAACTATTGTATCAAAGAAAGGGTTGACCATTAGGGCAAGGGCTTTAAGGCTTCCTTTGGCAAGAAAAATAGAAGGCAAAAAAGTGATATTAATGAATGACCCTCCTATTTTTTTGGGTATCTTAAATCTTAATACCAAAAAATAAGGAAAATAAGATGAAAACAACAACTTGAGATTCTATGTATACTAATCATTGAAAGATATCAATGCCAAGTTGTATTACATTTACAATAATCTAATCTTTGCCAAAGTTTAGATGTACAAATCCCTAATGTCTCCCATCAAAAGATCATGTTTGTTTATAGTTAGCTTATGATAATATAAATTATAATAAGGTATTTGACAAGGATTTTAGAATATTTAGTGTAGAGTGTAGATTAAAAATCAATATGATTGGTTAATAAATGGAGCTAGTCTAATAACATTTTACCATGGAAATGGTTTAGACGGAAAAGACGATTACAATCTAATGGATCGACAACTTAGTATATAAGTGTGTTACTTGTTGGAATTACTAATAAGTAATAACATGTTTATAAACAATAAATTTAGAACAACAATTTTGTTGGATTGAAATGGAGAAAGCAATAATATGATTGTATTGGACTGAATTTGGTTTAATAATCTTTACATTTAGAAATGGTATGATTGTACTCAATAAGAACGTCCTAGAATTTAGATTTTATTATTTTTAACTCTCTTATTAAAATAAAGAACTTAATATATCTATTAATATAAAAGAACAAATATCACTAAAATACAATGGACTTTATTCTTGTATAAAACTTGCCCCATAAAACATTTTCATATCAACTTACTTCATAATTTATAATGTATCTATTTGATTCCCAAATTGGTTTTTGTGTCAATTTTTCTTTGATAAATGTTCACCATTTTTAGGCTAAACTTTTGAGGGAAAAAAGAAATATATAAGAACTTTGTTCATATCGAGTTATAAGTATTGGAGTTATTAGTGACCAATTATCCTTACACATGATCAGCATTCTATAATATAACTCATGAAAGGCTTTTTCAATTAAATTAATTTATTTAGCTAAAAAAATAGTAGTATTTTAATAAGTTGAAAAATATATTAGCGTATAAAGTCTCAAAGTTTATCATTTCCGTTGTAATAGTAAACATGCCGACTATAAACTAGGAATTAGGGCTGTACAACAGGGTATTCGGTATCGGTTTTACACTTAAAAAGACATGGACCCTATTATTCGGTTTTTTGAAATTGAAAACCGAAGACTCTATCTTTTAAAGCCAGAACCGTCTGTACCGAAAACCTTATGTAGGACCGATTCGGTCCTAAATTCAGTTTTGGACCTAATTAGACTCTCATTTATAGTAAAAATATATATTGTAAAAATTTATCTTCATCAATAGTACTTTTAAATCTTTTATGTTAAATAATTAATAAAACGTATTTATTACTTACGAGAAAATAACTATTTGTAATAAAAATTGCTTGACTTTTATTAACGATGTTGAATAACCTTAATAACCCAAGTAAAAACCAAATTTTACAAACATTAAAATCCCGAACAACCATAAACAAAACATGAAAGAAAACAAATGTCTAGAAATAAAATTAATTTATTGTGAAAGTTGCCTTATTTTTATATGCATTTATTATAAAATACAAATTATTAATTAAATAGGGTCTTCGGTACAATTGGGTCGTCGGTACCGGTTCTCAAAATTGAAACCGAATACCGAAGACCCAATGCGGTCCAAATGGACCGAAGACCTTGTTTTATGAACTCGAACCCTATTATTTGGTCTTTAGGGTCTTCGGTAATAAGGTTTTCGGTCTTACAATTCGGTTTTTTGTTTTTTTTTTTACATCCCTACTAGGAATATCTAATGAGTTGGACGATATATTAGAACAAAAACTCTACTAATTAATTATCAGTATAGTATGTTGGAAGATCAAGGAACATTAATTGCAGAAATAAGTTCACACTATATGTAAGTTTATTAATTTGGGAGATCTATTAGCATTGATTACAAAAACGATAAGTTAATATATTTAGTTGGAAGATCCATTAAAAAGCTTTTAATTAAATGTAAATAATGTTGAAAATTCGGTTTCGAGTTCCGCAAATCCAGCAAGTCTTTCATAGATCAAGATATTTATGAAGTAAAACCTTGATTTATTTATTTTTATTAAATTCAAGAGGTCAAAGATTGAATATGAGTGCTTCATAATTTGTTGAAACTATTATATCATAGTCAAATACATGAGTAATGTAAGAAGACTAAACACTAATGACTAATATTGTTGATGTGTCAAGTATCCACTTCTTATCTCCATTTATAAAGGAAAAATAGTTAAATTAATAGTGATCGATTCTCATCTAACTACTTAATATTTTTATTTTTATAATGTTTATACATTTTTCTTTTACGATTTTAAAATTCTCGATATCTATTATATTGTTTTTTATTCAAATTTTATTTACTTATTATTAAAGTATCGTCATAACTCACACATAAAAAAATTATAAAATTATAAAAATAACATATGTATTAAAGATTCAACGACACAACCAAATTATGTTAAGTGGAATGAAAAAAAGACAGAATTAAAAAATATATATAGCGAACATTAAAAATTTTAAATGTATTATAAAATTATTAAATTTTTGCTTTCATAGAAAACCAAAACATTAAATACTTACGCGTTAATAAACTCAAATATATATACTGTATTATTTTTTTCAACTCAATTTTAGAACTTTGGTAATTTGTAATTACATAATGGAATAAAATATACTAAGAAGATGGATTGTACACTAATTATTGGCCATAACTAAATTTTATCACTTAGCAGCGTTGACTTTACCGTATGTATTAAATTTAAATAAAAATAAATATGCTGAAAATAACATAATTTAGATTTTAGACCAAGGTCATGAAAACATTTCCGACACATTGCTCTCATAATTCTAGCAGAAAATAACAGAACATAATGGATAAATAAAGTGGATAAATTATTGCACCTTTGTGCAGTTTTTATTTCATAATTGATTGTAATTGTGTAAAAAAATTATATTTACCAAAATCTTTTTGTTACACAATCACATAAGAAGAAGCAGCATATACCAAACATATTAAAGCATAAAGACAAAAAAAAAATCCAAAATATTGAACCCAATAAAATAAAGAACAATTTTTTTTTTGATGATCAGTCATTTTCTGTCACATTATGTTGGGATAGGTAATTAATACCTTTTTTAAATTATTTTGTATAATTTATTTTGCTCCTCATCGTGCTAATTCCTCATAATGAGACTTTATTTATTTATTTGAAGTGGGAATTTGGTGTGTAAGAGGATCCAATTGTTGAGCATGAAATATATTAAAACTATCATACTTATTATTACTTAGCAATAGCATTGATTGACAAAGCAAAAGGAATTAATAATGCTTTTTTGCAGGCTAATTAATGTTATAATTTGGTGCATGTAATGACCTTTATGTAATTATTTATTTCCATCATTTTGTTCTTTTTCTTATCCTATGGCAATGAAACCAAGGTGTAAAATTTCGCGAAAATCGGTCGACATTTCGACCGATTTTCGTTTTTCGGAGGTATGCGAAACGAAAACTCTGTCGTTTCGCTGGATTTTTACCATTTTTCGCATTTTTCGCATGGGCAAGTGGATGGAATTTCATTTTTCGCTTTTGTGTGTTAAATTTGCGAAAAATGGATGGAATTTCGCTAAAAAATAAACTTTTGGTAGATTTTGGCAAAAATACCAATTAAATTTTCGGCAAAAATAATTATACTTGCACAATATAGCTAATATCACATATTCACACTTAACATACACTTCACCTAATAATTTAACTTAATATTATAGACTTCAAATAATATTATAAAAATATACATATTAACTTCAAATAATATTATACAAATATACATATTAACTTCACCTAACATACATATACACTTAATATATATATATGTATTCATTCATTTAATATTATACACTTCAACTAATATTAAATTTGTTAACATACATGTACAATTAACATGCATATTCACTTAATATTACACACTTAACATACATATTCACTTCACATAATAATTTGACTTAATATTATACACTTCAACTAATAAAGTGACTTAACATTATACATTTCACCTATATATTTAAGTTACAAATGTATTTTGTTGTATACAATTATGTCTTGTATTTATTAAATATGTAGTTTTGAACCTATATAAATATCTTGCTTAAATACTCAAATATTTTTTACAAAATATCCATCGAAAACCCCATCGGCATGCGGTATGCCCATGCGGTATATGCGGTATATGCGGCATGCCCTTTTTTTACCATTTGCCCATCGACATACCCATCGGCAAGCGATATATCCGTAAAACGGAAAATGCGAAACGACATCGGCAAGCGGCATTTTAAACCTTGAATGAAACCACATGACCCACCAAATTTTTAGTATTAGTTTGATACCCTGATTCCTTAAACTTAAATGCATGCATGCATGCATGCATGTGAAGAAAAACTACTACTTGTATTTAGAGTAATTGGCAGAAATGCCCCCAAACTTTTTTTTTGTGCACATTTTCCCTCAAAGTTTAGTTTTTATCATTAATGCCCTATATTTAACACTTCTCTAAGAACTAGACTTATTGATTGCAGCACAATAATCCGGTCTTGTAATTAAAAAGAATACATTAGAGTAAATAACTTGTTGTATATGCAACTTAATATTTTCGTCAATTTTAACGAGTAACAGATACTGTTTTTTTTTTTAGTAAAAAAATATAAAGAATATTGATGCCGAAAGTGTATAGGAAACAATTACACGAACATGTAAGTTGATGGCGTATTAGTGTAAATTACTCAGAAATATGTTTATTATGTGCCTTACATTTCGGAATAGCCTTCTAAAAATTAAAAAGTTAAAATATAGAAAATAGATATTTACAGTGTATGTTCTCAATTTTGTACTACGTGCACCGACATATTCTCAAAACAAAATTAGTAGCTGTTAAGGTCGGATTTGGTCAAATCCATCCTCAACACAACTCGTGTCGTTTTGTTTATAAACGACATGAGGGATGCGAGGAAGTTCACCAGCGAAGGGGGGTTATCCCCGAGGAGGATCATCCCCGAGGAAGAGTATCTCCGAAGAGGTTCATCCGCGAGGAGACGCAGCCACGCGAGCAAGTAGGTTGCGATGAAGGATCCCATCACGTTCGACGAGGAATTTAGTCATGATGATTATGCAGAGCCCGATGACAGCCGAAGAGACGCGCATTTAATGAAGCTGACCTACTCACTCGATGAGAGCGTCAGCGACGAAGGCCTGCAGGGCCGAATGACGGTTGATGAGATGTGCATTTAATGCGGCGCACCTACCCATGACGGCAGCGTGCTCGGAGATGACATAAAGTGAGGATAAACCTTGCTGCCCTCAAATCACGTCAGAGAATGATGATTAAAGAAGGAAAAGGCGGGAAAAATAGAGCATGAAGGCATTGTAAACTCTATAAAAGGCAAGATAAGCCTCAATTTGTAGAGGCGGGTTGGTTGTTCGAACAAAAGAGAGAGAAAAAGACTCAACAGAGAAAAGAAAAAGACACCTTGTAGTAGAAAAAGGTCGAAGAAAAAAGGAGATATCTGAGGCTCATGATCCTTCATCTGTCCAGCTATTTAACGGAAGAAAACCGAGCTCCTTTCGAAAATCATAATAAAACAGAGATATTCATCATTTGTTGTTATTTATTTATTATTTGGTGATTGTCTTTGTGACTGGAAAGGGGTGGTGAAAATCCCTCTCTACAGTTTGGCGCCCACCATGGGGCCTTGTTTTTCTTTCTAACTCACAGCCAGGAATTTGAAGGGGCATGACGTTATCAGAATGAAGCAACTCAAGGGACAGGAGTGACGTAAGGCGGGGAGACGTACGGACTCCTCATATTTAAGAGAAACCGTTTGATAGACAGTTGATGAAGAAAGAGGCGCACGCGCATCAATGAATCGGGGCAACTTCCGAAGCATCGTGAAGTGACAACAACACAGATAATGCGAAAGGTTGCTTACGAAACAATCGACGGTTATAAAATGGGAGGCTTGGAGAGGAACAAGGAACACAAGTCTGCAAAATCAAAAACCAACCCGAAAAACTCCCAGATAAGCACCAATTTCTCCTCTCGGGATAAAAAGTTTCCTTCTTACCCCGAAACAAGTTTTTTGCTAGTATTCTCACGATACAGGAGGAAGAAGCACGCAAAGAGAAGATGGAGTTTTGGGAAGGATTCATTGGCCAAGGCCACGCGAACGAGTCGGGAATGATCGTGGATGAAGACTGGGGGTGGCTCCAGGGAAGCACAGAGGGGGCCCCGAGAACAGATGATCACGGGATGCTGAACTTTTGGAAGAACGAGAAATGGCCGGAGAGCAGCGAGCCGTCACCAATGGAGGAGGACACCGCGGGGGGCCAACGGGATCAGGAGGAGTCAAGAATCCCAGGCGAACCACACCCCGCGTTGGAACTGGTCCTTCCGTATCTCATGCCCGAGGAACTCCTCGCGATGGAGATGGTGTGCACCTCGTTACGCGACGAGGTTCGAGGAAACAACCTTCTGTGGCGCAACCTCAGCATCTATAGCCCGTTGAGCGAGCGGATCACGGACGAGGATCTCCTTAGGCTGGCGAGGAAGTCCCGAGGGAAGATGGAGACCTTGACTCTGTACGAGTGCGACGAGGTCACCAACATTGCGGTGGAGGCGATCGTGCGGGACAACCCGACGCTAGTGAAGCTATGCCTGCCACGCTGCCGCCGAGTCACCTTGGATGACATGGTCAGCAACTTGTCCACCATCGAGCACGGGATAAAATTCCTGAGGGTCAACGGTTTGTTTCCCAGACTCATGGAGGGAACCAGGGTCAAACTTGATGACCTTCCCCCTCTGCTCGCAGCAGGGAATCCGGCCGACTATTCCGAAGAGCAGGCGCCTGCCCCACGCGGTCGTCTGCTCGACATAGAGTTCTGTAGACGGTGCGACAGAAATGTCCTGGTCTACGAGAAGCCAACGAGGATTCAAGCAGGAAACTCCGTCCGCCCGCCGTGTTTTGGGCAACGACGAGATGGGCGTGTTTGCGGTTTTTGCAGGTCGTGCTACATCCTCGGTACCACGTGGTACACTGACCTCTGCCCGGAGTGTAACTTTGGTCGCCCCAGCAGGAGCTCTACGGAGAAAATCGCGTCGTCAGCCTGCTCGATCGTCAAAGAGGAGTGAGCCCGGAGTAAGGCTCATGAGCTGCTCGGAGCGAAGAGAGGATTGGGGCGGCTACCTTTTTAACCATTAGTAGATTGTCATAGGAGATAGAAGTTTGTTTTGGTTTGTTATGTCGGATTCCTAAGGTCTATGTACGGGTGTTTTTGTTTCTTTTGTTATTAAGGAACGAGCAAATTATAAAGTTGGCAAAGTGTGTATGCAACTCCGCTCAGTGGTAATACCAGTTAGGAGGGAAAATGTAAAAAAAAAATAAAAAATAATAATAATAATAATAATAATAATATATATATACATATCTATTTACGGCTAAGGGTGCCGAGCAATCCCGGTCCGGCAAAACATGTCGAGATCCTATTTACGGCTAAGGGTGCCGAGCAAGCCCGGTCCGGCAAAACATGTCGAGATCCTATTTACGGCTAAGGGTGCCGAGCAAGCCCGGTCCGGCAAAACATGTCGAGATCCTATTTACGGCTAAGGGTGCCGAGCAAGCCCGGTCCGGCAAAACATGTCGAGATCCTATTTACGGCTAAGGGTGCCGAGCAAACCCGGTCCGGCAAAACATGTCGAGATCCTATATACGGCTAAGGGTGCCGAGCAAGCCCGGGCTGCCAAGAACGCTGAGGAAATATACAAGGCGAGAGTGCCTACGGGACCCTGGGAACTAGTCGGCTCGTACCCGACGAAACCCAGAGATACCCGCAAGAGACGACTAAGGCGAGAGTGCCTATAGGGTCCTGGGAATTAATCGGCTCGTACCCGATGAAACCTCGTGATACCCGCGGAAGACTATTACAGCAAGAGTGCCAGAAAAGTATATTTACGGCTAAGGGTGCCGAGCAAACCCGGTCCGGCAAAACATGTCGAGATCCTATATACGGCTAAGGGTGCCGAGCAAGCCCGGTCCGGCAAAACAGGCCGAGATCCTACATACGGCTAAGGGTGCCGAGCAAACCCGGTCCGGCAAAACATGTCGAGATCCTATATACGGCTAAGGGTGCCGAGCAACCCCGGTCCGGCAAAACAGGCCGAGATCCTACATATGGCTAAGGGTGCCGAGCAAACCCGGTCTGGCAAAACAGGCCGAGATCCTATATCTGGCAAGGGATGCCTAGCAAAATTAAAAGAGGCGAGAGTACCCACGGCGAGAGTGCCGAACAAAATTAAGAGAGGCGAGAGTACCCACGGCGAGAGTGCCTAGCAAAGTTAAAAGAGGCGAGAGTGCCCACGGCGAGAGTGCCGAACAAAATTAAAAGAGGCGAGAGTGCCCACGGCGAGAGTGCCTAGCAAAATTAAAAGAGGCGAGAATGCCCACGGCGAGAGTGCCGAACAAAATTAAAAGAGGCGAGAGTGCCAACGGTGAGAGTGCCGAGCAAAATTAAAAGAGGCGAGATTGCCCACGGCGAGAGTGACGAGCAAAATTAAAAGAGGCGAGAGTGCCCACGGCAAGAGCGCCGAGCAAAGAAAAATCACATTTACGGCTAAGGGCGCCGAGCAAGCCCGCACAAGAATTCGAAGATCACAAGCAAACTCATAGTGTCATTATTTACAACTCATCGTTACGCCCCGAGCACATATACATACTATAACTCTCGCAAGGGCATACTCTAACTCTCGCAGGGACCGATTCCACCGCCCAACGCCGTCATCAGAGGAATCTTGACCCAGGACCGCATCGGCACATTCTTCAATAGTAATACCGCAGCATCGATGAATGATGTCGTCCGCAATCAGGCAAGCAGGATCGTCAGCAAGAAGTCCTTGAGGCTTACCCTAGGAATCTCCTGCCCCTGCCAAATCCGCATCAGCCCTGCTACCGGCCTGCAAAGAAGGAACCAAAAGTAAAGGAGCGACCCCAGGAGGAAGAGGTAAAAACTACAAATTATTTATGCTGAGCTACCTCGTACCGTACTCGACGAGGAGGGAATAACGTCGAAACCCGGCGAGCGCACCCTAGAGACGCCTTGGGGAAGACAAGGAGAGAGCGGAGGAGAGTTTGGATCACCGGGGATTTTTATCTCCAGCTTGGCCAAGTCCGCCAGGTACTTCTGTTCCAGCTTGCGCCACCTCGGCAGTTTGGCTCGAAGCTCACCAACAGTCGAGCGGGAAGGTAGTCCCTCGACGAGTTTGATATTCGAAAGCATGCCGCCCAGCAGGCGCTGAATACGAGCGATCCCCTCAAGCACACCAAACCTCTCGGAAGCACGCTTCAGCTTGTCAACCGCTTGGTGGTAGAGGCGTAGGCGGGAAAATTCTTCCTCTATAGCCCAACTCCTGGCTGCGTCGCGATCCTTGACGAGCTTCCTCAGCATGGCCTTGACATGGAAGGAGATTTTCTCCTCCCGACCCGGCGATAGGTTTATGGCATCGGCAATACGATTGAAACACTCATTCTTCTGCCGAAGCTGTGCCGAAAGAGTGTCCTCGCACCGCCGATAACGCTGCCGCTCCTCGAGAAGGGATTCTTCAGCAATGGCGAGGAGGTGTCTATACTCATCACGCTCGGCCCTACTCGCTGCGATCTTAGCCTCTGCAGCCTCGGGGAGAATGCCTTCGTTCCCTGATAAAGCCCTCACCGGCGCAAGGGCAAGAGAGGACTCCCCAGCCCCCTCATGACCTCCTCTGTAACGGGGGGAAGAAGTGTCGGGACAAAGGACAACGACGCCACCTCTGGCCTGAGGAGAAACAGAGAGAGTGGGAATACGGAAGAAACAGTAAAGAAGCCCGGTAAGAAAAGGGATAAGGAAGGGGGAAGCGTACAAGGGCAATAGCATAGAAAAACTTGACGATGAAAAAGAAAAGGTAACCCAAGAAAGATTTCTTTTATTCCTACGGTAAATTATGCTTGGATTACATTGAAATACAGCGAAAGTCACAAAATGCGGAATTTACAAAAGCGGGAAATAGAAAGGGAAGCTCCAAGGAAACGTCCTATACCGTGGGCTGTGGGAGCGCCGGGGTCTCGGGGCTCGGGCCGGATCCATCGCGCGATGCCGAACCAAAGGCCGCCACTTCCGAGGCAGGGCTTTCAAGTCTCCGGCAGCCCGAGGCTGGCGGGTTGCAGGGAGAGAGTGGCGGAGAGTTGGGATCCCGAGCGGACTTCTGGTCTAGCTCTTTAACCACGGCCCGGTGCTCATCGCGGCTCTCGCGCCACGAGGCTAAACGCGTATCGAGGCCCCCGGCTCGTGCAGCCGGGGAGTTCTTCTCAACCAAGGCGATATTGGCCTGGTACGCAGCGGCCAGGCGATGGGCGTTGATTGATTGATCAAGAAAATCGTACTTCGCCGATAGACGCTCCAACTTGGCTTGAGCCTCCTCGAACAAGCGCTCTCGGCCACGACGCTCCTCAACTGCCTCGGCTCGCGCAATCTCTAGGTCATCAGCGAGCTTCTTCAACGCGGCATTGACCCCGGACACCAGCTGGTCTTCCCGTTTGGGCGATACGCCAACGGCCTCGCCTATCTGAGCAAGGCGTTCCGCTTGAAGCCGGAGTTTGTCGGAGAGGCTCGCCTCTTTCACACCGCAAGAGTTTTGCTGTTCCGCGAGTTTGGCCTCAGCGGCCCGGCGCAGCGAAACTTCCGATTCCAGGATGGACTTGGCCTCGTTGAGTTCAGCCTCGGCGGCCCGGCGCGACGAGCTCTCCGACTCCAAGGCAGATCTAGCTTCGTTGAGCTCAGCCTCAACGGCCCGGCGCAATGAGCTTTCCGACTCCAAGGTAGATTTGGCTTCGTCGAGCTACGAGGAAAGCTTCTCGGTCTGCCCCTGGAACTTCTGCCCGTCGTGGGTGGAAGCCTCAAACCGTTCCCGGACTAACGAGAGTTCTGCCGACAACTCACTGCTCTCTCTCTCAACCCTAGCGGTGGATAGCCGCACGGATGCGATCACGTCCGACAACAGGGCTACCCCCCGGGCAACGCGGTCGACCAATTCAAAGTTCCCCGCGGGATCGCTGGAAGGCTCAGCGAGCCCGTGAGAAGCTTCGGCCACGGGAAGTGCTCTCGGAGGCGGCAAGGCTGGGAAGTTGGATTGGGCCCGCGGTGACCCGGTAGGAGCCTCCTCGGGGATTCACTCGAGGTCAAGTGATGGATCGGAAGATTGCGTCAAGTCATCCGCCAATTGGGGCAACGCGCTGGAAGGAGTGACAAGAGGCACTTGCGAGCTGGAGACACCGGTAAGACCGGGGGAAGGCCAGACCATCGAGCCCTCGAGGGCCTCGACGCCAGAAACGTCGGGAAGAAGCGCCGGATTAGCGGGATTCACATCAGGGCGCGCCCCTGAGTGTTCTTCCGTGGGCCCGGAGAGGACCTGTTCTGGAGCGTCTTCCTCTCCAACAGGCCCCGTATCCCCGTCGTTGGGAGCATTGGTCCTTTTGACCAGAGGCTGAGTCGGAGGCGTTAAGGCCGCGACCGAGTCCCGCGTCGCTCCATCGGGGATTCCCCGAGGCGGTGACAGGGAAGACCGGGTCGCGGCCCCCGAAGTAGAAGGAGGAATGGGGATCTTAGCCCCCGACGAAGGCGGGGGAGGAGCATTCGGCGCAACGGCCAGATGCTCGAAATCTTCCATCTCCAGTCTCTCGCGCGAGTTCGCGGCGGGGTGTGCGCGCGCGTCCGCCGCCGGTCCTGTCCTCCCCGCTGCGCCCTCGACAAGCGCGGCGCCCAAAGTCCCTTTCACAGCTCCTTGAGACGGGTTAGCCGCTTCGAGTTCAGGAGTCGGATCAGGAACTCTCGCCTTCTTCGCAGGAGGAGTATCACACACTTGCCCGGCGGGGCGTTTGCCCGAAGAGTTTTCTTCCCGAGGAGATCTCCTCGAAGAGCGGGAAGTATCTGGCGAGGAGCGGGCCACGGACTCCGTCCTCGTTCTTGTTCGTCGCTCGTCACCAGTATCCTCGACGGGACGTTTACTCGAGAAACTGCCCTCTCGGGGGGTGAGCCTCGTGAAGCGAGGAGTGTCAGGTCCTGCCCGGGACCTCGACGATCTGTGCGCCTCCTGATCCCGACCAACGGGAGCGCTGTCCCTATCAGCCATGACTTTATCCTCGGCGTTCTTCTTCGGCCTTGAAGCGAGTTTCCTCCGCTCCACGGGAGATCCCTCTGGGGCCGGTTCGCGAAGGAAACCTTTCGGGAGAAGAGTGTCAGGGGGTGCCCCGTGGATTCGGGCCAACTGATAAACCCCAGATTTCTCAAGCCGCTGGCCCCCGAAGTCTTTACTCCAATCACGCCTGGGGTTGGCCAGGAGAGCAGCGTGGATGCTCTTGAACCGCGCCCCGGCCTCCTCATTCTCCTCGAGCTTGAATCGAGGGAGGTCCGCTCCCTCGAGCACCAAATCCGTCGGTAGGAAAGCATGGTGGGGACCGAAGTTGGAGTTGTCCACACGAACAAAAAAATATTTATTCTCCCAACCGGATTCGTTCGATGGCGTATCAGGAGAATGTGCGGTCGGACGCGATGAGAGATGGCAAAGCGACCCAGATTCTTTGGATTGCGGGAGACTTTGAAGAGGCGCATCAGGTCCTCGAGCGTGAGCTCCACTTTCTGTTCACATGCAATGGCCAGCGTACAAAGGAGGAGGCGAAGAGTGTTGGTGCTCACTTGAGCAATCGGAACCCCGAAGGCGTAGAGAAACGCCACGACCAGGAGCGGCGTCGGGAAGCGAAGGCCGACGATGCGGAAGAACGATTCATAGACACAGACGAAGTCGCTCTGAGGTTCGTCGGTGAACTCACCCTCGAAAGGGAGACGGGCAAAGCAAGTCTTTGAGTCGGTATGGTTGTCGACGATATACTTCAAGCTCTCTTCCGTCATAACGGAAGGGGGACTCCGAGTCTTAAAAACTGGGCCGGAGCGGGAAGGACCCATCGAGGCGTCTGAGAGAGAGGGAAGAAGAATTTCGGAGGCGAGGGAATGAGAATAAGCAACAACAAAAAGAGACCTGGAGAGAGTTCTTGCAAAAACGAAAATGCCTGGAAAAGGGGGTATGAACTTCGAATTTATAGAAAGGGAAGAAGGATAGGTAGACACGTCTTGATCTGACGGCCCAAATTCAAAGCTTGCTAACTCATCAACGGTTCGTATCAAACGCCCGTTGTAAATCTCTACAGGCCCTCAAATGCAAAAAAAAAGATGGGCATTCAATGTTGAGGGGAGGTGCGCAGGATTCTAGGCTGACAGGGTTTTGGGAAATCGAATCAAGGTGGGTCCCAGGCCCGAGCAACGTTGAGAAACCTTCGTCGCTGAAAGTTTCGTCGGGATTTAGGGAAGCGAAGGAGGCCTAGCGAGGAAGGGAGCAGCTTAGCAATATGACCACGCGAGGAGTCGAAGAAGAAAATTACCGACCACGAGCCAATCGACGCCGGCTAGGGCCAGCCCTGAGGCAGTTGTACTTTATTTTACCAAGTGTATACACTTGATAAAATGGGGGACTAACTGTTAAGGTCGGATTTGGTCAAATCCATCCTCAACACAACTCGTGTCGTTTTGTTTATAAACGACATGAGGGATGCGAGGAAGTTCACCAGCGAAGGGGGGTTATCCCCGAGGAGGATCATCCCCGAGGAAGAGTATCTCCGAAGAGGTTCATCCGCGAGGAGACGCAGCCACGCGAGCAAGTAGGTTGCGATGAAGGATCCCATCACGTTCGACGAGGAATTTAGTCATGATGATTATGCAGAGCCCGATGACAGCCGAAGAGACGCGCATTTAATGAAGCCGACCTACTCACTCGATGAGAGCGTCAGCGACGAAGGCCTGCAGGGCCGAATGACGGTTGATGAGATGTGCATTTAATGCGGCGCACCTACCCATGACGGCAGCGTGCTCGGAGATGACATAAAGTGAGGATAAACCTTACTGCCCTCAAATCACGTCAGAGAATGATGATTAAAGAAGGAAAAGGCGGGAAAAATAGAGCATGAAGGCATTGTAAACTCTATAAAAGGCAAGATAAGCCTCATTTGTAGAGGCGGGTTGGTTGTTCGAACAAAAGAGAGAGAAAAAGACTCAACAGAGAAAAGAAAAAGAGACCTTGTAGTAGAAAAAGGTCGAAGAAAAAAGGAGATATCTGAGGCTCATGATCCTTCATCTGTCCAGCTATTTAACGGAAGAAAACCGAGCTCCTTTCGGAAATCATAATAAAACAGAGATATTCATCATTTTTTGTTATTTATTTATTATTTGGTGATTGTCTTTGTGACTGGAAAGGGGTGGTGAAAATCCCCCTCTACAGTAGCAATATTACTCATAAGCCACATAACAAGTCGAAGTCAATAACTATCCATGTCTAGTTAAGATTTGGGCATTTTCTTGATCAAACCGGTGATATATACGTGTCCTCGGTTTAACAAGTCGAAATCTATAACTATCCAAATCTTTTAAAAATATCAACACTTTTTTTAAACCGGTGATATATACGTGTCCTCGGTTTAACAGACGTCAATTTAACATTGACAAAATTAAATCTAAATACTAATATGTAGCCCTTTTAAGTACTATTTTTGTTACAAAAAATATATCTTAAAATATACAAGTACAATTAGTATTACTTATATGTCACAAATATTCCGTAATACAATCACCCCATAGAATCCATACAAAATGTAACGACAAAAAACACAGCTTGGTTAGATTTCATCAACACTTATCAAAGTTTTTAACCGTTTCTCTGCAATTTATATTGAAACTAAGAGATTATCCATAAGCTTTTTTCACTGAAATGAATGTAAATTATTTACACTAACAAATTATGCTAGTATTCACGTAAGTACAAATAAATGGATAAAACAAAATACTATAAATTAATTGCTTGTAAGTTGTAACTCAACCACGGTTTTGGCTTTTTATATTTGTTGATCGCACTTAGTAGAAAGTGTACAACTAAGTAAAGTCCAAATTAATGCCATTAATCTCCTCAAAGTCTATGCACATTAACCAAGCTCCGTGATCAACCATCCATTACCAAAACCTATTATAAACAAAAATAAATAAATAAATAAAATATTATATAAAAGAGAGAGAAGGGGACAAAAAGGAACACAATTCGAAACAAGAAATGAGTAATTTGATCAAGAAACGTGTTTTAAGGGAAGAAAGAGGCTTTGGGCTTTGAACTTTTTTATTTATTTTTTTAAAACTTTAGCCCAAATTTTTAAATGAAAAGAGTGAATTGAAATAACCCAAAAAATGTTTTAATCCAAAAATAAAAACCCAAAAAGAAGTTAGATGAAAAACAAACGAATCTTGTCACACCCACTTCCTTTTCAACTTCACGACCTCAAAAAAAAATAATAATAATAATAATCACTCCCAACAAAAAAATAAATTAATAGAAGAGTAATTGCCACTAAGACCCTCAACTTTAAACAAAAGTGAAGTTTGCCCTTGAATTTTATCTAATAGAACTAAAACCTCATACTCTTTTTAAACAAAGTAGCACATTCTCTCCTTCGCAAGACTACTTACTCGAATACAAGAAGTAAACCTCCATATTTGGTAAGATAAAAGTTACATAAAATTTATGTAAATATCTTCAAATAAATTTTGTGTGACATATAATAGAGGCAATGTCTAACTTCTTAAGAATATTGAAGGGCAAAATCGCTAAAAATCAAACTTTACAAGGCAGACTGCACTAATATACAAAATTCAAAGGACTTTGTTGATAATTACTCTTAGTAAGATATCAATAAACCAACTTTCTCTCTTCATTCCACTTTCCATATACATACCAAAAGAATGCACTCTTTATGTTTGTGTATGGTATGTCTCAAAACTCAACAACTACCAAGTTTTGGGTCCACTAAATTCTTGACTTAACAAACTCATTTCACATGGGTGACATTTTGGAAATATCATTGAAAGTTGGGGGAATGTGACCAAAAATTTGACCCTTTTTCATCTTTTTAGAAAACGCAAACAACCTTTCCCAAAATAAAGCCACAAATTGAAAATGCACATGCCCAAAAAGAAAGTTATCCAAATAATGAAAAAGTTTCTAATTTACATTTCTCAATTCTTCAAAAAGCAAAAGGAGATTCTTTGAACTCAGAGAGTATCATTGATTTAGTGCTCTCGGTTTTTCAAGATAGTATTTATAACCAACGGATAATAAAGTAAAAGTATCTCGAAGTATATCAAAGTTCATAGTATATTCTGAAAGAATTGGCTAAAAGACCTTATTTGAGATGTCGTTTCGCTGCATACCCTCGTTATAATATGCTATTTCTTTTATATTATTTTTAAATCTCTTATTTCCTTTTCGTATTATTTTTAAATGTAAAAAACCTAGAATGACGATTTTGTCCTTTTGGTTTACACTGTATTTTACGAAATCTCGAATTTACCCTTTGCGGCGGTTGATACAATAAGATTTTATAATATTATTCTTATTTTCTCTCACACATACCTCTTCGGCTTCCCCTCATTTTCCCTCCAAAACCGACCCTCTTTGATCCTTCCACCGCCATCGAGGATTCATCCTTTGACCTCCTTCAAACAACCGATGGCATACTTTCGTGCCTCTCTTGTCTTTCCTTCCGACTGCTGCATAAACGACCATCTTCTTCTTCCGTTCGAGACGTGCAACCAGGAAACAAGAAGCATATTTCGGGACCGAACATCATCTTATGTTGTTCTCCGGCATATACTGAGCATCTTCAATGGAGGTAAATGTCTATTTTTTAACTTTTCGATGTTTCTGGTACTGTTTTAACTTTCAACTTGTATCGATGTTAGGGTTTACATAGTGTACATGGAATTTAGGGTTTGGTCTAGTTTAAGGTTTAAAGGAATACTGAGATGATGAATGTAGTAAGATTTGACGACTCCCGGTAGGGTTTGGTAAACTACTGCTAGCCATACCGCTATGTTTTGGCTAGCGGTAGCCATACCGCTATTCATGGATAAATACCACTAGTTATACCGGTTTATTCTTGATTCGATTCGATTTAATATCTTAATCTTGATTCGATTTGCAGCAGCCGTTAGTTCTACATATTGTACATGGATTTTAGGGTTTGGTCTAGTTTAAGGTTTAAAGGAATACTGAGATGATGAATGTAGTAAGATTTGACGACTCCCGGTAGGGTTTGGTAAACTACTGCTAGCCATACCGCTATATTTTGGCTAGCGGTAGCCATACCGCTATTCATGGATAAATACCACTAGTTATACCGGTTTATTCTTGATTCGATTCGATTTAATATCTTAATCTTGATTCAATTTACAGCAGCCGTTAGTTCTACATATTGTACATGGATTTTAGGGTTTGGTCTAGTTTAATGTTTAAAGGAATACTGAGATGATGAATGTAGTAAGATTTGATGACTCCCGGTATGGTTTGGTAAACTACCGCTAGCCATACCGCTATGTTTTGGCTAGCAGTAGCCATACCGCTAGTTATTTATACCGCTATTCATGGATAAATACCATTAGTTATACCGGTTTATTCTTGATTCGATTCGATTTAATATCTTATTCTTGATTCAATTTACACTAGCCGTTAGTTCTACATACTGAGTTGCAGGAGAATGAACACTACAAAAATAAGCTTACCACCAGGCAAGCTCAATTCGAAACAGTGACGACTATCATTAAAGGAGCACTGAATGAGGATGAGCTTCAGTGGTTCCGGGACACACAATTTGGGCATCTATTAGATGTCCCGACACACTATGAGCACGTGCCCAATTGTTGTTGAGTTTGATGGTGAGAATGACGACAGAACAAAAGGACGCATGTGAGTTGTGGTTCTTCGTAAACAACGTCCCACTGCGATACGGCATTCGAGAATTCGTCGTCATCACCGGGCAACTTTGCCACCCGGTGCCAAAGTTACCTCAAAACGAGGATCAGTCACGAGCGTTCTACAATGATTTCAAAAAATGCTTATGGCCTTCGGAGAAGAAGCGGATTACTGTCAAGAATATTCAGGATCGACTTAAGGATATTCAAGGACAGACCGACGCAGATGTCGGATGATAAGAAGCGTTTGACCTGCCTGTGCATCGTCTTCGGAGTGATCTGTTTCAAGGACAGACCGACGCAGATGTCGGATGATGATCTGCTTGCAATGGTAGAGGACATTGCTTTCTTCGTTGGCTATCCTTGGGGGACAGTGTCCTTCGAGTACTCAATGAAGCAGCTTCATCATAAGCTATCGAAGGAACTGGTGGATAAGTATTTTCTCGTCATCGAGAAAAAACTAAATTGTGTAGATATGACCCTTCTGGGTTCGTTCACCCGATACATGTATATGTAAAGTGTTTGAATCTATTTATTTTCACCGCATAAATGGTTGTTACACATAATTCAAATTAACATTTAAACTTCATGCAGTTTTTGGCGTATGAGTGTTTGCCGGCGGTGGCAGCGTACATAGCTGAACCTCGAGAAGCGCCCGCCGGCGCACCTCGTATGTGCAGATGGACCACTTGGCCAATCGGGACAAAGCATAAGGAGTTCGAAGATATCACCTCGTTATAAAGAAAAGTGCTCCAGAGGTTAGTTGCTCTACACGTGGCATGTCATTATATCATAGCGGTAACATAGAGGTTATAGTCATTTGTAGCGGTATAGCATATATGATAGTGGTAACATAGCAAATATAGTCATCTCTGGCGGTAACTAAGTAATGATATCCAATATTATATTACAGGAACAAAATAGTATGCTCTTTCCCACACCAAAGGAAGAAGCGACGTCGTCCATTCAATCTCTCCCGCCGCGTGTAAAGTCTCCAAACTTGAATTTTGAAATGCTCATGGATTTCTTGGAGAGAGGTGAGCGGATCATTCAGACGTCGCCCCCTCCGGCACCTCCGCGGGAAAAATGGCCAAGAGAGGAAGAGAATGTTCGTCCTCGTAGAGCGGCACGGAGAATAGAGCAAGGGAGGCAACGTAAATCACATTCACCCCTCCAAGAGAGAAGAAGTTGGTTTCCAAGTCCCAACGACACGGAGGTGAGAGACCGAGCCCTGTTTCGCCGTCTGGACGCCCACGTCGCAACCGACGGTACGTTGAGAGCCAGAGCACGTATGATAGTGGATCATCACCACCACAAGTGTCAAGAAAGAGACAGAGTATCCACTCCTCCGCTCCCGTCTCGGCGTCCAAAACCCCGAACAAGCGTCGGAGGGTTGAACGACGGGAAAATGAGACGGCGACCACTCCTCTTTCGGCATCGGATCAACAAAATTTAACGCACTGTGTAGATTAGATAGGTCGGTTATACCATAACGCCACCAGTATGTTGCTTGGTCAGGGACAACATTCCCCTCTCGACCACGAGGAGGATGTAGTAATAGAAGCGGCAAGGTGCTTATATAGATATTTGCGAACGGGGGTGCGTTTAGACCAAGTATCATCGAGGGAGGCCTCGGATTCAGAGCAGTCTGACACTGAGATAGAACCTCTGGATGTGAATTCCCGCCCGAGTACGAATGACAACATTCGGGAGCAGGAGACGATTGACAAACTAGGTTCATTAGAAGGATTGCGTCAAGTTCAAGAAACAGACGGTGGTGTTGCTCAGTTGTCACTGGTGTCTGCGAGTGACGACACAATGTCGGCATACGTCGTCGATCAATAGTTGAACTTAAGCGAAGTATTGGACTCTCGGTACCAAGATATGTATAATGCCGACGTTGCAAGAGAGAAGAATGAAGCGGAGCAAAGGTCGAATCATACCGATCCATTTGACTATGCACGCGAAGTGGGGAAGTTGTATGAGGTAAAGGAATGAGACAATGTCGAGGGGGAAGAGGCGCAGAAGAAGGGTATCGAGGAGGAGGAGGAGGCGCGGAAGATTGATGAAGAGAGGAAGCGGAAGAATGAGGAGAAAGATAAGGATGAGTAGGAGGCGCGGAAGATTGGGAAGGAGAGGAAGCGGATGAAGGAGGAGAAGGAGAAGCTGGAGGAGGAGGCGCGGAAGATTGGGGAGGAGAGGAAGCGGATGAAGGAGGAGAATGAGAAGCTGGAGGAGGAGGCGCGGAAGATTGAGAAGGAGATGAAGCGGATGAAGGAGGAGAAGGAGAAGGAGAAGTTGGAGGAGGAGGCGCGGCAGATTGAGGAGGAGAAGGAGGAGAAGAAGCATAAGGAGGAGAATGAAGCTGTTGGGAACTCTATATCGCACTGATTCCAATTCTGTTGGGAATCAGAATCGATCTGTGATACCGGTTCCGAGTCGTATATACGTATCTAGATCTCAATGATCACCGCCGACTTATAATTAACACGAGTTACAAAAAAGTACACGGTTTGACCTTTAAAAAATTTCTGGATTAAAGTCTCATACCAGTAATCCTGTCAAAACGTCTTATACATTTCAATCGAATTAATTATCCCTGGTCGATGATGAGATAATTATTTTAATTTTATAAACGACTTATTTTCTTAGAAGTTTCTTGACGCGAATCTTGATTCTTGAAATCTTCTGACTCCGAGCTCCAGTGAATTGCGATTTAGTGAGAGGAAGAAGATCCAGAAGCCTTCCGATGTATTCTCCGGGACTACGTCGCGGGAATGCGTGGGCTCCCACTGGATAAAATAACCAAAACCTAATCGAAAAACTCTGAGGGAAAAACCCTGAGAGAAAATTGCCTAAAACCGAGAAAGAGAGAGAGAGAGAGAGAGAGAGAGAGAGAGAGAGAGAGAGAGAGAGAGAGAGAGAGAAGAATTTGAAATTCTCAAAGAGAATGAGTGTGTGATTTTAGGTTTCAGGATTCCCTATTTATAGAAAAAACCATAACCAACTTAGAGAAAATCTCTCAACTTAACTAGAGAGATTTACTCCAACCACTTTGGAGATATTCACTCTAAGATTTGATTTAAATAATTATAAATCAAATAAAGAATAAATCCAAATAAATCTTTTCTGAAAAACCCTAAAAGATTTGATAAGATTCAAATCTTTATTTTTCAAGATTTAATTTATTGAAATCGAAAACTATATACATATAGAATTCGATTTTCATTATTTTCTCTTATTAAATATATATGGTATAAATACCTATATTTAATTTCTCTAATTTCGAATTAAATAACAGTGTCAATTTTAGTCAAGGACTAAAAACTGTTATTATCATAAATCTTAAACCGTAAGTCCGATTGACACGATTCAAAAAGATATCTGTATCAGAATTTAATTTCCCACATTCTTAGGAATGTCTTAAGATCAAATTCATACATATTTTTCAGTTTTAACTGGCACACCAAACTTTGGTACTTTTGCCACTATTTAGGGTAATCAGTGATTTGTGAATAGACTATCACAAATTAAACCTGATTTGAAATTATCCTATTCAAATGAAACATTTGAATATTATTTGCGATGTCATCCTTATGGAGCTACAAAGGGGACTAATGGACGTACACACTCGAGCTACGGTGAAAGTGTAGAGCTTTCACCAAGTTCGGATACATTCGACTATAGCTCGAAGTTGAACTCTCAAGTGTGTATGATATTTATCTTCTGGAACACAGGTGTCCATCGATTCAATCAGATATATGGTATACTAGGTTTCGTGTTATTATGATACTCATCAAGAGGGTACTAATGTTTCCGTACTGCCCTCTTGATGACACTATCTCATTCTTATGATTCATACAAACCACTCACTCAAATAGACGATGAATCTAATGAGCTGATCATGAATGCTTGTTTGTTTCTTTAGAAACACAATAAGAATATCATAAAGATATTGTCCATGTCTGCCATTATGCAACTTATCCCGGTCAATCGTCTAATCCCAAAATAACGGTTGTGGGAGTACTACAAGTACTCTGTAACTATTATTTCAAAGATTATATAAACCGAACCGTACAAGTTCATAACGCTCAGGACTTCAACCTACTCCTATTCGATCATCTAGTGACTTTATCGTACTATCATCAGTGACGGTCTTAATTGATGATTTCTGATTCAAGTCTTGACCGTCCAATATAAAGACACTTCATACTTGATAAACTTAACAGTGCACGGACCGCACTATGATCCGGTAATAGATCATCACATATAGTTATTAAGTTCATCAATGATCTTTCATGCCTTGAAAATTCCCATTTTCAATCTAGATCATGGACCGTTTAAGTTCTTTAACCGTGATAGTCAAACCTCCTCACAATAGACTACTTGTGATGACTAAACACGATAGCAATATAAAAGAACTATGGATAAACATTCATTTAGTATTGGCTACTTATAATCCGAAGATAACTATATAGGATAACTTTAATAAACTTTGTTCATTCTTAGGTTTGACCAAAATCTTATACAGGTGAGATTAACATCTGAATAGAGAGCATACGAAAATATGTCCAACAATCTCCCACTTGCACTCTTAAGAATATGCATTGTTCCTATGAAACTTGTATATCTATCAAAGTTTTTCCCGAGAGTATATCTCTAACTTTGTTCACTAGAAATCAAGAGTAGTCACTTTAGCCATAATTAAAATTATGTTTTATATGTCGTCTATAATCTTATCCGAAAGATTATATTCCTTGAAATTATTTTCCTTATTCGGTTTCTAAAAGCTCCCACTTAAACGTTCAACGCACTTTGGTACATTCCTTTATTAGTTTTACATCTGCAACTTCAAATTTGCATGTTATATATCTGTGAAGATATGTTGAGCTCGGGTTAAACTAATGTCGATGACATTAAACATTTAAACACCGTAAAGTTTCTGTGATAGAGTCATCTTGTTAATCACAATACTCGTATCACACTTCATATAAGGTAAGACTGGTTTTAAATATCCAGATATGTCCTCGATATATCCACGACACGCCCAGAAAATGAGAAGTGCGATACGATATTCGTAGAAAATTGATATATCCATTTATTCACATTTATCTATCGGCAAGCGTCGATATATCCGTAAAATAGAGAGTGCGAAACGACATCGATATCGGCATTTAAAATCGTGCTTCATATATATGTTTGTACTCTATAACTTTATTATAATGCCTAGCTTATTTTATGTTATGTCGATATTATGTTACGAGGTATGACTTTTATGTTATATGTTTGTGTTATATTATTATTTATGAGTGTTTTTTAGGCTATAACTATGTATCATATTTATTAAATTAGTAATTTAGAAACTATATAAAAATATGATTGAAATACTAAAAATATTTTAGGAAATATCCATCGATATTTTGATCGGCATGCGATATATCCGCGAAATTATGCGATATTATCGGCAAGCGATATATCTTTTTCTTCGGATTTATCCATCGGCATGCCCGTCGGCAAGCGATATATCCGTAAATTGGAGAGTGCGAAACGATATCGATATCGATATTTAGAACCTTGGGTAAGACATTTCTTTCTGGATTATATAATCCTAAATGTCTTATTTTGACTTTAAGTCATGTGAGTGCAACATTATGAGTTATGCAAAACTCTTCTGTTAAAGCATTCGAATTCCTTATTTGTTATACAACAAAAAAAGAATTCTAAAGTTTTGCTAATGTAAATGTTTTCAAGGAGAAATTAATTTATACGATGTTTCAATATTACGCTTACGCTGCGCACTATAAACACAGTATATCGTAAATTAATTGTATCATGTCGAATAATAATTATACCGAATGGTAATTATTAATCAAACCTATAAAACCATGACGAAGCTGAGTTAATGATTATCCGTTATGCAGGGTCATTAACGTAAACGCTTCTACTTTAAGTTTTTCCGAAAAACTTTCAAAGCTGTGCCAGATTTTAAAATTTACATTAATCCGAACGCGGATTAAACTGTCTTGTAAACTTTATCATAAAATCTTTGCTATTATTCAAAATATAATCCCGAACTTATTCATATGGACAAATCTTGTAAACTATGTCATTCAGAGAGACATATTACTTTTGTCTGCCATCGATCATTTAGTCGATTCAGCATGAATAAGAGACTCTGGATAGATAGCATAGTAATCAGAGAGCTTAAAAGATCCTACACCATCTTTTCTCTTTTTTGTTTAACAGGGAATCTCCCGTGATTACTAATCTTGCTATTAACATAACCCTTTGTCTATTCCTCTCTTGCTTATAATACTTCCGGTTAAGTTAACCGTTCAACGAGTATTATAGTTCTAGATGTGACTTTAGTCAACTATTTTGAATCTTTCCTGCTATCATAATGTAAATAGAATTCTTCAATATCTTATTGAAGTTAAACGTATTTCAATATACGTCTATCTTAGCAATTACTCGTAGCGTTTGATTCTGCCGACACGGCTCCCACTACATCTGAGTGCTCTAAGTAACTCTAAACATTAAATAGTTTTATTTTGGATATCAAACAGATCTTAATAAGATCGATTTTAATTTCTAATGGATAAACAAATATTTCGTTTTTCATAACTATAACTACCTTAATTATTCAGTAATTATATAACACCTTATTAATCGTTTATGTTTTTATTATCATATTGGTTATTCATTCTTTCATATAATGGATAATACTTGTCACACATCGATAAATTCAAAATTGAATATCTTTATTAATGCATCAAGGTTTGCGGAATGAATGAGAAAAACTTCTCATCTAATCCATTATTCAAGAAAAACGCGAATGAAATAAACTTAACCAAAAATAAAAAACATATATTGTGTGAGACTTAATATTAACGATTAAACTTAAAAACATCTTTTGACTCCGAGGCGCTCGGGTCAATCCCTTCAAGAATCATTCTTCTAAACTGTCTCTGAAACAAGAAAGATTTGAAACATATCTTAGTTTTCTTATGGAATCAAAGATTCACCAGAAAAAAGGGCATAAATGTCCTTTATAGAAAATATATGTAAAAAAATTAAGAAACATCTAGGTGAGACACTCACCGGTTTCTTTATTCTTGTTTCTGAGCTTGGGACACTGGTTTTTCCAATGACCCTTCTCTTTGCAGTAGAAACATTTTCCAGTAATGTTCTCTTTCGAATTCTTGGTTCTTTTCGGGAAGTCCCTTTTCTTATCCTTCTGGTGCACTTTCTTCTTCTTCTTCTTGGGATTACCTGACCGAGAATTTCCTATCTGAAATGCAACGTGCGCTTTGGATTTCTTAGTCAATCCCAAGACGTTCTCGAAAGTCTGTAACTCATTAATAAGTTGAGTGATACCGTAATTTAACTTATTCATAATGTAGTTACTGGTGAAAGGCACGAAGTCCGATGACAGTGAGTTCAAGATGATACTCACTTAAGACGTTTCGTCCACCTTTGCACCATGAAGTTCAGCTTCATTGAAGTAATTTGTCATATCCATAACGTGATCCCGGACACTAGTCCCACGTTTCTGTTTGGCATTCATATATAGACGAGTTGCATCATGCTGAGCTTGCACCGACTGAGTTCCATACAACCCTTTGAGAAGTGCCATCATCTCGGTTGCAGTCTTAAGAACTTCAAGCTTGACCCTCAACGTATCGCTTGTGCTGGCTAGAATATAGCCCATTGCGCGATTATTGGCTTGGATCCAGCTGTCATACGGTTCCCCCGATCCTCTTGAACTATAAAAACTGGGAATCGGAGGACATTGTTTAACGAGAACATACCGAATGTTCTCGCTAATCAGGACGATGTTGATGTTAGCTTTCCACTTGGGAAAGTTTCTTCCATCCAGAGTGTTGTTTGACAACAACGACATGATTGGGTGCGACATGGCTAAATGACATGAATGAAACATTTATTAAAACCTATATAGTAGAATGTTTTACACATATTGTGTATCATTTAGAAATAGTGAATATTGCAAGGTTTCAAGGATGAACATAGATAAACCTTATACTATTTCAAGGTAATTTAGCGACGGATACTGGTTGCAGCTTCTCCAACATACTAACTGAGTATTTAGCTAAACTGAGTTTAGTCTCAACTCAATTAATTCACTGAATTCTGAAACTGAATTCCTTGTGAAATAAAAACCTACTTTAGAACGATCATGCAATAATTAGATTATCACATGCAAAAGTGACCCACCATTTTTACGGTTTACAGATTTAACTCAAATAGTCACCGCCCTTAGGGGATCAGATCTAGCTGACACACGGCCGTTGAAATACGTCTGCTCGCCATTATCCATAGTCAGACCAGTACGGTGACATATTAGTTACATAACTTTAAACCTTTTCGAAGAAGGCCAGATCTAGCTGACACGAGGTGTTATGTAACCGGTCGTTGTACTGGCAATAGGTGGAGATCTTTCTAAGCTAAACTCTTTCTATCTTAAGAAGTAACTATGTTTTTAACCATCTAAGATAATGAAAATTATCTAGGTTTAAGCTAATAAACTAGGAACTTACGTTTTAATTATCTAGAATTAAAAAAAAATCCTATCGGTTTATAGCTTTTTCGAATAAGCTCCCATTAACTACCCGTTAATAAGCTTAGTCCTAGGTTATTATAATATACCGGGTATACTAAGAACCTAGAATAAAATCAAATATTGATCACGGTAGTGATAGACCGAGTTGTGTTTCCCAGGCAGATGGAGGAGTCATAAACAGTCATTCTCCCTACGTTGTTCATGAATTCAGAGACTATTCCGAATTCGGATAAAATCGTCGTTCTCCCTACGTTGTTCATGAATAACATTAATATATGGGCTCTAACGGGTCAACGAGAGGATTTAATGAACGATGCAGATATCGTAATAGCCGCTATGCAATGGGTCAACGGTACTAATGAAAGGGACTGCGAACGTGAATGGATGCATAAAGAGCGGCTTTAGTTCCCGATAAACCTTGACTCACAACACTGGATTTCATGCAAGGCGGATTTATTGAAGTCGAGTATTTTGCGGTGAAGTCGAGTATTAACATCTTAGATGAAGACACTATTAATTATTTTGCTGTTTTGTATTGTAACCGAAGTATTCATTATTTTATTTTCATGTACTGTAAGCGGCGGTATTAATGTATTGACATCTCGGATGATGACATCAACATTATATGTGACTGCTTTCGTATAAAAGTGAGATTTCAACTCAGATCCGTTATTGGATGGAAAACAAAATAGTTAGATATAGCGGTACTTACCAATGACGTCTAGCGGTATGTAACAAGACAAATAGAATCTTGCTTTTGTAAGATTGATATATATTCCGCTTTCAAAGATATTTCTAGCGGTACGTACCGCTTACATAAAACGTCTAACGGTACGTAAAACATCAAGCGGTACGTACCACATGTAATAAATATATATTGATATTAAGTTAGATATAGTTGTACGTACTGCTTACGTAAAACGTCTAGCGGTATGTACTAAGGCGATGTAATAAATTTAAACGTACATGTCCCTCTGCTTATAAATAATAAATTACATATGCAGCTCATACTTTCGTCACTCTCCTTGGTAGTCTTTTCCTCTTGTGTCCTCCTCTTTTTTTTTTTTTTTTGCTTCTAGACGGTTCAATCTTCAAAAAATTAGCAGTAACGGAAGCAGGTATCATCCAATCGTCATTAAGCTCGATAAGATTTACGGGCGAAGAATACGAAAGCCACCAGTGGTTGAAGCTGTAGAAAGCATGACAGAAATCGTGAATGTTTTTCCCTGCACTGGTGATTGTGCTGATGGCATGCGCACATGGGTACCCATCGAAGTTAAATTTGTTGCACGATCATGTCTTTCCTACAAGATTTACCACCTTAAACTCTCTGCTACTCCTCACTTCCCACGATTGTTTGAAACCTTTAGTGGCCACCATTTTCTCAAACGCTTTCATGTTCTCTCGAAGCTTATGCTCAGTGTTCGGAGTGACTAAATAGGACGATCGGTTAGCACATTCTGTACTATGTTCATGATATTTTTTAACCCTACGGCTACCATCTTCAAACACTCATGTAACAGGGTAAGAATAGGATATTCTCCAGCTATCTCCATAAAATCATACATGTGTTTATGACCGTTTAAAGTTATTATGTCATACCTTTTCTCCAAGTAGTACGCCCTCGCCCATCGATCTCTGCTCTCAAGATTTTCATCGAGATAATTCGCAGCTAAAGGATACCTTTGTTGGAACTCGCCTCAATTGCTATCGAATTCAGCCCTGGTATATACCGTCGCCAGTTCCCAAAACTTATTGACTAATCTCTTCGCTTTAAACTTGCCTTGCAAGTGTAGTTGGATGAGATAAGGACAGAATCCATGAGTTACCAACTCACTTGTTTCCGAAATCGCTGCTTTCAGATCTTCTAAAAATTGTTCCCACGATTCGATCCTCTCCGAAAATAAAATACCAAAAGCGAGTGGAAAAACTGTGTGATTGCCATCAGTAACACTTGCCACGAGTAAGGTACTTTGGTACTCGTCACTCATGCGATGTGCGGCAATCGAAATAACCTTCCTCATACTTTTGAATCCTTGAATCGACGTGTATAATGCCACGAAACAATACTCAAAATCCCCTTCTAGGTTACATTTAATTGAGGTCAAGGAACCCGGGTTTTTATTTTCAACCATAAAAAAAAATGCTGGTAACAACGCAGAATTCTGGCCAGGGGTACCTCTAATCTTGTATTCGGCAAGTCTCTTGCCACTCGTAGCCATCTAGTAACTGATTTTGTAACCCTTATCTGCCATATGCCTCCGGATCTCATTCAGGTCCGGTATATCCATATTTTGGTCACTGTATCTGCTTATGATCTCATCGCAAATGAACGACAAAGTGGCCCGGCGTAAACCTTGTCGTGCGTCTACGGAACAAGTGTGGACGTTGTGATATGTACGTATTCTAAATGTCCCATTTGCCCCCAGCGTTGCACGTAAACTCCAACCGCATGTCTCATCGAGGCATTTGACTACGTATAATTTCTTGTCCGGCTTTATCAACTTCACTCCGAAGCGTCCTGCAGCACCCTCGGACACAACACTTCTCAACTCAGCCTTTGATGCAAACTCCTGACAAATTATAAGATCCATACCATCGGGAAAACTATGCATCGGTCCTTCTTCCCCCGACTCAAAACCGTTAGGAAAAGTAGAGGATCCCACAAAGTTATTAGAACACCCTCTCAATGGCGATAGTATCACACCTTCTGCATCCGGGGACGAAACAGCATCCGGTACGTCGACATGCCGCACCCGGTACTCTTCTTGCACAAATATTGTTTGTTTGGTACCTACTTCAGGAGATACCTTTTTCACTAGCTCGACGTACAACTGTTTCAACCTTGACGGTCTATCTGGTGTCTGAATATATGATTCAAAGTCAGGTTCATCAGCAATGGCTATTGGCTGAGTACTGTGATCAACTGGATAATAAGTTACCTTCAAATCAAATTGTCGGACAATATCAAACTTGTTATATAAAAACTCCTTCAAATAAGAAATGTTGTTCAAAGCAGACTTTGAAATGGTAACAGCATTTGCAGTATCACTTATTCCCTCCCACAACCACTTGTAACAATCTCTATTGAAAATCCATTTTCCGCCAACACTGACAATCAAATGGTAATAATCCATCCTGCAAACGAAAAAAATACTTCAATCTTAAATTAAACCGCTATAGGCTTATAGGATACAACTATATCATAACATACGGTAGCGGTATGTTTGCAACTTAGTTTATACTTAAGGATTCATAGAGTACGACCTAAATTCGGCATGCAGATATCGGTACCGCTACATAATATATTAATACCGCTATAAATTTATCCATAAATTGAAAACAACAATAAAATTTACTTGATTACACCGGATAACCTTAGTTTATAGTTTATTCTCGGTACAGCTACACAAAATATTCATACCGCTATATTTTATCCAGCAATTGAAAACAGCAATAAAATTACTTGATTACACTAGCTAACCTTAGTTTATAGTTTATAATTAAGGATTCGTAGTGTAAGACCTAAAACCGGCCTACAGGTTTCGATACCGTTACATAAGATATTCATACCGCTATATGTTATCCATAAATTGACAACAATATTACGATTACTTTATCAAACTGGGCTAACCTTCGAATGAGTCAATTCTTGATATATAATCGATCTGAAAGATTCGCTAATCGTTGGTTGTGTAACGCAAAAGATGAAGAGAAGGAATACGGTGAATCGGCGAAGAAACAATGGGAGCTTAGGGTTTCTCGGCAATTGGGGAGTCGAAGAAGAAGACGAATAACAGAAGAGAGAGAAACATGGCGAGAAAGAATAATATTAAAATGGAGGAGAGAAAAAAAATAAGAGGAGAGAGAAAATCGAGCCCAACGAACTGCAAAGGGCCCCACATCGTTTAATGAAGGGTATGAACCAAACATGTGAACAGTACCGAGGGTATAAACCTCTACCAAATCTCAAATAAGGTCATTCTTGCAATTTGCATGTATATTCTAAATTATATTTTTTTAGAGATAAAAGTATCAAAATAGCAAAAGTTATTTAAGCTGTTAGACCAAACCGTTAACTTCCAGAAAATATCAATAATTATTGCAGCATCAGTTCTTAATTTATTACAGATGACGTAAATACTTAAGTTATTATCATTTATTAGCGGCATAAGTACTTAAGTTATTATCTTATATATACAATATATAGAATTGTTGGCATCAGTTCTTAAGTTATTACAGACGACGTAAATACTTAAGTTATTATCATTTATTAGCGACATAAGTACTTAAGTTATTATCTTATAGATAAAATATATAGAATTGTTGGTTGATAATATAAATATCATAAACTCTTATACTGACGACATAAATACTTAAGTTATTGTCATTTATGTTATTGTTATAATTTTATCCATCAATTCTACATATTTTATAGACGATAATAACGTATGTACTTACGTTGTTACTAATAACTTTTTTACTCATGCCGTATTAAAAATTGATATTTTATAAAAGTTAACGGTTTGGTACTAACGGCATAAATAATTTTTAACATTTTAATACTTTTACCTCTAAAAAATAAGAATTGGAATATGCGGTGAGCTTTGACAGACTTTAAGGTACTTTTGCTTGTATTTTTCCTTTTAAGTAAATATCCCAAGTAAACTTATCATTAATTATCAATGTGGTCATTAAACTTTTTATATAGTTTACCTATACCCCTTAATTTATAGTTAGTTTGCTTCTTAAATTTCTATCTATCTTTTTAACCCATTAAGGCATTAACTTTTCACTCAGTAATAATTTTTTCCATGAAATGACTACTCTATATTAATTAATTTTCTAAACTTGCGTTATGTGTCCGTTTTCACCATTTTAATAATATTATTGTCTTTTTAAATCTTTTCAAATTAAATTAATTTTAAGCCTAAATAGTTTAAGTAAACGTATAAAATCTCTCTCTCTTCTCATTTCTTTATGGCGCTTTTTTTTTAATTTCCGTCTTTCAATTCACAAAACCTCAAAATTTGTCATTTTAGTCATATTATTTTTTTAAAAAAATTATTTGGAAATTTGAACAATAAATCTATATTTGTATAACATAGATGGATGGAGCGTTTAATACATATCTAAAATTCAAAGAAAAAATGAAAAAATAGTTAAAAATATAAATTGATACAGATGATGATAAGTTAGTTGAGAAAGTTTATGTTAAGTTCAGAAGATAAAATGATATAAAAACTTATTAAAAGGGCAATATGATACCAATTGATATTTTAAGGAGTGTTTATGATATTTAATAAAAACATATGCGCCAGAAGATTCAATTGATTGCCCTTTGAATATTTTGGGATCAATATATTGGCGTTTCATACAGGTCAAAATCCAGTTCGCTGGACCTGACAAGTAAAGTTACGATCTTACCCTCCCAATCACAAACTCGACGAAGTCCATGAAATGCCGACGTGGACAACAATGCTCCGTCACTTTCTTCTAGGGGTGCAACCGGGTAGGGTACCCGGTTTTTTCGAGGTAACCGGTACCCGGAACCGGAATCCGGGTATCCGAAAATTGATACCCGGAACCGGTATCCGAAATCCGGGTACCCGAAAATCCGGGTACCCGGTTTCCGGGTATCTATATTTCGATACCCGGTACCGATGCCCGGTATCCGGTTTTGAGAACCGGATCCGGGTACCCGGTTTTTACCCGGTACCCGTTTAAAAAAAAATATTTATTTAAAAAACAAAATTACATTCATTTAAAAAAAATTGCATAAAAAAATAATCCAACGCATCGAGCATAAAAAAAAAAAGTCCAAAATGCATAAAAAAATAGTCTCGCGCATCAAGCATAAATAAAACATAGTCCCGCGCATCAAGCATAACATAATACCGCGCAAAAAAGAAAAGAAAAAAAAAACATAGTCTCGAGAACCCCGAGAGGCAAAAATGGAGAGGGGAGACTAAGTCACAAAAGGTTAATCACACGGAGTAAAAAGGGCCAAGCACAAACCCTAAAAATTTAAAATATCATAAAAATAAATAAAAAAATCGGGTAGTAAAACCGGGTACCGGGTACCCGGTTTTTTTATTTTTAATACCCGGTACCCGTATCCGGTTTTGAATCCGGATACGGGTACCCGGAACCGGAATCCTGATCCGGTTCCGGTTCCGGTTTTTAAATCCGGATACCGATTCGGTTCCGGATAATTATCCGGTTTCCGGGTATTATTTGCACCCCTACTTTCTTCCGCTGGATTAGAATGTGAAGAGCGAGGACTGATTGGTCATTTCCTTTTCCCTGCCGATTTTCTGGGCCCACCTGGCTGAGCCGTTCTTCTCTCTGTGGGTTGTCATGCACTCTCGTCGAAACCGTACAAGACGAGGGTATACTAGTAATTCCAAGCATGATCCTATTTCTAAATATATACATATATAATATAACTATTTACGGTCAAAGTGCTAAAAACTAAAGATAATTAAGCTGTATCAAATTTAGAACTTATAACATAATTTTTTTATATAATTTTGCCACAGTTGAATAAATTTGAAACATACGACATGAATATTTTTTGGAATTTTTACTACAACAAAAAAATAATAGAATATATTGCTTATAAGTAAATATATCGTGGTGCTTCTATAGCAAATATCCTTATATAATAGTAAATTCAATTGGGAGAATTTTGTCATATAATTTAAAACAAATAAATAAATAAATAAGAGGAAAAATATTCCCCGTCTCGTGTTCCTCTTTGTCAGTCAACATCATTTGACCAGCTTTATCTTAAAGCAGCAAAATTATTACTACTTAATTATGACATATAATTACCATATTTTATCTCTTTTCTTTTAATATAAATTTAAATTTTATTCATGGCAACTTCCAGTATGAAAAATATGGGGCCAATGTGCCTGCTTCGAGTACTCCATTAATAATTTAATATATTATTTTTGAAAGAGGTCAATTTCGAATATTAATACATCTTTTGTCTTTTTTTCTTCATTTTTATTCAAAAATAAATGACAACTTTATATCATCCTATATTTTACTCTAATAATTTACATGTAGCACTGTGCAAACGACGTCGCCACTCACGACGCGACGCGACGCGTCGCGACGCAAACAGTGCCAGTCGCGACGCGTCGCGATTCACGCGGCAAAAGTCGCGACGCGTCGCGATCTCGGGCTCTGGTCGCGACGCGTCAGGGCTTGATCCGCGTGAAGCGATCGACGGCCCAGATCGTGCCACGTCAGCGATCCGCGTGATTTTGTCTTTTTGGGGCATAAATAACACACTTTTTACCCGAATTTTATTCCACAACCACAATTATTACCCAATTTACTCGAATTTCAACCCTAAAATTTCAAATTTCAAATACTTTTCACCCACCATCTCCTCACAATTATTCACCCTCTTCACCCACAACAATAATTATTCACCCACCCAACCCTCTCCTAAAACCCTATAAATACCACCTCTTCCTCCCTCATTTCCTCACCAACAATCTCTCAACTCTCTCTCAAATTCTCTCAACTCTCCAAGTTTTTTCCACTCTCAATCTCCAAAGTTCCAATTTTCTAAATTCCTAAAGTTCTATCATTATGTCTCGAAGAAGCGGCAGTAGTTCCGGGGGTCGAAGGGCGGCCAGGAATTTGCAACCCCAATTTCTACAAGGGGGAACATCAGAGCCTTGTCCCGACGGCTACATTCCCGTTAGGCTACCGTCAGAAATATTCCCTTCCCCTCCCAATCCAGATTATCCCGACGATACAGTACGGTCTCTAAGACCTAGTCTAGTCCGGGCGGTGGCCCAGCACCACGCCAATCCCGACCGTGTGCCCCAAGAGTTGGTCGACGCGGTGGCTCAATGTAGGGGGGGAAATAACGATCCTTTTTTCAATCTCATGTTACGGGAAGGTGCCGAATACGGAGCTCAAGGTCCCGAAGGTGCCGATCCCGACCAAACTCAACGTCCCGACGATGCCGATCCCGACGACTATCAAACGCCGCCCTCGATCCGTGGTTCAAATATCGGGGTGTACAACCGCGGTTCTCCTCAACCTTCCAATCAAGATAGCGGTGAAGCCTCCGTTGCCCGTCCTCGACGAGGTCGACGTCTTTCTACCGGGTAATAACCTTTAATCCTTTTTTTATTTCATTAATTATTAATTTTTTATTAATTAATAAGTTAGTACTTAATAATAAATAATAATTAATAATTAATAAGTAATAAATAATAATTAAAAAAAATAATTGAAAAAAAATAATTAATTTTTAATAATTAATAATTATTAAATAATAATCACTTGAAAGTCTTAGTATGCTCTGTGGTTGCGGTTCCGACTGATCTTCCACATCAGAAACGATTTTCTTGAGATTTAATTATCATTTAATCATGGTCTTGAATCATTCAAACCAAAGACAACCTTCCTTGAATCATTGTCTTTCGGGTCTTTACGAAATTACAAACACTTTTTCTGAATTCGCAAATGACCCTGTTATTTCGCCCATGATTGAGGGAATGGTTGCAAAATTCAAAAGTTATTGGGATCCACCCCCTTTTTCGTATTGTTTCGGTGCTATCTTGGATCCCCGTATTATGTTTACGTTCGGGCCTTTGATGTCAGCAATCGGGACAAACTTAGGGGTGGATTACATTGATTATATTAAGGTTGTTAATGAAGCTTTTTATGAACTTTACAGTGAATACGACCGGCGGTTCCCACAGTTCAACGTGGAGGCGGAGCAAAGGGCAGTTATGGAAAGCCCAACCAAGACCGGCCTAGCATTTGTCCGGAGACTGAAGCAAAGACTGGATCGCGGAGAAGCATCGGGATCCGGTACGCCACCGGCACGAGCGGAGGAAACGGACGGTGCCCCGCAAGAACTGAAGCGGTACTACGGCCTGCGGATCGACGAGGACTCCGTCGAGTTCGATGTGATTGGATGGTGGAAGAATCAACGGGAAAGATTCCCGATATTGGCGAGAATGGCGAGGGATATACTGTCCATCCCCATTTCCAGCGTTGCTTCGGAGAGCGCGTTCAGCTCGGCTCAGCATATAATCGACGACCGGAGGGCGTCAACAACTCCCACACACCTCGAGCAAGCGGTGGTGTTGAACGATTGGATGTTCCGCAACCCCACCATCGCCCAACGGTCCGAGCCAACCGACCTAGAGCTTATGACGCAAAGGTTTAACGACTGGTTCCCCGAGTGACGCAATGTAAACGCCAATATGATGTGCTCTTTCCTCTCTTGGTTTTATGTCCCTAAGGAGGGTTTTTCAAGAGAGGTTTTAGTGAGGCATCTTGTAATATTTACACTGAATATTTACAACTTCTTCCACCATATTGTAATATTCACAATGAATAATACAACTTTTTTTTAATATCTTGTTTTATCATATTTACTTATTTGTTTTAGAATTTTAATAATTATTAATATGGTACACATTAATACTTATTAACATATATTACAACTTAAAAATTAACTTATAAATTAAAATTAATAATATGTTACACAATAATAACATACTAAAATATTAATTTTGAAATAAATAAAGTTTAAATAATAAGTTTACATAATTTAATACTTAAATTCGGATAAAAACTAATAAAATTAAACATTGGAAACAAAAAATAACTTTTGCCGCAGCCTTTTTTTGGTCCTTCCTCGCAAAATCGCGACCACGTCGCGACGCATCGCGACCAGCCAAGCCACGACGCATCGCGACGTCCTTGCTCGCGATTTTGGCGACTTTCGTCGCGACGAAGGCGCGTGCAGCTCTATTTACATGTATTGAAGAAGAGCATTTAGTGCATATTAAAAGTTGAAAACATTCAAAGACAAACTCATTATTATATAAAAAAAAAAGAGGTAATTTGATAGTGTCAATTTAAAGAAATATTAGCGATATTATTATACTCTTTTATATATTTTTATTGATTTTAATGGATAGCCTAAATATCTTGCAAATTTGTTGGTGGGTTTTGTCTTTAGTGTAGAATTATCCGATAACTATTAGTTACTTTTAATAATTTATAACGATAAGAATAAGCTCATGGTACTTACAAAAATTAGTATCATTAGATAAAAATTAAAAATGTAGATTGTAGACTATTCGAAAATATATTGGAAAAAGAAAGTATCATTTGATTAGGACAATATGTTTCATAATTATAGTATACTAGGCTTTTATATTCCAAATTCCAAGGATTCAAATATAACAAGCTTTAATATATTTTTTAATATTCCATATATAACAAGCTTTAATATATATATATTAAAAGACTCGCCATAATTTGCAAACACGTGTAAACCAATTTGCCACCTTATTTCTAAAAAGGGTAAACTGCGGCTAATGTACCCAATGTTTAATTTTCTGCGGATTATGTACCCAATGTTTATTTTTGGCGGCTAATGTACTCAATGTTTGATCCGTTAGATATTTTTTGGTTTTCCGTCAGTTGACCGTTAGAGAGTTATATGTACACTTTTCGTATTTTTGACATAACTCACTCATTTTTTGTCCAAATTTTATGCACGACCTATGGTTGGAAAGATAAGAGATAGATCTACAACTTTAATGTTTTAAGTTTTGTAAAATCAGTTTAAAAAAAATACGAAATTTCACGTACAACGTAAAACTGGACATTAGTTTAATGCAAAATATTTGTTTCGAGCAAATTTTAATATACTTAATGACTTTTTATGATGAAACGTAAAAGTAAAAAGTTGTAGATAATTTTTTATCTTTCCAACGGATGTTTATTTATAAATTTTGGATAAAAAACGAGTGAGTTATGCCAAAAATATGAAATATTATTTCACATCACATTTTTTATATTTTTGGCATAACTCACTCATTTTTTGTCCAAAATTTATAAATAAACAACCGTTGGAAAGATAAAAAGTTTATCTACAACTTTTTAGTTTTACGTTTCATCATAAAAAGTCATTAAGTATATTAAAATTTGCTCGAAACAAATATTTTGCATTAAACTAATGTCCAGTTTTACGTTGTACTTGAAATTTCGTATTTTTTTAAAACTGATTTTACAAAACTTAAAACATTAAAGTTGTAGATCTATCTCTTATCTTTCCAACCATAGGTCGTGCATAAAATTTGGATAAAAAATGAGTGAGTTATGTCAAAAATACGAAAAGTGTACATATAACTCTCTAACGGTCAACTGACGGAAAACCCAAAAATATATAACGGATCAAACATTGGGTACATTAGCCGCCAAAAATAAACATTGGGTATATAATCCGCAGAAAATCAAACATTGGGTACATTAGCCGCAGTTTACCCTTCTAAAAATGATTTTTTGTTAGAAAAAAAACACACACACATTACAATTTACAGCCAATCAAACCATTTTTTTTTTAATAAAATAGTCATGTTTAGTTTTTACAGATAAATAGGGCTATAATCTATAAAATAAAAATAGTTATTTTAGATAAAAAGTTATTTTTAGATTTTACAGATAAATAATTATTTTCAAAAATTATTTAAAGTGTAGAGATTGAATACTTGTTTAGAAGGAAAGTGCAATTCACATTTAATGCAAAATGAATAACTCTTAAACCAATACCCAATTTAATGATCCGAAATAATTGGAATGACATTAAATGGTTTTTCAATTAAGATATAGATTTCCCTCAGGGAAAAAAAAAAAAAAAAAAACTCTATGATATAGAATATAGATATAACAATGAAACCGAGTACATTGTGATCAATATAATCAAATAAGTGGGCACCCGGCTACCCGCACCGATTGACCGGCGAGAGTTGGTTGGCACGGATAAACCTAATAAAAATGAAAATGAACATTAAAATAAGCTATGTGGTTGCAACTTGCATTCACAAAAGAACCGCCACAAATTGTTTGCGTTTGATCAATTCGCGGGATTTTTGTGCTTGTTTACGAGTACTATCGGTCATCAACATAACATTACCATATATTTTCTTTTCAACATGGTTAATATATTGCAATATCTTTTTACACAATGCTTGTTTTTGTGCTTATACGTAGAATTTTGATTGTGTTGCATGTTACAACCGTTATTACAACATATACGCTACGTCGTTACGGAGACTTAAGGATAATCGGACTTTGTGTATTGTCTCCAAGTATTTTGCTTTTCGCTTGACATACAAGATAAAAATATACCATGCCATTTATATTAACAAATTTCTAAAAATAAGAACATAGAAACCAAAATATATCGATATACTTTCATATTAAATAAAATATGAAATACGATCATAAATTTTGATTTGCAAGATAGGCAATGAGTAATAATTATAACAATAAATACAAGAAACACCAAGCTAAGTTGATCATAAATATTTTCATCGACTTAGTTATATTGATTAGTAACGACACTTAACAAAAAAAAAAAAATTGAAATAACGTTGATAGTGAATAATGAATCATATATCATAAATATTGGTGTAGAGTTGGCTTAGTTAGTGAACTAATAAGCACTTTAAATACTAAAAATATCATGAGTAGATAGAGCTTTCAATGATATTGCAGATAACTTCACCAATCGAATGTATTACTTCTTTGTAAAGTTTTTATTGGGTAAGTTATTTTATGAACAACATATATAAAGAGTTGCTATTTTAGCCAAAAAAAATAAAAAAATTAGAGGGTCACTTATGATCAGTTTTAAATAGTTTTGCGATTTACTCGCGAACTTGCACAAGAATATGAGAAATATCACGCCTCTTTAATAGCACGCCTAAAGTTGATAAAAAATAATTTACCAAATAATTCTACATTTTTTTATATGGTTTAGACTTTAGATACTAAAATAAATACTAGAAAAACTGTTTTATTAAAGTGAAAAATTTCGCCGATGATCGCATAAAAAGTTGCAATTACAGCTCATCCTTCCCTTAAAAAAACCCACCGAAAAATAATATCAAATTAAAAAACGGATAACGAAATAGAAAAACGCCCCTGAACTTGTATGTATGTGCAGTTTATTCTCTAGATTTGTACTTTTAACAAAAATACCCTCTCAATTTTCAAAAGTATCATACTACCCTCTAGTCTCAAGAAGTTAAAAAATAAAAGCGTTAATTAGATATGAGATTATACTAAACAAGTAATGAATATACTAATTCACAGTCATTAAAATAAAAGTCTAAAAAATTTGGAAAAATTATAAATTATAAGGATATTACCAAGCAAGTTATATAATGTTCACACTCAACTATTTTTTCCTAGTTTAAAAAATAAAGAGTCATTTCTTAAAACTAAATTCAATCTTCTTTCAGATTTGGACTCAATTACCTCTGATACCCATCCTGTAGCTACTCAGATGGAGTCTATGGATTTCTATTTTAATCCGAGAAGTTGTAATGAAATCGCAAACGGTCTTGTGAAACTCGCTATTAGGTCTAGAAGTAACATTGTTTGATTGGAGTCTGCTCCGCCAAACGTTGGCCCTCTTCTTTGGAAGGATTCATGATGTAATCAGGGAGTTCCGACCCTTGTTCAGGATGCTCATATGACAGTAGCCAATGGTAATTTGATATGGAGCAAGGTTTTAAATATGGATATCGATGTTGTTTCGCACTCTCCATTTTACTGATATATCGCTTGCCGACGGGCATGTCGACGGATAAATGCGAAGAAATTGATATATCGCTTGCCGATAATACCGCATAAATTTCACGGATATATCGCTTGCCGATCGAAATATCGATGGATATTCCGGAAAATATTTTAGTATTTCAATTACATTTTTATATAGTTTTTAAATAACATATTTAATAAATATGACACATAGTTATAGCCTAGAAATATACTCATAAATCATAACATAATACAAACATATAACATAAAAGTCATAACTCATAACATAATATCGACATAACATAAAATAAGCTAGGCATTTTAATAAAGTCATAGAGTACGAACATAAATATGAAGCATGCTTCTAAATGCCGATACTGATGCCGTTTCGCACTCTCCGTTTTACGGATATATCGCTTACCGACGGATAAATGGGAAGAAATGGATATATCGATTTCCTGCGAATATCGTATCGCATTTCTCATTTTATGGGCACATCGTGGTTATATCGAGGACATATCCGGATATTTAAAACCGTGATATGGAGTACTCTTCCTTCTCGAAACACACCTATTTAGAGGACTCAAAGGGTTCTTTCTTTAAAAAAGAAAAAGTAAAGATTTATTTCTGCCAAAAACTAAAAATTTAAGACGTAAACTGAACAGTTATACAAAATTGAAGGGCATTGTTACAAATAATTTAAAATATTGGGGAAAAAGAGAACAACTCACGCTTTCCCACCCTCTCTTTTCTCTTATTATTTCGTCTTCTTTATCTCTCTCTCACTGAACTCTCACTCTCTACTCTTTCTCTAACCTCTCTCTCTCTCTCTCTCTCTCTCTCTAAAATGCGACTCACATTCTCGCTCCTCTTCCTCCTCCTCCACGTCATTATCCCACGCGCCGCCGCACGCGCCTTGCCGGAGTACCGAGCCCTCCTGGCCGTCAAAGCCGCCCTCCCCCCCGACGCCCAGCCCGCGCTCGCCTCGTGGAACGCCTCCACCGCCCACTGCGCCGAGTGGCTGGGCGTCACGTGCGACCGCACGCGCCGCCGCGTCACCGCGCTCGACCTCTCCGGCCTCAACATCACCGGTGAAATCCCGCCGGAGATCTCGCTCCTCCCTTCGCTGGCCTCCCTCAACCTCTCCAACAACGTCTTCAATGGCACCTTCCCCGCGACTCTCTCTCGCCTCAAGAACCTCTCTGTGCTTGACCTCTACAACAACAACCTCACCGGAGACGTGCCTCTCGCCGTCGTCGACTTGCCCAATCTCCGGCACCTCCACATCGGAGGGAACTACTTCGGAGGTCCGATTCCGAAGGAGTACGGGAAATGGGAGTTTCTGGAGTACTTGGCCGTCTCCGGGAACGAAATCTCCGGCGATATTCCGCCGGAGATCGGCAACCTGACGACCCTGAGGGAGCTCTACATCGGGTACTACAACGCCTACGAAGGAGGCTTACCGAGAGAGATAGGGAATCTGACGTCGCTGGTTCGCTTCGACGCCGCGAACTGCGGTCTCACCGGCGAGATTCCGCCGGAGATTGGTCTGTTGCAGAATCTGGACACTCTGTTTCTGCAGGTGAACGCGCTCTCCGGCTCGCTGACGCCGGAGCTCGGGAACCTCAAGAGCTTGAAGTCGATGGACTTATCGAACAATGTCCTCTCCGGCGAAATCCCCGACTCGTTCGCGGAGCTGAAGAATCTGACTCTGCTCAATCTCTTCCGCAACAAGCTTCACGGCGCGATTCCGGAGTTCGTCGGGGAGTTGCCGGAGCTCGAGGTGTTGCAGCTATGGGAGAACAACTTCACGGGGAGTATTCCGCAGGGATTGGGGAAGAACGGGAAGCTTCAGCTGCTTGATCTTTCGTCGAATAAGCTCACTGGCACTTTGCCGCCGGAGATGTGCTCGGGGAACAAGCTTCAGACATTGATAACGCTCGGGAACTTCCTCTTCGGACCAATCCCGGAGTCTCTCGGCAAATGCGAGTCGCTAAGCCGGATCCGAATGGGCGAAAATTTCCTCAATGGCTCTATCCCGAGAGGCCTCCTCGGATTGCCAAAGCTCACTCAGGTTGAGCTTCAGGACAATCTTCTCTCCGGAGAGTTTCCGGAGACGGTCGGAGTCTCAGGTGATTTGGGGCAAATTAGCCTCTCGAACAACCAGCTCTCAGGTATTCTGCCTCCTACAATCGGGAACTTTTCCGGCGTCCAGAAGCTCCTGCTCGACGGGAACCGGTTCTCGGGTCCGATCCCTCCTCAGATCGGCCGGCTCCAGCAGGTCTCAAAGATCGATTTCAGCCACAACAAATTCTCCGGCCCGATCGCGCCCGAAATCAGCCATTGCAAGCTTCTGACGTTCGTGGATCTCAGCCGCAACGAGCTCGCCGGTGAGATTCCGAACGAGATAACCGAAATGAGAATCTTAAACTACCTCAACCTCTCCCGGAACCATCTCGTCGGGAACATTCCGGCGTCGATCTCGACAATGCAGAGCCTGACCTCCGTTGATTTCTCCTACAACAACCTCTCCGGATTAGTCCCGGGCAGAGGCCAGTTCAGCTACTTCAACTACACCTCGTTCGTCGGAAACCCCGACCTCTGCGGCCCGTATCTCGGTGCCTGCAAAAACGGCATAGACGACGGTTCCCACTCCAACCGAGCCAAAGGCTCACTCTCCGCTTCCGTCAAGCTCCTATTAGTAATCGGCCTCCTCGTGCTCTCCATCGCGTTTGCTGTGGCCGCCATTTTCAAAGCCCGCTCGCTCAAAAAGGCGAGTGAATCCCAAGCGTGGAAGCTCACCGCCTTCCAGCGCCTTGACTTCACCGTCGACGACGTCCTCGACTGCCTGAAAGAGGACAACATCATTGGAAAAGGCGGGGCCGGGATCGTCTACAAAGGTGCAATGCCCAGCGGCGACAATGTAGCCGTGAAGCGCCTTCCTGCAATGATGACCCGCACCGGCCCCGGGGCGGGAGGCTCGTCCCACCACGACCACGGCTTCAACGCCGAGATCCAGACCCTCGGGCGGATCCGGCACCGCCACATCGTCCGCCTCCTCGGGTTCTGCTCGAACCACGAGACGAACCTCCTCGTCTACGAGTACATGCCCAACGGCAGCCTTGGCGAGGTGCTCCACGGCAAGAAAGGCGGTCACCTGCACTGGGACACGAGGTACAAGATCGCCATTGAAGCCGCGAAAGGTCTCTGCTATCTCCACCACGATTGCTCGCCGTTGATCGTGCACAGGGACGTCAAGTCCAACAACATCCTCCTCGACTCGGGCTTCGAGGCCCACGTGGCGGATTTCGGGCTCGCCAAGTTCCTCCAAGACTCCGGCACGTCGGAGTGCATGTCCGCCATTGCCGGATCGTACGGATACATCGCGCCCGGTACGTATACATACATATATATTATATATATAGATATTGTGGGTTTTTGAATCTCTGACCTCTGACCAATGCTGACTCTCGCACTCACACACCCTGTTTGAGTTCGAGGCGAGAGTTAATGCGCTCTGAATCGCTTTGACTTTGAAATAAATTGTACGCAAAACTCAAACCCACTTGATTAATGGCTTGACGCTGCGATTAGCTCTTCGTTTCAGTCGTTTTCCGAGTCTTTATTAGCAGACTTGGATTCTCTTTTTGACTTCAAAACCTACCTAATCATAGCAGTGAGTGAATCTCTGCGTTAAACTATCACTAATTTTCGGAATCCTTGAGCCCGCTCATCTCGACCCGGGTCGGAACTGACTCACTGTTGCGGGATTTCTACCGCGAAATTAAACCGTGACCGTATAAATCATTACCGGGAGCTGGTTCAAAGTTAGCTCACTGTTTTGGAATTTCATTGCGAAATTCAAACTATGACCTTGTATATCTTGCTAAGTTATTACATATTTTCGACATGGGATCTTCGGGCTCAACCCGACTCTTTATCCGGATCCTATCAAAATTTGGATCGGAGCTCGTTTGAAATTAGCTCCCTATAACGGGATCTATAGAGCCAAATTGATCATGACCCTTTCGATTCAATCATTCTAAATCGGATTCCGTTAGTATCGTGTAGTTTTATCAAAATCAATTGACAATCAAGTGTTACTGAATCATTACAGAGTATGCGTACACACTGAAGGTGGACGAGAAGAGCGATGTGTACAGCTTCGGCGTGGTCCTCCTCGAGCTCGTGAGCGGGAGGAAGCCCGTGGGCGAGTTCGGCGACGGAGTCGACATAGTGCAGTGGGTGAGAAAAATGACCGATTCGACGAAAGAAAGCGCCCTCAGAATCCTCGATCCCCGACTGCCATCGGTGCCGATCCACGAGGTCATGCACGTCTTTTACGTCGCCATGCTCTGCGTCGAAGAACAAGCCGTGGAGCGGCCCACCATGAGAGAGGTCGTCCAAATCCTCACCGAGCTCCCCAAGTCGCCGGACAGTCCCAAAAACGGCGAATCCACTGCTTCCCCGGTGCAAGATGACTCGCAAACGGCAACCAATGAGGCGTCGCCGATCGGCGGGAAACAGTCGCAGTCGCCGCCGGATCTCTTAAGTATCTGATGTTTGGGAGTTGTTTTTAGTAGCTTAAGTCTTTAGTTATCTTTTTACTGTTACTCTTAAGGTGTTGATTTGGTTTTTTTTTTTTTTTTTACTTTACTCTTTTGTACAGAAGGATTGGTGGGGCTTTTTTTCACTTCTTAATTTCAGAAATCTATTTTATGTTCTACGTGTCTATTCTATAATCTAGAGCTGTGCAGATGCATCGCCAGTGGCGATGGCGACGCATCGCGACCGGAATCCGGCCATCGCGACTCATCGCGAACTGCAGCCCAAAAGTCGCGATGTTCGCGGCAACGGCCAAACGTCGCGATTCCGAGTTTCTGGCGCGCTCTCCCTCCCTCTCCCTCCCTCTCCGTCTCACAGCAGGGCATCTCTCTCTCTCGCGACTCATCGCGATGCATCGCGGCCGTGATTCTCGCGACGCGTCGCGACCGTGAACAGTCGCGATTTTGGCGACTATGTTCGCGACTGGTCGCGATGCACGTTTGTGCAGCTCTACTATAATCTATACTATCTCGGAATTCTGATTCTGTTTTCTCTGTAACCGGAATTCCGGATTTTTAAAATATATTCCGTAGTTTTTCTTCAAATATCGGCTGTTTGAAATTTTGCTACTACATGGTGTAACCCAGATTCTGATTTGTTTTTCTTCATGATTTAAAATATAAAAACGGAATTTCCTACGTACTGCGTTAACGGCTTGGACGTCAAAGCTCTGATATCTAATTGCACATTTTAAGGTGTTAATTGTTACTTTTTTTTTTTTGTTACTTTTACTCTCTTGAAACAGAATTGTTTTTTTTTTTTTTTTTCTTTTCAGAAAAGTATTTGAAGTTGGTTCTTTTTTATATCTGTAAATGGTGATTGGGAGGTCAGTGAAGAAGAGTAATTGTATGAGGAAGATACTAGTGTGTGTGTATGATTCTGTGTGTGAGTAATAAAAGATTGGTGTCTTTAATTTTACCCAATAGCTCTGAGTTCTCATACGGTAAAACCTCTTTCACTGCCATGTAATGATTCAGGGTCAGACTCAGGGGTCAGTTTGTGTTAATTGTTTCACATCCACACATACACAAAGGGCAAAGAGGGGGACCGCAGTTGGGATCGTCCCCGGAGGGCGAAACCCGTCTCCCTGAATCTGGGGACGACGGAATGCCTGTCCGTCCCCCTTTTTAGGATGTCTTTGTTTTCATTTCTACACATTTTTAAATATTTTTTTTGTCGGGCCGGATTTTTGATGGGCGCTCGCTGGTGCAGGCTGCCCGAGAAAGAGCGAGTCAGATGGGCAATGCGTCACTACATAAATACAAGTCAAAATAATGCAGTTGTATGTTTGTGTTTGCGTTCAAATGCTTAAAAACTCATGATTAGGCCCAGGTTAAGAAATGTCGATTCAAGGATCGGATTCCCATATTCCGGTATTGGTGGTGGGGGAGGCGACCGTCTTTTGCCACACGCAAGATTCGGTGAAAACGGTGGTGGGAGCCACCTGTTTACCGTATCAAAAGTAATAAGGGGTAGAATATTTTTCTACCTATTACTGTTTAGATACCGATGTAAAAATCAAATTTTAAGATAAAAAAATAGATAATTTGTACTGATTTTGTGGATCAAGAGTGGTTTTTTTTAACAATTCGGGAACCGATACATAACATAACCAATTATATTATGTAAACTTTATTTTATATCCGGTATAAGACTTTTTTTTTTTTCTTACTAATATCGATTGTCGTTTTCAATTTAGTAGTGGCAGAAAATAGGGAAACAGTGGTTCAAAACCAATAGGAGTACTAGTACAAAATTTGAAAATACCAAAAGACCGGAGCCGAGAGCAGAAAACCTCAAAATACCGGTTTTTATCTCGGTATTAGCCCTACAATTTACACACGACATGGGTCAAGTATTGTGTGTTTGCATTCAAAGTATTGAAATGTGAGAAGTGTGCATTGAGGTTAAAGAGGTTGAAGCTTTTTAATAACTTCGACTTTTCAGTGGCTTTTTGGGAGAATATGTTGGGATTATTTTCTGTTTTCAAGTCAAATTCAAAGATAGAAACACTATTCTACTACATACATTTTCATGTTTCAACTTTCAAGATCACTCCTTTCACTAACCATTATCTTTGCTTTTGGGATTTAGGATACAAATTTAGAAGAGAATCCAATGAAGATTCCATTAATTTAGAGTATTACTTTGCAATAAATCAATGGTTTTGTGGACCTTAAATAATCATGTTCATAATTGGCACATTTAGATTATCTATTTTATTGCTTATGGAGAATGTTAGTGATAATCTTCTTTAAAGCATCATCACAATTTGTTGGTTAAAGGGGATTATATAATTATTTATTTATTTATTGTTCTTCTATGCTCTAATTTAATCATTAATGTGGATATAATCGAGTTTCAGGATTTAATTATAAATAATTAGTTTTAGACTATTTTTACTTGTTTAATTAAAAGAAAATGTCTGTTTAGCTAGAGAATAGAATCATATATTTATCCTTAGATTTCAATATATATATATATATATATATATATATATATATTTTGGTTGTTGAGTTTTTGTAGGTGTCACGAGGTAAACCTCAAGGGTACAAGTTCAAGTGCTCAACCACTTGAGTTAACTAATACTAATATTTTGACATGAAATTGTTTAATATATATGAAACAATTCAAAGGAAATGGAAAATTGTCAATCATATAGTTCTTAAGTCATACTACAAAAAATATCAGATTATAGTTATCAGTGGCAAAACTAAGATTCGAATTCTGAGGGGGGTAGTACTGTAGCTTACTTAATTTTTAAAAAATCTTCACAAGATAAATAAAAAAGTCTCAAATACTTTTATTTATTTTTAATTATGGGATTCACGGATAAATAGTTCAATATATTCTTTATACTTTATGGAGAATATATTCTATGGTTTTTATGTCTTTGATATTTATAGTTTGAAGTTTGAGCTCACAAATGCGTTTGCATGGTTAAAAAAAAGTTACCATGCATTACCTAATCTTTGAAGTTTGAACAAACAAATGCGTTTGCATGGTTAAAAAAGGGACCATGCATTACCTAATCTTTGAAGTTTGAACAAACAAATGCGTTTGCATGGTTAAAAAAAAGTTACCATGCATTACCTAATCTTTGGTTGATAGATAGCTCTTTTGGGAGTTAGATTGTCTTTTTCAGTTATCGAGCTTGTGAACCTTTACTAGTTTATAATTATAACGAAAATATAAATTTATCTTAAGTAAAATTTTATTCGTGTTAGTTTAATTATCTTCTAATTAGCTTCTTTCGTACCAATTCATTTTTTATTTTTCAAAATTTAATTATATCAAGACACCTCTCACTCGACATTTCCTCAGTATTGCTTTTCGGTTTTTTCTAATTTATCACTCATGAAGTCTCAATTGAATATCTAGCACACAAAAAAAAATAAAAATAAAAATACAAAGAAAGATTCTTAATAACACATTATAGCCAAACGAAAGGCATTAGGCATAGATCGTTTTGATCACAAAGATTGCAAATAAATTAATAATAATCTCTCAACAAAAAGTACTCAATCTTTGTACGTGTATTTACAATCTTAGTCACGAGGGAATTATTCATTTTGACCCTAGCTAGAATCTAGTTAGTGAATATTGAATATAGGGTTTGAATATATGTATAATATTATATATATATACATATATGTATACGTAAACTACCACGTCTTGTCTAGTAAATATTGTTTCTGTATACGTAACTTCTTTTCTCTCTTTTTTCCTTTTATGCATCGTATTATATTATACAGCTCTTCTATTATTTCATCAGGTTGAGATTTGACAACAAAAAAGAACAAAAAAATAACCAAAGGGTTGCTCGATAATTGCATTTCGCATGCAAGAAACACTATATATATATATATATATATATATATATATATAAATCCTCTGACTGACATGGAGAGTCCCATCGGTGAAAGAGCGTGGGCCTGCAATGGCATATGAAATTTAGGGTTTTGAAGGAGGTTGAATTGAATTGATGATTGATGATTAGGGTTTCACCTTTCAGCATTAAATGGAGACCAAGGAAGAAGAATCTTCAATGCATTCTATCTATGAGCCTAGCTACCAACTCTTCAATGATTCTCTATTATTAGACACTGGATCTTCGTAGACATATTAATTATTATTATTCTATTTTTAGTTTTTTTTTTCTGTATGTATATAATATATTATGTAATAAAGTAAAAAAAAATTTTGAACAACTAAGTTCGGTTTGAGTTATCTATTGATTTCTTTTCTAAAAGAAGTGAAAAAAATAACCAAGCATGATGTATTCAAGACGTATTACCACGATTTTGTTTTTAATTTCATTGAATTAGTCAAATACGTATTCTTACAAAAAATCATAATTTAAAAAAAAATCAAAGCAAGAATTTTGTTACCGAGTTTGCCCAGATCCATATTTTAAGGATTTTTTTAGACCGTTGGGTCAGTGGCGTAGTCAGACTTTCATTTTAGACGAAACACAGAGCATATTTCAATCGATTTTTTTTTTCCGGATACGTTAACAAACAAAAATAAAAAATAACTATATTAAAGCATTTGTTAGACATATAAATAGATAATAATATTTTTTGACGGATAGTATAATAGATTTATCGAGCCGAGAAGGGAGACAGAATGAGAAGAGTCGAATCAAATCCTAAATAATATATATATTTTTTTTAATTTGAAGTCAGCGTATGCACGTGCACTCACTGGTGCACATGTAGCTCTGCCACTGTGTTGCGTAAAAACTCTCGTGGTTTAGATTGGGTGTCCCGTATTTCGGTTCGCCAAATTTAAATGATGACCAACAATACTATTCTTGGATTATTTTTATTTTCCAAAAAGATGGCTTGTCGAGAAAAAAATCACATTTACATGATTACTTGCTAGAATAAATACTATCGTGGATTACTAGAGAGCCAAGGAGAGTGTTCAAAAATATTGAAGTGATCTAAAAGTCCTTTTTATAATCATCACACATTCCGACGAACTACTATAATTTTGGTCTTTATTTTCCCACCGGAATTGGCAAAATTCGATTAAGGCTCCTTGTCCTCCTCTTTTTTCTTTTTCTTTTTTTCTAACTAACTTTTTCATGGATAAATTAAGTTAGACCGTTAGATGATTTAATAAATGTCAGTAAATTAAAGAACAAAAAACATAAACTAATAGAAAAATGAATCTTCGGATCCAGATCGTAAAAATTTGGGACTCCGGTTTTGAGAGTCCCGTTAGGCGATTTATGTCTAAATATATATATATATATTCAATTTAATATAAGTTTGAGTAGCCCACTATAGGGATTAGGGTCCATATTAATTTCCCATATATATTATTGTCAAATAATTGGTTGGTTAAAAGGACAAAGAAGACCAACCCAATACCTAACCACACTACTGAAAGAAAAAAAAATCTAACAATATCATGAAAAGTTAATTGATTTTTTGTGTGTAAAACAATTAGACATTAAATGATAAGATTTGTATTTTCCGATAAGAAAGCAAGCCATTCAAGATCGAAAAGCTTAATAACAACAAGAAAACAAAAACATATGTGGTCATATTAATTGAAAAATTTATAGTGTCTAACCACCAAATAAATTAAGAGGACAAGAATCTTATTTGATTCAAATCAACTACAGGTAGTGTTTTGTTGACTGTAAAAAATGAGAAAGAAACAAGATTGTGACATGACAAAGAAGGTAATTAATAAATATTGCGATACTTTATGAAGTGTTGAACTGCACCCAATAGAGATTGAAAAAAAAAAGGTCCGTAAATTTAATAAAAATGCATATTTGGTCCGTTCCAATTCACTAAAACGAAATCGATTCGGTCCATCCCACAACAACCCGAAAGCTTAATCAAATTCAACTTGCAGTTTCATTTCGCTGACTGCAAAAAATTAGATCTTAGAGCATGATGTCTTTATCATTCGAAACTCAAAATAGATTTCATGAACATAAAATTTTAAAATATAAAGTGCTAATGACACAACTTCGTCATTAAAATTATTTTCTAAGTTTCACCGGGTATAAAATTATAAATAATGAATATTTATAATTAACTTTTTTAAATACTTTTATTTTATAAAACGTCAGTCAGTATATCCATTGGTTATTGGTACACTCGTATAATTTAATTAGCACAACTAGTTATTGATTAAATTTCTCACCAAAACACCATTAATAAATATATTGATTATTAATATACCCGTAAAATTATACCATCCAACGATTATCGCGTTTCGGACTCTAACTATGGGAGTTTGGACATTTTCATGTTGACTGTTGAGGGACTAAAATGAGAACTGTCCAAATGGCAAAACAGATATGTGACCAACTAAAATCTAATAACAATTTTGTGAAAAAGAATAATTGATTGGTGAGAAAAAAAAAATGATACCAAATCAAGAAAAAAGAAAATGAAAAAGAAAATGAACCAAACATAGGACTCCATTGGAGTGCTAACTTTTTTACTTGTATAAGCAATCATGTGCCACATTTTATGCTGCAAAGCTGTGAAGAGTCCATCAACTTTTAATTTTCTTCAAATTATTTTAATATAAAATTTGTTATTTTATTTATAATTTTGGACAATCTGCCACACAGTTTCAGATCTACTGTATATGTATGTTTGTCTTTTTTCCCAAGGTTTTCCCCATGAAAAGACAAAAGAACAAACAACAAAGTAGGAATGCATTAAAATTGTATTCCTTAAAAGAATATTTATCTCTATTTATTTTGTACATTGATAAATGATAATGTGTCTCTGTCTTCTTCTATGTTCTCTTGTTTTTCTCTAACATATGGTCAGTCTTTCATGGCCCCATATTGCTTCTCCTTCCATCTATCAAGCATTTATAGCAAATGAAACTAAAATTATTGTGTATGTAAGAATTTAATAAAGGCTAAAACGACCCTTTTGCTAAAAACGACATAATAAAGTTGCGCCCTAAGTTCTATTGGCGAAAGTTTCATAGTAATCTCGACGCTGACAGAATCACGAATTACATAAATTTAAGATTTTATAAAAAAAATTATATTTGAAAGATATTTATTTTTGATGAAAATGAAAGAGGCTTAGCTAAAATTAATATATATATATATATATATGAATTTGTATTAAATAAATAAAATTGTGCCCATCTTCAAAGTGGTTCCACCATTGATCTTAAGAGTCATATGTTTTGGTGATCTATGTTGTAATCAGAAACTCTCAAACAACTTTAGGGGGCTTTATGCGCCGCTCTTGCTCATTTAGGGTAAAGTAAAGGGTTCTTTGTTATTTTCTTCAATCTATTGAGTCAACATTTTGCTTCTTGCTTGAAGTAGGAGATATGGTTCAATCGGTGCAAGTGCGAAGTAGAACTAACACGATTATATACCGAGAATCTCTACCCTCTACATTTGATTATTTCGATATGATAGTCACACGCAAGCTGAAATCGTCACCGAGTAGTCGTAGATCGAAGGTGACGATTCCTAATATTACACACTATAACATTTCTTTCAATAATTCAAATTATTGTGATTTTTATAAGAGAATAGCTTTTTATATCAAAAGAAAACAACTTATCATGGATGTTGCTTTGACAAGTACGTGACAAAAATATATTAATTATATAAAAGTTTGAGAAGAAGAAATTAAAGAGTGATGATGATGAATATCAACATGACTTGTTAATGTTAACATTCAAGTATCGCAAAGAAATAGCCTTGCCTTAGTACTAATGTACGAATTATCTTTTCGAAAGTAATTGCAAACAAACAAAAAATCCACAATTATAGTTCGAATATGTTAAACAAAGTTTGTTTGTGATAGCTTAATTTCATTTAATTTAAAAAGGAAACTAAAGTAAATCTTAGACCACGACATTATATTAGTGCAATTGATTGAGATAGAAAAATAATCCGAGAAGAGGTGAAAATTTTAGTCATTTATTGTCGTGGTCCCGATCGGGTTTTGACCCAAAACCAAAACCAAACAAGAAAAAATAATCCGCGTCTGATTTTAATATAGCTATTTCGTAGCAATTTTAACGATTAAATTTTTACCTTTAGTTTAGTAATTAAAATAAATATTTGCATGAACTAAAATTCTAATTTCTTTGCAGTCTCAACCCCATTTCGGTTAACTTCATTATTTTCAAAAACCAACTATTACAAAACCAAGACGGGCCCGTTTTGGAAAGTCCACAAAAAAAAAAAAAACTGACTGGACCTTCGAAAGCGTCGGTATGAGGTTCGAGTTTAACCCTAATTTAGACAATGACCTCTCAACTAATGAGCTCGTCAATTTTAAAGTTTTGATTTGTATAATCTAATGCGTCTTTCATTATTCGTAAGATTTTGAATTATAATTACATTGGTCACTGAATATTCTCGTACGATATAAAACAAAAGCAGATTTTGCAATTAAAATTTTAAAATGAAGAATTTGAATGATGGAGATTTCTCTATATTAGATCAATCGACAAAAAATAGACAGTTGAGGTGACTTTGTAAAAAGCAAAAGGCAAATTAAAAGAGAAATGTGACTACCATTCCATTCATGCTCTCATTTTCTCTCTCTCGATCTCTTGCTCTCACTCTCACTCAGTAATACCGACATAAGTATTTTATATTTTTATTTTCACGGTTAAAATTTCGAATATCTATTATCTCTCCGGAACTCTTGTTTACTTTTTCAATCAAACAAAATCATAAATATTCTTTAAGTTTGTGCTTGGTCTAGTGGTAACAAGCATATCACTTAAGACATTAGAGATCTTGAGTTCGAGTCACCATGGAGATAGCAGGTAAGAGTGAAATCCAAAGATCCTCTCTTTTATACCGATAGAAATACAACATCAGGTAAATGTTTAAAGAAAAGTAATTCAACATTGAGAACTTTAACTATAAAAAAAATATTGAGTTTATATTACTACGATAATAAAAACATTGAGTACTTTCTACGCTAATAACTCATAATAATATGCAAAACTCAGAAGAAAAAAAATCAATGAAAAATAAGGTGATGCTACTATCAATTGGGACAAGCATAGTATAGAACGACAAAAATGTGTAAAAGATGTTGACAATTGGAAAACAAGCATTTTAATATCCATTCATTATTTACATATCAATTATTGGCTTTAACTTTATGGCAATATATATTGAAGATTTCGACATTTCTTCGAAAAGTAAAAGGCTATAAAGATTCCTCCTATAGTATATATAGTAGTATGTGACTTTCAATATATGAAATGTACGTAAATTTTAAATTTGTAAGCATATGAAAAGGGTAAGAAGATCATATAAATTATTGTAATATATGTTTAGGAGTTTCGAAAATAATTCCCTAGATTATGTATATTAATTAATAGAACAAAGGTGCATGATATATCGTTTGATTACCAAGTAAATAATTTAATTTAACTACGACATGATGACTAACTAAGTGCGGATAATTATTTATTGATAAATATAAGGTTTTATGTAATAAGTTAGTTATAAGTATATCCTGCACAAAGGAATATATTTACCAAAAAAGATAGAGAGAAACGAAATTGTCTGAAACAAATTTTTACGTTTATATCTTCCGCGAAAACGATTCCAATCATAATCAAAAGAATGATGATTCCAATCATAATTTTGTTTTAACATCAGGATCATCACTTTGGTGAATTCCCGTTGATACGTGTTCGCGTTTTGGCTCGAATCGTATTAAAATTACACATAAATATTTATATTGAGAATTAAAATCATGCAGTGTTTGTGTGTCAACAACTAAATTAATTTTGTTCTACATTATTGCTAATTCTAAATTTGTATTTATTTATTATGTTGATACAGCCAAAAATAAAAATAAAAACTTTATTTCCCATAAATAAAAGTCATTAGAAAAAGAAAATAATTATAAAATACAAAGAGAAATGTTTCACTTTTTGATGAAGGAAATGCCCTTTTGAATGCTTCCTGATAATTCCTTTTTTGCCTTCTCTAATCCAACTCTGTTTCATATATTAGGGTATTTAGAAACAATAATCAAACCAAAGCAAACAAAAGTGACCGAATTAACCTCGAGATTTACGGAACGACAGTTTACCTCTCGTACTCATTGAGGGGGCCAAGAGAATAAATCTCCTCCACGCCACTACGGCCAAGCCGAACTCTCGATGCAAAGAACGGAAGTTCAGTCACCTGAGACGAATAATTACAATTAGCATGTGACTAAGTTATTAAATTTTATTTTATTTTTATTAACAAGAAGAAAAATTAATTTATACCTGAGAAGACACATAAGCACATTCGACGACGCCTGCATCGCCTCTCAAACCGCGGAGGCATGCATCTGCGAACTTGACGGCTGCATAAGCCTGCGTTTGTCCGCTCAAATTAGGTCACGGAGTTGAGTAATCGAAAAATTAAAGTAGGTCACAATATCATAAGAATATTTGTACGGATTCTACATATTCTTTATAAATCGACTTGTGATATTGTGAAAAAAACAAGTAAAATCGTTTATTTCTACTCTATCGAGTAGTTATATTGTGAAGAATTGTTTATTTCTACTCTATACTATAAAATATAAGTAACCAAGCCGACAGACACCAACTAACCATCGAAAGTGTTGCCGAACCTGCTCCGGCTTTTGCCTGCAAATAAATTAGACATCCATGAGTCAAAGGAGCTTTCCAATGAACAAAAATATAAAAATAAAAAATAAAATCTATATTGCAAGTAGTTTTAGTCAATTAATCATTGCAAGTAAAGCTTGATTGGCTGTGCTGCTGTGTAAATGGTAAAAAACATAAGGGTAGTTTTACCTAAATTTCATCAACTTAGACTATTATTGATACACTGATTTGCCATATGCACTTCAAAGTAAAACTATTTAATACAGGAAAAACAAGAAAACTACTCCATAAAACTGGAGCAGTGTTTATATATTTATTTACCTCAACCACCTCGGTTCCGCCGTTCTGAATTCGATCGGTAAGGTAGTCAATTTCCTTGGCGGTGAAGGAACATGGAGGTTTGACCTGTATTAAACGACATGATTATGATTCAACTCATGTTACAAGTACTAGTAGTATATGCGTGAAGAAGTTCTCCGTAAAGAAATCTATAATTACAGAAGATCGAAAAAGCAAGTTCTTTCATACCTGAGACAAAAGGGGTAAGATGGTAATTCCGGCATGACCTCCAACTACAGGAACACTGACTTCTGTTGGGTTAAGACCCAAAACTTCTGCCTGCAGATCAATAAAACAAAACGAGTGGATCCATAATAAAAATCCAAGAGATACAAGAAGACTTTACTAAAACGAAATCCCGGTATCGACGGAAAAACTCTCCCAATCATGTTCAAAAGGAAATTCCATTAATAATACGCGGGCTTATGCTAACAGGGTACTCTTTATACAGGCAAACCTTCTTAATCTTAATAAAATTGATACTACTATATATACAGTTTTTATGAAGAAAAAAAAAAAAGCAATGATTTTTTTTTTTTATTTGTATTTACGCTTATTCATGCTCTAAATTTGCTGAAGTAAGATAATCTCATGAATTAGGAAACTATCTAAATAAAATCAGCACTAAATTCAACACAACTACATAATATATCTATTATTGAACAGTAGAAAGAAAGAATGGTACCACAAAAGTATTGGCACGAACAACGTCGAGCATGGTGACTCCCAAAACCTTCTTCGGGTCAAAAGTTCCGGCTTTCTTGAAGACCTCGACCGCGATGGGGACGGTGGAGTTGACCGGATTGCTGATAAGGTTGACCAAGGCGTTAGGGCAACACTTGGCGATCCCTTCACAGAGAGTCTTGACGATTCCGGCGTTAATGTTGAAGAGATCATCTCTTGTCATTCCCGGTTTCCTAGGCACGCCAGCTGGAATTACAACAAGGTCCATGCCGGTCAATGCCGCTTCGAGTTGGGGTTGACCCAAGAATCCCCTCACCTGGCACCACAGTTCTACGGATTACTAACAGCCTTGATTAATGAAGAGAAATGGCGACAATCCTCTCTGAATTCTGTTAATGGTGCACTTTTCACCTAAATATTCATTTATTGGGCAAAATTTCATCTTAAATTTTCATTTAGATGTAGAAGAAATCCCCTAAAAGAGAGGGTATTTGCACTAAAATAAAAGTTCATCAGGAAAAGTGCACCACAAATGCAAGTTAGTGCACTGGAATTCTGTGGATTAATAAGGGCCTCAAATAAATGAAGAGTAATTGGTGATTATCCTCCCTTAATTTTGTTTAGTGGTGCACTTTGCCCTTTGAGAACTAATTTATGGTACAATACTACAATTTGCTCGGTAAACTTTTGCTTCGATGCAGAATACCCTATGACAGAAAAAAAGCGGTACGCCGCACTAAAATAACAAATCAAGAGGTAAAATGCACCAAGCCAAAGTTCAGGAGGAAAATTTGTCCTTTGATTAAAACTGTAGGGGATTGCTGCCAATCAGTGTTTTAAAAACCGAGGCACGCTGCAGGTCGCCCATAGAAAAACCACAAACCACGGGTATGCAGGTTAAAACCGGCACACACAGTTGTTGTTTTACCAAATACCGCAAGTAACCCGCATGCCGAATAAAAACAAACCGAATCAAATCCCATACAAACGGCATAATAACCCTCAAAGCCGCATAAAAATCCTAAAACGCAACAATTATTTAATTAAATATATTTATAAATAAGTTATATTTCTAAATAGTAAATACTACTGTTTTATGAAACTAGGTTTTGTGGTACACCCATAAAATTGGATCGGCCACACTCGGGTACTAGTGAATAATAATTTGTCTTGTAACAGCTTTAGGACTTACAAAACTTACTTGCATTACTTACAAAACTCTATATCATCACTCGCAATATGTATCTACTACATACACTCGATTTGAAGTTTCCCTTGTTCGTAATCCTATTCCAAATCATTTAAATTGAGAGTAAAACAAAGAAGACTATATTCCGGTTCTATCAAACAATCAATTCTCAACCAATGGTGATTGACTGGATTTGGAATGTATTGTTGCAATTGATAAGTTCATATGAGAAAGTAATGTAATTAAGCCTATGAATCGTCAAAACAAACCCGACTCTAACTAACATTAATAAATTCTGCTCGATAATATAATAAAATTCTCCGGTCTCAACAATATTAATTTATAGAGGTCTTTTTTGCGATCGTACCACAGCTCCGGTGTCCATGTGACTGACGTCGGCGGTGACTCCGGGAGTGTTAACGACGTCGTAGAGGTGCAGCACCGACACGAGAGGGTTCATCTTCATCAGCAGCGCCAGAGGCTGCCCAATCCCGCCGGCCGCGCCCAAAATCGCCACCTTGAACCCCGGCGCGGCGCCCTTGGCGCGGCAGTTCTCCCTCCCGACGCCGAAGCTCGCCGGCGACTTCGATCGACGAATCAGCGATCAGAAAATCGAAACCGAATTGACCAAAATTTGCGCATAAGAATCGGAGGATTGGATGTTTACCTGGAGGTTGGAGGGGAGGACGTGGCCGGAGATCGTAGAGAGGCGGCGAGTGGCGTCGGAGATGGGATCCATGGCTGTGTGATTCTGTTTGTTTCTCGGGAAAGTGGCTGAGAAAGTTTGCGAATTTTCTCGCTCTCTTATCGCAAATAAATAAAAGAGAAGTGTAGAAGGAGGTGAAGGATAACGATGACGTCACGCTTTGCTGTGGAAATTGGAAGGTGTGAAGATAATAATAATAATAATAATAATATATTTAAATGATATCGACTTATCCGAAATTAATTCTAGATAAAAAAATTTATTAGATTTATTTGATAATTCGTTGTTTAAAATTATTTAGTGAGTCAATTAAAATGATTTAGTGAGTCAAGCCTTGATAAATTAATTTTTACAAAAATTATAATTTTTGTCGTTTAATTCTAGAGAACTTGTATTCCTTTGTCGTTTTGATGCCATCCATATTATTAGTGTAGTTTCCGATTCTTATGCGCAAATTTTGCTCAATTCGGTTAAATGCACGTTTGAAACGACATACAGCTGCAGTGGGGATTGAACCCACGACCTCCACTTTGGATCATATACAGTTATGTTGCCCTCTAAAAGGACGAAAACATAATGAAAACTTAGACAAATCATACATAATAGGGAGTTAATGAAAGAAAAAAAAAATTGTCAAGATTCTTATATTACATAATTCTCTATAATTAATAAATTTGGAGCCGTCAAAATTTATTATATTATAAATTCCGTATTTAGAAACGATAAAGTCATATTAATTAAATTTACGGCCAAAAATATGGATTAAAGTCATGAATAAAAATGATTATTCATGCAAATGGGTCTTTGAAATGGTATAAATTAAGGCCCACCAGAGAAGAAAATAAGGCCCGGGCCCGAACAGGCTCTTCGGCCCAAGACCTAAGCTCGTCCCGGGCAGAAACTGCCAAAAAGAGACCCGAGCAGGAATATTGCCACCAGTAAGAGGACCCGAGCATAACGAGTCAAAGCCTCATTCAAACACTCTGAAGCCCGACCAGGAAAAGCGCCACGGCTAGGATTCAAACTCCCACGACGCCAAGTCAAAGTCCACTACTGCGTTATTCTCTCGAGAAGTGGCCCACGTGTCAGCTCGGCAGTAAGTCAAGCGCCGAACTCGGAGCCACTACCAACGTTCACAAAGGGGCTCCAACGGGCTCAAAAGCCTATAAAAGCAAGGAGACAACTCCATTTCACGCACGCAAGCATCACCTGGGAGAATAGTCTATGAGATTTGTATTTTTTCAGAGTGTTTTCTTTCATTTTTTTGATCAATTCGGAATCGGCTTGTGATTCTGATTGACCTTTCTTCTCAAATCAATAAAGTTATAGAGGACGTAGTCAACTACCGCATTGGGACGAACCTCTCTAAAAAAATCTCGGTGTTTTTACTATTGAATTGTTTTTTTTTGTCATCGTCAAAGTATCGAAAACGCGGAGGTCAAGATCCACGATCCTTTAGCAAATTCAATTCGAAATCCCATACACAAGTTTTTTGTGACTGTTGGTGTGTGAAACCGCGTCAACATTATCGAATTATTAATAAATATATATATAATTTTTTTTATTAATTTAAAAAGTATTAATTATATGATCAATCCTAACTATAAAACATATCTTTATATAGTACATAACACATCAGGGATACTATTAATGATTATAGTATCTCTAATCATACAACATCGTTTTTAAAACGATAGTTATGAATTAGAACGTTTAACGCTATGATGAAATTGTAGCGACAATCACTTCAAAAAAATTATTTGCTATGTAACGAAAATACAATATCGGGCCTTCTTAATGCTTAGAGATAGAGTTGTAAGAGACATCAATTTCAATTAAAAAAAATCAAAATAATATTTTTAAAAGATTAAGTGATAAGTTATTTAATGTAAATTTTTTATTATATATAATTTTTATAATTAATTATATAATATTACTTGTATATAAAATTATTAGTTTATATATTAGTTGGGACTTATATATTTTCAAAAAAATTATTATCTTATAAATTAAACGAATTATTAATTTAGTTAATTGGCCTCGAGTCACTGCCAAATAAAATTATTATCTAATAGAATTTATTAATTTATTAAGGTTCTATTGTATTTTTGAATTTGTGCCATATAAAAAATTAAGAATATAAGTCGTATTTTCTTTTAGTAACGGGCATGTAGGTAGTTTTACCGGAAAAGCCATGAGAAAATAAATAAAAACAGTTAAATATCCACTCTTGTTGTTCTTCCACACACCCCTCAAAATGGGCAGTGTGACTGCAGCAACTACCTCCACTTTCAATTTTCTCGCCACATTTTCCCTCCATCCAAACACCAATCATCTTCTCCGAAATCCCAATTCCGTTTCCTTCTTTGCGAACCCACGAACCGACCTCGCTCTCTGCGCCTCCAATGGCCGCTCTCGCTTCTCGGCCGACTCTTTCCCCGTCTCCACTACCGACTACGAGGTAGGTCGCGTTCCTGTTTGGATGCCGAGAAAGTCACACTTTCCTTCGGCGTTTATAAGCATATTCTGCACTTGGGCATTGGAAAGTTTTGATCTTTGTTTGTGATTGGTATAAATTCATTTTGTAGCTTTCTTGTAGCTTAGTTCAGTGTAGTTTGTTTTCCTTATTCGGAAAATTGATACATCGCGATGAGACCCGTTTAAACACGATGAACGCAACGGGAGAACACGGCAATAACACGACAACGAGCAAAATATTCATTTTATATGCTATCTAGTGTTTTGGTTGAGTATATAGAGAGTTACGATGTTTTATTAATTACGTTTTTCAATTGATGAATATATATGAATTAATTTTGAATGCTTACATTATTTAATTAAATAATTGAGTTCAACGAGTCTGAAATGAATAAATTTATCATTTAACAATGCAATGATAAGTTTATTGCGTTAAATGAGACGAGTCGGGGTCTCATCTTAGAAAACGATTAGTAAATAGAGCAAGTAAAGGTCCGGCAGTGGATGTATTTGGAGATCTAAGGGGGCTCTCCCATAGTTTTGGATAATGGTTCAAAATTTACCCGATTTTATTTTTATTTTATCTTTAATTGTGCTTAATTAGCCCCCGCAATACTTAGCTACCCCGGAATTTGTATCCTAGATCTGCCACTTCTAAGACTATATAAAAATAGTATATAAAGAAACGAGCACGAGACACGAACTGTCACACCCCTGAAGGAGCTCAGTCCATATGGTTGATTGCTGCCATTGCAAATGGATTGCATTGAAGGTTTTTATTTTTATTTATGTTCGTTTTTTACCGACTGGGAGGGAAAATGCAGTTTGTTGACAATTCTTCGGAGGTCGAACTGAGGCTAAAACTCGCTGGCCGAGACATTCAAAGCCCCAAAGACATATTCGTGGACGCGAATGGAACGAATTTAACGGTCAGGTTGCAGAATTCCGGATCTCTAGTCACACTCATCGATACTAATCGTCTCTTCGATAGAGTGAAGGCTTCCGAAACTATATGGTTTGTGTACTTAATCCTCATGAAATTCATTGAATGATCAAGATATTGAAGGTCTTAAAGTCTCGTTGCTTTGAACAGGTATATCGACGAAGAGGAGCTGGTCGTAAATTTGAAGAAGCAGGATCTGGATTTGAAATGGCCCGATATTATAGAGTCGTGGGAATCACTCACGACGGGATCTTCGCAGCTTTTGAAAGGCGCTTCGATCTACATAATTGGGGAATCAACCGATGTAAATGAGAAAGTGGCTCGCGAATTGGCAGTTGGTACCGGGTAATTGCTGATTTATTTATTCTTATATTAGTATTGATAGGAGCGAAACCGATGTTCCGATATCGGTATTTGGCTGTTTTAAAACTGGAACCGGATATCTGGTGTGAAAACTGATTTTTTTTAAATAAAAACCGGAATATTAGGATACCGGTTTCGGTGTAAGACCTGTTTTTATGTCTTAAATTAACATGTCATGAATGAGTTTGTAACAACAAAAGTTATAAACCCTAAAAATCCTATAAAACCTGTGACTCGTGTTCGATGTGCACTAGACACCGGATGGGATCTGGTTTTAAAACCAATTTCGAACAAAAAAGAATAGATGATCTTAAGAAAGAAAGAAAAAAAAAAAAAAAAAAGCAAATATTTCGGTTATTCGGTTTCCAGTGTAAAACCTCACTACTAAGTAGTAAGTAGTTCCTTAATATTAATTTTGTTCGATGATTAATCAATCGCTGGTTTGATTTCACTTTAGGTACACGCCGTTGAGCACAAGAGAGCTTCTTGAAAGCTTTTCCAAGCAAACAATTGAATCATGTGAGTGTGATATAGCAATACTTGCCTTCTTAATAAACTAATCTCTATGATTTAATGGCGTTTAAATATTCTAATGAAACAAATTAACTAATCTAAAATGCCTATGTAGATTAGATTAGTTAAAATGGTGAATTAAACGCCGTCACTGCCATTTTTCTCTTTTCTTATATGATTACCGGTTATTATTTCAGCTATTTACTTTTAATGATGTTCTTTAGCCATATTTTCCCAAATCCATGGTTTAGAAAGAATAAAATTATGATAATGGAACTCATTTGATCATTGTTATTAATTTCAGGGATTCAAGCTGAGGGGGCTGATTCTGTGGCAGAATCGGAAAGTGCTTTATTAGAAAGTCTAAGTAGGTACTAACTAATCTCTATTTCTGTGATTAAAATGTACATAAATATGTTTATAAGTATACTATAGAACGATTCCAACATGAGAATATTCGGCCAACGGGAATCCACCGGAAAGATTAATTCCCTCTTCAAAATATTACGAAAATCAAATGGAAACAAATAAAGACAACCTTACTACAAGAGCATGGTCAAGAAGCTCTCCGCGCTCTTGAAGAAAAGACAATAATACCCCTAATGATTAAATTGACCAAAACGCCCCTTTGACGTGATCAAATAAAACGACTTCACAACGTTCTTCTAATCTGACGGTATGTAAGCACGGGTCTATCAGTATATTTATCATCTCTTTGCCTTTCATGCAGTCATGTTCGGACTGTGGTGGCAACATTAGGAGGACCTGAAGGAGCGGCTCAAAGGGCAGATAAATGGCAACATCTTCATGCCGGGTTTACGGTGTGGTTGTCCCAAACTGAAGCAACAGGTAGATATATCTCTCTTTTTTATATTTTATATTTTGCAGATATATTAATACTTCTGAGTTCTGATTCCTCTTGTTCTGAAGTATCAATTGGATAAGAATAAAAAATGGGATTATGTTCACTTACACCGTGAAGGCGAAAAATTCAGTTTCAGATCATTCTTTCCATTTAGATCGGAAAGAGATCAATGTACTCGGATTTTAATATAATAATTAAACTAGATTGCGAATTGATGCCCTTATAACGAGCTTTCCTATCGCAAGATTATAAAGGAATAATTCTACTTATATCTTTCACACTATGCACAGGTCATAAGTATAACGAGGTTCCATCTAAAAGCACAATAAGACGAGTATTCCGTGAACTTATAAACTTCTCCGATGTGTGATGCTTAAAAACAGCAATATCTAAAATTAATGAGAATATTCTTAATATTTATTAAGTAGAAAACAAAATAATGACCTACTTCAAAACGTAATAAAAATATTAACAACCAATTTTTTTTCTTAAATAATTTGTGATTAACATCTTCCGGGATTTGCCTGTTAACTTTGTAGATGAAGTTTTGGCGAAAGAGGAGGCGATTAAAAACGTTCAAGATGGCTCGTTAGGTTACACAAAATCGGAAGTGATGGTGAAGTTCCAAGGCTGGGATGCAGATCATGCCAAAGCTCTGGCTCAAGCATGCTTGAGTGCTCTCAAACAGCTTATCTTGTCGGACAAGAAACTCCCCGGTAATTACCGAAATTCCGCTCTTTCTATACCCCTGATGCGTAAAAATTGGACTTTGCGGAATCAGATTAATGCAATCAAATCGAAATTAGTAAAATTAATTTTTTACCACAATAGATAGTGCAACTTTCGGTTTTAAAAGTGAATAAGCGAAAAATGCGGTTTACAATACTAATTGTTACGAAAACGAACCGAAGCCTCAGTTTTACACCCCTACCTATTTACTAAAATTACACGTTAATTAGCCCATAGCTTTTAACCTTTTCATGATTTTGCAGACATTTCCAATGAAAGAATGTTAAATATTTTACATGTTTGTCAATTGTTATAAATTTGTTGTTTTGAAGATAAGAAGAGCCTTTACATAAGATTGGGATGCCGCGGCGATTGGCCAAACATCAAACCGCCGGGGTGGGACCCAGAGACCGGCGATGAGGTGTCATCTTCTTCAAATGTTGCTTCATAGTGGAGCTTTACTCAAATTAGTTCTTCATGTTTGTTTTGGCTAGTTAATGTTTTCAAAGACTAACATTTTTTAATGTTGTTACGTGAGAAGCACGTTACTTGTTAATAGTAAATTTTAACGGAAACATGGGTATTTTTGGATAAGGCTATTAAAAAGATGAAAATGTTGGTATTAATGCATAAAGAAGAAATAGAAGAAGGGATGATTTAATACATAAATAAAGTAAAAAAGTTCTAAAGAACTTTTTCTACTAATATCAAGATTTGGCCTTAAAAGAATTAATATGATATATGACAAAAACAATAATAACCTAATATTCAAGTCATTTTCACTCCTAGATAAAATATCAAAAATTGAAACTAATTGATCAAAACGTAAGGTAGCATTTAATTAGGTGGTTTGGGAAACCAGTTTTGCATTTGGTTTGAGAGTTTAGCTTTTGAAACACTGTTTGGATAAACGGTTTAGTTATTTTTTGTTTTCCTTCATTAAACTTCCAGCGGTCTGCGAGAACAGAGACAACTAGTAATCAAACATAGTCTGCGAGACCAATATGACATTGTATAAAACCAAAACCAGAAACCACGTATGGGATATTTGCGGTCCATAAAAGGTCGGCTAAGAGAGCGGCATATTTCACTTTTTTTTTTTTAAATGATAACGATGTATATACTAAGTGAAGTTTGTGGTGCTTTAAATTTAGTGTAGGATCTTAGAGCTGGTGATCTATGGAATATTCACAATGCAGGAGTTCTGTCGGAAACCTGTTCAGGCTTGCCAACCCGCGGGTTAAAAATCGAGCCCAACTCAATAAGGAAAAAAAAAAAGATACAAGAATATTTGAAAGATGAAAAAAAAAAAAAAAAGGTTATACGGGACTGGCAGGGCACCGCATTTAGTATTAGGCTCGGGCTGCCTGAATTTAAATTCAGGCTTAGTTACCTAATCCCAAATATTTTCGGTTCGGCCGGGACTCGGGCTTTGAAAGCTGAGTTATTTTCATCCCCAATGAGTTACTACTTGCGAAGAAACAATTATAAGCTTATTATTTTTTAAAATTAATCCAAGATTCTAAAATTTAAGATTCGATTATATAACGCTCATATTAATAATCTTTTGTGAGAAACAATAATAAAAACAGCCAATAAGTCGTTTTAATGACAAATGGCAAGGAAATACAACAACACTGTAATATTTTATGTTCTTATTTAATAACTTTTAAAATAACAACATAAAATATATACACATCTTGGATCATGCAAGGTTATGGAAGAGTTTGAAAGAAAAAGACTTACACATAGATATTATATATAATACGGAATTTGGTAAGATTTATAGACTAAAATCTTATCAAGTACAAACATTTATATTATAATTAGAACATTAACAGAAAAAATATTGGAAAATATAATGTACTACATAGATGGTATAGTTATCCACGTAGTTTTCTCTACATACATCAAACATGAGAATAGCCAATATAGCGATCAAACTACATGATACTTATAAATTGCATTTCAAGTATATATTATTTCCCTTATTAAATGCTCTAAATAATTAAAAATTATTGTGTCGGCATAATAATTTTGTTCCAGCGTTACGAGCACTATATATATAGATAAATAATTAAAAAATAAATAAATAGGACTTCTAGAAATATGCACGTCGCTTTTGGTGTCGCATATTGTGGAATGTGGAGAGGCCATTGATGTGTTTCTTTGAATAAATCTCATTGGCACGAGAATCATTTGACGTTTAAGGCACAACATCTTTTATAATATGTATAATATATATTAAAAAAAATTGAGATAATTTGGCAAATATGTTAAATCTTAAGTAAAACTAATAGTCACATACTTAAATTTCTTTTGTAACGACTAAAGTATTGAAATTGTATAAAAGTGTAAGACATATGTTTTCTGTCTTCAGTATGTATTCCTTATTACTTTATAATGACATATTTATTTCGTGGTAAATGAAGATAGATGACAAGTCATATAAATTAATGGGAGTCGATAGAATAGATACGAAATACACATGCCTTAAACTTTGGTACATTTGCCGTTATTATATTTTTTATATATATATATATATAGTTTTTTACTTTATTTAATATATATACATATAAATATTACTAGTTTAATCATTATGCGTTTGATTATATAAGTCTGGATTGCGGAGAGTAGAATTTTGGTTATTCAAGTGTTAAAAAAACAAATGGCAAGATACGCGTGTTCGAATATTTGTAAATTTATGTTATGCAATAAGCTATTTTGTTATTGTGAAGCGGCAACAAAAAGAAATAAAAAAGAAATGCTATCGTTTATAATTTTTATTTTTATTTTTGAATTTGAATTCGTCAAAACTCAAAACATTGTAACCAAGGATGTCTTTTTCTTTTTTGTATTTTTAGGTAAGCTTCGAGAGTAAAATTCATATAAATTAATCCACAGATCAAGTGATAGTAAAATGGAATATATTATTAAATAGAAGCTAAAGCTTAGCCATTACATATGAAGTTACTAATTAACATATTACAAATCGTTACATATTCATTCCCGACATAAATTCTAGATTAAAAAAAAACTATATTATTTGATTGATAAATTCGAATATCTTGAAATCATGCATGAGATTGTTCCGAACGTCAGAAACGAAAGAACCACGCGCTCGTAATCGAATCCATTGAGCACGAATTTGGGGTACGAGTTTAAATTCTATTCATAATAACTTCAATGTGCAATCTGGCTAAGAGAAAACGAATACCGTTAAGATTATGATAGAATGAGAGTATGAGACCATAACCTATTTATATAAATATTTTTTTATATATAATTAGTGATTATATAATTACCCTTATGGTATCTATCTACACAAAAACTTCTCATGACAATAACACACAATAATTACCCTTATAGTACTCTTATGGTATTTTAGGTGTTTTGATTTGATATTTTTATATCTTATTTGATGTGTATCGTTATTACGGTTTTTCTCTGCCAGAAATAACATTTGTATTAAAATTTAAGAGGAAATTGCGATATACGTGACTTCCCGCTATTTCCAAAAAAAAAAAAAAAACCATAAAGTCTCTGCGCTGTATAATAGTAATCACTAAAAAAAAATGAGAAAATATAATTCTAGTTGATAAGGTGATGTTGCATTGTAAGCTCAGTCATAACACTTAATAAAGAAAAAGATAACAAAACATAAGACGAAAACGATGATACCACTAACATATTTAAACAATATCTAATCAAATTCTCCTCCATTAATATAAAAACAGATAATAGATCCACTTTTGTGTTCAACATCCAAATAGAAACTACATTACTGTATTCTTGCAGACCAAGAAGAAGCCATCAGGGAAACAATAGCCGTATATGGGTGAAAATATTTCTTTGACCGATGAATTAATAATTAATAAATAATAAAAATTCATTCATTCTTAATCTTGATTTCTATCATACTATGTGTTAAAAGCTCATAAGTTGGTTTGATCAATAGCTGAAATAGTGAAAGAATAATCTTGATTTTGACCTCCCCGTTTCAGAATTAACAAAAATAAATTATCAGAATTTGGTGTGAAAATTGTCACCTAAGTATTTTAGCTATTTTACTAACATAAGAAAATAACTTCGGACTTGTTAAGGTATATAGAAATGGGTCGACCCCATATCAAAATGTAATCGAGGGGTTAGGATTTTGATCTAAATTTTTGGATTGAAAATGTAAATAGCTGAAAACAAAATTGAAAAAATGACACTAGGAATATATAGGGGTTTCAAATATTAGTGTTGGAGGTAGATCCACGTGGTAGTGGCAAATCTTGATCCACTAGAATTTCAAACAGAGTTCGTAGCTCGTTCTGTGTCTTTATCGTGCAACTATCATGCACAAGAATAACGGCTACAAGCCCTTCAATACACAACTTAAGGTTACTACATAAACCGTGTGTCGGGTTTCGGTAATAGTTCCGTGACACTCTAGAGATGGGACATTCATGCTATTTGTAAAAAAAAAAATAGGTAGAATTTATGTATCTCTTAAAAAAGGACCAACGGAACTAATTAATTATTTTAATAAAAGATAGTGAATGGAATATAATTTATGAATTAATTAATTAATAGAAAATAGACCAAACATAAGTTGAAAATAGCTTCTCACCGTCCAATACCACTCATTACTCAATACCCTTAAATACTAATCTCTTGCCACTTTAAGCTCTCTCAACGACATATTGATACTACAAACATACCTTTTCTCTCTCTCTTATCTCTCAATCGAGAGAGAGAGAGAGAGAGGTGGGGGCAAAGTGGGCATAGTGGCAAATCAAGAAGGACGAGCACTACATAATGATTGGTCCACTCTCTAATCCCACATACATATTTTTGCTTGAAAAGACCAAACTGCCCTCCCACAACGTTTTTAAGTACCTTCAAAAGGCATAAATCCCTTTGTCTATCACATGATGATGAAGATGTTGAAGAAGTTATAGTTGCATAGTCAGTGTAGCAATATATAGTTATATACCATTCTCTAATTCTATAAACCCTTAAAAAAGAAAAAAAAGAAGCTCGAATCAAATTTTCAGGAGAAAGTTTAGAGGCAGACAGGATGAAGCCAGGCATTTTTTCTAGGTTTAGCTCTTCCATTACTCGGTAAATTCCATGCATATACAATTACACATACATATATATGAAATATGTTCTATGATGACCTAATTATTCTTTTCCTTCATTGGCTTGTTTTTTTCACGTGAAGGGGGACGGAGAAGAAGACGACCAGATCAGAAGAACGGTGTAGTCTTCGTGGCGATCGACAGGCACCAATGGCGGGTCATCTCACTTCTTCGTATTATCTAGTTTAATTAAAGGTCTACTAATTATACTATTGATAACTAATATAGTGGCTTTGAGAAGACTTTAACCACATCTATACATGAAATTGAAGATATCATATATATATATATATAGAATATGTAAGTTATTAATTGGTTATTGCTTTGGTAAGATTGTTAAGGCTTTGTCGAGTCATGAAAAGTCATGTATTTGATCACTTTGTTATGACTTATATAATACAGTTAATCGAAAAGCATTACTATTTGTTTATGCATTTAGCATTGAGAAATATATATATATACACACAATAGAAATTGGAATGTAAAATCTTGTGGAATTTATGGATTTAGTGAGTACTTGAACAAATTTTGACCTCTAGGGAAATCCATATGATATTCAGGTAATGAAATATATTAACTAGCAGAGTACATAAATTTTACTAAAACTTATTTGGATCATTTTAGGATATAATAGTAGGGTATATATATTTTAATCATTTTCCAAACTAGATGGCATAGAGTTTCGCCAAAAATGAGAGTAAAGAGTAAAAAAAAGCAAAATTCCGATATTGATATCGTAATTGTATTAGTTTTTGTGTTTTGAACGTTTATTTTGTTAACAAATATGTGTGTCATAAAACAGGTATTGAGTATACATAAAAGTTAGTTTATCAAAGCACATAATTCCTCAAGTATATATATATATATATATATACTTGAAGAAGAAAAACAAGAGTACACATAATATTATTATCACGATCGATACTTTTCATGTCGTTTTTTAATACACTTTCACAGCAATATGTTGATATTCGAGTGATAGAGTTGACAATACATGTAAGAATTCTACCCTTTTTTCTTCTTCTTCTTGGTACGAGTTTGTCATCTTTTCTCTATCAAATCTGGAATGACAATGTTCGGTATATTTATTGAGAATTTAATTATTATTCTTTTTTAAATTAAAAAAAATGGTGGTCTTTTTTATTCAAAACGGACGGGTTTTGTTAGCATGAAATCAACCTACGGCTTGGACATCCCGTGCCCGAGTTGTTGGTGGGCAAAAAATCGCGAGATGGGCAGGTCCACCCGTGGAATTTCCATCCTACATGTTCTTCTCTACTTGTACTATAGATCAGTATTCTAAAGCTTATATTAATTGATTTTTTGCAAAGTCTAAGTAATGCATAATGATGTAAAAGTTCATTAAGAAAATGAATAATCTCCTCTATTTTGTGTAGATACAATATAGTGCAATTGGGCCAAGATGGGCCAGTAGTCTAAGCCCATTGTTTCAAAGAAAATTGTACAGACTCATATATATATATATATATATCCATAATTCCATATGATAATAAATAATTACACTCTCTTAATTTTACATTGAGAGTGAATACTATATAATACGAACGAAAAATTATGATATTTTCTTAAAGAATCTAGAATTTTTTTTTTCCATAATGTTTTTCCATGATCACTTTTTATTTTTACTTTTTTGTTATCTCTCAATTAAGAAAATTATGGTCTGTCAAAGATTTTAAAAGTCTATTGACAATAAAAGTATATTTAAAACTAAAGCTATAATCAGAATAAGTGTTTCAACGTAGATAAATTAAACAGATGATAAACATCAAAATATATATTAACTCTTATGAAGTTATGATACTACTCTTATAAGCAAAGAGCGTATTTGCAACCACTACTACAAAAAAAGATTGGACTACACTTAAACAGGATTGGACTACACTTAAACAGTGTAGTTGGATCTCTTCGACTACACTCTTTATGTGTCGTCGGATCCTCCATCGTATGATATCTGACGACACTTAATTTAAGTGTCGTCGAAAGTGGCGTTGGACTACACTTAAAAAGTGTAGTCGGATTCCAAATTCGCCGCGGCATAATAATAGTTTTGCCGCGGCGAACATTCCAACAACACATAATAAGTGTTGTGTGAGGTGATTCCAAAACTCAAAAATGTCCTCAGACAAGTTGTATGCCGCGGAAAATATAATTTTTACCGCGGCGTATATTTATCCAACGACACTAATAAGTGTCGTTGGAAGGAATATTGGCCGCGGCAAATATAATGTTGGCCGCGGCGTTTTTACATCCAACAACACTTACTAGTGTCGTTGGATAAATATTCGCCGCGGCTAAAATTATATTTGCCGCGGCCAATATTCCTTCCAACGACAATTATTAGTGTCATTGGGATAAATACGCCGCGGCAATTTTAGTATTGTCGCGGCGTTTTTTTTGCCCGATAGCATTGATATAATGCTTTCCGCGACGGTTTTTCATCCGTCGTCGAATATGCCGATATAAAATTTTAAAAACTGGGCGATTTAAATCGCCCGGATGCTTTGGTATCACTTGTAAATAATAAATAATATATATTTAAATCCCAAAATTAACCGATTTATACAAATAATCTTCCGTACCTACAAAAAGCGTCGTTCATACTTACAAATAGTACCGTCGTTATATACCTAAGAATGTAAGACCATCCATATACATAATATTCTATTCTTCATCATACTTTGCAAATTTTTGAAGAACATATTCACCTAATCTAACTCTAAGAAAATCTATCTCTTTTAAACTATAAATACTTTTTTTTTTATCAACAAACGCAATACCCTTTATGACGATGTCGTGCATGAACTTCATGACAAAGTATCCACACTCGTGATTTCCCAGTTGTTTCGGACATGATTTTGAAATTGCCACTTTGACCACCGAGTGCAAATTCAAGCCGGTTGTATTGTGTAACTTGAACTTTTCACCGAGCCTACAAAAAATTTAAACGTTAAATATACAAAACCTTGTATTTGAAATACATCAATAATAAAAGATAATTATATATTCGAGAATACTTACTTTTCAAAAAACTTGGATAAATGCGCATTCAAACCTCTTGAATTTTAAGTGAATCGAATATGGTCACACTATTGCGCCAAGAGTTCAATACGAAGAGAGTCCAATGATGGTGACTATTGTATGGCATCAACCACAATTTGTCTTTCTTGCATTTTGTTATCTTCTTGAAGCAAACCTCCACATCATGTTCCAATTCTTTGGACCTCTTATCTTCGTCGGTGTAAGAGTTGTAGTTCATGTCATTATACGGAGGAATGAAACCGTACAAATCCCTCACATAACTTTTTGACATGTATGTTTGTAACAATTAACTACAAATATAATATAAGGAAAAGTATAATAAATTATTCATATTTTCAAATCATTAAGAAATAAGGAAATAAAAAAATATGTAAAAATAGAAAACATACCTTTGACAAGTCGTTATCCAATTCACATTCAAGTCCTCGGAGAATAGAAATTTGCGCATATCATTGAAAGTTAAATAAGTTGAATCTTGACCCAAACTTTCATCAAGATTCACATCGAGTAATTGATCCGATGCGAGCATATAATTGTTGGCATAATCGGCCAACAGTCTCAATTCCGGGACAACGATCGACATCTTAATCTTTTTTTGATCATGCGCACTTTTGGCAACCTCTTTTGGGTTGGGTTTGAGAGATGAACTACCTTTGGAATCGACATTCTTGATTAACCTTGTCGGCCAAGGCACTAAGTTCCCGATTGGGTCATCGAGAAATTCCATACATTGTGTTTCCATAGGGAGATGAACATTAGGGATCGGAGCATTTACCACTTCAATTAACACCCGAGTATATTCGCCTGCCCATTCTTTATTGAGAAAAGGTTCCTCGCCCGGGATATAACGTTTATATGCCCTCCCCTTTGCGACGTATTCTTCAAAAGCGTCCGAATAGAGAAGACATTCGACGCCATCATCACCTGAATTGGGCGTCTTTGGATGAGAGGCTGCCGGTCGTACATCCCTCGAGCCCCTTCCGCCAACACCGCTTCCATTGTCGACCGATACCGGCTTAGTCTTTTTTTCCGAACTAACCAGAGCGAGCGGTTGACTAATCGGAGTGCCGCCACGGGAGCATGCATCGTTACTCCCTTCAAAATTTTGAGCAATTGATTGTTGGACAAATAGTTCCATTTTTTATATCCATTCTTCCAAAGCCGCATCTTTCGCCTCGCTTTTCGCTTTCATTTCTTCAATTTCCGCTTGGAGGCTTTTAACGACGGGATTCGGCGTTGAGTTGGATGCTCGGTGATATGCTCGCTTTGTGACGTATTTCGATTATCCTTGAACTCGTCCGGAATGATCTTTCTTTCCGAACGCTCTTGTCAATACGTCGACTTCCTCGTCGGGTTCAAACTCGCCATTTTCTTCTTGCGTGGCATATTCGTTCTAACAATAAACAACAATTATAAGAGAATCAAAACTACTTAGATTTGCACTAAATTATATAAGTACTTACTATTTTCTCTATTATTGGCTCCAAAGTTGAGTCCTTTAATGAAATTATTAATTATTACCTAAGGATAAGCCTTTTGATTCCGCAACGGCGAGTTTAGGCACCCCAATTGGCGGAGTTTTTGCGGAATACTCAGCACAAAATTCAACCGACTCCTCCGCCATATAACATTCGACAATGCTCCCTTCTGGCCGATTGTAATTCTTCACGCACCCTTTCAAGACTTTCAAATATCGCTCAATCGGATACATCCATCGTAAAAATATAGGTCCACAAAACTTCACTTCGCCTACTAAGTGAACAGTTAAGTGTATCATGATGTCGAAAAATGATGGTGGAAAGAACGTCTCGAGCATGCATAGGGTTTTAACCAAGTCCGCCTGTATCTCGTCGAGATCCAATGTCTTAACTGTTTTGGCACAAATTTTGTTAAAAAACTCACATAACTTGGAAATGGCATATCGAACTTCCTATGACAAAAAACCTTGCAATGCAAGAGGAAGTATTTGTTGAAGCAACATATGACAATCATGGGTCTTCATTCCGACAAGTCTCAAATCCTTCATAGATACAAACCTCTTGTAGTTCGACGAATGACCTTCGGGAACTTTTATGGCCGCAAGCCATTCACAAAACTTCCTTCGTTCCGATCGAGATAACGTGTGCACAGCCGGTGGTAGAAATGTATTTTTTCCTTGAGTCTCGGGATGCAAATCCGGTCTTATACCCAATTCAACGAGATCTTCTCGAGCTTTCTTCCCGTCTTTTATTTTATTTGGATCATCAAGCAAAGTACCGACAATCGCCTCACACACATTTTTTTCAATGTGCATAACGTCCAAACAATGACGAACATAATGCGACTTCCAATACGGGAGTTCATAGAAAATTGATACTTTCTTGAACGGTTTATCTTCATACGACTTTTTCTTACAGCTTAATTTTCTTTTTCCAAGCACTTGATAAGTCTCTTCGCAAATAAACTTATAGACAACTTCGCCGTTCAAAATTCTTGGAGGTCTTCGAAATTCTTGATGTCCATTAAACTTTTTCGCATTCTTCCTGTACGGGTGATTTAACGGTAAAAATCTCCTATGATCGAGAAAAAGTGTCTTCTTCCCATGCTTCAACCGGGTCGAACATGTATCATTGATGCAAACAGGATAACCAATTTTGCATTTAACTGAGTAACCTGACAAGTTCCCATACGCCGGGAAGTCGTTGATTGTCCACATTAGCATTGCTTTTAATTTGAACTCTTCTTGTAGGTGCGCATCCATGATCGTCATTCCTTCTTCCCACACAATCTTCAAATCATCGATCAATGGTGCCAAGTAAACATCGATGTCATTTCCCGGTTGGCTCGGTCCCAAAATTAAAAGCGTCACCATTAAGAACTTCCGCTTCATACACAATTTCGGAGGGAGGTTGTAGTTGATGAGTATTAACACTATATCGACTACTCATGTTACCAAATGGATTCATCCCATCGGTGGCCAAACCGAGACGCAAATTCCTGTGATCTGCGCTGAATTCAGGATGATGGGCGTCAAAAGATTTCCATTGTACAACATCAACGGGGTGTCTTATAACGCCATCTTTACTGCAGTTTTTTGAGTGCCAAATCATGTTCTTCGCGTGAGTGGGATTGTTAAACATGCGTTTAAAGCGCGGCAACGGGGGAATGTACCATAATACTTTTTGCGGAACCCCTTTGACACCGTCGTGAGGCTTCTTCCCTATCTTCCATCTTGACTCACTGCAGACCGGACATTCCATTAAATATTCATGCTCATTCCTATACAGTACGCAATCCTTTGGACATGCATGAAGCTTATCAAACTTAAGACCTAACAACCTCAACGTCTTCTTTGCGTCATACATGGATAAAGGCACTCTATTTCCCTCCGGAAGCACATCCCGAAGGGCTTCCAACAATTTTGTAAAACTAGTATTTGACCTACCTCCTGCCGCCTTTAAATGAAATAACGTCACCAAAAACCCTACTTTCAAACTCTTACACCCATCAAACAAAGGAGCTTCTAAATCATCCACCATCGACTCAAATAACTCCGGTCTTCCCACAAAATCCTCTTCGGCGCGTTTCAACAAACCGTCCACGTCATCCTCTTTGACGTCTTGTTCTTGTACATAATCATCGACTCTTCTACCACGAATTTTTTCCCCGTAAAAGTACCAATGATCATATGAACTCATTATACCAAACGCAAATAAGTGCGATTCGACATCCTCCATAGATTTTGAAACTAAATTTCCACATATGAGACATGGACACCAAATAAATTCTCCTTTTCTATCTTGAACACCTCGTCGGTAAGCATCGCTCAATCTATTTGCCTTCATCCATTCTCTAGAGCCATAATGCAAATCTATTTAACAAGATTCGTAATTTTGAGAAATAATACCTTTCTTTCCCGTAGACAAGCCGAGAAGACAAAGCTGAAATCCTTCAACCAAGTCGCCTAAGTTGACTAAGTGTGAAATGGATTGTGTATGTGGAGTGTATAGATAAATAAGTGAAAGAAAATCCTAAATACGAGTTATAAAATCTCAGATCTGCGACATCGGCTGCGGCAATTTAAATGATGCCGCGGCAGAAATTCTCCAACGACACAAAAAAGTCTTGTCGTACGACTAGCCGCGGCGACTACCAACTTGCCGCGGCTAAAACATCCTCAGAAATTACAGAGGCTACGGGATGATTATCGCACAGTTTTAGCCGCGGCAAACATATATTCGCCGCGGCTAACACAATTTATCCGCGGCAACTACCTGTTCGCCGCGGCTAAAAAATGCTCAGAAATTACAGAGGCTACAGGTTGATTATCGCACACTTTTAGCCGCGGCGAATATTTATTTTCCGCGGCGAATTTTGATTACCGACGACACTTTTGTGTGTCGTTGAAAATATAGCCGCGGCATATAAGTAAATGGGCGCGGCAGATTTGAATAACTTCAAATTTTCATATTGTTGTATTTTACGGTAATTAAGTAGTTATTTCAAAATTTAAATACACTTAAATAATTCAGTTAATGAACAAAATAATTAAACATTTTAATATAAAGAAATTATAAAAACCGAATTCAACAAAAACTAATTACACAGTAAATTGTTCAAAAATAAACAAAAAAATAACATAATTTAAAATTGTTCAAAAAAAAAACGGGATATCACGCGTCTTCGTCCATTCCGTCTTGAAAGCCACCTTCATTCGCTTCATCGTGGGGGCCACCTGCATTGCCGGAGCCGCCTGCGTCACCGGAAAAGGGATAATAATCGGGATACCTCACTGGCCAAACCGGAGCTGGATACGGATTTGGTGGCTGGAAGTTCGGATCTTGAGTCATCCGGTAGCTGCGTTCGTAGCACATGTAGTTGTACATTTCCCGCTGACTATGAGCCATAAACGCCCTAATGGGAATGTCATCATATGTAAACTGTTGCTCCGGTGGGGCGGCTTCAATAACAAGTGATTGGAGCCTTGGTGGCGCTTCAAGCACCGATGGTTTCAGACTCCTTATCCAAGCCTCATCAAAATTACCTCATTTGGGAAACTTGATTTCGCGATCATATTCCTTGACCTAAACAATCAAATTCAATAAAATTTAGTATCAATAAAATAACAACATTCAAATTAATAAAATGATAGTTTAATATTATATAACACTTACCCCGACATTCATGCAAAGACCCGAAATAAGGAACGGGAATCCCAATGAGCTCTTCTTATGGTCGTAGTTGACGCGGTTTATGTGGTGGAAGATATCCCGACCCACATCGATGTTCAACCCTTTTGCGCCGGCGTAGATAAGCTTCAGAAATCGAACTGAAGCTCCGTGAAGTGAAGATGCGGGTAAAATGGTAACCGAAGAAGTACATCCAAATTTTCCCGATCTTAGACAACTGGTTGTTCTCAAGGCGTGATTCCCCAGCTCTTGAATGCCATTGCACACCGGGCTGCGCAATCGTTGCATCGATGTCGTCGGAAAATACCTTGTCCAACTCCACCTCAGCACCCGGGTAATGGTTGTGCTCATCCTCCTCTACGGTATAATTCGGAGTGCCATAGTAGGCATTTATGACCTCCGGACTGATGAGAACGCGCACATTTCGAAACATCACGAACCCGTCCTTGACGTTGTCAGGAAAGGCCGCATAGAATTTGAGGACCATGCTTGTGTACGCCGTGTTCTTTGGCTCGAGCATATAATTTAGCCAACCCGGCGTTGATAATTGGCGTTGACGAGGTCATTCAACGCATTCGAAGCGAGCGGTAATTCGGTGAAACCACGCTCGGAGAAAAGTTTCCGCGTGCATATCTTATTGTAACGGTTCTTTGCCGCTTCCTTCATTAAAGGCATTTGCGGCGGCGGAGGCGGAGGAACCGTTTCAATGACCTCGTCATCGGGCATTTCAACGTTCCAGTGCTTTCCCCGTTTCGTCGTTTCTTTCCTAGTACCTCGTTTTATTTTAGGCGCCATTGAAATCTGAAAAAAAAAATAACATATATTCATTTCACGGAATTCAAACCAAAACATAAACTAAATTTCAAAACCAAAATCAATTCGCATTAAAAATCGGCCTAATCACAATTCCTAAAAAAAATCAATTCACAATTCCTAAACTAAATCAATTCACAATTTCAAAACCTAATCACAATTCACAATTCCTAAACCTAATCACAATTCACAATTTCAAAACCTAATCACGATTCACAATTCCAAAACCTAATCACAATTTCAAAACCTAATCAAATTTACAATTTCAAAACCTAATCACAATTCACAATTTCAACCCTAAAAATCATCGACCCTAAAAATAATCAAAATCGCAAAATCATCAACAAAATCACAATTCACATCAACAAAATCGCAGAAAATCATAAAAAAAAAACCCCAAAATCATCAACCCTAAGAATCGCAAAAGCGTACAAATTCAAACAAAAACACAAAGATTCAAAGCCTAACCTTGAGGCGGGCAACGGCAAGCGCCGGCGGGCGACGACGAATGGGTCGAGGTCGCAGCGGCGAGCGAAGGCGAGAGAGAGAGAGAGAGAAAAAAACTAGGGTTCGTGCGAAATGAGTGTTTGCGGCTCGTGTTTGGGTTAAAACACGACTCTCGCCGCGGCTAACTTAAGTTCGCCGCGGCGAGTCATCCCAATGACACTAAAAAGTGTCGTTGGACATGAAGGTCGTTTCCATCCCGACGACACTAATATATGCGTAGTTGGAACATTACCGGCCACAGCACATATCAATTAGCCGCGGTGAATATTTGCTTTCTAAAACCCATCCAGACGACACTCATATATGTGCGTAGTTGGAACATTGTTCGCCGCGGCTAATACTAATTTGCCGCGGCGAATATATGCTTTCTAAAACCTATCCAGACGACACTCATATATGTGCGTAGTTAGAATACTGTTCGCCGCGGCTAATACTAATTTGCCGCGGCGAATATATGATTCCGACGACACATAAAAATTTGCGTCGTCGGAAGTCTATTTTTTTTTTAAATACGACTACGCATAATAATTTTCATCGTCGAAACTTGACTTCCAACGACGTTTTTTGTCTTGCGTAGTGGAATCTCCGTAGTATAATCTCATATTTGTAGTAGTGAGCCAACGGGTTTGGGAAGATTAAACTCACACTCTTATTTGTGAAAAAACAGGAAAAGAAAAAATAAATTAGAAGTACGCTTAAAACAACGAAAAATCTTCTCACGTCAAATTCATAAAAAATAACTGTAAAAACGACATTTGATATCATCATTTCAAAATAACTCAATAATAAAAGTATGAAAGAACGAAATTGATGACTTATCGTATGAAAATCAAAGAAAGAGATATTTTACATCCTCGAATCATGAAAGAACTCACGAAACATTATACACAAGACTAAAAATCGATGAAGTTTAGCCTCGGTACGAGTTCCATCATTGAACATTATTCGCAAACAAAGGATTTCTTTCTGTACATTTCTCTATCTTATCTTTAGAAATTTCTTAACTTCAAAGAGAGCCAAACAAAGTAGGAAAGTAGTGCACCTAAAAAAGGTGAAAACTAAAGGAAGAAACAAAGCAATCACACGCCTCATTGAGGCTAACTTACTAGTCAACAATGTTTCTAAACACCATTAAAATACAAATTTAGTGCCAAAATTATTCCACAAACTTTATTTATTTTATACTTCTTCATTTCTACTAGTCAATAAAGATTAACTTGACTGATCTTTAATCAAGATCCAACATTATGTTTTGTTGACTTGCTTGACTAAGGAGTCCACATCTCATAGGTCCTAAATAATTGAGTTCATATCAAGAATTTAAGGCCAATAGGGCTAAGAAAAAAAGAATTTACAAAGCCACTATAAGCAAGTTGGTCAAAAGTTTTCAATTGAATAGTATGATTTTAGTAGTATTATTTGCAATATATGTTAAAAGAAAACTAAGATCCATGCGAAAAATATCTTACCAAAACTAGAGAACCAATGTAGTGGAAGCTCGGATTTGGAGTAACTTTATTGTTGATTGATGCACGAATGTATTTTTATTTTTTATTCTCTTTTGATTCGCATTGGATTTCAAATTATTGCGCATCAAAATCGCAAGAATATGAATTTAAGAAAAAACTGCAAACGATCTATAAAAATTTCTGTCTATTTTTTTTTTAATATATATAATGAAGTTTAAATCATCCGACCTAGAAACTCTAAATAAAATGAAAATAAATAATAAAAATTACATAAAATTGAAAAGCATTGCAAATCTTTATACTTTTTTTTTTTTATCAATCTCGTAATATAGGAAGAAAAAAAATGTATACCAAATTCTTGTGATAGCTAAGAACTTAGAGATCTTGGTGACAAACAGAAAAATACAAAAATCAATTTAAGGTTTTTATTAATTAATTTATAGTTTTATACATTTGTATAAAATAATATATTTCCCACCTATCCTAGACTAAGATGTGAACCACGTAAATTTAAATAAATAAAAAAACATCTTGAAATAAAATCTAAGATTAATATGTTTTCTTGCTGATATGATAAAATTGCCTAGTCATGTTAGTTGAGCTAATAAAGATTTGTCACTATGTGAAGTTTTTTTTTTATTATTATTATTTGTCGAAAGTGATTGATAAATACTAAATAGATTGATCAGCATAATATTCCATGTTTGCTTAAAAAAATATTCCTTGGATAAGATTTCCAATTTAGAGTTTATTCTGTTAAAATTGTTTTAAAGATGATAGAATAATACTAGAAAGCTCATCATAATTATTACTCACTCCCTAAATCAGATAGGTCTATTTCTTTTACCATTTCATTAAAATATTATCCTTCACTGTAGTTCATACATTCATTAATTACAAATATATATCACTTGTAATTCTTCATAATTATAGTTATAAATAACGGTAATTTTTTTTCGCTAATTCGATATCTGTATATAACTATTATGAGTGTTTTTTTTTAGAGTTTCAACTTAATTAAAATTTTAATCCGCAACTACAAAAAATTAAGCTTTCATCTTCTTTTCTTTTTATAAAAAAAAAAAATTGACTAATTTTTTTTCAATGTATAGTATATAACTTGTTTTAATAGTTGAATTAACATTTTACAATAATATAGTGTTACCTGTTATTTTCCAATAAATACAAATAAAATAGGGTAGGATAAATTTGTCCACATATAATACCAAAAACAAAAAGTGTCATTCTCTCTATAATCACCAATGACCTTCTTGGAAAAATTATAAAACATAGTTGACTTGAAAGTCTCTTTCAACGACCGAATAATTTAAGACACATTTTTAGTTTCTATCTCACAAACCAAGCTGATCCAACAATTTTATTTATTTTAATCTCAGCCATGAATCGGCACTAATTTTGTCTACTTGCTCATGTTGGTTAATTAGGTATGAATAAGATCATAATTATAAATAATAATAGTAGCGTGAAAATAATTAAATGCATCGATCGATGTTGAAAGGGGTTATTTTTATTTACTTCGGTTTAATTTAATTAATTAAGACAACTTACATAAGCTTAATTATAAAAGCAAAGCTGCACGCGTGTATTTGGCTTATTTACTTGTACCTTTCAAACTTTATGATAATATAGTTAATTCTTATATTATTGTTACTTATATATTTCTTAAATTTGATGATGCTTCGCCTTCACATACTACGTACGTAGTAGTGGCAGCATGATATTAGACAAATTCAATAAATATATAATAAAGGATAAACAATTATTAAACTAAGCTTACAAAAATATATATGACCTCATTTTTTTTTAAATCAACGTAGTATGTATTAGACATCACCCAAAAAAGAATCCAAAAAAACAAGCAGGAAGAGTATCAACTCACTCCGAATAGAATATGCCATTCTAGACAAGTTATGAGCAGAGCAGTTTTTGCTGATCTCAAATCCAAAGCAAAATGCACTTAGTAAAAGTGCTTTGACAACTCTAAACAATCAGAGACTAGCACATGAAAATATGATAAATCAATACTAGATCTTGAGAGTTTGACTTAAACCAACAACCGTCAAGCTTCTCGCTTTGATCTAAGAGATAACTTCTTTGAGACTTAGGGCTTCCACCTCGCATATAGATAAATTTTCAGGTTGAAAACCCCTATTGCCACAATATATGACCTCATATGCGTATGTTATATGTACGTATGAATGACAATAGATGATACATCGTGATATAAAAAAATTGGTGTCTCTGTCTCATATACACCATAGCTAGATTTATTTAAAACTTAATATGAAATTTAATTATTACATAATTTAAGAGTAAATATCGCTAATGCTCACGTACCTACCAATATTTATCAGATTATTCCATGAATTCTTTTATATATATTTTTTCTTCTTCTGAATTTGTAACTTTGTATCATAATTAATTTCTTGAACTTTTGTTTGTTGCTTCCCTGAACTTAACACTATTTATAAGTTTTCCTATCAAATTATTTTTTAGTAAAATATATCCCCTGGAATTAAAATGTGTACTATGTACTTCCTCACCTAAAATTATTAAGGACAAAAGTCAATATTGAATTCAATGAGCTGACCGATATGAGAAGTAAAAAATGCATTAATACCCATAAGTTGTATTTTTACAGATTTTGTTTAAATTTAGAAATAATAAACTAATATTTTTTTTTAAATACGAAAAAAGTGTATAAAAAAAAATCATTTTGTTCTCAAATTTTGACCAAAGAGGTAAACATGTAAAGTGGTAAACATAGAGGGAATATTTTGATACAAAAGAAAAATTCAGGTAAAAAAAGATAGAGAAAGTAAAAGTTAATAAACATAAACTGATAAAAAGTTCTATAAAAAGCTCTATACATATAAATACATAATCACAAGAACCGATTCTTCACGGCATCGCAGTCCCTTTGTATTCGCCCCATGCAACTTCCCATGCATATATAATATTATTTATACGTGGATATTTAAATAGTACATAATAATATTGTCGTCTCTTTATAATAATATGATAATTATAACAAAATCTGTCCAAGGTGAAATACCGAGAAAGGATAATAATAAATATGTAAAATATCTCCGGAAATTAAGTGGATTTCATCCATATCTCTTTTTTGGTGAAAGAGCCTTACGAAATTAGGGCAAACTGGCACGAGATCATATGATAATCGGTGAGAACAAAGATAAAAATTATTTTCTCGAAATGATAGATTTGAATATTTGATGTTCTATTATATATACCTGTCAAATATTGTAAAAATAGTAGCAAATAGCCAAATAGCCAAACTTCAAACACTAATTAGCCAAATAGCCAATGTTTTAATTAATATTGCCAAATAGCCAATTAACCATGTTAATAAATCACGAAAAACCGGATTACCCTTGTATTAACGTGGTTAATTTGTTTAAAAATAAATTATTATTATTTTTTTTTAAAAAAAAATTTGTTAAAATTTTAATCACGATTTTTTATTTTTAAACAAATTAATTTCGTTAATACACGTTAAAAGGGTATTATAGGTATAAAATAAGTTATTATACAAGTAAATATTCTTATTTTTAAGAAAAATTAACTTAGTTAATACACGTTAATATGTTAAAAGGGTATTATAGGTATAAAATATGTTATTAAATAACCATTTGGCTATTTTGCAAAGAAAAAGGAAAGGTTGGCTATTTGGCTAATCAAACGTTTCAATTTGGCTATCCCATGCAATATCTCTATATTATATATGTACATATATTAATTCAAGCGAGCTGTACTCAATTAATTATGTCATTTTTGTTCATATATATAGTATATAAACATTATTGATTTATATATCATCATGTGGCATGTTCTTTGACATGTTTGCTAGATTTGACCCTCTATTGAAGTAGCTCCAAATTATTGTTTTGCCTGCCTTTATTATATTGATGTGTGTGTGTATATATATATATATATATATATATATATTAGTATAATTAATTACATGAAATATGACATTTTATTTAGAACTTCTTTGATAAAGATAATATATAGTTGAGATTTACATATCAATCATAATATATATGTATATGGAGATTATTAAATGGATTTGGTAGCTTTAAAAAAGAAAAGAGATGCATGGTTGTTAAACTGCTTTAGCTTTTACATTACATTGGATTGTAGTAATTACTTTTGTATGAGAAAACGACAATGAGCTTTAGGTTTTCTAGATTGCTTTTAGTCGATTACTTGATAATTGATATCAATGATTTCAGCTCACCAATTAAGACTACTTTCTGTCACATGAATAAATAACCCTTTTGTTTTTTTTTTTTTCTTTTTTTCGAAAGATAAAATCATCATGATATGAGAAATATACCCCAAAACAATAAAAAATGCCAGCTATATTATACAACTAAAAATACATTTAGTGAAAGTCCTCTTAATTAATAGGCTAAACATAAGTTTTGTTTCTACACTTTAAATTCAAAAAAGATACAAATTTCTGAGTCCAAAAAAAAAAGGAATTTATATACTTTGAAATTCTCAAATTTAAAAGTCTGTTTTCAAAAATAAAACGGAGTTTTTTTTTTTTTACGAGTTTCCAATAAAGAATTCAAGATTCGAGAATATCATTTAATACCCGTTTTTTGTTTTTACAGGCATAACTTTTAGCAAAAAATGCTTTATATAAAAGATAATGTTTCATATACAGTAGAACTTCTATAAATTAATAGTCGCGGTTAAATAATATTTTTATCCGGCCCCGATTCGGGCCTAACTAGCTAAATTAATAATTCGCTAAATTTATAAGATAATATTTTTTTTAGAAAGTATATAGGTCCCAAGTGATATATAAATTAATAATTCAATATAAAAATTACATAAATAATTATAAAATTACTATAAATAAAATATAACATAAATAACTATGAAATCACATTAAATAAAAAGATAACATTACATCACTAATCATGTAGTCTTCTTAAAATATGATTCTATAGTAATTTGTTTCTTCTTGAAATTGATGTCTTATTTAACTTCATCTCTATAGTAATTTGAGTTTTCTACACTAAATCAACATTTTGTATATAACCTTGCTAGAGATATGCATCTAACGTTTGAATACAACAATAATTATTATAGCTTTAATTATCACTACTCTTTTTTTTTTCGGGGATAATTATCACTACTCTAAGAAGCTATTGTTATTCCTCTTTAATATCATTGGGCTCTTTAATATTTATGACATGAATAGTCTAATAAAATATTTTTAAATCATAACAGTCTCTCTTGATATTCTTAAAATTGATACTTTAATATTCTCGATATAATAAATTGATTTTTTTTTTAGTAAAGATGTTTATATAGGGGAAACTTTATAAAACAACCCTCAATACACCACAAACTCTATTTTTAACCCTCAAGTTTTCATAATTCTCAAAATAACCTTTTCAAATTTCATGTTACTAAAATACCCCTAATACTGCCCATGTTTCAGGACGATATATGTCCATTTTTCAGGATGAATACGTCCTGAAAAAAGGACAATATTAGGGATATTTTGGTATTTGAAATTGTATTTTGAGAATTATGAAAACTTGAGGGTTAATAATAGAATTTGTGGTGTATCGAGGGTTATTTTATGAAGTTTCCCTTATATAATTATACTTGATTAATAATTTTTTTCTTTATTAATGTATAAATTAATAAATTATTAATTTATATGTTAATTAATAATCCGATAAGATAATATTTTTTGTCAGTCCCAATAGTATTAATTTATAGAAATTCTAGTGTAGTTGTTAAACCATAATAAGCTAAATTAAAATTACCATTACATATAAATGATTAATCGTTTTATAATTTTATTTTATCTGTAATTATTCATATATTTTAATAAAAGTTCAAGAATGGTCCCTAAGATTCCCTTCCCTTCCTCAATTAATTACATACAAAAACCTCATTAAATTACATTAACAATTCCATCTTTCTTGAGCATTAATTTTTGGTCAAAAAGCCTTGGATTGTGTTAGGTACACGACGAATCTATACATTTAATTTGTTTAATTTTATAGGTTAATGTCAATGTTTAGAATTTCGAATATTTCAAGATTTTCGATAATATTAATTAATCTCCCAAGATGCTATGTTGTCCCTATATCCGACAGCTAATTAACTTAAACGACAACCAAGTTCTCCACCTATTTTACATAGGGTTGAAAGTAAAACAATTTATGTCTCGATTTTTTTATTTTTTTTTTATAAATATGGTTCTAATTATGTAAATGATTTATTTTTTCTAAAATTGAGATTGGTAAAAAATATTAAAAATTACTGATTCAAAACTAACAATGGGTAATTAATATTTAGTCTCATTTGTCTACTTATATCTTGTTCGTCTAATTAGAACATATATATATATAAATCAAATTCCCAACAATTAATCGGTTCAGGAACTCGTAAACCATCCTGGTCGCGGTTCTTAAAATTGAGTCGACGGAAAACGTTAATACCGATTCTCATTTTATTCTTCTAAAAGTAGTATTTTAACAAGTAGTGTGAAAGACAACTGAATTCCATCTAATGATTATATCTCAAAATACTTTTATTCTCATGTCGTTTTAGTGTCTTTCAAGTGGAATAAAATTTAAATTTATTCCAAGATAACCGAATTTCAAATTTCACGATTATTATTCTATGAAAAAAAGAGAGAGAGAGACTAAACTCACAAATTGACCAATTGACAGAGCATGGTATGAGGTTCTCACATTAGTTGGACACTTGGACTCAAATTAAGACCTCTATTCATTCTATGCTTATGAATATCCCAAAAACATCACATTTATATTTATATATATATATATTAAAAATTTAATGGATATATATGCTAACTTGATTAATAGCGTTACTTGTTCTTGTTCTTACACTAAATATATATAATAACGTGATACTCAATTGTAGTTTTGACCGATAGTGCTTCTTCATTAAAAAAAAATACACGTTAAAAATTAAAATTATTACTTTTTTTTATGAAAACTGTGTGGTGTAACCGTATAAGTAACTATAAAATAGTATTTTGACATTGTGACATAGTCCAACTATTTATTTACCACATGTTAACAATTTAATTTTATGATAGCTTGAACACTAACGAAAACTTATGGAAGCTACTTACATCATACCATCGCGTACTTAATTCGTGACTAGCAAATATCGGAATAACGGAGCTCTAAACAGTAAGTTTTGATACTTATTCCACAAATTATATATTTTCACATCTTTCCATGTTCCAACTCCCAAAACAACAAAAAGGAATAAAATTTAATAAAATTGTATTTCTCACACTTTATCTGGTTCTGAAATTTTTTTTATATATATATATATACCTTTCGAGGACCGACATTAATTTTGATTTTTTTAACCAACAGTTTTTTGACACTTCAAATATTGTGAGTGCTTTAGTTAATAATGTAAATGTTAAATCCAAAGTTCAACTTACCGAACTTGTCGATAAATCGCTTGCCGTTATCGACGGATTAATCGATAACTTACCGGATTATCGACGGAAAACTAATAATATTGTAGCTTACCGAATACCGATACTTTTCGATGATTATCGACGGATCATCGACACTTATTGAGGATTATCGATGAAAAATCACTAAAATATTTTTAAGAATTTATTTACTAAGTTTATAATGTTGATAAAACATTAAAAATGCCAAAAATAAAATCATTTCCTACTAAAACATAGGTAAATAAAATATAGTCTCACTCTCATATATGTAAATACTCGAATAAAATCATCGAAAAGTGCAAAATTTCTTGAAAAGTACTATATTTTTGTTATTTTTCAAGATGTTTGCCGATTTTTGGCAAAAATCATGAAAAAATACTGTTATGACCGTCTTGTCAATAACTACCGGCAAGACGGATAATCGTGTAAAAGTTGAACCTTATCCTAAAAAACACCAAAAAGCAGGCAGTAAATAATGGCCACTGAAATCTATCTTAAAAAGTCACTTCATGTGTGAACGCTTTGAAAAGTCTTGATACTATTTGGCTTTTACTCATTCATGTTTATTTTTCTTTCAAAAGAATCCAGTCCACGAGTAATGGGCACAAACTATCCTTGAAATTTGACAAATTATCTTTAAACTCACAAATTACAATAAAGATCATGTCCGATCTCATGTAACGACATTTTCCAGAAAGATCGACGACAATTCTTAGTTATTTCAAGAGACTTGCCACCGACATAAATTTCTTTCTTCTCTCACATCGACATCCATTCGCTGTTGGTTCCCAAATTACGAATCTGCGAAGAACACGAATAACACCAAAAGAAATCGAACAGAATAATGAAGAAAACGAATTTTTGGGAGAAGAAATTCTCTATTGATAATCGAAGGCAAAAAATACAAAGAAAGATTTTAATGGACTCGACACTTTACAAAGTGTACAATGCTAGGTTTATATAGCCTCACATAGCCGAAACCCTAGCTAACCAAATCGCACAAAATCAGGAAATTACCCTAAATAATCTTATCAAATCTTTGACTTGATCTTTGCTTGCTCCTCAAGCTTCGCGGGTAGTTGTTGACTTTCCCTTTCCTGCTCGGACAACTTCTCTGTCCCCGAGCTGATCTGCTCGTCTGCCCCTGACCGGGCTTGCCTTCTTTCTGGACTTTCTGCTCGTGTTTACCCGAGCTGGGCTGAACTCCTATCCATCCTTGGTTCTGGTCGGTACCCGAGCTGACTTCCTCAGTGTGACAGACTAAGTCAAGCTTAAGATCACATTCGCAACAACATTTTTGCCGTGTTGTTAGATAGGTTAAATACTTCCCGTTATTTTAAAAAGTCTACGAAACAATATATATCAAATATAATAGCGGCAAAAGTGGCTAAAATTAGGCCAAGTGTGCAAGTAAGTGGCCAAAGCGATTTAATATCGGCATAAGTATTTAAATTTTGCCAAACCGTGGCTTGTACAAATTTCATCCACTCCAACACAACGCCCGTTAAGCAATTTAACACAAAATGCATAACAAAGTGCATTATCAAATACATTAAGACTGCTTGCATAACATATTAACAAAATACATTAACGGGCGTTGGGTTGGAGTGGATAGAATTTGTACACGCCACGGTTTGAAAAACTTTAGATACTTATGCCGATATTAAATTGCTTTGGCCACTTATTCACTTTTGTCCCCATTATCCCTCTCAAATATAAAATTTTCACTCATTCAAAAAAGAAAGAAAAATCACCATAACACAAAGCTAAAATTCGAAGCGGAACACCCTGAAAAACATAATTCAAGAGCCAATCATGTCACTCACTCTTATGTTTTTTTTTTCTTTCACTTTGATTAAAAATTAAAATACTAAAAAAAGGTGTTAATAGCTGTAGAGGGGGTTTTTCACCACCCTTTTCCAGTCACAAAGACAATCATCAAATAATAAATAAAATGACAACAAATGATGAGTATCTCTGTTTTATTATGATTTCCGAAATGAGCTCGGTTTTCTTCCGTTAAATAGCTGGACAGATGAAGGATCACGAGCCTCAGATAATTCTATTACAAGATCTCTTTTTCTTGCTTTTGCTGAGTCTTTTTTCTCTCCCTTCTGTTCGAATCACCAACTAACCAACCTCTACAAAATGAGGCTTATCTTGCCTTTTATAGAGTTACAATACTTTCCCCTTCTATCCTTCCCGCCCTTTTCCTCTTTAATCATCATTTTCTGACGTGATTTGAGGGCAGCGGGGTTTATCCTCACTTTATGTCACCTCCGAGCATGCTCCCGTAATGGGTAGGTGCGCCGCATTAAATGCGCGTCTCGTCAGCCGTCGCTGACGCTCTCATCGAGGGAGTAGGTCGGCTTCATTAAATGCACGTCTCTTCGGCTGTCACCGGGCTCTGCATAATCATCATGACGAAGTTCCTCGTCGAGTCGTGATGGGACGCTTCATCGCGACCCGCTTGCTCGCGTGGCTGCGTCCCCTCGCTGATGAACCTCCTCGGGGTATTCCTCCTCGGGGGCGTCCTTCCTCGGGGATAACTCCCTCTTCGCTGGTGAACTTCCTCGCCTCCCTCATGTCGTTTATGGACGAAACGACACGAGTTGTGTTGAGGATGGATTTGACCAAATCCGACCTTAACAGTTAGTCCCCCATTTTATCAAGTGTATACACTTGGTAAAATAAAGTATAACTGCCTTGGGGATTGGCACTAACCGGCGCCGATTGACTCGTGGTCGGTGACTCCTTCTTCGGCTCCTCGCGTGGTCATATTATGACGTTGCTCCCTTCCCTCGCTAGGCTTCCTTTGCTTTCCTAAGCCCCAACGAAACTCTCAGCGACGAAGATTTCTCAACGTTGCTCGGGTCCGGGGCCCACCTCGATTTTGCTTTTCCCAAAAATCTGTCAGCCTCGAATCTTACGCACGTCCCTTCGGCATTGAATGGCCATCCTTTTTTGCATTTGAGGGCCTGTAGAGATTTATAACGGGCCTTTGAAATGAACCGTTGATGAGTTAGCAGGCTTCGATTTTGGGCCGTCAGATTAAGGACGTGCCTACTCATCACTCTTCCCTTTCTATAAATTCGAAATTCAAAACCATTTTTCCAGGCATTTTCGTATTTTTTTTCAAGAATTCTCTCCAGGTTTCTTTTTACTGTAGTTCATCCTCATCTCCTCGTCCCCGAAATTCTCCTTCCTTCTCCCCGAAATTCTTCCTCCTTCTCCCTCAGACGCCTCGATGGGTCCATCCCGCTCCGGCCCAATCTTTAAGACTCGGAGTCCCCCTTCCGTCATGACGGAAGAAGGCTTGAAGTATATCGTCGATAACCACACTGACTCAGGGACCTGCTTTGCCCGTCTCCCTCTCGAGGGCGAGTTCGCCGATGAACCTCAGAGCGACTTCGTTTGCGTCTATGAATCGTTCTTCCGCATCGTCGGCCTTCGCTTCCCGACGCCGCTCCTGGTCGTGGCGTTTCTCTACGCCTTCGGGGTCCCGATTGCTCAGGTGAGCCCTAACACTCTTCGCCTCCTCCTTTGTACACTGGCCATTGCATGTGAACAGAAAGTGGAGCTCACGCTCGAGGACCTGATGCGTCTCTTCAAAGTCTCCCGTAATCCAAAGAATCTGGGTCGTTTTGCCATCTCTCATCGCGTCCGACCGCACATCCTCCTGAACACGCCCTCAAACGAATCCGGCTGGGAGAATAAATATTTTTTTGTTCGTGTGGACAATTCTAACTTCGGTCCCCACCATGCTTTCCTACCGACGGATTTGGTGCTCGAGGGAGCGGACCTCCCTCGATTCAAGCTTGAAGAGAATAAGGAGGCCGAGGCGCGGTTCAAGAGCATCCACGCTGCTCTCCTTGCCAATCCCAGGCGTGATTGGAGTAAAGACTTCGGGGGCCAGCGGCTTGAGAAATCTGGGGTTTATCAATTGGCCCGAATACACGGGGCGCCCCCTAACACTCTTCTCCCGAAAGGTTTCCTTCGCGAACCGGCCCCGGAAGGGTCTCCCGTGGAGCGGAAGAAACCTGCTCCGAGGCCGAAGAAGAACGCCGAGGATATAGTCGTGGCTACTAGGGATAGCGCTCCCGTCGGTCGGGATCGGGAGGCGCACAGATCGTCGAGGTCCCGGGCAGGGTCTGACGCTCCTCGCTTCATGGGGCTCACCCCCCGAGAGGGCGGTTTCTCGAACAAACGCCCCGTCGAGGATACTGGTGACGAGCGGCGAACAAGGGCGAGGACGGAGTCCGCGGCCCGCCCCTCGCAAGATACCTCCCGCTCCTCGAGGGGATCTCCTCGGGAAGAAAACTCTCTGGGCAAGCGCCCCGCCGAGGAAGCGCGTGACGCTTCTCTGGCGAAGAAGGCGAGGGTTCCCGACCCGACTCCTGAACTCGAGGCGGCTGATCCGTCTCAGGGAGCCGCGGGAGGGACTTCGGGCACCGCGCCTGTCGAGGGCACAACGGGGAGGACAAGGCCGGTGGCGGACGTGTGCGTACACCCCGCCGAGATCTCGCGAGAGAGACTGGAGATGGAAGACATCGAGCACCTGGTCGTCGCGCCGGATGCTCCTCCTCCGCCTCCTTCGGGGGCTGAAGACCCCATTCCTCTTTCTGCTTCGGGGCCCGCGATCCGGTCTTCCCTGTCACTGCCTCGGGGAATCCCCGATGAAGCGATGCGAAACCCGGTTGTGGCCTTAACGCCTCCGACTCAACCTTTGGTCAAAGGGACCAATGCTCCCAACGACGGAGATACGGGGCCCGTTGGCGAGGAAGACGCTCCAGGACAGATCCTCCCCGGGCCCACGGAAGAACACTCCAGGGCGCTCCCCGACGTGAATCCCGCTAATCCGAAGCTTCCTCCCGACGTTCCCGGCGTCGAGGCCCTCGAGGGCTCAATGGCCTGGCCCTCCCCTTGTCTTACCGGCTCTCCAGCTCGCAAGTACCTCTTGTCGCTCCTCCCGGCGCGTTGCCCCAATTAGCGGATGGCTTGACGCAGCCTTCCGAGCCGTCCCTTGACCTCGAGGGAATCCCCGAGGAGGTTCCTACCGGGTCGCCGCGGGCTCAGACCAGCTTCCCAATCTTGCCGCCTCCGGGAGCACTTCCCGCGGCTGAAGCTTCTCATGGGCTCGTCGAGCCTTCCAGCGATCCCGTGGGGAACCTAGAATTGGTTGACCGCGTTGTCCAGGGGGTGGCCCAGTTGTCGGACGTTATCGTGGCCATACAGCTATCCGCCGCTAGGGTAGAGAGAAAGAGCAATGAGTTGTCGGCAGAACTCTCGTTAGTCCGGGAACGGTTTGAGGCTTCCACCCACGACGGGCAGAAGTTCCAGGGGCAGATCGAGAAGCTTTCCTCGGAGCTTGACGAAGCCAAATCTACCTTGGAGTCGGAAAGCTCATTGCGCCGGGCCGCCGAGGCCGAGCTCAATGACGCCAAGTCCATCTTGGAATCGGAAGTTTCGCTGCGCCGGGCCGCTGAAGCCAAACTCGCGGATCAGCAAAACTCTTGCGCTGTTATGGAGGCGAGCCTCTCCGACAAACTCCGGCTTCAAGCGGAATGCCTTGCTCAGATAGGCGAGGCCGTTGGCGTATCGCCTGAACGGGAAGACCAGCTGGTGTCCGGGGTCAATGCCGCGCTGAGGAAGCTCGCCGATGACCTTGAGGCTGCGCGAGCCGAGGCAGTTGAGGAGCGTCGTGGCCGGGAGCGCTTGTTCGAGGAGGCTCAAGCCAAGTTGGAGCGTCTGTCGGTGAAGTATGGTTTTCTTGATCAATCAATCAACGCCCATCGCTTGGCCGCTGCGTACCAGGCCAACATCGCCTTGGTCGAGAAGAACCCCCTGTTGGCACAAGCCGGGGGCCTCGATACACGCTTATCCTCGTGGCGCGAAAGCCGCGATAAGCACCGGGCCGTGGTTAAAGAGCTGGACCAGAAGTCTGCCCGGGATCCCGGATCTCCGCCGCTCTCTCCCTGCAATCCGCCAACCTCGGACTGTCGGAGACTTGAAAGCCTTGCCTCGGAGGTGGTAGCCCTTGGATCGGCATCGCGCGATGGATCCGGCCCGAGCACCGAGACCCCGGCGCTCCCAGAGGCCACGGTATAGGATGTTTCCTTAGAGCCTCCCTTTCTATTTCCCGCTTTTGTAAATTTCGCATTTCGTGGCTTGTGCTGTATTTTCACTGTAATCCAAGCATAATTACCGTATGAATATAAAGAAATCTTTATTGGGTTACCTTTTTCTCTCATCGTCGAATCTTTTTCTACTATCGCCCTTGTATGCTTGCCCTTTCCTTATCCCTTCTCTTATCGGGCTTCTTTATTGTTTCTTCCGTATTCCTATTCTCTCTTTTTCTCCTCAGGCTAGAGGTGGCGTCGTTGTACTTTGCCCTGACACTTCTTTCCCCCGCTACGGAGGAGGTCACGAGGGGGCTGGGGAGTCCGCCCCTGCCCTTGCGCCGGTGAAGGCTTTATCAGGGAACGAAGGCATTCCCCCCGAGGCTCTAGAGGCTAAGATCGCCGAAAGTAAGGCCGAGCGCGATGAATATAGACGCCTCCTCGCTATTGCCGAAGAATCCCTTCTCGAGGAGCGGCAGCGTTATCGACGGTGCGAGGACACTCTTTCGGCCCAGCTCCGGCAGAAGAATGAGTGTTTCAATCGTATCACCGATGCCATAAACCTGTCGCCTGGTCGGGAGGAGAAAATCTCCTTTCATGTCAAGGCCATGCTGAGGAAGCTCGTCAAGGATCGCGACGCAGCCAGGAGTTGGGCTATAGAGGAAGAATTCTCCCGCCTACGCCTCTACCACCAAGCGGTTGACAAGCTGAAGCGTGCCTCCGAAAGGTTTGGTGTGCTTGAGGGGATTGCTCGTACTCAGCGCCTGCTGGGCGGCGTGCTCTCGAATATCAAACTCGTCGAGGGATTACCTTCCCGCTCGACTGTTGGCGAGCTCCGAGCCAAACTGCCAAGGTGGCGCAAGTTGGAGCAGGAGTACCTGGCTGATTTGGCCAAGCTGGAGATGAAAACCTCCGGTGACCCAAACTCTCCTCCGTTTTCTCCCTGTCTTCCCCAAGGCGTTGCTAGGGTGCGCTCGCCGGGTTTCGACGTTCTTCCCTCCTCGTCGAGTACGGTATGAGATGGATCAGCACAAATAATTCTTACCTCTTCCTTCTGGGGTCGATCCTTTACTCTTGGTTCCTTCTCTGCAGGCTGATAGCAGGGCTGATGCGGATTTAGCAAGAGTTTCTTCGGGTAAGCCTCAAGGACTTCCTGCTGAAGATCATGCGGATTCCTCTAATGATGGCGTTGCGCGGGGGAATCGGTCCCCGCGAGAGTTATAGTATGCATATGTATCCGGGGTGTAACTACGAGTTGTAAATAATGATACTGCGTTTTGTCTTTTTTGAATCCAATGGACATGTGATGACGATGATTTTCTTTTATATGAGTTTGCTTGCGATCTTCGAATCTCTGTGAGGGTTTGCTTGGTGCCTTTAGTCGTGAATGTGATTTTTCTTTGTTCGGTACTTTCGTCGTGGGCACTTCTGCCTCTTTTAATTTTCTGCTCGGCACTCTCGCCGTGGGCACTCTCGCCTCTTTTGATTTTTGCTCGGCACTCTCGCCGTGGGCACTCTCGCCTCTTTTGATTTTGCTCGGCACTCTCGCCGTGGGCACTCTCGCCTCTTTTGATTTTTGCTCGACACTCTCGCCGTGGGCACTCTCGCCTCTTTTGATTTTTGCTCGGCACTCTCGCCATGGGCACTCTCGCCTCTTTTGATTTTTGCTCGGCACTCTCGCCGTGGGCACTCTCGCCTCTTTTGATTTTTGCTCGGCACTCTCGCCGTGGGCACTCTCGCCTCTTTTGATTTTTGCTCGACACTCTCGCCGTGGGCACTCTCGCCTCTTTTCGTTTTTGCTCGGCACTCTCGCCGTGGGCACTCTCGCCTCTTTTGATTTTTGCTCGGCACTCTCGCCGTATATAGGATCTCGGCCTGTTTTGCCGGACCGGGCTTGCTCGGCACCCTTAGCCGTATATAGGATCTCGGCATGTTTTGCCGGACCGGGCTTGCTCGGCACCCTTAGCCGTATATATTTTCTTGGTGTTCTTGTCATAGTTGTCTTCTGCGGGTATCGCTAGGTTTCGTCGGGTACGAGCCGACTAATTCCCAGGATCCCTTAGGCACTCTCGCCTTGTATATTTCTTCGGCGTTCTTGGTAGCCCGGGCTTGCTCGGCGCCCTTAGCCGTATATAGGATCTCGACATGTTTTGCCGGACCGGGCTTGCTCGGCACCCTTAGCCGTATATAGGATCTCGACATGTTTTGCCGGACCGGGCTTGCTCGGCACCCTTAGCCGTATATAGGATCTCGACATGTTTTGCCGGACCGGGTTTGCTCGGCACCCTTAGCCGTATATAGGATCTCGACATGTTTTGCCGGACCGGGTTTGCTCGGCACCCTTAGCCGTATATATATGTATATATATTTTGAAATTTTCTCGGCGCTCTCGCCGGATTGGGCTTGCTCGGCACCCTTAGCCGTTTTTTTTTTTTTTTTTTTTTTTTTGCCAATACACTTTCCCTCCTAATTGGTGTTACCACCGAGCAGAGTTGCATACACACTTTGCCAACTTTATAATTTGCTCGCTCCTTAACAAATAAAAATAAAACAAAAAGAAAAAGAAACACACACATACATAGACATCAGAAATCCGACACAACGAACCCAAACAAACTTCTATCACCTATGATAATCTACTAATGGTAGTTTAAAAGGGGTAGCCGCCCCAATTCTCTCCTCGCTCCGAGCAGCTTATGAGCCTTACTCCGGGCTCACTCCTCTTCGATGATCGAGCAGGCTGATGACGCGATTTTCTCCACAGAGCTCCTGCTGGGGCGACCGAAGTTACATTCCGGGCAGAGGTCAGTGTACCACGTGGTACCAAGGATGTAGCACGACCTGCAAAAACCGCAAACACGCCCATCCCGCCATTGCCCAAAACACGGCGGGCGGACGGAGTCTCCTGCTTGAATCCTCGTTGGCTTTTCGTAGACCAGGACATTTCTGTCGCACCGTCTGCAGAATTCCATGTCGAGCAGACGACCGCGTGAGGCATGCGCCTGCTCCTCGGAATGGTTGGCTGGATTCCCTGCCGCGAGCAGAGGGGGAAGGTCCTCAAGTTTGACCTTGGTTCCCTCCACGAACCTGGGAAATAAACCGTTGACCCTCAGGAATTTTATCCCGTGCTCGATGGTGGACAAGTTGCTGACCACGTCATCCAAGGTGATTTGGTGGCAGCGTGGCAGGCATAGCTTCACGAGCGTCGGGTTGCCCCGCATGATCGTCTCCACCGCGGTGTTGGTGATCCCGATGCACCCATCCAACGTCAAAGTCTCCATCTTCCCTTGAGATCTCCTTGCCAGCCTCAAGAGATTGTCGTCTTCCATCCGTTCGCTCAACGGGTTGTAGATGCTGATGTTGCGCCACAGAAGGTTGTTTCCCCGAGCCTCGTCGCGCAACGACGTGCATACCATCTCCACCGCGAGGAGCTCCTCGGGCGTAAGATATGGCAGAACCAGTTCCAACGCGGGGTGCGGTTCACCCGGGATCCTTGACTGCTCTTGATCCCGCTGGCCCTCCGCGATGTCCTCATCCATTGGACATGGCTCGCTGCTTTCCGGCCACTCCTCGTGCTTCCAGAAGTCCGTCACCTCGTAATCATCTCCTCCTCGTGCCTCAGTCGCGCCCTCCTTGGGCCATCCCCAGTCCTCATCCACGATCATCTCTGACTCGTCTGTGCGACTCTGGCCAGCATCTCCTTCTCTGGGTGCCATCTTCTTCTCGTGTGCTTCCCGGCCTGTATTTCAAAAAAAACACTAGCAAGCACTGGTTTCGGAGTGAGAAATGATCTTTTGTTTTCTGGGTTGAGAGGACGATACTTATCTGGGAGTTAACCGAGTTGGTTTCTATTTCCGCAGACTCGTTGCTCTTGATCTTCTCCAAACTTCCCATTTTATAAACGTTGGTTGTTTCGCAAGCGACCCTTCGCATTCTCTCTTTCGCTGTCGCTTCACGACGTTTCGGAAGTTGCTCCCCTTCGTCGATACGCGTGCCCTCCTTTTTCTGACCAACCGTCTATCAATCGGCTTCTCTTAAATGCAAGGAGTCCGTACGTCTCCCCTTCTTACGTCACTCATGTCCCTTGAGTTGCCTCTTTATACTCTGCTTGCTATTTTCGCGCGCTCAACCGTCGAGCGCGTCGCTGACGATGGCGTCGTTTGATAGCGTCATGTCCCTCCAAATTCCTGGCTGTGAGTTAGAAAGAAAACAAAGCCCCTCGGTGGGCGCCAAACTGTAGAGGGGGTTTTTCACCACCCTTTTCCAGTCACAAAGACAATCATCAAATAATAAATAAAATGACAACAAATGATGAGTATCTCTGTTTTATTATGATTTCCGAAATGAGCTCGGTTTTCTTCCGTTAAATAGCTGGACAGATGAAGGATCACGAGCCTCAGATAATTCTATTACAAGATCTCTTTTTCTTGCTTTTGCTGAGTCTTTTTTCTCTCCCTTCTGTTCGAATCACCAACTAACCAACCTCTACAAAATGAGGCTTATCTTGCCTTTTATAGAGTTACAATACTTTCCCCTTCTATCCTTCCCGCCCTTTTCCTCTTTAATCATCATTTTCTGACGTGATTTGAGGGCAGCGGGGTTTATCCTCACTTTATGTCACCTCCGAGCATGCTCCCGTAATGGGTAGGTGCGCCGCATTAAATGCGCGTCTCGTCAGCCGTCGCTGACGCTCTCATCGAGGGAGTAGGTCGGCTTCATTAAATGCACGTCTCTTCGGCTGTCACCGGGCTCTGCATAATCATCATGACGAAGTTCCTCGTCGAGTCGTGATGGGACGCTTCATCGCGACCCGCTTGCTCGCGTGGCTGCGTCCCCTCGCTGATGAACCTCCTCGGGGTATTCCTCCTCGGGGGCGTCCTTCCTCGGGGATAACTCCCTCTTCGCTGGTGAACTTCCTCGCCTCCCTCATGTCGTTTATGGACGAAACGACACGAGTTGTGTTGAGGATGGATTTGACCAAATCCGACCTTAACAATAAGTTTGAGAGATAAGTAGCTTGCTTTTCGATTCGAAAAATCGCGATAATTATAAAACGACAACGATTAGAGGAGATAAGTTATCGAGAAGTGGTTTTCAGCGATTAATCGCTCGATTATCGCAAAATTCGAATCCTTGATTTTAAGTTTTTACTGACATAAATTTATTATTTTCTCACGGATAAAGTTACCAATTTCACTCTTATGTCAAAGACGCACGAGCACGTCTAAAATTCTTCAAAATGAATTTTAAAACAGTACACGAAAGCTTGGAAAAAAGCAAAAGTTAGTGGACATTAAAAACATCTGAAACTGAAAAAAATTATGTTTATACACCCATAAAAATCAAAGCATTCGTTACTTATGCCGTAAATATCAAAAACATTCCAACATCATCTTCGTCGCCGTTCAAAGTTCAAACTGGTCCCACATAACGACCCTCTTCAAAACCCAGAACTCCAACTCTCTCGAAACCAACCAAACCAGAGAGATGACACTCAAGCTTCTTCTCCTCCTACTCTTCCTCTCTTCTCCTCCTGTCTCCGCCTCGCTCGCCGGAGACTCCGAAATCCTCATCCGGGTCAAGCAAGCCCAGATCCACGACCCGGACAACGCTCTCCGCACCTGGCTCCGCTCCGACCCGGCCAACCCCTGCCTCTGGACCGGCCTCACGTGCGACGCCGCCAACCTCGCCGTCGTCTCCGTCAACTTAACCGGGTTGAATCTCCGGGGCGGGTTTCCGTCCGGGTTGTGCCGGGTTCGGACCCTCCGGAACCTGACCCTCTCCGGCAACTCCTTCAACGGAACGCTTTCTTCGCAGGCTCTCTCTCTCTGCTCCCACCTCGCTCGCCTCGACATTTCCTTCAACGAGCTCGCCGGAGAGCTGCCGGAGTTCTCGCCGGAGTTCGGGGAGCTTGAAGTTCTCGACTTGTCGTACAACAACTTCTCCGGCGGGTTTCCGGCGAGCTTCGGGCATTTCCCGAAGCTGAGAGCGTTGACTTTGACTTCGAATCTGCTCTCTGGTCCGATTCCTGGGTTTCTTGGCAACCTGACGAAGCTGGAGAAGCTCGAGCTTGGGTACAATCCGATGCGAGGGAGTCGGATTCCGCCGGAGATCGGGAACCTCACGAGCCTGGAGATTCTGTTCCTCGCAAATTGTGGACTCGTCGGGGAGATTCCGGCGACGATCGGCGAGCTCGGGAATCTGCAGAGCCTGGATTTGACTTCGAATCGGTTGGAAGGAGAAATTCCTGAGAGAATTGGGGGTTTGAAGAGTGTTTGGATGATCTTGCTCTACGAAAACTATCTTTCCGGCGAATTGCCGGAGAGTATCGGGAATTTGACGAATCTCGAAAACCTGGACGTCTCTCAGAACGCTCTCACCGGAATCTTGCCGGAGAAGATTGCTAAATTGGAGTTATCTTCTTTGAATCTCAACGATAACCTCTTCAGCGGCGAAATTCCGGTCGTTTTGGCGTCGAATCCTTACCTGTCACAGTTCAAAATCTTCAACAACAGCTTCTCTGGCGAGTTGCCGGAGAATCTAGGCCGGGATTCGGATCTGGTGGAGTTCGATTTCTCTACAAACAAGTTCGTCGGAGAATTGCCCGGGAATCTCTGCCAGAGAAACCAGCTCTCGAAATTAATCGGGTTTGGGAATAAGTTATCCGGAAAATTGCCGAATTCGCTCGGGAATTGTTCGTCTCTGTCGTATTTCAGGATCGAGAACAATGAGATCACAGGTGAAATTCCCGTCGGACTTTGGGGTTCTCCGTCGCTCAAGCATTTCCAGATCGAGAACAACCGATTTGAAGGCCGAATCTCGCAGTCTATTTCCGAAGCTCGTGAGATGGAATCTCTGTTAATCTCGGACAATCTCTTGTCCGGCGAGTTGCCCGAAGGAATCTGCAAGCTCGCGAAACTCATTCGTCTCGAGAGCGGAGGGAATCGGCTCAGCGGCGAAATCCCTCGCTGCGTTACCGAGCTCAAGAAGCTTCAGTCTCTGAAAATGGAGGAGAATTCCCTCTCCGGAGCGATTTCAAGCTCCGTGAACGAGTGGAGTGAGCTAGTCGAGATCAACCTCTCCCACAACCGCCTCTCCGGTGACATCCCCCCCGAGCTCGGGAGCCTACCCGTTCTGACCTACCTCGACCTTTCCGATAACTCTCTCACCGGAGAGATTCCGCCATCGTTGACTAAGCTCAATTTCAACGAGCTCGACCTCTCTAATAACAACCTTCTCGGAAAAATCCCCTCGGGTCTGGACCATTTTGGGTCGGGTCTTCTCGGAAATCCGAATCTCTGCAGCCCAAATCTCAAGCCCTTCCCTTCCTGCTCGAAACGCAGACCTGCGACGCTGTACGCCGTCGTTTTGCTGTCGGTTTTCGCTTTTGTACTGATAGTATCGTTTTTATGGTTCGTGAAGAAGAAAACGGGTCTGCTCCGACTACCGCTCCGACCCAAACCCAAGCGGCTCTGCAAAGTGACGACGTTTCAACATGTCTTCTTCAATGAGGACGAAATCATAGCCCCGCTGACTGAGGATAAAATAATCGGGTGGGGCGGGTCGGGACGGGTTTATAAAGTGAAGTTAAAAACTGGCCAAACCGTGGCGGTGAAGAAGCTCTGGGGAGGGGAGAGGCAGGCCGAGACCGACCCGATTTTCGAGTCCGAAGTGGATACGTTGGGTCGGGTCAGGCATGTCAATATCGTAAAATTGCTCTTCAGCTGCAGCGGCGAGGAAGGGCGGATTTTGGGGTACGAGTACATGGAGAACGGGAGTTTGGGCGACGTGTTGCACGAAGGCGGCACAGGATTGCCCGATTGGCCCACCCGGCACGCGATAGCGCTCGGGGCGGCGCAGGGTTTGGCATACCTGCACCACGACTGCACCCCCGCTGTTGTGCACCGGGACGTGAAGAGTAACAACATCTTGCTCGACGGTGAGTTTAGGGCACACGTGGCGGATTTCGGGCTGGCCAAGTTTCTAAGTCGAAAGGTGGCAGACGAAGAGGCGGATCCGATGTCCTGCGTCGCCGGCTCCTACGGCTACATTGCGCCGGGTGAGTTTATTTTATTTTTAATTATATTATTTTAAATAATTCTATCATTTAGTATAAAACTTTCATGAATTTAGAAATGTGGTCTTTTGGTAAATTCTTGTGTGGACCATGATCTATCTTAGCATTTATTGATGAAGATAATTAGATTTTTGATAGGATTCATTATTCACCATTGAATTTTTATGTCCTTATGAGAAAGATATGTCTCTTTCATTAATAATGTCCAAACAATTTCCACATTATATGTTTATAAGTGTTTTTTTTACGTCATTCAGTACGTGCTCGTTTACATGTGTATATATATATATATTATGTAATGTATTATCATAAATTATCATATCAAGTAGAATAACAGTGATATATAAGTGACTTTTTGCAATCTAGTAAGGGTGAAACCGAGATCGGGTAACTAGGTTTTTATGTTTTTTTGTCACGTTTTCAAACATTGGATTTTATGAAAAGTAATCCGCTTATTTTCAATATAATATAGTAAATAATTGAAATGAAACGGACGGAATCGTCACTTTTTGTTTTGCAAAACCAAAATAATTTTTTATGTGAAAATAATTTATTATGTCTACAAGACACAACTAACTCAATTGTGCTTACATTTATGTCCTTTTACAGAATATGCTTACACTCTCAAAGTGAGCGAGAAGAGCGACGTGTACAGCTTCGGAGTGGTGCTCTTGGAGCTAGTCGTCGGTAAAAGACCAAACGACTCGTCGTTTTTTGGGGAGAACAAGGACATTGTGAAGTGGGTCTCGGAGAATGTAGTTCCGCCACATCTTCAAGATGATCAAGAGAGCATCGACGCCGGTTTCACCGACTTGGACAAACTCGTGGACCAGAGGGTCGACCGGTCCACGTGCGACTTCGAAGAGATTGAGAGGGTTTTGGATGTGGCTCTCATGTGTACCTCCAAGGTTCCCTTGAATAGACCCTCCATGAGAAAGGTCGTTGATTTGCTTAAGGACCAAAGACCTCAGGCCCAAAAGGGTTGACTTTATGGGGCTAACAAATCCAGGCCCATAAGGTTGACTTCATTAAAAGCCTCACGCCCACAAGGGTTGACTTAATGTAGGGTTTTAACCCTCAGGCCCATAAGGGTTGACTTGATGAGTAAGGAAGCCCCAAAGGGTTGACTTGATCAAGGAGAAGAAACATTGGCCTAAAAGGGTTGACTTTTGATTTCAGATGGAAGATACTTCACTTTCAAGAATGGGGTTTGTAATAGCCCATTGTAATTAGGCAAAAGTGAGAAATGATGATTAGGCTTTGTAATAAGAGTACCAAAATTTTGTCAATTATCGGTTTTATTCGGAAACTCGGTCTTGACCCTGTCCCGGATCAACAACCATATTTTTTGGTCAATAAATTTAGGAATTCAGATCGGGCTGAGGCCTTTTCGTAACCATTGTAATTAGGCAAAAGTGAGATTTAAGCCTTTTAAGTCTTGAAAAATAGCCGTGTAAATGTCGCCGCTCTTAAACACAACAGTAGCAACAGTTGGCTTTGAAAACTCGGTTGCGAGCATAAACTAGCCACCTACTGCAAGTTCCCGCTTTGTACAAGTTTTTATTCTTTGGTGTTTTAAGAAGTTCTTTAAGTTTCTAAAGCTCGTTGTGACGAGGGGCCTTATCCCGACGAGGGGTGCTCCTTGTCGACCTAGTCGAGGTTGGCGAGGGCGCCTCACCTGACAAGGGATGCTCCTTTATCGACCTTGTCGAGGTTGGCGAGGGTGCCTCACCTGACAAGGGATGCTCCTTTGTTGTCGACCTCGCGGGTGTTGACAAGCTTGACGACCTGGCGAGGGACTCCTTCGTTGACTCGTCGAACAACTTCTCTTGTCGAGGTTGAGACTCTTCTTCTAGAACGATCTCAGCTCTTATTCAAGTCCTTCGTCCTATAGGAGTGGACGAATTTTTAGAGAGAGAAAGATAGAGAGAGAAGCTCTGGAGAAAGTTGTGAGTGAGTGTGGAAATGAGGGGGGAAGACTCCTATTTATAGGAAAATCAATTCCCTGAAATTGCACCTCCAGGGGCCTGCGAATTTCCTCTCATGATACATGGGGGTTGCCGCGGCCCCTAGCCTTATCGAGGGGGTCATCGGTGCTTCTTGATTCGTCTTTGATGTCTTCTGGTTGTCCGCGAGTCCGTATGTTGAGTTCGGGGGAATCTGGAGGATTTTCCGAGGATCTTCGTGGTCTCGGATCTCCTCGTCGTTTGGAATAATTACAAGTTATGCCATCGTCAAGCTATGACGAGGGTGCTTGCCAGGCTTGTCACCTTGTCGCCTTGTCGGCCTTGTCGCCTCGTCGGCCTCGTCGCCTCGTTGCCTCGTCGGCCTTGTCGCATCGTCGCCTCGCCAGCCTTGTTGCCTCGTCGCCTCGTCGGCCATGCCTTCTTCGTCTCATTGACTCCGGGCCTCGCCAATGTCTTGGTTCGTCGGCCTTAGGTCTTTGACTTTCGTTGGTGGGCTTTGACTTTGGTGATGAGCTATGACTTTTGCCAAAATGGGCCCAATTTTTATATGTTACGAAAAATGCACATAACAATTATAGACAAGATTCATGCCCAAGACCCGCCAACCGCAAACTAACGGTCTAGTTTAATTTAACATTCGATTTTGTCGACTCTTGACATGAATTTTTTAAACTAATCGGCAATAACATATCAAAATTCGAATTATTACGCTCTTGCCCTAAATTCAACAATAATAAAACCAGTGACAGAACTAGAAATTTAAATCAAGGGGGCTATAATTTTTTTTTTAATATTAAATTCAAATTTAGACTCAAGAGTAAAAAAAAAAAAAAAAAAAAAACCGATGGTGGCAAGGGAAAAGAAGACTAAGTGAGGTATTGGGGGGCCACTTAAAGAAGAATGAGTGAGATTTGGGAGGCCACTTGGGCTTCTCATAAAAAAAAATGTTATGAAAGAAATATAGGCCTATACTGTATAAATAAAAAATTGTTACAGGGGCCTTGGCCCAGTGTCAACACAACCTGGTTCCAATAAAACATTATAAAATTACATTGAAAGTGTTTGTTTGAAGTTTTTACTTTTATACGGAGGGGCAAATTGCAAAGTTTTTTTTTTTTTTTTAGGGTAAAAAAAAATTGCACAGCTATAGATTTTGTTTTGCTTTGAAAATGAGAGGCCACCAATTGAATTTGATAAACATTGCTCAACTTTGAGGCCAAGTCATATTCATTCCAAATAAAGGAACAAAGTACACCTTTCTATTTGCTGCTAATTCTTCAAGGAAGCTATACTCTCACTCTCAACTCAAAACTTAAAAATTATAGTTTGTTGAAAAAGGCAATTAAATTTCTCATAATCATATGTAGCCTCTTAGTTTACCAATTTGTAAAAATAATATTCCAACAAATTTTAGGACACAAGCACCCTCAGAAATTCGAACAAGTTCAAATTAATAAATTGAAAATAGTAAAATTTTGGGTTTTTTCTTTTCTTCCATTCAGTGTCATTCTAAAGATACAATTTTTGTTTTTACAATTTTTTTGCTTAGCAATTTTTTCACAAATTTTCTCTTTGTGATTTCGTCGTTAAAAAAAATCTTAAATTAAAGTTTTTAAAAATTTATAATAATAAATAGTTGAACCTAAAAGTAGATATATGTCAATTGTTGTCGTTTTATATTAGAGGTTGTGACATCAATTTTAGAGATGCGTAGCACATGGTCCCATCGTTGATGAGTTATCAATGTTTCAATTATTGAGGCGTTTATTAAACGTCCGTGCCATGTCTTGTAATAGCGACATAGAAATCATAGTAATGAATCACAAGTATGAAGATTAACTAATGATGTAATCATAGATTTTAATCTTTTATAGTAATTTTTTTCCACGTGAACGAGTCCACACTAGTCTCGTTTACGACAAAACAACGAATTAAACCCCTAATTGGGCTCATCCCCGTGGCAAAAAATTGCCATGTCAGCAACCCACGTTTGTCCACGTGGCCATAGTAAACGGGTAAGTTAACCGCGTTACGAGAATGAAGTGGTCAACGCCCCAAATGCAACTTTGGGAACTTTTACAACCACTTTTAAACTTGGGTACACGAAGGGTTCTTTGACCAAACTTTGGGTATTTTTGCCGTCATTAACCCTTAGAATAATAATTGTCCAAATTTCAGGATACTAATTGTCCAATTGACATTATATTAGTGTCCAAATTTCTGGACATAAATTGTCCAAATTTCAGGGGTAAGTTTGACATAATTTTTTTAAAAAGTCTATTATGAGAATTATGAAACCTTTGGATTTAGAGGGAATTAGTGGTGTTTTTGAATCTATTAAGTGAAGTTTCCCAAATGGGGCGACATAATCCAAGTACTTGGTTCAATGACAAATGTACCCAAGCTCTCCTTTACTGTACCTTGCATGTACCTAAATGCAGCTTGAATTTGTTTCATTTACTTTCTCCAAATGATGTTAGGCGAAGGATTTATGGATGCGTTCCAGAGGTCGAGGAGCAACTACAAGACTTTCTTCGCGAATTTGCACCTTCCAGAGCATCAAGACACACCATAGCTATATGATGCGATGTTATATTTTAATGTTCTCGTTGTGTTTTTCGATGAGAACGTCTTTTATTCTTCAAATATATTTTCATCAAATCTCAAATGGGGTTAACTATGGTAGGAAGACCTAGACAAAATGAGTTCAAGTCGCAGTAAAATGGACTTTAGGTACATGCAAGGTGCAATATTGTAAAATTTGAGTAAATTTGTCACTGAATTTTTTTTGAGTCTATACCGGCCCATTTGGAAGCGACTTTACTATATTTACTGTTATGCGTGTTTTTCAGAGCCTAGAAAAATTAAGGCCCAAACCAAAAAAGCGCACCAAAAAGGCTCAAAACAAATAAAGCCCAATAAATCAACTTTTACCTACTTTGGAAAGTCAACTCGAACCGGTCAAAAAAGTCAATTGGGACCGACCCAGAAAAGTCAACGGGCCCGAACCATGAAAGTCAACCGACGCGACCCAGAAAAGTCAACGGATCCGAAGCCAGAAAGTCAACAGGCTAGACTCGGTAAAGTCAACCGACAAAGTCAACAGACTCGACCCGGAAAAGTAAACGGGCCTGAACCCAAAAAGTCAATCGAAAAACGTCAACGGACTCGAACCCGGAAAGTCAACCGCCAAAGTCAACAGACGCGACCTGGAAAAGTCAACGGATCCGAACCTGGGAAGTCAACAGGAAAAGTCAATGGCCCGACCCGAAAGGTCGACTTGAAAAGTCAACCAAAAAGTCAACCCAAATCACTCGGGAAACTCGGCCCGACTTAAAAACATGTCTTCGGGGCGTGCCGCGCGCCCCGAAGGCATGAAATCAAACTTTCGACCCTCTATAAATATGAGGGCACCCCCGCTATAATCGGCAAGCACTCTCGAAGCCAAAAAACCTTTGTTTCCTGTTTATTCATAATTTTCGACTCAAATACTCGACTAATGTTGAGCGTCGGAGCGGGCAACAGAGGGACCCCCCCCCCCCTCTAGAGTTCACTTTTTGTACTCTTCTTACAGGAACGAAGTCATGTTTTACAGGAAAGATTTTCGGCCCATCAAAACCGAAGATCAAGCTTCAAAGCCCGTTTCGACCGTCATGCGGACATCGGGCCCGGCCCAAAATCAAGACTTGAGCCGCATTCAAGTTGATCGATTTTTAGGCATTAGCATGTACCACCATTGTTTTAATACCCACTTTACAAGAAAAACAAAAAAACTTGTCAAATAAAATTATTTAGGGAAGAAATTATACAATCAATATGCAAAATATAGGGTTGGAAAGTTTAAATAAGATAACCGTAATTGCCTATTTTTAAATTAAGCCCCTTGATAAATTCAAGTAAAATTGTTTGCAGATAGTTTACCATTTTGGTGAAAATGATAATAAATCACTAGTTTAGGGACCAATTAGGAAATCCAAGAAATAATTTTAAAAAAAGGCAAAAATAGCGCTAACCTGTAAAACGGCTCGAATCTAACCGTGGTTAACAAAACGCGGTTAAAACCCTCCCCGACTATAAATACCCCATCCCTCGAGCCTTGGTCGAAACTCGATCCATTTTGAAATAGCGTCTTCATAAACGCCATTTCATCTTCTCCGCAATTCTCTCTCTCTCTCTCTCTCTCTCTCTCTCTCTCTCTCTCGCTAGGGTTTCGAAAACCTCGATCCCTTTCTCCTGTTCGTCGGATTCCCTTGAGCGAAGATGAGGGAGTGCATCTCGATCCACATCGGTCAGGCCGGTATCCAGGTCGGAAACGCTTGTTGGGAGCTCTACTGCCTCGAGCATGGCATTCAGGTTCGATGATTTCTTACTTTCTCTTCGTTTTCCCTCAGATCTGACCGGATCTGGTGTTTTTCGTGGCAATGTGAACTAGATCTGATTAAAGCGCTTGCTTTTCTTCGTTATCCATAGATCTTGTTGCATTTTAGTAGATCTGTTGGAACTTTTTTAGATATGTGTATGTAATGGTCGAATACTCAAGTTTTTGATTAGTAATTGGTCCATTTCTATCGGTTTTATGTCCGGATCAGGAGCTTTGAGGCAATGGCAAGCTAACTTGTGTGTTTTTCATGATAGATCTTCCAATAATCATGTCTTACAACAATTTTAGGTTCAATTCTGTGCCAGATCTAGCGTCGTTGATCAATTTAACCTAATTATTTTTCAGATTCCTGCAAGATCTGTTGGTTTTCTATGTTTGGTTTTGGATGGTTGACAAAATACAAAAAAAGATGAATTATTTAGGTGTTTCGGGATTTGAGATTCCATAGATTGACACTTTCGAGTCAATGTGTTTCCTTTATACAGCCTGATGGTCAGATGCCTAGCGACAAGACTGTCGGAGGAGGTGACGATGCGTTCAACACCTTCTTCAGCGAGACCGGTGCTGGAAAGCACGTTCCCCGTGCTGTCTTTGTTGACCTTGAGCCCACTGTCATTGATGAGGTCAGGACCGGAACCTACCGTCAGCTCTTCCACCCTGAGCAGCTCATCAGCGGCAAGGAGGACGCTGCTAACAACTTCGCCCGTGGACACTACACCAGTAATTTTCTTGATACGCCTTTTCCTTTTGTGTTGTTTGTTGATCGTTGTGTTATGGAATTTGATCCAAGTTATCTAATTATGCAGTTGGGAAAGAGATTGTCGATCTCTGCTTGGACCGCATCCGCAAGCTTGCCGACAACTGCACTGGTCTTCAGGGCTTTTTGGTCTTCAACGCTGTGGGTGGAGGCACCGGCTCAGGTCTTGGATCTCTCCTCCTCGAGCGTCTCTCCGTGGACTACGGAAAGAAGTCCAAGCTCGGTTTCACCGTTTACCCCTCTCCTCAGGTCTCGACCTCCGTGGTTGAGCCCTACAACAGTGTCCTTTCCACCCACTCCCTGCTGGAACACACCGATGTGGCCGTGTTGCTCGACAACGAGGCCATCTACGACATCTGCAGGCGCTCCTTGGACATCGAACGCCCCACCTACACCAACCTCAACCGTCTCGTGTCTCAGGTAACACAATCATTGTTTTTTTGCTTGCTTGCAAGAGTTGTTATATTTGGAAATCCTAAATTTCTTGTTCTTTTCACATCCTCTCAGGTGATCTCTTCCTTGACCGCCTCCCTCCGATTCGACGGTGCTCTCAATGTGGACGTCACCGAGTTCCAGACCAACTTGGTCCCATACCCGCGTATCCACTTCATGCTCTCCTCCTATGCCCCCGTGATCTCCGCGGAGAAGGCGTACCACGAGCAGCTCTCCGTCGCCGAGATCACCAACTCCGCCTTCGAGCCATCTTCCATGATGGCCAAGTGCGACCCGCGCCACGGCAAGTACATGGCGTGCTGCCTCATGTACCGCGGTGACGTCGTCCCCAAGGACGTCAACGCTGCCGTTGCCACCATCAAGACCAAGCGCACCATCCAGTTCGTCGACTGGTGCCCCACCGGGTTCAAGTGCGGGATCAACTACCAGCCCCCGACCGTCGTCCCGGGCGGCGACTTGGCCAAGGTGCAGCGTGCCGTGTGCATGATCTCCAACTCAACCAGCGTGGCTGAGGTGTTCTCGCGCATCGACCACAAGTTCGACCTGATGTACGCGAAGAGGGCGTTCGTGCACTGGTACGTGGGCGAGGGCATGGAGGAGGGTGAGTTCTCCGAGGCCAGGGAGGATCTGGCGGCGCTGGAGAAGGACTACGAGGAGGTCGGGGCCGAGGGTGAGGGCGACGAAGGCGACGAGGGCGAGGAGTACTAGAGAGACAATATGCCGTGGCTTGCTGTGTCGTTGTGAGTTCCGTTGTGCCGTGTGTTGTTGGTGACTCTGCTTTGTGTTCTGTCTCTTTCAGAACTTTTGTTTGTGTTTGTCGTGCAACTCTGGATTACGCTTTCTGTTATGGATATTTGAGCTTTCTGTTATGTTTGGTACTTCGAATACGCTAATAAGTAAATCAAGAAAGGACTTGTAAAGTAAAACGACAGGATAATTAGAAACTGTTCAGCAAAACGACATTATAGGATAGAGATACAGTAGTAAACGACATTAGGCTTCTGTATGGAAACGACAGTGGTGTAAATCTACCCAAACGACATATTAGTGGTCAAATATGTGTCTTATTTAGAAGGCTTGTGTACTTAAACTCGTGTAAGAGTATAAAAGGGCCTGTTTGGTTTGGTTTGGTTAGCTTTTGAAAGACTAGTTTTTGTGTTTTGGTCTCAAAAATGTTAAATTAGTTTGATATTTTAAATTAACAAAGGAACGTGGAAAACTTTCAAATCATCAAGTCAAATTGCCCCGTTTCAAAAATATATCATCTTTGTACCATTTCAAATTATCTTGTCGTTTATTGTTGTTTCGAATAGTTTTGTCTGTAAAGTCAATTGCAAATTGCCGACTCGTCTACTGTTTAAAGCCAATTTCAAATTATCGTATCGTTTATTGTCGTTTTCACAAGTTTCTTGATTTTAGTCAATTTCAAATCATAGTGTCGTTTAAAGATTTGGCCTCTTCTAGAATACAGTATTTCTGTGGATGAATTTAGATTTATTGTCGTTTACTCTTTGTGTTTTATATGGTCACTGTCGCTGTCTAATTTCTTTCGCAAATAACCCAGTCGGTTTTTTTCTGTCATTTTTCATGAATAATTTATGTCATAGATCACACAAAAATAACAATAAAAATATATGAAAATAAACACAATAATTGGTATCCTCTCCATATTATTCAACACTAAGGTGGCGTTTAGTTAGTTGTAATTGCTTAATTGTAATCGTAATCGTAATATAACGTAATCGGAATCGTAATTGTAATGAATTACGATATTTAGCTGTATCATTGTAATGAAGAAATAAATGACGGTTATTTGATTTATTATTAAATAATATAAAATTTAATTAATAGGTAAATTACTAAAACACCTTTTAATTGGTAATAAGAACATTTTATTTTTATAGATAAACGAAATAATAATTTATGAAATATTTTCTAAAGGTCTAGCTTTTTGAAATCATATAAAATTTGTATTCCCATCTTTAATATTTAAGTCAATACCACATTTTCCATTTATAAAAATTAAATCATTAAAAAATGTTAAAAATAAGAAATGTAGAATGTTGTGGAACAGTGGAAGTATGTGGCTTAACAATTAAGTTTGATTGCTGCTTCATGTTTGTACCACACTACCACACACGTAATGGAGAGGGAAAAAAAAAACTGCAAAAATAGTGGAGAAAAAGGTGGTTACGTGGGAGGGTAGTTTTGGAAATATAAAGATGAGTGAAAATTGTAATCAAGATTACACACGGTTTGAATTTTATAATGGTGATTCTTCTAAATTTACCCTTTTTTTTTATTATATTGTATAAGTGATTACAAGCGGTTTTGATAATGTATTTAAGTGAACACGATGCACTTACTTATTACGATTACAACTCATTACGGTCAATTTCTCTCAAGTGAACACAACCTTAAGTCTTTTGTTTTGTAGTTTTTATGTGTTTAGTAATTAGTGGAGATAATTTCTCTAATTTTGTTTCTTACTGCATAAGTCTTCATGTTTTAGTAATTACAAGTCTTCAAGTTTTTTTTTTTTTTTTTTTCACGACTTGAGTCTTCATCTATTGATGATTAGTTTAGATAAGTCTTTATGCATGTTATATTTCTGTTAGCACCTCAAGTACCTAGATGTCAACTTTCACCTTAATTGTTGTTTTCTACTGCCACATCGTTGCTTATATGTAATTGAAAAATAATTAAAACAAATAAAAACTAATAAACAAATCACAAGTATCACTTCATGAAGAAAAAAAAAAACCCTAAGTCCTAGGGATTTATAGATGTATAAGTATAACAAAAACCTAAGTCAAAAGTTTAGTGTCAGTGTGTCTCTTACTCTGTGTTCTTGTCCTCTCTTTGTAAATGAGTGTATTGACTTTCATATTTTTGTCTTTATGTAGCCTTTGTCAATTTTTTTTAGCAAAAATTTAAGTTTATACGTCATATATAAGAAAGGATAAGTTGTGTTTGATGAATAACAAAAACGAAGAGAGAGAGAATAGAAATCTCTATGATTGAATGAATGAATTAGTTACAGACATATATATATATATATATAGATAGATAGTTGTATGCTAATGACAACCCTAACTAACTCTATCATCCTCCGTCAAACGTGAGATTGGACAGGCTTTCAATATTGAGCTTGAACCAGATGCTTGAACTTTGGTTATGAGAGCGCCATAGTGAGAATGTCAGTGATAGTTGTATGCTTGAACAAGCTCTTGACGTGCCACTTTTTTCTCGAACAAAGTAGAAGTCCAACTTAATATGCTTTGTGCGTGCATGAAGTACACAATTGGCAGAGAGAAAGACCGTGCTGAAGTTGTCACACCAGATGACAGGCTTGGTGTTGGATGTATTTTAATATGCCCTCTATTCAGATTTTAATATCATTTCACTGAGATTATGGTTGTCTTTCCTTTTAAAGATATACAACTTATTAATGAAAGTCTTATATAGTCTTATCATGAGATACTGTAAAATGAATGTTTCATCCCAAAGTTCTATAAACGTTTTACAATTATGCAACGTCATCGCACAGAGTCTATCGTGTGAGGAGGTTTGACCTGCATAAGTTAAGAACTTAAAGGAAATCCGTGGTTAGATTAGAATGTGGGAATTTCTAATTGGTAAAAGCCATTCGTGAACTCAAATCACTATAGGTGATGATCTTTTACCGGATCAGGTGCTGGTCCTGCACCTTTGAGAGTCACTAGGTATTGGAGTGTCTCCACACTGGATGGACAGACTTAATACCCGAAATCATCAAGTAAGACTGTCACTGATGAAAGTAAGATTAAGTCACAAAGATGATCAGATGGAATCGGTTGATGTCCTGAGCATCATGAACTTACACGGTTTAACTCATATGATCTTTGATTTGATCGTTACGGAATACATCGGTATTCTTAATCACTTTCATTTTGGGATCATAAGGTTAACCGGGATAAGTTGCATGAATGTAGATATGGATAACAATTTTATGATTTTCTTTATTATGTTTCAAGAGAAACAAACAAGTACTCATGTACAACTCATTGACTTAATAAACCAATGAGTGAGTAGTTTGTAAGATTCATAGAATGAAGATGGTGTCATCAAAAGGGCAGTACGGCAGCTAGTACCCTTTGATGAGAATCATAATAAATTGGAAAACCGATCAATCCAGAATCTAATTGTATCGATGGACTCTTGTGTCAGGAATATATTAATATTATTATTCAAGAGTGTATTCAACTTCGGGCTATAGTGGTAATTCCACACTAGGCTATAGGATAGCCTAGTGGTAATTCCACACTACCTCCAAAGTGGAGGTTGTGGGTTCGATCCCCACATACAGCAAAGCTGCCTTCAAAAAAAAAAAAAAACGGGCTATAGTGGAATGTGATGTAGATCCGCTCTATAGGAAAGACAATAAAACGCTAAAATGCAAGCAAGAGCTCATCTTTTTTATTCATCATTCAAAATCCCTTTCAATACGTACGAAGCTTACAATATATAGCAATAGCATTTATCCTAAATTCTAAAAAACTAGCTAACTAAAAGCCTAATTTCAAGGGTTAATTGAACCAAAATCAACGCATAAATCTAAACCCTATTTATTCTCTTAATAACTTATATTATGCTAATACTTATGATAAATATATATTCAGAATAAAGATCATAAATGTTCGATTCTTAATCAAGATGCATGTGCCATATTCCTAGGCTGCACCATTCTCTCCACATTGAAGAAATTCGTCCTCGAATTTAGACAATCGGCCCGGGTCGAGACTTCCCCGTTATCGCCGCGCTTGTGCCGGCGCCAAATCCGCCGCTGTAAAACGATTTCTTTGGATCTCCATTTCCGCTGTAGTTGCACGATGTCTTCGACGGTCCTCTTTCGCCTGTCACAGATTTTCATTGCCTCGCTTATGGTCATCACGACCGTAACTACAATGGAATCACTCAGTGCAGCCACTTCGGTGGCCATGCACGAAACCAAAACTATCTCATAATCCTTGTCGATGCACATGTTGTCGTCGTATACGACTTCGCCATACACGGTTTCGGCATAACCCGCCTCGTCGTACACTGGATCGTCGTAAACGGCACCGTCGTACTCATCATACACGGGCTCACCATAGAAGGTGTCGGCGTACTCCGCCTCCTCATCGGTAAAATCGCCGTACTCATCATACACGAGCTCACAGTACACGGTTTCGGCGTACTCCGCCTTCTCGTCGGCAAACTCGCCGTACTCATCGTACACGGGCTCATCGTAGACGGTGTCGGCGTACTCCGCCTCCTCTTCGGCAAACTCGCCGTACTCATCGTACACGGGCTCACCGTAGACGGTGTCGGCGTACTCTGCCTCCTCGTCGGCAAACTCGTCGTACTTCGGGGTATCCACCTTAAACGCCAACTCCCACCGGTTTTCCGAGGCTGTTTCACGTGGATTTTTCACGTGTCCATAGCCGCTGAAATTCCTACCAAACGGAGTGTAACGGTCATCTTTGGTGTCGGATACGCTTCTCTGGTGTTGTCGAGCCACCAGATTCTGCAGCAGTGCAGCAACCTGGCGGGTGAGCAATTCCACTTGAGCGCGTAATCCTGCGTTGTCGTCACGTCTTCTACGGAAGCATCTCGAACAGCCCGTTTCTTCGGCGCCATCTGCGCAGAAACGGTTGGCTCTGATACCAACTGATGTAGATCCGCTCTATAGAAAAGACAATAAAACGCTAAAATGCAAGAAAGAGCTCGTCTTTTTTATTCATCATTCAAAATCCCTTTCAATACGTATGAAGCTTACAATATATAGCAATAGCATTTAACCTAAATTCCAAAAAACTAGCTAACTAAAAACCTAATTTCAAGGGTTAATTGAACCAAAATCAACGTATAAATCTAAACCCTATTTATTCTCTTAATAACTTATATTATGCTAATACTTATGATAAATATATATTCAGAATAAAGATCATAAATGTTCGATTCTTAATCAAGATGCATGTGCCATATTCCTAGGCTGCACCATTAACTGATGTAGATCCGCTCTATAGGAAAGACAATAAAACGCTAAAATGCAAGTAAGAGCTCGTCTTTTTTATTCATCATTCAAAATCCCTTTCAATACGTATGAAGCTTACAATATATAGCAATAGCATTTAACCTAAATTCCAAAAAACTAGCTAACTAAAAGCCTAATTTCAAGGGTTAATTGAACCAAAATCAACGCATAAATCTAAACCCTATTTATTCTCTTAATAACTTATATTATGCTAATACTTATGATAAATATATATTCAGAATAAAGATCATAAATGTTCGATTCTTAATCAAGATGCATGTGCCATATTCCTAGGCTGCACCAGAATGTAACCGAAGTTTGGTGGAACATCTTCATTTCACCTAAGCTTGAATAATATGTCCATTAGTCCCATTTGTAACTCCACAAGAGTGAAACCGCATTAAATATTCACTTATTGAATATGGGGTGGATCCAATTAGACTAAATTCAAGACTTAAGTCTCGAAATATCTATTTATCATAAGTGGCAAAAGTACCAAAGATTTGGTACAATCTGGGAAGTGAAAATTGATAAATTGGAATTTGAACCCTGGAAAATCACAGTATTGTGGGAAATCAAATTCTAAGAATTTATCATTTTGAATCGCATTATTCTGATGTACAGAGAGAAAGTTATGGCCAAAACGGTAATCCGGGAAAAACCCGGATTAGGGTACGTTTAAGGGCTGTGAATTTCATGATAAATTAAATATGGGATTTATATCCAGAATATTTAATTAATAAAGATAATTTTAATTATTGGATTTAATTATTAGTATTTATTAATAATTAATTAGAATTAAATTTTTTTATAAATAATTGGTTTAACTCTAAATTCGATTTTTGAATTTATTATAATTTTTGAATTCAAATATTATATATATTTGTTATATATATTAATTTGAATATTAGGGAGATATAAATCTTGGAAGATTTGATTCCAGAAAAGATTTTTTATCTTATTTTTAGATTTAAATCTTTCTTGAAAGATTTAATAAGATTTGATATTATTCATTATCTTTTAAAGATAATGAGTAAATATTTCCAGTTGGTTAAGATTTGGTTTACACCTATAAATAGGCTAGACCTGAAACCAAAAAAACAGACTCTCATAATTTCAGAAAACTAGAAATTCGAATTCTCCATTCTCTCTCTCTCTGCAATTTTGTGATCAGTGTCAGAGAGAGAATTCGATCCCGGTCAGACCTAAGGAATTCGTGATCATCCGTGGAGCCCACACATCTTGGCGGTCTAACTCCGGAGCATACATCGGAAGGCTATTGGGAGAAATTCAGCACACAGAAAGTCGTAGAAGCTTATCAGAATCAGAAGACGCATCGACGACAACGGAATTAAGGTACATATTTATTTATTGATCAGATAATTATCTATTTGCTCAAACCCAATATCGAAATCACATTAAGATTGAATTAATTATTTGTTTGATAAAATCGAAAATAAGACCAGGACTAGTTAATTAATCATTAGATTTCGTAAACCGGATAGAATAATAGGAATTGTGGTATGGGACACAATTTCAGGTTCAGCCCATAATGAACAAAGTTTATTCTACGCGTTCACTTAATTAGATAATGTTAATTATTCCGCAGTAATTTTTTTTTTGTTATACGGTCTCTATCAGTGTAACGCCCCGTACGGCCTATAAAACTATATTTTATTTTTTAAACTCATATAAATGGGCCACTGAAAAACACTTCATTTTTTTTCTTTCTTATATATATATATATATACCTATTTTATATATCTACATATAAACATTATATATTATTATTTTACAGGTAGCTAACGTCAGACTCCCACGTCTAACCTGTGTCACTATTTATCCAAAACGAGGAGGCATAAACTACTATCTCTTCTGTTTTGTTTTCTACCTAGCGTAAAGACACTCAAAATACCCCCAATACAAAACGAGCCATCCCACGGTCATTATCTCATATGAATCAGATCTCTAGCTCGAAGTCTTCAACCAACAGCCTCAAGCGTCATTTGAATTACCTGCAATGTCTACATTACAAGAATTCTAATGAGCGAAAGCTCAGTAAGTAACGACGGTTAAAATATCATTTAACAATATTTATATCATAATTAATATAGCACATTTATTATGCATTATCCAATTCTCTTTCATGGTGTGTATCTCAAATGCTAAGACTTGTAGACGTTGTTCTGGACGCTCATGTTGTACAATTCCCCATAATTCTTTTAACTTCTTTTAGCTGTGACCCTCAGGTCCTTTCTTTTAACTGTGACCATCCGGTCATAACATTTTATTCTTTTAACTGTGACCCTTAGGTCCTTTCTTTTAACTGTGACCATCCGGTCATAACATTTTAATTCTTTTAACTTCGACCGGTCGGTCGTAACGTTTTAATTCTTTTAACTGTGACCGGTCGTAACATTACACGCAGACGTGTGGGGGAAAATTCTCAATTACATTCTCGGTGATCACTCGGGCTTCCTACACCGCGCCATGAACATATCATAGTCTCTTTCTCGAGACATCGCAACAGGAACGCTGCCTATCCAAACTAAGCAACTGAGACACACTTTTCATTTAACCTTTTAACATGTACACCATTATAATGAACAAATATCATAAGAACGATGCAACTATATGAATTCATTAACATGTAAATCACCATTCAAGTTCATTCTTGTAATGCAACAAGTAAAGGAAATATTTACTTACCTCGAAGCATTTAATTGCCTTGACGGTGTAGAAAGCGCAAACCTCACTCAAGACTCGGTGTCTCGGTGTGCAAGCTCGAAATCAATTTTTTTCTTTCCAAGCTAACAATCTCAGTTATTTTTTAGTATATCAAACTCAGAGGACCAACTACGAAGCAAGTTACTATAGTCTGAGCTTCTCACACGCAGGCCAAGGAAGAAAGATAGAGAAAGTGATAATTTTGACCGAAGAAATCGGAAGAGAAAGAAGACAGAGAGAAGAAGGGATAAGAAAGGTGTGGAACAATCGAGAGACACCAAGAAAGAAGGTGATATATGAAGCACTATAATCAAAATAACATGTCACTTTTTTTTTCTTTTTTGAGTAAAAACGACAAGTAGTTTATGCACTAAATATCTTTCATAGTTTACATACTTTAAGACATAATAAAATTTACCCTTGTTTGTACCTTTTTTTTAATTTTAATATATACCGAAAAGATTACGCTAGATATCAAATCATAAACAAATTTTTGTATAAGAAATATTTATCACATTTTCACACCAATAATATTACTGGGATATCGATATAGTGACATTATAAAATGCTAACTCATGAATTTTTTTTTATACATGTTAGTATATGTATTCGTTTGCTTAGCACACCGAGCTTGACGTTAGACTCCGCCTATTCCATACTGTACCAAGACTCAAAATTAACATTAGAGTTTTATGATCAATTTCATCAAAATAAATATGTACACGATTAATTATCAATAGTTATTTTTAGCATACTAATGGCTAAGCATAGCATATCAATTTCGATGATATCTAAAAGATATGGAAACATGTAATTAAGCTCAAATAAAATTAAGTGTTTTATGCGTAAATTTGCTCATGAGATTATTGGGCATTATAAACCTCCCCTCCAAATAAAAATTTCGTCCTCGAAATTTGCTTACCAGAACAACTCTAGGTATTTGCTTCTCATTTCCCATTCTCTTTCCCATGTAGCTTCTTCTACTGAGTGACTCTTCCACAGAACTCTGACTAACGAAATCTTCTTATTTCTAAGTTCTTTTTCTTTTGTGTCAATTACTTTGATGGGATTCTCCTCCTAAGTTAGATCTTCATTCAGTTGTAGAGGCTGGTAGTTTAATATGTGAGAAGAGTCTGAGATATACTTTCTCAACATAGAGACGTGAAAGTTTTGTGCACCATTGACATTACTGGAGGGAGAGTTAGCTTATACGCCATCGTTCCAATTTTTTTTCTAACACGTCAAATGGCCCAACAAATATAGGGCTCAGTTTTCCTTTCTTCCCAAACCTCATAACACCCTTCAACGGATAGACTTTGAGAAACACCTTATCTCCGATTTCAAATTCTATCATCCGACGCTTTAGATATGAATAGCTCTTTTGTCGACTTTGATCAGTCAGCATTCTTTTTCAAATTTTCTCAATCGCTTCAACGGTATCCTGCAGAAGTTCTGGGCCGAGGTACTTCCTTTTGCCTACTTCGTCCCAATGAATAGGGGATCGACACTTTCTTCCATATAAAGCTTCATAAGGCGCCATGCCAATTGTAGAATGATGACTATGGTTGTAAGAGAACTCGATCAATGGTAGATATTTCTTGGAGCAGGGATGACAACCAAGTAATTTCACACACCAAGTTGTCATGACAACGCGGTTTTTCTTATTGGAGAGCCACTAGATAAGATTTGGGCCAAGGAAGACACAGTTGCCTGTCGTGGAGCGCTTGTCATCAAGATCGGAGGCCCAATCTTTATCTCTGATGCCTACAAGGCTGAGAGATGAGGCACGACGAAGATGAAGACCATAGTCAATGGAGCCTTGTAAGTAACGTAGTATGCACTTGACAACTTTGAGATGCACATCCGTTGGCCTTTGCAGGAACTGACAGACACAATTCACACTAAAGCTTATGTCAGGGCGTGTAATGGTAACATATTACAGTGCACCAACCAAGCTTCGATTGGCATGAATATCTTCAAGACGCTCACCGTCGCCAAGCCTTAACTTCAACCCAGTGGTCATTGAAGTTAGAACAGGGTTGCAAGTGAGCATTTTAGCTTTTGCTAGAAGGTCACATATGTACTTGGCTTGACTTAGATGCATTCCTTCAGCTGTATGAGTGACATTAATCCCGAAAAAATAGGATAACAAGCCCATATCTTTGAGTGAGAAGGACGAGTGAAGTTGGGAGATGAGCTTTTGAATGATTGTATTGTTGTTCCCCGTTATAAGAATTTCATCAACATAGACCAACATATAAGTGATATGATCCAAAGAATGATGGACGAACAACGAATGATCAGATTCTGCATGAATGAAGCCAAGAGAGACTAGATCATGGTTTAGCCTGTTAAACCAAGCTCTTGGATCTTGTTGCAAGCCATATAGGGCTTTGTGGAGCTTCCACACAAGATGAGGGTTGTGAGGGTCTTCAAAACCTGAAGGCTGCTTCATGTAAACTTCCTCTTGAAGAAAGCCATTAAGGAACGCGTTGTTTACATCCAATTAATGAGCTGGCCAGTTGTGTGTGAGAGAAAGTGTCAAAACAACTCGGATTGTGGCTGGCTTAACAACTGGACTGAATGTTTCATCGAAGTCAAAGCCCGGTTGCTAATGAAATCCTTGAGCAACAATCCTTGCTTTGTACTTCAGAATAGATCCATCTGGATTTTCTTTGATCTTGAAGACCCATTTGCAGCCAATAGCACGCCTGTTGGAGGGAAGCGAGACAATGGACCACGTGTTGTTCTTAGATAGGGCATTCATTTCAGCCTCCATAGCCAACTTTCAAGAGGGATGGGTAATGGCTTGGCACACATTGGATGGCTCCAGAGCAGATGGCACAAATATACGAGGAGTATGAATGCCATTCTTGCTCCTCGTTATCATGGAGTATGTATTCTGCACAATGTTAGGGACATGTTGGGAAGTGGAAATGGTTAAATGGGAATATTATGTATGAGTCGATAGACTGGAAGGAGTTGATGTGGGAGTAGAATTTACAATCCGCAGATCATGGGTATTTTCAGAATGTTTCAGATTTTCTGCAGATTATGAAATTTGTGTGGTTGGGGAGGGAATCTTTTCTCATGCATTTATAGCCATTGTGGTTTATAGAATAACCCAAAAAATAGCATTTTGTGCTTCGATATTCCAACTTGTGCTTGTTGTACGACCTCAAGTTTAGAAAACACGCACATCCAAAAACACGCAAATGGCTTATATTCAGGCACTTTCTTGAACAGAATTTCAAGAGGAGACTTTCTATGAAGCACAATAGAAGGTAGCCTGTTGGAAATGTACACGGTGTTCCAAAAGGCTTCGTCCCAAAACGTGAGAGGTATCGATGCCTTGTGCAGTAAGGTAAGCCCATGTTGTACAATTTTTTGGTGATTGTGTCCAACTACACCGTTTTGTTGTTGTGTATGTGGGCAAGAAACTTTGTGAAGAATCCTGTGTTGTGCAAGAAATCCTTTGAGAGCATGATACTCGCCTTCCCAGTCAGATTGCAAGGATATATTAAAAGTTTGGAACTGTTTTTCCACTTCTGTATTGAATTGTTCAGATACTTGATGAACATCGCTCTTAAGTTTGAGCATGAAAATCCATGTGAATCTAGAGATAGCATCAATAAAGGACACATAGCACTTGTATCCATTGTTAGACAAGATTGGTGAAGGTCCCCACAAATCCGAGTGAATAAGTTCCAATGGTTTCGTGTACACAACATTGGACAGTGAAAAGGTGAAATTCCTGCGGAGTTATACATTTGTGTATTGATAAGACCATTCACTATTTCTTGAAGCTCGATCTCTCCCCCGGATGAACCATATAACCAAGAGAAACCATGAACCAGAATAGAAGATCTTTCCCCACCCATGAGTAAATATTTCGTAGTAGCCTCATTAGACCGTACATCTTTCTAGGTATATCCTATTAATAAGTAGGAGCATAAACTGAAATATTCTGGAGCTACAAACATAGTTATTAAATCGTTAGCACCGTATAAAAACATTCCTCCTAGAGTAGTTGTTAATATGAATAACTAAAACTCAGTTATAGCCATTTCTGTACATTCAATGTACTCTATGGTTAAAATCCCATGTAGAATTCTTACAGAGGGATGTGCTAGTCTATTGTGCCATAAATCGAAAGAGTTACTAGCAGAAACGGTGTTTACACGAATTTGAAAGAAATTGGTAGCTTTGTTCATTAGACTTTTGAACTTGAACTTGGAGAGTAAGCACACATGTGAAGAGTCAAAGAAGTATAGTCCATCTTTGAGCACCCCTTGTATGACAACTTCATGTGTTGGGCTGTTTTTGACAAGGAAAAAATTATCATGAAATTCGAAGAAAACACCATTATCTTTACAGAATTGGGACACAGACAAAAGATTCTTGTTTATCAAAGGTACAAGAAATAATTTGTGCAAGTTAATGGTTTTATGAGTAAGAGAAGATTACATCTTTGAAGAACCAGTTTTGAAAATGAACAGATTTGCACCATTACCGACTTGGACTTGGCTTGTGCCTCCAAAATCATGTTCGCTCTACACGTTTTGCGGGTCCGGTGTGACATGGTGTGTGGCTCCAGATTCGGGGTACCATTCATACTCCTCATTCACCTCCGGTGTTGATAAATCCACATGAGCCTGTGGTGAGGACACTGATTTTGTCTGACCAGGAAGATTCGCTGGAATCTGGAAAGTTTGTTCAAATCGATAGTAGCATTTAGCTACTATATGTCCAATCAATCCATAAAGTTGACACTGTGGCTTCGAGTCAGAATTCCAGGCTTGTCTAATGTTTCCTATGCCACCATAGGAGCGACCACCACGCCAGGTGTTTACCGAAGATCTGGAGAAGTTGTTTGAAGAGCCAGGATTCCTAGTTCCTCTGCCATTGAAGCCTTCATTAGAGCCTTAACTTGCCACATAGTTGGCTGATATGCCAAGATCAACGTTTCTTGATGATCTGTTATGTCTGGCATCACGAGATAGGAGCAGAGACTCAATTGCTTCAACAAAGTATGGTGTTGTGCTAAATTCAAAAGAAGTGATGAAGGATTCAAACTCCGGTGGTAATCCATTAAGAATAGCATCAATATGATCTTCGGAAGAAAGATGAACACCGACAAAGCTCACGGAATCAACAACTCCTTTTACCTTTGCGAGATACTTCATCTTCAGTTGCCTAGTCCGAGATCGAGTTTGAGAGGTGAAATACTGACCTATTCGATTCCAGAGCATAAAGCTCGAATCGCATCCCACCATATGTGGAAGAAGAGGATCTGCAATTGAAGTCAGAATCCAAGAACTAAGAAGAATGTCTTGCTTCTTGTGGTGGATGTACGCCTTGTTCATCGGCCCAGTGACACCGTCCTCAGAAAGAAACATCGGCGGTGTGAGATCATGATTGAAGATGAATCGCTCGAGTCCATGGCCGCACAGAGCTGAAAGAATTTGTTGTTTCCACACCAGAAAGTTTGTATCGTTGAGCTTGATAGAAAGCGAATGGCTAAAGGTGACTAGATTCCTGCCACCGCCATTGTTGTCCTCTGAAGATGATGGAGATCGTCGCTCTGATACCATGATGAATAACAGAAAGGATGATACCATGATGAATAACAGAAAGGAAGACAGAGAGGGAGAAAAGAAATCTCAATGATTGAATGAATGAATTAGTTACAAACATACATATATATAGAGAGAGTTAGTTGTATTGCTAATGACATTCCCTACCTAACTTTATTAGTTTTTAGCTTATTATTTTATTATTTAAAAAATTGTACGAAATACTCATTTTGTGTCAAACCTTTTAAAAAACTACTCATTGTGTGTGTTAAAATCTACTCATAAAAACTACTCATAATAGGTAGTTTTTAAAAAGGTTTGCATCAATGCATAACCTTTATACTTAATTTTTTTTTATTTTTATGCTATAATAATTTTACACAAGAATAATATAAAGACAAAAATATAAAGTAAGAAGTTATATAAGAACAAACAAAGAGAATTGTATGAAATATTAATTTTGTTATAGTTTTTTTAAACTACTCAATGTGTGTATTAAAATGAATGTTTTTTTTTTAAAGTTATATAAGATGAGTGTTTCGTTAATAAAACTCAAACAAAATAACAATAATGATATAGTTTACGTAATGTTTAAACTCAAACAAACAAAATACAAAATAAAAAACTGACTCATGTTTAATTATCCCTTACAAACCCAACAGAGTCAAGTGCTGACATAATAAATCTGTCGAAAAATCGAATATATTCTACGAACAGAAATGGTTTTAAAAAAAAAAAAAAAAAAAAAAAACAAAACAAAATTCGTGTCTGGCATCAAAGAAACGACAAGATTGAGGCAATCGAATACCAACATGATTTTTTCTGTCTTACTCGTAATAGTACATTAAATAACATTCAAAAGCTTAGGTGAAATATGAATGTAGGATATGATATTATAGTCTGCAAAATAATCATCAAACTTAATGAAAATAAATCAATACGTTTGGTTTTTCTTTTGTTTTTTGTTGTGTTTTTTCTCTGTTCAAACTGAATTCTTGCATAAGGATCCAAGATCATATATAACGAGAGCAAACTGAAACAAACCCTACTAACTATTATTAAATTCAACTATCAAAGTCATTCATGAGTTGGAAATTAGAAAAATCACAGATTGTACCTTATGCTAAAATTAATATGAATCATTAAATCTCGGTCTAACAATCAGATAAATCGTTATAATTAAGAATGATAAAAAAAAAAAACAAATGATAAAAAAAATTACTTGTTTTGAGAAATAGAAAAATTAAAATTCAGTTTTTTATAAAAACCGAAACCCCAATTTTAATTTTTTGAAAAGAAAAACCGGGACTTCAACTCTGGAGATAACACCATGAAGTTTGAGTGAAGTTTTGTGCATGGAAACAAGTTGATAACAAATTCACAAGTGACAAGAGTTACAAAATAGCATTATAGATTGTCAGAATATTAAAATAATTTAATGCACGAATTAATACAAGTTTAATAATCACATGTCGTTGCGAGAACAAATTTATGATCAAATCACGATTTCTTTGTAATTTTTTTTTTATCAGTTTGTGCAGCACAAATATAAATTTATGATCAAATAACGATTTTTTTTTTCTTTGTAATAGCATAAATCTATTTATTTTTCTCCAAAAAATCAAAGCATAAATATAAATTGCAAAGGTGAAAGAATAGTACTCTTTCGTAGTCCATACACGCGTAGAATAGTTTTCATTTGTGTATAGTTAATGTATTAGTACTATTATATTTTATAAAATTAGTCCATGAAGATCTAGAAGGTTGAAAAACTTGCACAAATGTTGACCAATAGGCCCTACTATTGCCCAATTTGTGGCTTATATATAGGTGAAGAAATTATGTGCCTTTTTTAGACCGCTAAGAAAATTTAATGTTATATTCTAACACATTGAGAGAAGACATATTGTTGTGTCAAGTCATATATATGACAATTTTGTAACATGTCGAAACTTAATTAATTATATATATTCAGGTATTTAAAAACACTAGCTACTAGCGATGAGTCAATTTTTCTTGATTTTTTTTTTCTTTTAGTACAAAAATACAGCCAAATGATAAGAGATCTCATCGGGTCCACACCTACGTTATCCCGAGCGTCTTTCGGTACTTGGCTTGGAGATTCACTCCGAGAACTTTCTTCGGATACCATATTAAGAGCCTCCTCTGAAGGCGTCATCGACATATTCTTTTCGTAGATCGTGCAGCTTGGAATGAAACGGCAGCATTGGCCCTTCATCGTTACTTATAAGGTATAATGAGGCAAGCGAGGGGAAGTTATCTCCGAGCCATACCAACCAAGCTTATATCTTTGCCCAAATTACCTGAACATGTCATTTCTTTGATCGCCTAAATACAACTTCGGAGAAAGACATGCCACTAGCTCCTGACATCCGTCCCGACATCGTAGGGATGTAACAATGTGAGACGAGACACTCATATGTTTTTAGGTCACGATCTTCATATATTCGAATGACTTGCTTAAGCTTATATATAAGTACATTTTAAGTGTTCTGCGTACATCTTAATCTACATAATTTCTACAGAAATTCACTTCGCTAGAGAGATTATATATTCATGTTATTTAGTGAAAAAATGATCGATTTACAAATTTTATTAACCGCGTCAAATCACGTAAACTTCAAGTGTTCTACGTACATTTTAATCTCAATCGTCGAAAAAACTAGTTAAGTACATAGATAGATACACGATATATGGTTGTTGCTTCAATGATTTGAATCGTATTAATTTATTTTCTAGTTTTTGTTAATTATGTTGTTGGCAGAGCCATTAAGAAGCAATTACGTACATTCCTATACGGGTCATCTTGCAGATGCTTCTAAATGTTGTGTTTAATGTGTAACAAACTAGTGTGTGATACAATACACACACACATATATATAGTAAGTAGTTACCATATCTTATCTTATATATATATATTGTGTAGGCACATGTATATAAACTGAAGCTGGTAGTTATAAATATGACTATAACGTATAACGACTATAATAAATTATCACTGACACGATCATACACCAATGCTTAGCGTATCAATAATATCCATTACAATATATCATTAGATGAATGTTATATTACTTTAATTTATTGTTTTTTTTTTCATAACTAATTTCAAGAATACAAAAAAAAAATAATCTAATTTTGTAATATATTTGTTCACTATGAGCTTCATAATTCTTTTATTTAATTTTATTGAAACATAACCATCACGCATGCAAAACTTAAATGTCATTTTATCATGTAGTTTAATTGTCCATGACGTGCCACTACTCGAGGGATACGAAGATGCACTCTTTTATGATTTTGAAGCGAATATGACCATGTTATCGTCAATAAACAAAATAATCTGATAATTTTTTTTATTTTGAAAGTAAATAAAATAGTTTGAATACTTTTAGGGTCTTTTCAGACTTATGATATATTTGTTGTTTCCTGAAAACTTTTTTTTTTTTTCAAATTAAAAAAAAAAGGATCATTTTTTTTTGTCAATTGATAGTCAAAAGCTAAATTTACAGTAAAATACTAAATTAGTGACTAATTTTGCTTTTTTGGAACAAAAAGGCTAAATTTATACTAAAATAAAATTGTAATTGAGGGATCATTTATGTTATTTTTAAAATAAATAAACTAAATTTACACCTCTGGTATATTACTACAGTTGTCAATCGTGCGTGCCAAAAACTTTAAGAATTAAGTATATGTATATATTAGAATGTTATGTGCATTTTTCGTAACATATAAAAATTGGGCTCTCTTTGGCAAAGGTCAAAGCCCGTTAAGAAAAGTCAAAGCCATCAAGGAAAGTCAAGGCTCATCACCAAAGCCAAAGACCCGGGGCCGACGAACTAAGACATTGGCGAGGCCCGGGATAAAAAAGGCGACGAGGCGACAAGCCGACGAAGCGACGAGGCGACAAGCCAACGAAGCGACGAGGCGACGAGCCGACGAGGCGACGAGGCAACAAGCCGACGAAGCGACGAGGCGACAAGCCGACGAAGCGACGAGGCGACGAGGCGACAAGCCAACGAAGCGACGAGGCGACAAGGCGACAAGCCCCCTCGTCATAACTTGACGAGGGCGTAACTTGTAATCATTCCACACGACGAGGAGATCCGAGGCCACGAAGATCTCCGGGAAATCCTCCGGATTTCCCCGAACACAACAAGCGGACTCGCGGACAACCCGAAGACATCGAAGACGAATCAAGAAGCACCGACGATCCCTTTTTGCAAAGGAGAAACTCGCACGCCCCTGGAGGTGCAATATTCAGGGAATTCGCAGACCCCTGGAGGTGCAATTATCAGGGAATTCGCAGGCCCCTAGGAGGTGTGATTTCAGGAAGTTGGTTTTCCTATAAATAGGAGCCTTCTCCCCCTCATTTCCACACTCACTCACAACTTGCTCCAGAGCATTTCTCTCTAGCTTTCTCTCTCTAGAAAATTCGTCCACTCCTATAGGAGGAAGGACTTGAATAAGAGCTGAGAACGATCTAGAAGAAGAGTCTTAGTCTCGAAGAAGAGAAGTTGTTCGACGAGTCAGCAAAGACGTCCCTTGCTAGGTGGTCGAGTACGCCGACACCTGTGAGGTCGACAAAGGAAGGAGCATCCCTCGTCGGGATAAGGCCCCTCGATACACGAGGCCACCTACCCCGACAAGGTCGACAAGGAGCTTCCCTCGTCGGGATAAGGCCCCTCGTTACACGAGGCCACCTACCCCGAAAAGGTCGACAAGGAGCATCCCTCGTCAGGTTAAGGCCCTCGCCAACATCAACGAGGTCGACGAAGAACACACCACGCCGGTAATACCCAGCCAACGGGCCAAGGGTCACCCCCGCGCCGCCAACAACGGCACTTCCGACGAGTCAAACCACATCGTCATTCACCCGCCGTTTATCACTAACCCCGAACTACGTGGGACCTGATTCTCTTAAACTGAGATACATAGGCAGCCTCGCCCAACCATAAGCGACGGGGACGGGCCCATTCTACCCTTTTTTGCAGGTCCTCCCTCGACGTAGGAGCTCGCCAAGGAAGGAAAAGCACGAAGAATCATCAAGATTAGCACGGAGCTTCATCAAGACCGGAGTTCGGACATCGCCAAGACAAGGACTCTGCCCGGACAAGGAGCTTCGCCGTGAACCGGACTTCGCCACCACCAAGGAAGTTCGCCGAGGATCGTCAACGACAACCCAGAGACTCATCCAAGAAGACAGAATCGCCTCCAGCTTTGACGATCAACAGTCAACCCGCGTTGACTCAGCATTCAATCATACTTGTGTTCAGCGGGTCAATCTCGGGACCCGAACCTTGGATCCGACTCTAAGTTAAAGCCATTTTTACGCATTAACAGATCACATAAATAAATTTGCTATGTAGATATTCCGTTCAAAAGAACATAAAATGATCAAAAGGAAACGTTCATATATATATATATATATATATATATATATATATTTTACATATATATAATATATTATATTTGATCCATTGATCACTTTTTAGGGTAAAAAACTAAAAATAGATAAATACAGTTAGCTAAATCTTATTGCTCACATCATACTATATATGCACATGCATGCATGGCATAACGTGTTGCAATCACACGAGATATTTTATGATAGCAAATTTCGGTATATCACTTGCAATAAATATATAAATCTCCATCATTTAATTACACCTTTTTCAACACGTAATATGAAGACAAAAATATTTATTAAAAAAAAAACGGTATGTGGATTTATATACAAAGCATGCATTTTGTTCACCATATAATAAGGTTAATAAAGGATATATATTAAATTGTATATCATGTTCCATAGATAATCATAAATAAATTAACTGAGATAAGAAAAATTCATTTCTAACATGCAATGTCTTATATCCAACTATTTACAATAAATAAATATATCTACACGTTTCATGAGACGTAATACTTTTCAACGTGAATTTAGTTGGTCAACGAATAATAGAAATCTGAGCATTAATGAGCACAAATGTCATTTGAAATTTGAAGCTTTTTTACGCGTATTTTTCCATAGCAAATATTGAAAATTGAAATAAAATGTTTCTAAGAATTGTTCCTTATATTATTAAAGATTATAAATAGTTGCATTTGAGCCCCCGAAAACGAGGAAAGAAAACGTCAACGTTGAAATTCACATGAGACTTTGTTACGTGAATTATTTGCATTACACTTCTCTCTCTCTCTCTCTCTCAGATCCGAGCTCCTACATCGATGAAGTCACCGGCGAAGAGCATGGTGTGCTTCTCCCTCGCCGCCTACGCCAAGGCCCTCATTGCCGGCCTCCGTGCCTTGGGCCATGTGGTCGCAACGGGCCTCTCCGACGTCGAATTCGCCTCCATCGAGTCCCTCTTCGGCTTCTCCTTCCCGCCGGAGCTTCGTGCGGTTCTGCGGGAAGGACTTCCAATCGCCCCCGGCTTCCCCGACTGGCGATCATCCTCGCCGGAGCAGCTCCACGTCATTGTGTCCCTCCCCGTCTCCCACCTCACCAAACAGGTTGTTACAACTTACAAGTGGACATACCACGGATCAAAGTTCTGTATCGTTTACCGGTTCATAAAAAACCGGTAACTTGTATAGATCGGGTTACCGATTTTCTTATATTTTGTTTATTTAAATATAATATTTATTTTAAAGTTAGACATAATATAATACCGGTAATAAAAAAATTTGTATCGATATTTATGAATAATATCATTAGTTAAAAAGGCAATTACCGATACTAGTTTCACTCTTAATTATTTTAAAAAAAATATTAGTTTGTGAATAATTTGCTACATTCTAATAGCATTTTTAGATTGTAATCTTTAGTTTTTTTGTTTTTTTTTTCAAAGAGATTATAATCTCTAGCGTGTTCTATTGCTTGATCTTTAAACGTTTCAAGCCACTCGACGTTTATTCAATTTTTATTTAATTCCAGCTTCTTTACATAGGTTACGCTTGGCCGCTTCTGGACCCACCATTGGGGCCCGCGTCCGGAGAATCCAAGCGTCGCCGCTGACGTGGCTCGAAAATTCCTCCGAAACAGCCCCGTCCTCATCCCCGTGTTCCGCAACTGCTACGTCCCGAGCTCGGCCTCCTGTGGATGCCCGGTCTTCCATGTCGACTCCAACGGTGTTAAAGTCCAGAGCTTCGACCTCGCCGATTTCTTTCACAAGTTCAGTTCGGAATTCGGCCTCCCGGTGTGGGCAGCGAAGGTGCCTCGGCGGGTCGAGTTCTGGTCTGACGTGGCGGTGCGGCATTGGTGGGTCTCGGCGGAAAGTGAACATGGGGTTGGCGCGTGCATGGATATGGCGGTGAGGCGGTTGAGGGACGGCGGATGGGGAGAGGAGGACGTGAGGGAGATGGCAATGATGGACTTGCCTGACGGTGGTGAGCTCCGGCGAGATTGCCGGAGTCCCGCCGGAGAGGGGCTGACATGGCGGGTGAGGATGCTTTCGCTGATTTTGCTCCGTGCGGGGTGGGCTACGGAGGATATCGTGGACTCGCTCGGGGTGAATTGCCGTTGGGAAGACGAATCCGAAAGTTACGTTTTGGACGGGGATTGCCTCATGCGGTGTTGTTAATTTTGCGAGGAAAAACAATACACATTTTTCCAGTTTTGACCAAAATACTCGGTACATAACTTTCCAACCGAGAACCACCCGTCAAAATATACTTATCTAAACCATACAATTTCCGACGGACAATAACCGGTCAACCGATTTCTGCTCGCAACGGTTTCCAGCAACGTAATTGTACGTTCGTCGGAGACTTGAGACTAAAGATACGAGTATTTTAAACGTTGACCGCGAAAAAATAGAGATAAAAAGAGAAAAATGCAAATAACAGAATAATAGCTTTGTTAACATTACACTAGTTTGAGCATATATTCTTGTGTTTAAATATAGTAGTGTATAACTGTGTATTTAATTTTATTTTCTTTGTAATAAAAGTTCTACATGTGGCAATTTTGAAGAACCATAAACCATTTAGAGTTCATTGATTTGGATTTATGATCCAATAAATATGCCAAAAGTGGTTGGATTTTGGTTAAATATTCATTATGTAATTTTATTCCTTATCAGAGAGTTGCTTAACAAAATATGCACTGCGTGTAGAGTACGTAATAGTATTGGACATTTTCATATCTTATATGGAATTGAGTACATAAAAAAATGAAAAATGAATAAGTTTCATTTTTGTTATTATTAAAATATTCATTTTTTTCAAGTAGAATATGACAAATTGTTTATATATGAGGTATAGTTTTGTTGTCGAAGATCATGATATCGATTTATGATATAAATTATGCGTTGGATTGGATATATGATTATTAACTACTGTTTTCTGTTATATGGAGTGTGTATAAGATAAAATAATGAGTATTTTTAATTATAATTATGAGTTATTGATGATTACTATTTACTATCATAATCCTCATTACTTTTCTTTCTTCTTCTTCTACTTAGATAATAAGAGGTGCCAAGGATTTTTTTTTTCTTCTTCTTCTCAGAACATTGATATAGTTCCTATATTTTTACATAAAAAATGTAGAGTTAAAAAATAAAGTAACTAAAGACAACATCCAAAAATTTCATGGAAAACAAATTGCAGGAAAGAAAAAGTCCCATTTGTTGAAAAATACACTATTTCAATATATGGCTCTCAATTTTGTGAAATTAGTGGAAAAATAAGCTTACATCCAAAAATTTCATGGGAAACAAATTACATAAAAGAAAAAAAGGGAACATCTTTGGTTGGGCTTGTTTTAAGAATGACACATATATGTTGAGCCATTGAGGGTAATGAAAATGTAAATAGAACATCCAAAAATTTCATGGAAGACAAATAACATGAAAGAAAAAGTCCCATTTGTTGAAAAATACACTACAATAAAACCTCTATAAATTAATACTGTTGGGACCGGCAAAAAATATTATCTTATCGGATTATAAATTAACAATTTATACATTAATGAAGAAAAAAATTATTAATCAGCTATAATTATATAAACATCTTTACTTACAAAAAAATATTTCAATTTATTACATCGACAATATTAAATTAGAGACCGTTTCATGAAAGGATGCAATTGTAGCGGCGATCACTCTCAACAATTTTTTGCTTCAACGTGAAAATACGACACCCAATCTTCTTAATACTCTTCAGAAGCTTAGAAATCAAGTTCAAGAAGACATCAATTTCTAGAAGAAACAAATTGCTATAGAATCATATTTTCAGAAGACTACATGATAAGTGATGTAATGTTATCTTTTTATTTAATGTGATTTCATAGTTATTTATGTTATATTTTATTTATAGTGATTTTTTAATTATATATGTAATTTTTTATATTGAATTATTAATTTATATATCACATGGGACCAATATACTTTCTAAAAAAATTATTATCTTATAAATTTAGCGAATTATTAATTTAGCTAGTTAGGCCCGAGTCGGGACCGAACAAAAATATTATTCAATTGCGACTATTAAGTTATCGAGTATTAATTTATAGAGGTTTTACTGTATTTCAATATATGGCTCTCAATGTTATGAAATCATTGGAAAAATAAGCTAACTTCCAAAAAATTCATGGAAAACAAAATAGATGAAAGAAAAAGAAAAAAGAAAAAAAAGGAACACCTTTGGTTGGGCTAGTTTTAAGAATGACACAAATATCTCGAGGGTAATGAAAATGTAAAAAAAAAAGGATTTATAAAAATATTATCTTCATATATATGGTAAAATGATACTTTTATATTACCTTCATTTAGTCAAACGCCTGTGTCATTCGACTGCCATGTGACATGTCACGTGAAATAATGTGCAATTTATTATTTTTTTCAAATATTTTCAAGCTTTTATGTGAAGTTTATTGAAGTTTGTGGGCTTAAAATTGAGTCGTGGGCTTTTACTAATTGTTTTGTGTTTGAAAATTGGCCCAAAATTTAAAGAAGAAAAGGGCTTTCACAAATAAACAGAACAAAAAAAAAAAAAACAGAGAGAGAGAGAGAGAGAAGAGGAGAGAGAAAGTAGCAAAAATGGCGATGTCGATGGTTCGATCGGGTCTTCTCCGAGCCGCCATGCGCGGCGGCGCTGGCTCCAAAGCTCCCACTCCTTCCAAGCGTTCCTTCTCTTCCTCTGCGCACAACGATGCTCGTAAAACTCTCTTTCTTTCACTCTCTCTCGCTAGGGCATGCGCGATTCACCTGATTTCGATCTCTCGCGATTTCGTTTGTGCTCTGTTTTGAATCTCTGCTGATATGTATATATATATGTATATCTACAATTCACAGCCTGTAAAGCTTTTTGATTGATCAAGTGTGGATTGAGCGCCTATTGGTACTGTGTTGTGAAAGAGGGCTTAGGTTTCTGCGCAATTTCGTCGATCGATTTCGAATGGAGAATATTGATTTAAGCTGGAATTGTGACATGTCTTGTATTGTGGTCTTGTGGATTGTTTTTACCGTTTATACATCGAAATATTGGATAAAAATATTGAACTTAGTTTTTGTATCGTATTCATACTGTCTTAGTATTAAGGTTTAGTTTTCTGCAAGTTCAGTTCATACGATCGGTTTGATTTTATATTCTCGGTATCGATACATTTGAAATGATTTTGTATCATATTCTGAATTTTGCTGTATCTGTTTCTGCAGACATTGAAAAATTCTTATATCGTATCGATCAATTCAATCTTATTCACATATTTTTTGTGTGGTAGTTTTGTTTTCGTGTAATTCATGTAAGTTCGTAGAATTTGGATTGTGATTCTTCGTGTTTTGGATTTTGAACATACTGGTTCTCGTTGAACCGAATCCCGTTTATCTGTTTTCTTGTTCCCTACGTGTTTCTATACTAATAAGTTTTGTGAAATTGTTTTTATCGCAGAGGAGACAGCAAAATGGGAGAAGATAACATACTTGGGCATTGTTTCGTGCACCATTCTAGCAATTTACAACTTGTCGAAGGGTCATCCCCACTACGATGCGCCTCCTGTGAGTGTCTTCTTTAGCTTTCCGGGCTTTAGTCATATTATTTTTGTTTCTACGTGCTTCGATCGATATACATTCGTTACATACTCATTTGTTCGATGAGAAATTCACTCTATGTGTCTAGTTTTCTCGCTTAATTTTTTGGTTTTGTTTTATGCAGGCATACCCGTATTTGCACATCCGCAACAAGGAGTTCCCATGGGGTATGAAGTTTTATCATTTCGATATCTGAATCTAATAGCATTCAAACTAATGTAATATGATTAAATTAGTTTAGAATATGGTTGATCTAGCACGACATAGTTGGTGGAGCTAGTTGCTACCCAAGTCGAACATATTTACGAAACTAAGTATGCGACAGTTTCACGTTACATAAATCGAGACATTTTTCTTTACTTCATGTGAATTAAACGCTTTTTCGGTACGTAATATTGAAAATGATTTTTATTATTTTCTTCATTTTTGACAGGTCCTGATGGGCTTTTTGAGGTGAAGGAGCATCACTGAAAGCAATACCATCTGGAAATTGAATAATTTGCTCAGATTATTTTGTGAGACATTTACTTGCTCTGAAAAATTATGGCATATTGTATCTTGCTTTACATAGCACTCTATGGTTCTGGATTAGAGCCACTGCCTTGCAAGTTTTTCAATCTTTTTAGTTTTGGGAAATTAATAAGATGAATTTGTTTATTGTTCTTTTCATTTTCTAAATTTTGGCTAGCGATATATCATATATGCGGCGTAAATACCCTTAGTCACGCAGTGACAACATATTTCCAAAACTTAAAATCGCGATGGAAGTTCCGAAAGTGTATAAAACTGTTATTCCTTAGATATCCAGTTCTCTGCTAAGTGTCCTAGGACTAAATTGCAGTTAATTTGCAGTTTTTTGCTGAGTACTTTTGCCGCGAATATCTCTTTTGGATGATAGTCACTATTTGCCGAGTTACCATACCTTATTATCATGAAGTAGCGATTCAGATTAGGTAAACCAATCGGTGTTTTGTTTTGAGCCTTAACGAAAATTCTTGATTACCAGTCGAAGGGGTAAAGTGAAAAATAGCCATTGTGGCTAGTTGCTAATCATGATTTTCGGATGGCCGGGCGCGAGCCCCACGAGCCATTGCCCGTGTTGATGGAAAAAGTCAGGCATGGGTTGCGCACGTGCAAGGAAAAGTTGGGCGAGAGTTGATCGCGCTCGGGATACCACCCGTGGCTTGCATTTCTTGATGAACATATGTAGTTGCCAAGGTTCAATATGCCGTTTTTGCCTATAAATTGGTTGACATTTTCGAAGTTTATCGATGAATTTTTGAGGATTATTGATAAAAAAACTAATAAAACTATAGCTTATCGTTACTGATAGTTATCGAGGATTATCGATGGATTATTGACACTTATCGAGGATTATCGATGAAAAATCACTAAAATAGCTTTAAGAATATATTTACTAAGCATACATAAGTAAATAAAATATAGTATCACTCACATGTGTAAATACTAAAATAAAATCATGTCATACTAAATTAGTTTTTTTTTTTTTTGTATTGAAAAGTATAAATTTTTTGAAAAAGTACCCAATTTTTTGTTGTTTTTATACTGTTTTTACGGATAATCGATTGCCATTGAATATTTACCGATGACTACCGGCAAAATGGATAATCAAGGAAAATTTGAACCTTGGTAGTTTCTACTGAATTGAATACCACAAAACTATTTTTTCAAATGAAGATTTCAATTAAAAGAAAGCTGAAGCAAATTAGAGCAAAATGTCAACCCGACGGGGAATGACGTTGAAATAAAAAGCAGCAAAGTGTGCGTAGATATTTTGTCCGTTAGAACATGAGCAACTGCGTTACGTTCTCAATTTAGAGTCTTGGTGGGATTCATGAAACTACCTTGTTTTTATTCATGGCAAATGTATAACTAATGTTTATATATCACAATAAAATGGCTGATTAAATTTCCTATAATGACAAAGAAATTTTGTAGTCTTACTCTTGAAAGGGGTTGGTTCTCTTCCATGTGTTTGGTGGTGGAACTCTAATTCTACACAAAAGTGACATTCCAATTTGCACTTCTCATCGTTTAATCCTTATTTGTTTTCCACCAAATTACAAAAGGTTTTGGGATATTTTCAAAGTTGTAGCTTTATCTAAGAATTCTTTTAGCACTAGCTTAACCTAACAATTGTAGTCTAAAAGCAATCATCAAATTACTCAAAATCATTTGCTTTGACCAAACTTATAAAAAGATCTTCAACTAAAAATCTAAGACCATCTTTATATGGTCATACACTAATATGGATGTAGCTGAAAAGTCAACTATCAATTTTGTAGCTTGGGTGTGCCATCACCATCATAATGGGGGTATTAACATATCAAAGATTCTTTCCAAAAAATATATATATATATATCAAAGATAAATTACTATATGTGAGATTTATCATTTAAGGAAGGTGATTTTTGTTAATGATGCAACACGCGATTTCCGGTCCTGTATCGGCACAACTTCGCTCTTGCCCAATTTGAAGAAAACGGGTATTTTTAAAACCGGGACATAGAACAATCTGATTTTTTAGTATTTAAAAAAAGAGACCCAAAAGAGCTAAAATCCCCATATCCTATCTCAATTCAACCCATAATATATAGGATTGAGAGCGCATGGTACCTTATTTTTAATAAAACATATGCGACAAGATACCCGAACTATAGGCGAAAGTTGCGGCATATTCCATGTCATCTTTTTTTGCTGCGTATATTTTTAATATTGTCTAAAATTTAAATTTCAAGTACCAAAAATATACTAAATTAAGTAAATAAGACTTTCACTTATAACAACAGAAATATACGCTGAGGAAAAATAAGAAAATAATAGAATATGCCGCTGCTATCGCCATCTTTTTAGTACTTGTTTCGTAAATATCCCTTTTTACAATAATTTCACAATTTGTAATAGCTTTCGGACATTGCACTCTTTATTTTTATAACAATAAAGGGAAAATGTGCAATAAAAGCCAAAGTTAAAAGAAAGAATTAAGAAGAAAGTTGAAACATTATCAAAACTTTGTAATAAGACACTTTGATACAGTTTCTCTCCAAGCTAAAACATAAATTCTTGCTTTCAATCTATTATATTAATAACACAATAATGAAAATTTATCAAAATACAAAAATTTATCAGTAAAACAAGAATGTGGCATTACTGGTGCTCGAATCGACTCAAAAGCTACTCCGCCGCCGTTTCTCCGGCGGAAATGCCTTCGGTTTGGATCTCCGGCAGAGTTCCCAAATCGGTACGAGCCTCCTTTTCATCCTGAGAGATGGACGAGTCCGAAGGAGTCGTCTGCTCGTTCTGGCTCGTTGTGGCGTCGTCACCTTCGTTCGAAGGCGTTTCGTTCTCCTTCTGAGTGTTGTCGCCTTCGTTTGAAGGTGTTTCGTTCTCCTTCCGAACTTTGTCGCCTTCGTTCGACGGCGTTTCGTTCTCTTTCTGAGCACTGTCGGTTTGGTCTCCTTGGCCTTCGCCTTTGTTCGCGTCGTTTTGATCACCATTTTCGTTTGAGTTTTGGCTAGAATCAGTATTGTTGTCTGCGTCTTTGTCTGAAGAATCGGTTGGGACTTTCTGGTCTGTGGTTGAATTGTCATTAGTTTCCTCCTCGGTCTTGCTCTCGTTTGGGCCGGACTCGGAGTTGTTGTTCAAAGGCGTTTTGTTCTCGTTCTTGGCATCGGTCTGGTCTCCTTGGCCTTCGCCTTCGTTGCCATTTATGCCGTTTTGTTCGCTCTTCACGTCTTTTTGATCGCCGTTACTCTCGCCCGAGCTCTGCCCGGAATCGGTATTCTTGTCTGCGTTTGACGGTTCTTCTTTCGAGTCTGTGGTTGAATCGTCGTTAGTCTCGGTCTGAACATTGTTACCCTTCTGGCCTGAATCGGCATCGTTATCCTTGTTTGGTGATTCCTCGTTCTGGCTCGAATCAGTATTCTTGTCTGTGTTTGACGATTCCTCCTTCGAGTCCGTGATTAATTTTTCGCTAGTCTCGGTCTGAACATCGTTCCCGTTCTGACCTGAACCGGCGTCGTTGTCCTTGTTCGACGATTCCTTGGTCTGGCTGGAATCAGTATTCTTGTCTGTGTTTGACGACTCCTCTTTCGTTGACTCTTTCGTCTCGGTCTGACCATCATTTTCGTTCTTGTTGTCGTTGTTCGACGATAGGTCGTTCTTGCCATCTTCGTCCTCATTAGTTTTCAGTGTCACAATCGTTTCCTTCGTCACCTCTTTCTCTCCCTCGGATCCAGATTCACCATTGACCTGTTCGTCCCGATCTTTATTCTCAAGAGATTCGGTCGCAAACGTCCCTGAATTCCCGTTCTCAGTTGTGTTCTCCGGCTGAGATTCACCACTCTTCTCTGGCTCAGCATTTTCCTGAGCAGACTCCCCTCCATTCTTCTCGGTTGTCTTCTCTGGATGAGATTCCTCGGTCTTCTCTTGCTCGGCATTTTCCTGAGCAGACTCGTCTCCATTATTCTCTGTTGTCTTCTCCAGCTGAGATTCCTTGGTCTTCTCTTGCTCGGCATTTTCCTGAGCAGACTCGTCTCCATTATTCTTCTCCGTCTGAGATTCCTCGGTCTTCTCTTGCTCGGCATTTTCCTGAGCAGACTCGTCTCCATTATTCTCTGTTGCTTCACCCGAGCTTTGATCCGTGCCATTTCCGGCATCTGTGTTATTACTCTCTTGCTCACTCGCTTCGTTCTCTTTGTTCTCGACCTGCTTCGCTTCACCGGAGTCCTCTTCTCCACGTTGCTCGTTTTCGGTCAACGTAGTTTCGGTGGTTTCCTGCCCAACAGCACTGGAAGCATCATCCTTCTGGTAATTCTCTTCCCGAGAATCCTTAGACGACACGGGATCCTCGTTTTTCTTCTCGTCCTCGTCCTCATCCTTCTCTTCGGTTTTCTCTGTCACCTCCTCAATATCCTTATCATCTTTCTCTTCGGGCTTGGACGGATCTTCGTCGTTCCCGACTTCGTCCTCGTCCTCCTTGTGCCTCACGTCTTTGACGACCGGCTCACTGACTCCGGGGTTGATATCCTTTCTCCCGAGCTTCAGAATCTCGCTCGTCTTCGAGATGAACCCAAGCTTTTCCTTTTTACTGCCCGACTGCTTCAGCTGATAAGCCAGCCAAACGCAGACTCCGAGCAGAAGGCAGAGCTGAACGGCGTGCTTCACCTTGAAGCCCTTCGATCTCGAGCCCCGGCGAGGAGATTGCTTGAACATGGCGGATTTTCCCGTGATCCTGACCTATCACTCTCGGAAGATCTGCAAAGCAATTCAAACTCCTATCAAGATCCCAGATCAAAAAAATTAAACAGTGACTTCAATCTTTCATGGACATAAAACTAGAAGTTTAGGATAGTTGCCAGTAGTGCCCCTGAACTTTGGTCATTGGTGCCCTTTGCCCCCTTGATCTTAAGTTTTTGGCACAAATACCCCCTAAAAAAATTCACAAATGATCCCTTTATTTTATGGTAGTATCATCAATTTTATTGCTTTTTCCAATTTTGGACTTTTATCTTTCACCTTTTCTCGATTGTTAGCAATAATCTTATAATCTAAAATATTAATATTGTTAAGTAAATATTAGATAAAAAATACTCTCCGAGCAAGTCACGAGTTCACATTTTTCATAACTTCCTCACGGGCAGAGGCCAATGTGCTAAATTTTGGAAAACTAAGGAGGAAATTCTGCTAAGTTAGGACCAATATGTAAATTCAGGGGCACAACTGCCAATTAATATTAAGTTAGCTCAATCAATCTAATTACTAAAATAATAAGCGAAAATGCGAATTCCCATTCATATCGTAAGCTTCACCGAATCGAATTCCACACACAACACCAAATCTACGAAGAAACTCAAGAAATGGCAGAAGCAAGGAGAAGATCCATCAATGGCGGACACAGATCAAGCGGATCTGACGAAGACATTCGCATTAGGATTCTGCAAAAAATCGTACCTGTCGAAACTCGGAAGCTCAATGCCTTCAGATTCCGCTTCGCTCTCGATCGGTCTCGGTGGTGGATTTGAACGACCAGGAATTCAGCGAAAGAAAATTGTGGGGAGGAATCGAACTGGGCTCGTTATGCGAGAGATGGATCTGGAATCTGGGGAACGCAAATGGAGCGAAACATTTGGATTCAGAGAGAGAGAGAGAAGTGTCAGCCATTTAAAGCGAGTGGACAGTTTCTCTATTTTCTCGTCTTCATCACATGTTTTCTCCTCAATTCTAGCTCTTTCACATTTTTAGCCCCTCGCCTTCTAAACCCTGCTACTTTCAACTTCGGTTTCGGAAATTATTTACTTTTTACCCCCTTTGGTAAGGTAGCAAATTCAATATTTGATAAGTATCTAACATTTGACTATTTTAATAGAATAACACAAATATAATCAATTTTTTTAATTAGACCATTAAATTTTATTTTCTTGATAAATATGTTCAATAGAAGTAAATTAATAGACTTTGATAGATAATTGTAGAAAAAATATGTATATTTGACAAATAAGGACATGTTAAGAAACTAGATCGTTGACTCTTATTTGTCTTATCTATTTTTCTCGTCTTCATCGCATGTTTTGTCCTTAATTATTGCTAAATTTCAGATTAGCCCTTCATGTTCCAAATATTTCCAATGTCGCCTTGGTTTTGAAAAATTATCTACTCTGAGACTGAGAGTATAATTTAATAAATGGTTGTAAAATGATAAATATTTGACGACGAAATATATGTTAAGAAACCAAACCATGACGTTGAATTTCATGACTCAACTTTGCGTGAAGTACAAATTACTTTTAAAGCCCTCAACAAAAAATTACTTTAAAAGCTAGCTAGTGAAATATATAAAATAGATTTCATCATGATTAATTTTATTCGGTCAAAGTACAAAACTACAAATCACATGCAATTTGCGTATAGTACTTGTTGCTTCAAAAAAAAAAAAGTAAATAAAATTGGAGCAAGTATCACTAATGAATTCCTTGATATTTATCACAGTATTATAATTTTGCTTTCAAATTAATTTTTCTATCATTTTATCCCCCTAGATATATCATTCTTTGCCATTCTACTCTCAAACTTCAATTCACGAGTTAAATATATCACTTTTGCATCAAATCTAAAACTAATTTAATATATATCAAAAGCTCCATGTCCAATAATTAATTAATGATTTTTTGTTAACATTTGAAAGTAAAATCGTCATATTTCAAAAAAAAAAAAAGACGCGTCATAAGGCTTCATAAAATAAAATAATGAGAATCCAAAAATAATTGATACTATGAGGAAATACCGAGAGAATAATTTTTTTTTAAAGAGATTTCACAAAGTTCATAAAAAAAAAAAAATTGTCTTTAAATTTTGACAAAGTGGTGAACAATTACTTAGAGGAGAAAATTGTTAAGAAGTTTATAGCTCAAAGGAAAATAGAGGGGCATTAGTGATATTTATCCATAAAAATACAGTCTACGGTCGTTTACTACGAAATACGACCGTCGTTTTAACGCCGACAAAATGTAATGAAACACGTTGACATTACAATGCCACGTGTCGCGTCGTGATCCACAACCTTCATCGAGTCGGTGAAGCCCCAATTTTCTTGTTGCTACAGAGCTACGCGAAACCTCCAAACCCTAGAGAGCTCCAAACCCTAGCTTCCATGGCGTCGAGTCTGATCACGCCCAGTCTCCGCCGCGCCCTCGCCAGAAACGTCGGCTTAGCCGCCGCGATACCAAAGCTCCGATCGGCTTCTACCGCCGTCGCCGCGGAGACCGATTTCCCGGAGGAATCCGCCGATGGAGTCACGATGAAAGGCGTGAAGATCGCCGGAAGGCCGGTGTACCTCGACATGCAGGCGACCTCTCCGGTGGACCCGCGCGTGCTGGACGCCATGCTTCCCTTCTTCCTCACGCGCTACGGGAATCCGCACTCGCGCACGCACGTCTACGGCTGGGAGGCCGACGCGGCTGTGGAGCGCGCGCGCGCGCAGGTCGCGGAGCTGGTCGGCGCGTCGCCGAAGGAGATCGTGTTCACCTCCGGCGCGACCGAGTCGAACAACATCTCCGTGAAGGGCGTGATGAAGTTCTACGCCGAGAAGAAGCGGCACGTCGTGACGACGCAGACCGAGCACAAGTGCGTGCTCGATTCCTGTCGCCATCTCCAGCAGGAAGGCTTCGAGGTCACGTACCTCCCTGTGAATTCGGACGGGCTCATCGACCTCGAGAAGCTCCGATCGGCGATGAGGCCGGACACAGGACTGGTCTCGGTCATGGCGGTAAACAACGAGATAGGCGTGATCCAGCCTATGGAGGAAATCGGAGCGATTTGTCGGGAATTCAATGTGCCGTTCCACACCGACGCGGCTCAGGCTTTGGGGAAAATCCCGATCGACGTGAACAAATGGAACGTGAGCTTGATGTCTCTCAGTGGCCACAAGGTTTACGGGCCGAAAGGCGTCGGAGCGCTGTACATGCGTCGGAGGCCGAGGATCCGCGTTGAGCCGCAGATGAACGGCGGCGGGCAAGAGCGTGGGATTCGAAGCGGGACGGTCCCGACGCCATTGGTGGTCGGAATGGGAGCGGCGTGCGAGCTCGCGAAGAACGAGATGTCTTACGACGAGAGGCGGGTCACGGCGCTCACGGACCGGTTGTTGTCCGGAATCCGCAAACGTCTCGACGGCGTTGTGGTCAATGGGAGCACGGAGAAGCGGTACGCCGGGAATCTGAACATATCCTTCGCCTACGTGGAAGGCGAGAGCCTGCTGATGGGGCTGAAGGAGGTGGCGGTGTCGAGCGGGAGCGCCTGCACGAGCGCGAGCTTGGAGCCCTCGTACGTTCTCCGCGCGCTCGGTGTGGATGAGGACATGGCGCACACGTCGATCAGGTTCGGGATCGGGCGGTTCACCACGGAGGCGGAGGTGGACCGGGCCGTGGAGCTGACGGTTCGGCAGGTGGAGAAGCTCCGTGAGATGAGCCCGCTCTACGAGATGGTGAAAGAAGGGATCAACATCAAGGATATTCAGTGGACTCAGCACTGAGCAAGATATTGCAATCACAGGTTTTTCTTCTTCTTGTTATGCAGTTTCTTTGGTATATATACGTGTGCTAGGAACTAGCCGTTTGGTGATGATGAAAGATGTTAGAAATAATGGGTTGTTACTTGCGATACACGTTATGGATGTAACTTAAAACACAAGCTACGCTTTTGTGGATTAAATTATTATGCAATGAAGTTTTGATCAGTAGGTGAATATAATATATGATACTGGGGTTCTTCTAGCGATCGTTATCTTTGTCGTAATAATCGAATGAGACTTGCACGTTTGGTTCGAATGTATTCCGGTAGTTTGAGTGCTTTCTTTCGCAAACCGATGATTTGTTGGAACTTTGAAATGTTACTGGCAAAAAAATGCTGATTGCCAGAGCAGTGATCACATGAGGGAACTCGATTCAAAACCGAACCAAACATGTAAGCCAATGATTCACTAATGAGATGAACTCCCGGATACTTCATTTCACGATTCAATATATAAAGCCGACCGGCCCTTGAGTCAACGATTCCAAATTACGTAATAAGCATATTAAAAGGAATAAAGTGGACATAAATAAAAAACTAATTACTGCCTTTGCTCTCCCTTCTTAGCCACAGTCATCGCGGGTTTATCACACAACCCTTGCTAGGATTTGAAGTTGTGAGCTCTCGTTTCTGTGCTGAAATCTGAATGATTAAAATTAATGCCATTGAATTTTTTTATTACTAGGTCAATTTCCAATTACTGAGTTTCGCCTTCTTCTCACCCTTATAGGTATGTCCTACTGATAGGCGTTCCGCAATTTCGTTGCTAAATATTGTGCTCGGTTCGCACAAACCGGCAAGGAATTAGCCGGTCCTGTGATGACGAAAGATGTTAGGAATAATGGTTGCCTACTCGAATATGTATGTTGTGGCACAAGTTCTGCTTTTAGGTGCCGAACGATTAAATTAATGGTAATGAAGCTTTGATCAGGGCGAATTTCTGTAAACATTGAGGCGAGGGTATTTACGGAATTATGATAGGATCGTCGGTGCCAGTGTGGAGAGTTTTCATCTTGCTCTAAAATGAAAGGTGTTTTATGGCGGAATTGATAACAAAGAGTGCTCTGTAATTTACCGTTGTGGTGATTTCCGGATGCCTATTATAATTTTGTTCGGTTTTCCTTCACACCTATTCAGTAATATACACTGGTTTGTAGTAGCTTAGTTCGCTGACCCTCGCTTGTTAATCTCATCAGGAGTTACAATTTGCGTATATGGTAAATATAGAATTATGTTTTGTACATTTTTTATATACATTTCCGGAACCGAAATTCTGATTTCCTGATTTGGTTATCTAGAATCTAGATTAATCAGCCATTATTTATAATAAAAATAAAACCAAGATGATTTACTTCAAGTATCCAGAATTTGGAATACTGGTTCTTGAGTTCCCGGACTTCAAAATGATCCACCCACCAGAAGTATTATTCCGGTAAGTCACCGGTATGTTATCAAATTTGAGAAGGTTTCGTCGGTTTCCATCGTTGTTCTCGGTTTGTTGCGCGTATTCGCTTACCTGTGGATAACTTGTTGGCCAACCGTGAAGCAGTTATAGTGTATCCAAAGTTTTCTTTTGCGATTCTCGAATTTTTGGCTTTCGGTCGGCATCATAAGTTCTTATATTGTGCTAAACGTTGTTTTTTAGGTATTGGCATTACAATACGAATTACGAAATATCGAGGTGAAAAGGAAAGTATAATTTATTTTTCAATTTTAGTTCGGCTGAGTGGGCCGGAGCAACGCCTGTATTGTGGGCCGATTTCAGCCCACCCAATGTCCAAGTTGGTCCAATATTTTTATGTTTAATTATAATGTTTGGGTGAGAAATTGTGCTCTCCCAAACAACTATTTTCGGTTATTTTTCGTTTTCAGCCATTCCAAATTGATAATCGCATCATTTGTATTAATTAATCTTAACTTTTATAAGCAGATAAAAGAAATCCTTACATCTGCTAGTATTGGTAAAAATTTTCCAAGAATATCTTGTACAATATTTCGAACGTATATTTCTAATGAAATTAATATGGTTGAGTACGAGTTCTGGTTTCGACTCCGACATTTCTCAATCTAGGAATGTTCGGATTCAACATTTTGATTTGGAAAAAAATAGGAAGCGGGTTTTAGTTTTTTTTGTTGTTGTGGAATCTACAGTATTTGTTTTGGATTTTTTTATTTTTTTTTAAGATATAATTTTTTTATTAAAAATATAAACTAATCAAGGCTAAATTTTGCAGTTTACATTGAATAAAAGTTATTAATAATACAAAAACGCAATGAGAAATCTAATGTAGGTTTTAAATTTGTTCATGATAAAAACAATTTGGTTTTGATTTTAAAAAACTTTACTCTTGTATATATCATATGTAGGTTTTTAAAATTTACTTTTGCCACAAGTTTAGGGTGTATTTGTTTGCACTTAATGAACCTTTTAATCTTAATGGGTCAGATTAAGAGTCATTAAGTACATTTGTTTTTTTTTTCTTCTTATTAAACATCTTAATGGGTCTGAATAGTCACTTATTCGGTAAGATCTATACTCAAGTCTTATCTATTAAGAGCTACAATTTGGCATCTCGCCTTCATATATCTCCTCATATTTATCTCTCCGATTTATTTTTCTCTCTCTTCCTTAAAACTTTAAAACTCCACAACTCTTAAACCGAGCATCGGATTGACTCATATAATATACCGTTGGAAAGCTTGGGACGAGATGAATCCAATGATAGGTGGGAAGATATACTTTTGACGATTTTAAAAAAAAAAATTAATTTTGAATAGTTATAGAAAAATATATAAAAATAAAAAAATTATTAAGAAATTGAAACTAAAAGTTATCAAATATATCAATCAGTTTATATATAAAATATTATATATTTTTATGTTTTTATTTACATGTTTACAAATTTATTAATATAATAAATTAAATAATCATTAAAAAATTAATTTACATTCAATTAATTATCATAAATAATTTTATAGATGATAGAATTTTTATAATGTACAAATTTTCAAAGTTTTTCAAATTTATTATATTTATATGTTATTATAAATTATTACTACTATAAAATATTTTCAATGATTTTTTTTACAAAAATTATAATATTTTGATTTTATTAAATAAATTATTTTAAATTTAGATTTATATTGTTATTAAAAATAATCAGTATATATTATTAAGTGTATAATAAAATTTCATTCCACAAGAAAAATATATTCAGATCTGCATTCAGATCTTAAAAAACAAACACACTTAATTTTTATTCATTCAGATTTAGGCGTCACATCTTATCATTCAGATTCAAATGTCTTAATCTTAATGTAAACAAACACAACCTTAGTCTCAACATAGGATAAAAAGAATAGAGAAATTGAAACACTAGAAAAAAAACTTAGCCGAAACTCGGCTAAAAAAATGTAAATATCTATGAACACCAAATACATACTCATGAACACATTTTCGAGTCCCCCACAATCTTTTATCTTGGTACAATTCAAAGACACAAGAAATATATAGATAGTAATCATTCAAACACACAAGAATGGGCATTCGTTCATCTTTGATCAAAGCTATTATTATGCATTCAATTCAAACATCTTTCATTTCTTAACCCAAAATAGAAAAACCATTCACTTCATCAAATTTAGCACAATATCCAAAGTTAAGACACGTCTTTCGAAGGGTCCTACCCAACACAACTTTCACGATCGTACAAATGAATTATATTCCACATGGTTTACTCGTAATATCACAAAAAAACAAATAATAATACTACTAATAATAAATATAGTGATGACACATTCGATGACACTTTCATATCACTTCCTTCAAAAATGGCTTTTCGCAGAAGTCTAGGTAAAAAATTATGTACACATTTAAAAGCCATGTTTTACCCTCTTATAGTATATGATATATACGATACAATAGTATGTATCCATCTATAATATTTAATGCTTGAGAAACTCAATTGACCAATACTAAAATCATCTAGTTCACTCTATTTCTCCCTATACATTATATCAACTCCAACCGAATTTTATAAATTAAATATTTTGCCTACCAAAATTCAAACAAATAATTACTCTTTATAAATAGTATTGAGAGTAAATATTAACTAATTTTATAAACCTTAGATATTTATGCAATTTTAAAAGTTTTAAAAGACCCAAAAATAAAGATTAACAAAGATATATAATTTTAATATTTAAGATTGTGAAATTCGACTGAAAACAAGAAAAAATATTACTCCAAACTGTTACGTTTCACGAACTTTTCCATCTAATTTCAAGGCGAATTTCACAAAGTTTTTATGCACGAAAGTTGTTTATGTCAGTCGTGATTTTAAGCAAGTATTGAATTCATATATTTAGACTTAAAATGAAAGAGTTAATTCAAAAATACCAAAATCGCACAATCTTCGATTTTGCCCAAATTTCGGAGGGTATTTTTTTCTTTAAAATTTAGGAAAATTAGTACTTTTACAATTAGGCAAAAATAACAAAAAATAAAACTTGATTATAGATGCCATTTTAGCAAGTTAAATAACTCAATTATTGTTCATAGTGTTGTTGCCCCCATGAACCAACCACCTAGACATGCATTGAGTTATTATACATCTTCAAATTTTACTATGGTTCATTCAAAGGGACACATGAAAGTGACACGTCATCAGATACAAGATTTAATCTATGGACTCTCTGTGACACCCAAAAGCAATTATGTCAATTGCGATTCAAACAATCTGCAATCCAAAACCCATTTCTTGTGTGATCTGGGTTTTAGGGTTCGTACGTTTTGTCCATTGTTCTTAGATGTTGAGCTTTCACTCTCTTTTTATTTATTTATGGGATTGAGAGAGTTAAAGAATAAGGTCATGTTGGCATCAGAATCCTATTTACCCTTATGGTCCCTCACATTTCCTCACTCGTCTTTGTCTTGAACTTTGAGCCCAACATTCTCTTTAGGGCATTAATGCAAGATGAGGACATGGAGGGGATTGAGAATTATGAATGCTATTTTCATTCTCCATTTTTGTTCCTTAGCGATTGTAAGGAAAATATCCATATCTATTTGATGTACCTTATACTATAGTATACACGTACATGAGATGAAAATGTCTCAAATTTATATCTCTTAGCTCAATTCGCCGCAATTCAAACGCCGATCATAATCAAGTTGATCGATCGGAGTCTAGATCGATGAATTTTTGAGCATACAAGTTTGTTGCCGTCTTTTGTGGTGCCTTGTAGTACACAGAGAGTTTGTAACACCAGAACTTCAATCAATTTTAATGAAGTACAATTTACAAGTGAACTTACTTCTCACGCTACAAACGAATCACGATAATTCTGCTCACCTTTAGTTTTTCGTGTTTGAATTTTATTTTTATTTTCTGATTTGGTGATTAGGGATTAATCCTATCATCTTTGCCACCTTAAAATAAATTGGAATTGATGAATAATAATTGATATATATAGTTTCTTAATATAATGATGATAAAATAAAAGAGTCATTATTTTTCACATAATTCTTTTTATATCTTTTACTTTTATTTAAAGATTCCTGTTATCTCATTTTGATTTAATACACAACCAAATCAAAAGGAATAATTTGTAATATGATTTAGAATTATATTAATAATTAATTAATAGGGGCTATGTTGGATCGGGTGTAGCTTTTTGGTAGCTAGGGCTAGAGATTTTTAAGGTCACCTGAGATGGAATTAAATTAATATCTGCAACAGATAAGAAAGAATGTTTCTATTAATGTGGTTTTAGTCCAATGTGTGAAAGCTTTGGATTTCTGAATGAATCCGCTTTTCATTGCCTTGTCCGAGTCTTGAGCTGGATATGACTTTCGCAGAGTCCAAAAGTGATTACGAAACTTGCATGCATGGATAATTTTCATGCACGTCTTTGGTCCACTAATTTGTCACGTCCCTTGTGTTTTAGCTTGTCTCTGCTCAACCAAATCAATATCAATTTAACCAAACCAGATCATCGCAATAATCATTCGTTGACAATTCTTTTGTTAGCTTCAACTTCACAGCTCTTGGATAATTAGTTGACTTAACTATATTCTTTTTAGTTAATAAGAAAGTGGAATTTTTTGTAATGTTATTTGGTTAAGATGTCCGACGCGTTGGGTTGGCCGTGATGGTCCGTTTGTATATAAGTTATTATCGACGGATTGTGGGTTCAATTACCGATGATTTGGAAGTGTTGAAAATTTACATTATAATTGTGCCAATTATATTTTACGGGTTAGCTTATAACGAATGAATTTTATTTGAAATATATATTAAAATGTGTAGTTCATAATTAGGAGTAATACCTTAAGTATCATAAAGTTCTTTAACTTCTCTTCTTGTACATATAAAATAGAAAGATAAATACATTGGTATCAATAATAAGATGAGTGGCGAGACTCTTAAAGCATATATAGATTCTCGATTTGTAATATTGGCAGAAATGAGCCCACGTTATATACACGAGTTATTCTATAGGCTATACTAGTTATTCTTTAGTCTACAAATTTTTGTCTCTATCTCTTCTTCCTGTTAAACTGTATCGACTCTATTCTCGGGTTTTGTTTATCCTCTCGCTCGTTTCACTTGCTTCACTCGCTTCTCTTTCATTATCGTCAATGATATGTCTTGAATCAAGTTTATATATTGAAATTTGCTAAGTCGACGATATATCTTAAATCATGTTTATTTTGACAATATTTAGGTTTTGTATTTCGATTTCGATTTATTATATAAATTCAATGGGTTTTTTTAAGCCCCCTTTCTTCTCAATTCTGGTTTCGCCTATCCATAAGATATATCACAATAATATCATAACGGTTTGGGGTGTACAAGTCGATATTGGTGTCTTCTAGGCGCACTAGAGATACTTATACACATAATATCATGGCGCATGGTTACTTACTCTTGAAGACATTTTTGAGTGTTGAAAATACTTTTTTCCAAAGCCTTTTGCACATATCTTGAATTTCAATGACTTTAATCAAAAATAATTTTATGCGTGATTTAAGCCTCGATATCTTTAATGTAAAAGCACTTTTTAAAATATTTAACTAGTTAATATCTAAAATCATAAAAAATATTTTTTTTTATTTATGGATAAAAGTCATATAATCCGCTTACATTTCACGTTAAATATAAATACCATTTCAAGTAAATTTAAATACCACGAAAACTTAATCAATAAGAAACAATGGCATGCGAGCGATTGACTTTTACAAAGCGGCGATTGATTCAAAGTTCAAACTCACATCGCTCAGTTTTTTTATTCAAACTTTGGAATTTCTATTATTAGCAGATTCAGAATATCATAATAAATAAATAAATAAAACATTATAATTGAAGACCTTTTTCAGTACTGAGTCTCACCGTCTTGTTAAATTTACCACATCAAATCGTTAAAGCAAAAACAGTAACTTGTTCTGCTCGAAGAAGAAAGCAACCTTCTGATTCTACCATGTTTGGATGATTTTAAATTAATTAAACCAAAAATAAATAAATAAATAAATATCAGAAATACATCACTTTTAATACTTTGGCTCATCTCACAAGTAAAGATAACAGCCTTGATCTTGTCCTTCTTGAGTTGTCACTCAGGAGTTTTATATAAATGTTTGCAAGTATAATATATATATAAATGATAATATTTTCACAATATTTACTCTATGACCATCATTTCTTTTCCCTATAGACATGACTTTACATGAAATACCATAATCTTAATATAAATATTTATGCATGTAATAATATTTATTTACATACTTTTTATTTTATAGTGGTTTGGTATGGTTCGTGAGTGATTCTTGATGAGTCAAATCTATAGCCCATAGGGGAAGATAAAAGGATAGGTACATTGTACACTACACAGTAACAATTAATAACAGGTCGAAAATATTATAAATTAAGAGAATAAAGTAATATAATATAATATATATTTAAATGTCTATAATCCATAATTCCATATATATATATATATATATATATATATATATATGTATATTAATTTATGAATATTGTGTTGATGGAAAGTACTAAATTTCTAATTCTATTATGCATAATTCACAGAAAAACTAAATTTCATTTTAATAATGATGGATTTTCTTTTCCTTTTCCTTCTATATTCTTCATTAAAAAACGGATATCAAGAGTTGGTAACGGGATTTTTTTTATCATAATGGAACAACTTTGAACGGCGTTGACACCCGGGTATTGGAGAACTTGAGTAGTAGTTTGATATTCAACTGTAAATTCGAAGAGATTTTGGGTAAACATATTTTTTGATGAGCGTAAAATAATAAAAAATTACTTACAAATACTTACTACTAGTAGAAACAATTTCAAATAAATACAAATGCAAATAAGAAAAATCGGAGAGAAAACAAAGCACGGCATTAACAGTGTTGAAAAGTGGTTGCTAGGATAGCCTAATGATAATTCCACGCTTCTTTAAAAAAAAAACAAAAAAAAAACAAAAAAAAACAAAAAAAAACAAAAAAAAAAAAGTGTTAGAATACGTAAAACTCTCGTTTGTCGATTTACATACATTACCATCAAATGACATTTGATCAGAAGACTCTGCACAATTTAATTTTCAGTTGACCTAAATTCTTGTCAAACATTTTGTTTTAATTGAATTATTATCATTCAAAAATCAAAATTATGGAAATTCAATGGTTTTCCTATTTCCTACACACTTTTGATTGAAATTCTGATTAACAACTCAACATTGCCATCGCTCGACTCGATCGAACCTCAGACGAATCTTGGTCATATCATCAGAAAAACGGAATTTAATAAAGTATTTTATATGAATTATTTAATTAATTATTATCAATTAATAATTTATATTATCTGAATAAATAATTTCAAGATCTACTTTGTAGACATCGACATGTGGAACCATTCAGACTTGGCAGTCGAGGCATCAGATTCTGCAGTAGAAGATTAACTGTTTTAGTAGTAAAACAAAACAAAAAAAAAAATCAATTATTTAAAAACAATTGTTTTATATTTATAAATTCGCAACTTATTTCTTACGTAACGTGTATTCATGTACGTTTCTTGGGGAAAGCAAAACGGTGACGTTCTCTCTTTATTTACCACTATATAATAAAATACGTTACCATATATGTTAATAATTATTACAGATTTTTCTTACTCTTTTATATCATGTGTGAATGTACTATACATTTAACATTATACGACTATATGATATATTTAAAATAATTACAATTAAAATAACCTATATGATATTTGTGTACCTTCCAATGATTTGCTTCTCCTGGACACAATATGATACTGAGATATTGGCGTCACTGTGCATTCAGTTGCCAATAAATAAAAATGTATAGTAACAAAATAATATATAAATGTAATTTGTATATAATATATACAAAATAATAACAAGATGTTAGAGCATAGTGCAAAAATCAATTAAATGTAATTTGTATATAATATATAATATTTATTGCATTATTTAATACACAGTAAAAGTCTTTCCGATAATAAAGACTTATTGAGACTTGTGAATAGTGTTTAATATTTTGATTCCTTAATTCTCTCAAGTGAATTAAATTAAGGATAAAAAAGATTATATAAAATTATAAACATGATTTATATTTATCATCGCTCCAATCATGCTAATTTAACCTTACTTTCGAACCATTATTTTTTTTACATTAAAGCTTATAATAAAACAAACTCATTCATTGACATTATCTCCCATCCACATAGATGTAACAAGAGTCTAACTAGTATATATATATATTCAATAAAGATATATTGTACAAATTCAATAATTGTTCAAAAGCAAAAAGTACTCGGATCTTGAATTGTGATTTTCCACTAAATAAAATACACTACCAAAAAGCATAAACAACCGTGCGATGGCGCAAAAGAGTCAACCATTCTTTAGCCACTTTTACCACCAAGAATTCAGAGAGCAAGGACTCGGAATCCGATTCTTCCCGGGAAACAAACAAACAAGATATCAATCAATTTTTTTTTTCATCTTTTTTATTATAATTTCACAAGCTATATTTCTCTATTTACACTACCAAAAATTAGAAAATTCAACAAAATAACCCTCCATAATCACTATTTACCAAAATAATTATCAAATTCCCGTAATTAAGAAAATAAACCCTTTTAATTATCTTAAACTGTCCGAAAGTGTCCTAAATTTCAACCCTCTCGGACAATTTAAAACAATTAAAAATGAAAAAAAAATTCAAATTACGAGAACTTAAGGGTTATAATGGAGAATAGTAAAATAGAAGGGTCATTTTGCCAAAAGTTCTCGAAAAAAAAAAAATTCTCCCTCTTGATTTTATTTTATTTTTTTTCAAAAATAAAATCAAGGGTTGAAAATGAAGTCACCGCATTTGCACTTCCAACTCATGGGCTTGTAGTTGGAATTGTCGTCTCCTCTTGCGTATGCAGCGTTTGAGACCAAAGAAGGGTTGTTCTTTTTAGTGCCGAATTTGACTTGTGGATTTGTAGGCACTTGAATCGCCTCGCAATGCGAGCACGAGCTACACCTTCTCTCGCACCTCGGAGGCCTTGACCCGATCCTTGCTCGAACCATCACTTTGCTTTCTTCTTCTTCACTCACCACTCTCTTCTTGCCAAAAATTAAAAAAAAATAATTAAAAAAATAGGACTTTATGGTTATGAAAATTGTTGCATAATTGCAGCAAAAATATTCGTATGTTTTGCATAGCGTTAGTTGCGCGGTAGGCGTACTTAATCTTTGCTAACATCCGGAACTTACGGTACTTTTGCCGCTATTACTGATATTGAAATACCAAAAATAAAAGTGACTTATTGATCCTCACCTCTTGGGAGGAGGGATTTTTCTGTTGGGGAGTTGGTCTGCCTGCAAGAAGTAGAGGGAAAATAAGCATATTGTGTGAGTGATTATTATGATGTATAAATGTGTGTATATGTGTAAATATGTGTGTAAATTTTGAATTTTGACTTCGGCCCAATTACATTCAGCCATTGATCTCAACTGGGTCGACCTCAGAATATTCAAATTGGGTGACTGAATATCATGATGTATATACATATATATATGATGTGTGTATATGTAGGTAAATATTGAATTTTGAGTTCGACCCAATTACCTTCAGCCATTAATCTCAAATGGGTCGAGCTCAGAATCGAGAGGAAGAGGAGAGAAACGGCGAGGCAGTGAAATCTGTGGAGGCTGCATTTAGAGCCCATTTCAATTCAAGCCAAGAAAGTGTACGAATTTGATTTCTCCTCTTGATTTCAAGCAAAGAATGATGCTTAGATTTGAAGAGGCTTAATTTTATATTTCAGAGAGAGAGAGAGAGCGCTCTGCCCATTAACAGGAGAGAGAAAGAATATATGACCCAAGAAACAGTATTATAAATAATATATGTGTAGATAGATAGATATATTATATATATCATGTAAATCTTTCTCTCTCCCTCCTCTATCTTTTTCTCTCTATGACTGAGATTTTTGAGGTGATGGAACGTGGAAGGACAAATGAGAAATGCAGAGTGGGAAAAGAGGCTTGGAAAGGAACTCCAAAAGGGAATAAGCTCGTCCTCGTTCGATGAGCCCTCTCTCTCTCTCTCTCTCTCTCTCATAAATCCAAAAACAAAAATACAAAAGATAATACAAGAGGAGGAAGAGATGATAATGGCCTAATAATTATTACTAAACAAACAAAATTAGGAACAGCAAGGGGTTGAGATTAAAGACAGGAAATTCCCAGAAACCACAATGTATATTACTATTATGGAGATATAACACGAGTGACAAGTGTTACAGCTACAAGACATGCTCATACAGCTGTTGGATTTGTGGGATTTCGCTTTCTTTTGGATTTTGTTTCTCAATGGAAATTCAGTACTATAAACAAGTGATAATTGCGGTAAAAATTATTAAATTATTAAGTATTCGGACTCTTTTTATAGTACAAGTTAGTGAATAGTAGCCTTCCAAAGTTTGTAGTATATCTTAAAACACCAAAATCGTATATCTATCTCTTAGTTTTTCAACCGTAGGTCGTTTTTAAAATTTGGACAAAAAATACGAAAGCTATACAATTTATCTCCGAGTTCGGGTTATTAACTCCAAAATCGGCGTCCGAAGTCGTTGTTAGAACCTCCGAATTCGGTCCTAGCAATTCCGACTTCGGAATTAGCAATCTTCTATGTCAAAATTTGACTTCGGAGCTCCTAACACCGACCTCGAGGGTGCTAACACCGACTTTTCAAGGCAAAACATCGACCTCGGACATTGAAACGCCGAATTTGGAGATACTAACTCCGTAGTAGATTTGCACATCTTTCGTATTTTGGCATAACTCACACATTTGCATCCAAATTTTAGAAATGACCTACAGTTGAAAAGATAAAAAGATAGATCTATAACTTTGTAATTTTAAGTTTCATCGTTAAATTTCTTTAAGTATATAAAAAATTTCCCGAAACAAATATTTTGCAATACACTAATGTCCAATTTTATGTTTTGGTTGAAATTTAGTATTTTTATTAAACTTTTTTTTATAAAACTTAAAACACCAAAGTTGCAGATATGTCTCCTAGCTTTCCAATCGTAGGTCATTTTTAAATTTGGATGAAAAATGAGTGAATTATGCCGAAAATACGAAATATGTACAATTTATCTCTGAGTTTGATATTGCTAACTCCGACCAAGATATGCTTTTTTTTTCTTCAAAACTTACTCATATATTGTCCAAATTCTATGATTTAAATTTTATTTTGAAGTCAGTAGATGGATCCACAACTTTGTAGTTTAAGTTTTAGCAAATTTTTTTTTTCGATAGATGGATCCACATAACCTAAAGTTCCATCTAAAAATTGTGTTCATCTTCATATTTTCCGGTGGTTTTTCCTTCCTCCTGCACAAACTAGCTTTCACGACATTGTTCTCCTCTCAACTATCCAGCGAAAAAATACCATCGTCATTTGAAGATCTGAGGAGAAAAAAATGAAGAATAAATTGAGAGGATTTTTGGAGAGGAAAAAATGAGAGGGAAATGAAATAAAATGAGGGGGAAGAAGATTAAATCACGTGTATATGCTAAAAATAAGAGGGCATGAGTATTTGGTGAATGAACAGTAAACATCACTTAGTTTTTGAATTTTGAAACGTTCATAACTAAGTTTCGATTTTCTCTTTAATTCATCACTATATAATGAATTTTCCATGATAATAATATAAATACATTACAGGATTAATATGAAGTATTATTCATTTAAATTATTCAAAATTATTCGATGTAAAAATCTCACTAGATTATAGAGAAAACAATTGAACAAGCTGTTTTTCTTTTTGCACAACTATTTTATTCTTATACGGATAGACCAATAAAATGCTAACTCTTACAAACATAGGGACATTGATGTTAAAAACTGAAATTTCAGGGCATTACTGAAAATTCTCTTTAAATTTGGCGCGCTCTCTCTCTCTTCTTTTGTTTGCACATTGTTGTTATATTTTTTTGTGCGCAAAATTGAAGCACCTTTTTTGGGATTTCTTGTAGGGATGGTTTTTCAAATATTTATTTATTTCTTCTTTCTTTTTGCAGTCCCACTTAATCACGCAATCTTACGATCATCCCCAAAAACAATCAGAATCAGAAAGAGAAATAACGTATTAGATTGTTAAAGTTCTCTCTGCCTCACAACAAACACACACATAATTATTTCCATGCATGTGATTAGAGTAATGTTTCTTATAAATTTTCCTTTACTTTTTTTAATTTTTTAATTTTTATAAATAAGTTTAAGGTCTACAATTTTTTTTTTCTTTCAGCTTTGACATATCACTTTATATAATATGTTTTTCTTCTCCAAAATTAGAGTTATAGCAGAAGTGCCCTTAAACTTTGCAATTGGTGCCCTTCGCGCTATAATTTTAATTTTGAAAGCGATCTCAGTATTATTTTAAAACGTAACACAATAAGCACTTACTAGTTAAGCAAAAAAAATAATTTATTAAATAAGTAATTTAGAAACGGTATAAAATATGATTGAAATACTAAACATATTGCGATATATCCGTGAAATTTATGCGGTATTATCGGCAAACGATATATTCATTTCTTCGGATTTATTCATCGATATCGGCATCGGTAATTGATATATCCGTAAAATGGAGAGTGCGAAACGACATCGATATCGATATTTAGAACCTTGATTTGTACGGGAAAATTAACTTACTCAAGTGTATTTATTGTAATCAATTATCATACGATATCATTATACTCCATTGTTGTGGGACTATTATGAAGCAATGGGGTGTCTAATTATAAAAGACTAAGATAAAAGTTTTACCAAATAAGACACATATAATAAATAAAATAACTCAGTGACATTTATTACCAATTACTCTTAAAATGATTAGAGTTCTTCGACAATTTTTCTTCTTTCTTTCAGTTTCATAGTTTTTTATATTGATTATCATGAAGAATACAATGATTAGTAGGCCCAATTGAAAGGGCAAAATTGGGCCAAAATATGTTTGTTTGTTTGTTTATCTTATATAATAAATTTAGAGTGAAGTGGGTTTATCTGCATAGCAGGGTGGGCTAGCGTTACGGGCTTAGACAAAATATGTAGGCCCAATTGAAAAGGCAAAATTGGGCCAAACCCATTACAAAATGATTTTATCATCATTTATTAATGATTTTAATGTGTACAAACATAAGTGCGGCTTTAAAGGTGCTAAAACATTTATTATTATCGAAATTATGTTAAATTTAGTTTATATTTAATGTACAATATGATATTATTGAAGTCGTGATATAAAAAAAAAGTAGGTAAATGAAGTAGCTCGATAAAGTAACTCACGATATCTTGACAGAGACATATGGATCAAAGTAGCTCGAGAAAACCCGAAAAACTATATTGAGTTTGCCCGATAGTAGCAGCTCAGTAAAGAACATAGCCATTTGATATTATGGGCAAATCTCGAGTTACCCCGATAGAAAACATAGCCATTAAAAATTATTCTTTAGTATTTCGATTACTTTAATCTAAGTACACAAATAATGAAAAATAATTATGAACATTAAACTTGAGCTCTTCACAATTTATGAAAGATTTGGCCTTCAAGTGTATTGCATAGCCTTGATTCTCTTTTTTCGAAAAGAAAAAAAAAAAAAAACTTCGATTTGTTGTGCTCAAAACGACATAATTGTGCCTATTTGGTGATTTGTAAACTACAAAATTTGATTCAAAACGACACAGAGATTATTTTTCAAAGCTATTCCAAGAGAATTTCATAAAACTATAGATATACAAGTAACAAAAAATTATTGATTTTTTTTTTCTATAACTTATAAGTAATACCTCTTTACATATTTGATCCTAGATTTTTATTGATTTTTTTTTTTTATATAAGTAATGCCTATTTGGGACAATCCCGTTTCTAAGAGAGTTCACAAGACACATTGTGAGAGCTGCAGGAACGGGGCTAGGACGCAACAACCGCTCCATCATAGCTTGTAAGGATGTAGAAAACCGTTTTCGCTCGAAAGGAATGGAGAAACTCCGCGATGGAGCTTCTCTTAATGATGAGTAAAGAAGAAGTAAGCTCGGCCCATTCCGCCAAGAAACTCGGCCTAGAGCTTCATGAATCATGGAACTTGCATTCTGATAAAAGCAAACTTTATAAAGCTGAGTATCCCAAATTGCACACTTTCATAATGAAATGAAATCAATCACTCTCTCAGTATAAATTATCTGAGTCACACATTGCTTATGTCAATTTCTATGTGTGATTCCTCTATTGTATGTTGACTAAAATGAGATTAACCCAAATGGTTATGGAATTGTTTGAGTTTGGATATTTTTAGCAATAGTTTAAACATTGCTCCTACAACATAATCAGACATAGAATCCACTTGTTAGACATTAATTTTTCAGTCATCAATGTGCATAATAAACCATACCATTAAAAGATTAATTATTATTTTTCTTCAATCCATCAAAATTTGAGGTGGTTAGGACATGCACATCACAATAATGTAAGCAAATCTATAACACATCATATGCATATATTTAATTACATTTTCTAAAATCCAACAAGCATGTGTATTGTCCCTGATTTTGTAGCTCTTCATTTAATTGGATTAAGAAAATAATTGCAATGGGTTTGGATTTTAGTTGCAAATGGATACAAATATGTACTTTAAGTTTAGGCATTTCCTATTGACTTTTCTTGTTACCTAATTCCTTCGAAATATATACTGCCATTATAGTTGTTCATTTCTTATTTATATATTTCTTTTCACCAATGGCTCACAAACCCGGCTATCACCGGGATGGTGTGCGGATCGATATATCTATCTCTCTCTCTCCAAAGTCCCTACCTGAACTGATTGCTCCTAAAAGTGGGTCTCTCTCTGCAATTGAAGCTCTTGATCATGAATGAGATGACCAACATTTCATTTGGACAATTTGTGACCATAAAAACCAGAGTTTGTGTCTCGACTCTCATTGATTCATACAATCTGGCTGATGGTGATGGAGTACCAGCCTCTGAACCTTGTAATATATTCATGCATGCATGCATGCTTAATCACCCTTCCGATCTTGCTGGCAATCCAGCTGGATCAATTTTGGTATGTAAATTATAAGGTGGTAAAATATAATTCTAATAAATATTAGGGTTTTCATATCGTCTTTTTAATGGGCTAGTTCTATTAGTCAATATTACATATACTCGCATTACAAGATATATTCGCAATGTTAGAATAGGCTGACATTATTGGCCAAGATAGCCAAGATTACAAATTAACGCAATTTTTGTATCCCGCTGGTATTGAACTTAGGACCTATCGAAGAGTCTTGTAGTGAGTTTAACACTAGGCCAAACAAGCTTGGATTTTCGCGGTGGCGTATTTTTTTTTTTCACGGTCAAATTTCTCAATACTCACTATTTTGCTTATCGCAAAAATTTTATCCACTTTGTCAATTGATTTAACAAAGTTTTGAATGCCATTAATAATATTCGTTCTTTTTTAGAAGTGACATGTGTCAAAAACTTACGAGTACTCTAAAATTTTATAAATTAATTAAAAAAGTTTATAGAATTTTAGCGATAAACAAAATAGCGAACATTAAGAATTTCGGCCTTAAAAAACAGATTGAATTATGCTACCATAAAATAAAAATATGGAAAAAATAAGAGTCATACACTGTTAGAAGGCCATTTCAGTTTTATAATTTTTTAGAGGAGAAATAATTGCCCACTGAACATTCTGAGAGTACTTATTAGAAGCTCAAAAATTATGAATTTGCCTCGCGAAAACTAATAAGAGAATCGACAAAAGAAAATAATTTTGTACATTGTTTATTTTGTAGCATCGAACAAATTATGAGCTCGCTATCACTTATGGTGAAGCGAAGATAACAATTCAATTCATAATTAATTTGGTAACGTTAGACAACGGATTAATTTACGATTAAATTCGTAACTTGGACATTAAAATAAAATAAAATTCAATTTCTACAGTGAGCGCTCGTTCGACGTTTCGAACAATTTTTCATATATATATATATATATATATATATAAATATATATCAAAATAATATGTTATATTGCTATTCTTATATGCCATAGATATCCTTTTCAGTTAAAAAAGGGTTCATTATTGAATGAAAGGAATGTGTAAAATGATCTGAACAACCAACGTTTTCTACGATATTTCAATAGAATTTCAAGCTTGGAGTTATCATTTCTCTCTTAAATAATAGTCGTACCGACAGTTTTATTCCTCTCAAAGACTCCACTATAATAAATCCAAATCGATTATTATTCAGTTTTCTATAGTCTAATTAGACCAATTATATTAGTTTCTGGCTTTCTGTTAATGAAGTCTATATATTATAAAAGAAGGAACTCATTGGTGATGTGGCAAAGTAAAATCAAAGTATTGGGATTTTCCTTTTTCTCATGTAAAGAGGAACTCATGGCTATGTAAAATCAATGTATTGAGATTTCCTTTTTTCTTAGAATTTTGTATTTTTTTAAAATAAAAAGTGATTACTTATTAATCACCAAGAAGAAGAAGAGAGTTGTAGTTATAAAACCAATATTTAAGACACAAAATATCATTTAAGATATACAATTAAACCAATTAAAGTTATGATTTTTCATTTTGTTTCTACTAACTTATAAATAGAGGCTTTTAAATTATTATTTTGGTACTCTATTTTCTCATTTTTCTCCTCCTATTATTGTTCTTATCTATATATTATAAAAGGAGGAACTCATTCGTGATGTGGCAGAGTAAAATCAAAGTATTGGGATTTTCCTTTTTCAGGAACTCATGGCTATGTAAAATCAATGTATTGAGATTTCCTTTTTTCTTAGAATTTTGTATTTTTTTAAAATAAAAAGTGATTACTTATTAATCACCAAGAAGAAGAAGAGAGTTGTAGTTATAAAACCAATATTTAAGACACAAAATATCATTTAAGATATACAATTAAACCAATTAAAGTTATGACTTTTCATTTTGTTTCTACTAACTTATAAATAGAGGCTTTTAAATTATTATTTTGGTACTCTCTTTTCTCATTTTTCTCCTCCTATTATTGTTCTTATTTTTTATAGTTAGTTCTTTGTCGAGTACTAGTTTTTCAAGGTTGTGTATGCATACATGCATGTGTTTCTTTCTATATTTTTTTAACAAACTTAGATGTTTTTTTATTTCAAAATAAAAAAATTAAAAGTTAATTTTAAAGTTGTATTTATGCCAAAAAAAAAAGGTTTTTGTTCAATGATGTTTCTGACGGCTTTGTGGTTTGAATTTTTTTTTTCCTTTGCCACATCACCAATGAGTTCCTCCTTTTATAATATATAGATTGCAATATATCTATGAATAATTGCAACATAGATTGTAATTATATCTATGTTATAACATAGTTATTGCAATAACGTTATTCAAACCAATAACGTTATACACAACTCTTGATTACTATAACATAGTATAAAACATATAACTATGTCATACAGAGTATAATAACGTTATAAAAGTTGTGATAAGGTATTGAAAATTCAAGTTTTGTAAGAATTTAGGATTTCTTTCAAGTCATAGAATCAAAGTATTGGGATTTTCTAATTTCTTAGAATTTTAATTTTTTTTAACTCTCTTAAATTCATGCACCATGTAATTATAAGATAAAACCATTAAAGTTTAAGTAATTGTAGAAGATTAATGAGATAGTGATTAAATCAATTTGATGACCTTTAGTGTTTATATTCCAAAAATTTATGTCTACGGTTTTGGTTTCCATATTTTAATGTCTAGATTCAATTATATAAATAAATACAAATTAAAGCTATGTCTTTTCATTTGGATTGTCATTAGCCTGTAAGTAGAGATTTTGTAAGATGAAATACATCACAAAATGGTACAATCTTAATATCTATTTTCTCTCTCTATTCTATACATCACAAAATGATAAAACCTCAATAGCTTATTTTTTTCTCTCTATTTTGAATATTTACCGTGTTTAACTTTTCTTGTGCAGGTTGTTCATGGAATATGAATGATGGTACAATCTCATATTTCTTTCTCTCTCTTTCTATTTTATCATAAAATTATACAACCTCAATAGCTCCTTTTCTCTCTATTTTTGAATATTTACTGTGATTTACTGTTCTTGAGCAGTTTGTTATTATAATACCAACGATAAATAAAATCAATTTTTCTCTTTAATATCGCTTCTTTATTTTTTAAATTTGAGAATACCTTCTAATTGTGTTTATCTTTTCTTGAGCAGGAAAGTTCTCGGGATACCAAAGAATGACTTTCATGATTAAGATCTTACAAACCATATATCTCAATGGTTATTCCTAGCTATATCTACAACTATTAGTTTCGGTCATAAATATAAGGAATCATATTTTTTGTTAATCAAGCAACTATGTTTTCTTGATCGGATATAGTTTAGATGTGTATATTTAGTATAAAATATTGACTTCGCTATTTAGTATTCTATTTTGTTTTTGTTTAGATTTTAGATGAGAAATTATATATAATAAATTTTATTTGAAGAATTAATACTATTTTATATCATTTTGTTTATTTCTCTCTCAATAACTCTTACTATTAAATAAAAGTAAAGTTAAGATAGTTACATATATTTCATAGAGACTTTACACTATCCAAAAAAGTAAGTAATTAATAAATTTGTTGCGTACGAAAATCTTTTTACTATACTATACAATTAAAAAAAAATCTTTTCTTTCTATATTTTATCAAAATTTACACAATAGGATTTTTTTTCCAGCATAAGTGCTTAATAAAAACATCCATGTGAGCAAATATAAATGCAAGTCGAAATAATTCGTCATGCATGGAAAGGTTTTAAAAAAAATTGATGCATTATTGATAATAATATTGTATATAAGATGTTGAAAAACATATGCCATTTTTTTTAACTTTGTATTATATTTGTTTACAAAAATTGTATGTAGTTATCGATTTAAAATTATAAAAAAATTCAATAAAAAATTTACACATAATGTTTATTTTTTACACATAATATTTTAATTATGATCATTCATAATATAATATATATATATATATATATATATATATATATAAATAAAGGAGGAACTCACAAGTGACATGTCACAATAGAATAAAAGGATTGAGTTTTTAATTTTCTTAAGAATTTTGATTTTTTATAGTGCAATAGAGTTAAAGGATTCATACTTTTTCTCTAAAAAAATTTAACTCTCATCTTAATGACATTTATTGATATCCATTCAATCTTGACATATTAACAGTTTTGACAACGTATAAACTCTTGGCTTGCAATATTTAATGACGCATCAGAGAAGAAGAATAGGGGGTTTCCAAAAAGAGTTGTGTATCCAAAAACTCATACATAGATGTTATTTATTGCAAGAAAAAACAATAACTATAAAACCATACTATGATTTATAACATAGTATAATAACGTTATATATGATTTTTATAATTATATCAATGTCATTCAATAACGTTATAACATAGATACATAGATAAATAATTGCAACATTATGTATGATGTCATTATATTGGTTTGATATAGATTATAAATAAATAAATAAAAATTGTTTATCTAAATAGTATAATATTTAAATAAAGAAAAGAAAAAACTGCTTATGTAAATGGGATAATATTTAATCGTATAAAATTATTGAAGAAAGTCACGACTTAACGCATTCATTTTACAATTTATTGAAGAATGAATAATTGAATCTAATCTATATTATATATAAATATAACCAAGTGCTGATAACTCGAAGTATTTCAATACAAGATATATTATACATTTCTTTTAAATAAGATAAATGTTCTTAACATTGATGCTCTCTTTAAAAATGGAACACAAAATTATTTTGTTTTGATTTTAATGAGTAGGCATTTTCTAAACATTAAATACAATAATGTAAGTCCATTTAGTTAAAAGAACATTAGTTTCAACAATTTATTAAATTAAATACTCCATTAGTAAATCCATAAGAGTATAATAAACCGCCAAATTTATCATGTAAATTACCTATAACAGTTTTATAGGAATAAAAACAAGATTTTAGTAAGTTAATGACTCAATAGTTGGACACTACCATGTAAAATTGTAAAAATTAGTTCAACTAAATTCTACCTAATTAAAAATATAAAAAGGTAATACATAAACAGTGCAAATTGATCGCACTTATTTATAAGAAGATGCAACACATTTATTTAGTCATGTACGTTCACTATTTCCAAAGGTATATCAAAGGTTTAGAGAACTCGAACAACACAAACAAAACCAGGAACACCAAACCTGTACTAATGAAAAAATGTGATTGTTTGTAATCATTTAAATTTTTCAACTTCACTTATACGATAAAATGTTCTATAAAATTTCCATCCGTCATTACAAATGAGGAGTATCAAGAGCTCATAAGAATGCGTGTGCAAATTAAATTTATATACATTAAAAATAAGAACTTGATGTGTCAAAGTAAAATCAAAACATTGGAATTTCTTTTTTTTTTTTTCTAACAACTTTAAGGTGATATGGTTAAGTACAATCAAAGATTCACATTCTCTTTTTTTATGAGAGTTTTGAATTTTTTTTAGAAAATATTCTTCATTGATGGCAAAACAAATAACTTTCTCTCCATTTAACTCTGCCTTAATCAATTTTTATTGCTTAAACGTTTTTTAATATGACATGACTCTCCTTGGAATTATTGCATGTTATTGATTATCATAACTATTGAATTTCCATGATGATATTTACTAAAACAAAGAGCTCTTACTAACTAAGTGTATATACATGCACACTAAATCTCTACATTTCCTAACAAGTCGCCATCTATATATACATGTAGAGAAAGAGAGTGTGATTCTTTCAAAAAAAAAAAATGTGATTGCACTTTGCTACCCTCAGAAATTGATAAGTATTATATTTTGTTACTTTCATTTTGTAGTGTAACTAATAGTGCTCTAAATTATTATTTTTTTCCGTGTTTTACTAAAGTTTTATTTTTCTCAAGACTCTCTATAACCCATAAGTAATTTTTTGTTGAATCAAAACTTACACTCTCTCTGATAATCTCGGACTTTTTTTTTTTTATAGTTTGGTATCATATATTTTCTTTGATTCGTAAAGAATTTGAATAAGATTAATTTAGCACGCGATTCTCTGTTCCGATCGCAACTCACCTTCTTGGGTGAGAATCTCAGGTGAGTTTATTTTAGTTAAGATACGTATATATTTTTTTCTTTTTTAAATATCTAAATTTTGATGTGTGGTTTGATTTTAGAGATTGCATAATGTATTTGTTTCATTCGCACGTATTTTCTTATTGTAAAGAGATATTATGTCTCTAAAGTTATAATTATTTCTTCCTCATTTCTTAGGGGATGGTTTTAGGTGAACGATCTCGCGGATTAAGACTTAACAGACTATATTCAATGACGACATAACAACTAATTGGGTTAGAAGCAATGGCAATCACTCAAAAATTTATTTGATTTCGCTATTTTTTATTTATTTTTTATTTTTGGTATTTATAAATTCACCGACTTATCCATTTATGAGTTTAACGTGATGTTAAGATTTATATGTAAAGCAATGACAACTCATCATATTCGTGTTTTTATACATCTTGCTACTTTAAACTTTGCATATGGATAATATTTTTCTTTATTAATTTTTTATCGAGTGATTTTTGATCGAATGAGATTTATGATCATAATTTTATTGTTTATTTTTGCTTATAGAAAATTCTTTAGTAATTTTCTTGAACATATGGAGCTGCTTGCGGCAATGGGAAAAGGAAATAAATCACTTATGTATGTTTTAAAAAAATTGGAAGGGTAGCTACAATTAGGATATAATGATATCTTTTTGGGCCTTACATATTTTTGTTAGGTAATTACAATTAGATTTCATTATATTTTTTATATTTTAACTATTTTTCATAATATGTGGTTTGACTATATGATTTCATGCAATTATACAACATTACAGTTTAAGTTTATAATCAAAGTCCTTCAATTAAATAAACAGTTTAAAGAATAAATTATTATAAATAAATAAAAAACCGCTTATATAAATAGTGCAATATTTAATGGTTTAATAGCGGAAAAAATTCCTAACAACGACGAATGTTGCATTATACTATCTATTTTAAATTTTATGACAAATGTTGTATTTTGTTTTTAATGAAAAAAGTAATCATATTTGTATACATAAAATATTTAATTAAATTTGTATATTATATTTTGGTGACTATAGCTATGTTATAGAAAGAATCGGCCGTGCGCATTAGCAATGATGGTGTCATTCTGCAATCTAAACGATATCATCGCCTCCAATTGCCATAGCCTCAATGTGGCAAACTAATACTAAAACATAAAAGGAATTTATACAATTAGTAACAATATATAAAATATTTATTGTTGGAGTAAATAACCCATATTTAATGCATAAAAATAATTGTTGGAGAAAATAACTATTGTAATGCCAATAGTCTAATTTTGTATTACTTTTTTAAAATGTTTTATATAGAACATAATTCATTAAAGTCATTAATGAATAACCATTTCCAATTGGTATGCCCCCTATAACCGGTTAAGTTTTGTTAGAAAATTTAATTCTACAACTACTTGAGAGTTATTGGGTTAAAATATAGATTTTAAAATTGCTTATTTAGCTTTAACTCTATTTCAAATTGTGTTTATTATAAACCATATTTATTTCATTTAATAGATAAAGAAAAACAAAACTGCTTATATAAATGTGGACATGTTTAATGGTTTTTTTTATTTTTTTTATTTTTTTATGGCGAATCTATCATAATTCGATAAATATTGCACTTTATGTTGGAAATCACGTCTCGGATTCCATGAAAATTATCACAAATTATACCTCTGAACCGTCCGGGTAACATTTAAAAATTAATTTAAAGCGGAAAAACTTGTTATCCGTGCAACGGTCCGGATATCGGATAATAACCATTTAACAAGATCTGATAAATATTATGTAATTTAATATTCATAAATCATTATTAATAATCTAGTCATAATAGGAAATAAATAGAAAGCAGTAAATGGTGCATTTATTAACCCAATGCATAAGGCCGTACCTCTAATGACGACTTCCGGCTGCGCGTTCTGAATCGGGCAGGGCTCTGCCGGTGCTGAGGGAAACTCCCGTGATCTTCCGGGATATTCTCCTGGAATCCTCGTACCGAAGCGTGGGCTTCGCCGGCAGGACTCCGTCGCAAAATTTAAACTGATGGTTCTTTTTAAGCTTCCGGAGAACTAAGTCTCTTAAGCCGAACCAGAAAGAGAGATCAGAGAGAAAATTCGCAGACCCTAAAGGAGAGGGAGAGTTCAAATTTTTCTCTGGGGAAAGGTGTGAAAAATGTGTAGAATGAGCCTCCTATTTATAGGCTCAAATCGTAACCGAATTGGAGAAATTCCTTCTCTTATTTTCGAATTTCATATATTAAATATAATTAATTATCTCAATCCAATGGTCCAGATTTAATCTCATCTAAATCCAATGGATATAATTAATTAGGGATTTAATTAAATAAGAAAGATTAGGATAAAATAAAAAATCCAATCTTATCATCTTATCTTTATAAATTCGAATTATATATATATATTAAAATTCGAATTATCATTATCTAGATCCAACGGTTGTGATAAATCTTTAAACCGATCTAATGGATCAAATTAGTTTAGGAAAAAATCAAATATAAAAAGATTTAATAAAAACAATTTCGAATTTATCCTTAAACCATAATTCGAAAAATAATATAAATATATGTAATTAATTAATTTCCAATCCGACGGTAAAGATTAAATCTTAGACCGATCTAACGGATATAATTAATTAATCAAATTCGAAAAATGAAACTTGATCATCAAGTTATTAATTTCGAATTCATCAATATCCTAATCCAACGGTTGATATTAAATCATAACCGATCCAATGGATTAAATTGATTTTAGGGTTTTTCTCAAATACCAAAACTTTTGGTACTTTTGCCGCAATTATGGAAAGACTATAGTCTATCCATTCGAATATGAATGGATCCATATTCAAAAGCCCAATTCGATTTCTACACTCTATAATATATAAAAATATATTATTTTTCATATTAATATAAATCTATTAATTATTGAATAATTATTAATTATACATTAATAATAAAATTCGAATAATTAAATTATATTAATATTCTCTTATCTCAATATCACACATTTAAATGTCATGGTGACACACCATCATTTAAATTCGTGACATGTGATTTAATTTCATACTTTACCGAAACGATCACAAACTTAGAAATTCTCTAAATCACAAACCGTACGTCGAAACGACTCGGTTCCAAAAGAAAAGTTGCTTAGAATTTAATTTCCAACAACTTTCATGTTGACAGAAAATCCAAATTCTACTTTCTTTTGTCAGTTAATTTTGGTTACCAAGATATGGTACTTTTGCCACGCTACTGATAAAACTATCTGATGTCTGTCACAGACTTCAGTTTTATGAGTGACGGTATTATATGATAATTTCCGGAGTTTAAGTCAGGTCCAGTCCAGTATGAAGACACTTCATACTTAATGCACTTCTAGTGAGTGTGACACACACAAAATCCAGAATAGGATTGTCACTTAGTCACATTAATGACCTTATACGATTAATGAGCTCCCACCCAGTTAATCAGGTCACGGACATTTTAAGTTCATTTATTATGATTATCAATTCTTCTTCACATTGACTCTGTTGTGATAATAATTCATAATTGCATCCTTTATGAACTAAGGATCAAACATTCTATTTTACTCTACCAGAAACGATAATAAGATTATCATAATAAGCATCGTCTTTATTCAACGACTTGTCATAATCTTTTACAAATGGATAAAAATATCTTGTTTAAGGACACATATGTCCAACAATCTCTCACTTGTACTTAAAGAAGATGACCCATGTCTTTCAGACCCATACTCTCCAGATGCCTCCTGAATATTTTCTCTGGCAACGTCTTGGTGAATGGATCAGCCAAATTGTCTTCCGAAGCTATTTTCACAACCCGTACATCGCCTCGACGTACTATCTCTCTAATGAGATGGTATTTTCTCTCTATATGTTTCGCCTTGTTATGGTCTCTGGGCTCTTTAGAATTTGCCACCGCACCACTGTTGTCACAGTATAGTGTTTGGGGCCCATCTACATCTGGAACAACTCCCAGCTCTATGTAGAAATTCTTGAGCCAAACTGATTCTTTGGCTACCTCACAAGCTGCCACGTATTCAGCTTCCATTGTGGAATCCGCGATACAGGATTGCTTTACGCTTCTCCAGAATATCGCTCCACCAGCAAGGGTGAACACTGCTCCCGACGTCGATTTTCTCGCGTCTTTATCAGACATAAAGTCTGAATCAGTGTAACCTAGTGGATTCAGTTCTGATCCTGAAAACACTAACATATAGTCTCTCGTTCTCCGAAGATACTTGAGAATGTTCTTCACTGCTGTCCAGTGAGCCATACCAGGGTTGGATTGGTATCTGCTAACAATTCCCACAGCGTAACAGATGTCTGGTCTAGTACACTGCATATCGTACATCAGACTTCCCACTGCTGAAGCATAGGGTATTCGCCTCATCTCATCTTGCTCTTCCGGAGAAGTAGGGCACTGTTTCCTGTTAAGGAATACTCCATGACTGATCGGTAAATTACCTCCCTTGGAGTTTGCCATTGCAAAACGATCAAGCACCTTATCAATATAAGCTGCTTGTGATAAGGCTAGAAGCCTGTTGTTGCGATCCCTGAAGCTACGGATCCCAAGAACATAACTGGCTTCTCCCATGTCCTTCATTTGGAATTGCGTAGATAGCCACGCTTTCACGTCCGATAGCCTCTTCACACTGTTTCCAATGAGAAGAATATCATCGACGTATAGAACAAGAAATATATCCACGGTTTCATCATTGAGTTTGTATATGCAGGCCTCAGTGATGTTCTGTATGAATCCATAGGATTTGATGGTTTCATCAAACCTTAGATTCCAGGATCTGGAAGCTTGCTTCAATCCATAAATGGATCTGAGAAGTCTGCAAACTTTCCCTTCTTGACCCTTCTGCACGAACCCTTCTGGTTGGTCCATATAGATGTTTTCGTCAATGTACCCGTTCAGGAAAGCGGTTTTGACGTCCATCTGCCAAATCTCGTAATTGAGACTACAGGCTATGGCGATGAGAATCCGGATGGACTTATAATTGAGACTACAGGATGGACGTCCATCTGCCAAATCTCGTAATCTCGTAATTGGAGCGAAGGTCTCATCGAAATCAATACCTTCCCTCTGGGTAAAACCCTTAGCCACTAGTCTAGCCTTGAAGGTTTCAACCTTCCCGTCCACTCCTCTCTTTCGCTTGTATACCCACTTACAACCAATGGTTTTGAAGCCATCCGGTAAGTCTACAAGTTCCCAGACTTCATTAGAATCCATTGATTCTATTTCTTGGTTCATGGCTTCCTGCCATTGTCCCTTATCAGGATCCATCATAGCTTGCTCATAGCCTATGGGATCTTCAACACTAGTGTTTGTAACAGCTAGGTGAAATTCCAACTGGGTATGTTCGTAGCGCTCAACAGGTCTTTTGAACCTCCCACTACGTCTGAGTACCCCTTGGTTCTGATTTGGGACCGTGGTTTCCGCACTCTCTTCGACAACAGGCACTGTTGTCGGCGTTGTGACTTTGTCACAAGATCCCATTTGTAAATAATTTCCTCTAATTTCATTCTCTATTAACCATCATGATTAAAAATGACATTTGATTTAATTAAATCAATTAGAGCAATTAAAGACTATAGATGAAACAAAAATAATTGTCACTATATTTATCTGGATATTGCAAAATAATTCAAAAAATATAAGAATGATGTAATGCCAAGAGTCTAATTAAGTGTTATTTCATTTTCAATGTTTTCATTAACACATATTTCATGTGAATAACAAATCGTTTGTCCCTTTAAAGTAGGATTTTTTAACAAATTTTAATCCTGCAACTAATTGTGATTTGATGTATTAAAATATAAAATTTCTAATGCCTTATTAGCTTTAATTCTTTTTCCAAATTGTTTTCTATTCAAAACTAATTGTGTTATATATAAAAAATATTAAACACATTCATTATTATTAAACATATCTTACACAATTTTGCGTGAAAATATTGTTGCTATTTACCCCTTTTTATTCAGTTAAAATAAATGTAAGTGACAATTAATATGCTTAATGCCTTCAATATTTTTTCAACACGTAACCTAAGTAAGTGAACTTTCAATAATATATTTTTTGGAAAGTAAAAGTCGTTACCTCTGACAAGTTCTTAGAGCGACGTGTCTTTAATATTGGTCATAATTACGGGTTAGGTCACACATTGTTAGTTTCATTGTTTATCCTACACTTAGTAAAATATAGTTCAAAGAACACAAAAGGGTCCAACGATCTTAAGCAAATGCAAAAAGACGCTTATAATTATATGAATGATGTAGAGTTTGTCTTATAAAACATATATATAGTTATAAAAAATAAAAAGTTTCATCTATTGTCCAACAAAATTACCGTTATTTAGTACTTTATCAAATTTATAAATAAAACTTCCAACAACCGCGCAACGCGCGGTCCATCAACTAGTAGAATTTAAAAGGTTGACTAATTAATTCTAATTATTTTCAATTTGACATAAAACATGATGATTTGATAGTCGGAACCTTAAAATGCTTCTAATCACGCTCAACCTTTCATGATCTCAATAGTTTCTATTTTTCTATTTTGGGTTAATGACGGCAAAAATATCCAAATTTCGGTTAAAGAACTCCTTGTGTACCCAAAGTTTAAAAGTGGTGGCAAAAATACCCAAAGATGCATTTCGGGAGTTGACCGCTCCATTCTCACAACGCCGTTAACTTACCCGTTAACTCTGGCCACGTGGACAAATCTGTTTTGCTAAGTCTAATCATTAGGGGTTCAATTAGTTGAATTAAATAGAATTAATTAGGAGTTTAATTCGTTGTTTCGTCGTAAACGAGGCTGATGTGGGCTCGTCCACGTGACAAAAATTGTTATATCAGCAACCCACGTTTGTCCACGTGGCCATAGTTAACGGGTAAGTTAACGGCGTTACGAGAATGGAGTGGTCAACTCCCCAAATGCGACTTTACGTATTTTGCCACTACTTTTTAACTTTGAGTACACGAGGAGTTCTTATATAAGTAAATCTTCATCTTCCCCAAATCTCAGTACCGGCATGTGCTCGTGCTGGTTTTCTTCTGCTCCACCGGCTAGTGCCGTTTAACATCCAGCTCACACACATTGATGTAATTAAGGAATTGATGTAACTTAATAAACTTTAACTATTGCGAATATATATATAATGGACAACAAAATTGAAGATAGGATTGAAAGAAGATTTTTATTTTCCTTTTTAATTAGTTTTGGCATGTATATTTTAATTTTAGCATGGATATTCAATGGCAGTTCACTCAAAGGGTCCCAGTCTCCCAGAAATTATTAATTGTGACTGATATATTATCTATCAATAATAATTAGTGAAGATGTGACTGGTCTAGGGTTTGATTTGTAATATTTTCTTCTATATTATCTTTAGTAAATTCTTGTACATTGCAAGGATGGTTATATTTCTTCTTTGTTAGAGTGATCAATACTTCTTAAGAAGGTACTGAACATAGTAAAAATAAGAAATCAACATATTTATGATGGGATTACTCGTGGTTATACTATTTTTGATGTTTTGACTCATTAAAGTAACCGAGGAATGAGGATGATAAAAAAATTATGGCAATAATTATATTTTCTCTTGAAACATGAATGGTAGGTTGTTATGATATAGTAGCTACTAGCTAGTAATTAGCCATGGCCACCACGGTCATGAAAATTGGCTAAATTCGAATAGGCCGGAGCCCGTATAGTTGGCCCCTCCGGCTCTATTAATTAACCACATGTTCATTGTAAGTTGTAACGGTATGTGATCGTAGAAGGAAATTGCCGGGTGGTGGCCAAGTTTACATAATTATAATGAAAATATCAAAGTTAATTAGTAAGAAGAAAGATCAACTTATGATTTTATAAATTTTGTTGAATCATTTATATTAGTTTTAAGGGTTAATTGCGGCGAAAAGACCCAAACTTTGGTCAAATGCTCTGCTGTGTATAAAACCTCCGTAAATGGCGGCAAAAGTACCCAAACTTAGCATTTGGGAGTTGACCGAGAAAATTTGTCCACGTGGCTATTAGCCTTTGCCACGTGGCATGCCACATAGCACTTGGCTGCCACGTGGCATGCCACGCAATTATTACTTTTTAAATAATATATATATAAATTATTTTTATTTTTTAAGAACTTTTTATTATTTTAAAAAAATTAAATTATTTTTCAATAATAAGTTAATAACCAATAATAAATATTTAAATTTAAATATTCAATATTGGTTATTATTATTAAATATAATTATTCATTTTAGAAAAGTGGGTCAAACGAAATAAATAAAGAAAAAAAATCACCGTTCATGGTTCACTCAAGCTCCGCCTCCGATCCGGTTCACGGGTGTAATGAAATTGCTTAGTATGTTTAATAATAATAACCAATAATAATCATATGATTATTTAATGATATTTTAAAAAAAAAAGAATAATATATAAAAAACATATTAAACAATTATTATTATAAAATGCAAACACAAATATATATATATATATATATATATATATGTATATATATATATATCATGCAAACAAATAACAACAATTTTTTGTTAAATATATATATATGACTACTATTTTTTTCTGAATAAGTGGTGTGTATTTAATTATGTCTTGACTTTTTAAACAATATGTATGTGTTTATTGGTTATTATTATTAAACATATTAAACAATTTTATTTGATGCGTGAACCGGATCGTAAACGGAGTTCAAGTGAACAGTGAACGGTGATTTTTATTTCGTTCTACCCATTTTAAAAAAAAAATAATAATTATAACCAATAATGAATATTTAAATTTAAATATTCATTATTTGTTATTATTGAAAAACAAAGTTCTTAAAAAAAATTTAAATTTTTTTTTTTATAAAATAAAAATATTTTTTATAAAAATTATTTAAAAAGTAATAATTACGTGGTATGCCATGTGGCGGCCAAGTGCCATATGGCAAAGGCTAATAGCCACATTGATAAATTTTCTCGGTCAACTCCCAAATGCTGAGTTTGGGTACTTTTGCCGCCATTTAAAGAGGTTATATACATAGCAGAGTACATGACCAAAGTTTGAGTCTTTTTGCCGTAATTAATGCTAGTTTTAATGAATTTTTATAAATAAAGACTTACTAAACGTGCAAGAGTCAGAACTTTAGTCCATGCATATTCATTACGTAAAAACATTTTCTCAACTAGAACATGGTTTATAAATGGTCTTTTTTCCATACTTTATCCTTGTTGTAGTTTAATATTCTATTTCCTTCCAAAAAAATAAATAAATTTAATATTCTATTAATCTTCATGGGATCTACTGTGCTTGTGGACACGTGTCAAGCGCTCACTGGTACAATTTACTATATAATATATATATATATATATATATATATATATTTGTTTGAAAAGTGATTTCTTGGTCTTATGTCTCTCGAAATACAAATAATCTATAAATAATACGACGTCGAATAATGTCAAAAGGCAAAAAAATAATACTTTAAATTAATTTCCTCAAAAAAAAAAAAAAAGTTTCTCTACGATCCTTCTTGTGACTTTAATTTAGTCTATATTGATCCTTCTCGAGTCTTCATATATTTCAACAAACTCGTGTGTAGCTAAAAACACATCACATTAAACAAAAAGGATTGAGATATATTAATGTATTGGTGTTAGCTAGAGTTGGACTCTTGAGAAAGCTACATTCGAAAGACCACATCTTTGGGAATGATGGATTCATGAGAGGTCTGAATAAATACAGTATTTTTTTTAATAGACTATTAATACACCAATATAATATATATGTTTTTTAAATATATATATGTATATATATTGCATTAAATTTGGTAATAAAGGCTACTAAAATTTAATATCAAATTTGGGGACCCTAGAATTATGAATGAACCAGACTTTGGAAGGATTTGTTAAATATCTTATTGTACACAATGTACTTGAATTATTTCTAGCCATATAAATTTAAAAAAAAATAAAAATTACAACAATAAGATAAGGAAGAACATATTCTCAGAGATTTGATTTTTATATTTTTATCGTATGTACTTATTACTTTACAAAAATGACTATATTAGACTTTATATTATTATCTTTATCAATATTTGTAATCCATTCAACTTCAATGTTTGTCTATGTGTACTAGTCATTCTTTCAAGTTACTTGCATAAGACAAAGTCTAGCCGGAGATTTTGAACTCTAAACTTTGGCTTGGGATTAGTAAGCAAAGCCACGTGTTAGCTCCTTGTTCAGCAAGTTTTATTTACTAGTGCTTAGTGAGCCTATACAAATACTACCATGTTTGTCTTCCTTTTTTAACTCCCTTGTAATTTCATTTCGGCATTAGTGAATCAGAGAAGATTTATTTCTACAGCGTCTATTTATTCCACTACATATATATATATATATATATATATATATATATATATTCATATACACCTATATATACAAACAGAGAGTGGAAGTGAGTGGTGTTGCTTGGCCCCCAGATAAATGAAGAAGGGAGAAGTCACTTGATTCTTCCGAAGAACCGGAAGCGAAGCGCTATGCCGGGCGGAGGGAGCATCTTTGGTGTCGTTTTACTTGTTGTGGCTTTGGAAGATTGTAGCTTCGGTAGCGATCGACGGAGTGGAACCAACATTTGGTATCAGAGCCTATGCTGAAGTACATGGAGTTGTCAAGCAAAGTCACCGGAGGAGATACGACGGCAATGAAGATCGGGAAGGAAGGAAACGAGACGCTCAATTACACAATGCTCACAAAGAGCAACTACTCTGTGTGAGCGTTGAAGATGCGAGTAAACCTGCAGGCGCAAGGAGTCTGGGAGGCCGTAGAAGATGGAGATGTCGAAGTACGCAAGGATAGGATGGGTCTCGCCGCCATCTATCAGGGAGTTCCAGAAGATGTCCTTCTCATGATCGCTGAGAAGGATTCCGCAAAAAAGGCGTGGGAGACGTTGCGGACGATGCACATGGGCGCAGAACGCGTCAGAGAAGCCAAGGTTCAAACATTGAAGAACGAGTTCGAGGTTCTCCGTATGAGAGACGGTGAATCCGTGGACAAGTTCGCTATGAAGCTATCATCTCTTGTGACAGGCATCCGCTCACCAAGCGAACAGGTGGACGAGACCACCGTGGTCAAGAAATTCTTGAGATCTGTGACTCACATTTACATGCAAATTGTGACGTCGATCGAGTAGTTTGGCGACCTCAAGGCTATGTCAGTCAAGGAGGTTGTCGGTCGTCTGAAAGTCTACGAGGAGAGACTTCAGAGCTATGGCGACAGAGAAGAGGAGAAGCACCTCCTGGTCACGCATGAAGAATGGATGGCCAAGCAGAAGAAGAATCATGGAGCTGAGTCTTCTTCAAGGTCGTCAATTCGTAGCGGGTACGGCGGAGATAACCGAGCACGTGGTAGAGGCCGAGGACGAGGTCGGGACATGCGAGGTCGCGGCAGCAGCTTACCCCGTCATGATGGCACCACGAACTGAAAAGACAAGAGCACGGTGAAGTGCTACGCTTGTCAGAAGCTTGGGCACTATGCATTAGAGTGCTGCTATAAGAACCACGTCGAGGAGGCGATCCTTACGAGATTCCACGAAGACGAGTCCAGGCTGATGTTCGTATAGCAGGAGGACGGCGTGGAAGTGCAGAGAGACGAGGAGACAAGCCTCGTAGGCGAAAGATACGCCGAGCCCCGGGGAGAAACGATCAAACAGAAGATCGACCCGGAATCCGAGCTGATGGAATCTGAAACGAAGCCCAGCTCGAAGACGATGAACACCGAGCAGCCCTGCTCAGAGAAGATGGTATTCCTGATCGAGGACAAGGTTGTTGTGAACCTCATTGTAGATGGAGAAAAGAAAGTTTGTACCGATGTTTGGTACTTAGATAATGGCGCTAGCAACCACATGACTAGTGATCGAGCTAAGTTTGAAGAGCTCGATGAGAAGATCACTAGGAGCGTAAAGTTCGGCGACGAATCAATTGTCGAAATCAGAGGCAGAAGGTCAATCTTGTTCCATTACAAGAACGGAGACCAACGCCTATTGATCCAGGTGTACTACATGCCGAAGCTGAAGAGTAACATCATCAGCCTTGGTCAGATGACAGAGGTCGGCAATACAGTGGTGATGGGCGGCTCATACCTGAAGATGTGATATAGAAGCGGCACCCTCCTGATGAAGGTAAAGAGAACGCCGAACAGGTTGTAAAAGATACTCCTAGAGACAGGCTAGCCCGTCTGCTTAATGGCGTCCCTAGCAGATCCGGCTTGGCTATGGCATGCGAGACTTGGGCACGTGAACTTCTACACGCTCAAGATGATGAGAGATAACAATATGGCATTTGGGGTTCCCAAGATTGAACACCCCGACCAGCTATGCGAATGCTGCGTGATCGCGAAACAGGCAAGAGTGCCATATCCGATTAAGGCCAAGTTTCGAGCAGAGCGACCCCTCCAACTGGTGCACGCGGACTTGTGTGGTCCAATCACCCCGGCAACCCTAGCCAGAAACAAGTATTCTCTCCTACTTGTTGATGATTACAGTCGTTGGATGTGGGTTTATACAGTCAATGAGAAGAGTCAAGCCTTTGAAGTCTTCAAGAAGTTCAAGAGGCTCGTGGAGAACCGGTCTAGACATAGGTTGAAGACCTTGAGAACCAACCGAGGTGGAGAGTTCACGTCCAAGCAGTTAGGGGATTTCTGCGATGAAGAGGGATTCGAACGCCACCTCACTGCACCGTACACGCCCCAGCAAAACGGCGTGGTGGAGAAAAGAAACCGGACTGTGATGGACACAGCAAGGAGTTTACTAAAGAGCATGTAAGTCCCGACGAGGTTCTGGGGAGAAGCAGTACGACATGCGGTCTACTTGCTGAAACGTATACCGACGAAGGCGCTAGGCTAGCGTACCCCAAGAAGCTCGATGATCATTTGAAGGTGTTTGGGTGCACCGCACATGTGAAGATTGTGGGACCACACCTCAAGAAGCTCGATGATCGGAGTCAGCCGATGGTGCATTTTGGCGCCGAAGAAGGGAGCAAGTCACACAGATTTTACGACCCCGACGCGGCAAAGTACATGTGAGTAGAGACACTATGTTCGAAGAGGAGAAGAAGTACGGGACTGGCGCGACGAGAAAGGAGAGCCTGAGCAGAACTCGGTGGAGTTCATCCTCGAAGAGGAAGAGACGGTCGAGCATGAAGCGGAAGATAGTCACAGCCAGAGATTAGCAATGCCCAGTTCGACGGAAATCAATTCGCCTGGAACCAACATGATTGGAACCAGCTCACCACCAAGCTCACCCAACCCAGGATCAGGGATGATCACCCCGATCCCAGAGAGAGCTAGTTCAGGAGGAACCAGATTGGGAGACTCGTGAATCAAGGACGGACCAAGAGGGTTCCGTACCCTGTCTGACGTCTACGAAGAAATGCGAGAGCTCGATATGAGCCTAGAAGAGCTCTTGTTGGTGAGTGCTGATGAACCAGCCAGCTATTGCGAGACAGCCACCGAGAAGGAATGGCAAGAAGCGATGGAGAGAGAGCTAGAGTCCATTGAGAAGAATCAAGCATGGGAGCTAGTCGACCTTCCAAAAGGTCACAAGTCCATTGGTCAAAAGTGAGTCTACAAGCTCAAGAAGGATTCAGAAGGAAAGGTCCTCAAGCACAAGGCCAGACTTGTCGCAAAGGGCTACGTACAGAAGCAGGTAGTAGACTTTGAAGAGGTCTTTGCTCCAGTGGCCAGACTCGACCTCGGACTACTCTCATACTACCTCGGTATCGAGGTCGATCAGAAGAAGGAATTTGTCACGCTAAAGCAGTCGGCTTACGCGAAGAAAATTTGAAGGAGTTCAAGGTGGCGGACTGCAACTCGAGTATCCGATGGAGGCAAAGTTGAAGCTCGGAAAAGATGTTGAAGGAACTCCAGTGTATCATACGGAGTACAAACGTGTTATCGGGTGTCTCAGGTACCTAACTCACACCCGACTTGACATCTTATATGCAGTTGGCATGGTGAGTCGTCACATGGAGAAGCTTACTCGTTTACACCGGCAAGCGGTGAAGCACATCCTTCGTTACGTGAAGGAAACGACGAGATACAGGATCCGATACGGAAGAGGACGTGGAGCTGAAGAACTGGTCGGTTTTACCGACAGTGACCTAGCCGGTGATATCGATGATAGAAAGAGTACCGGAGGAATGACATTTTACCTCAATGGGAATTTGATCACCTGATAGTCTCAGAAGCAAAGAACTGTGGTCTTTTCCTCTAGTGAAACCGAGTTCATGGCAGCGATCGCAGCGTCGTGTCACGCGTTATGGCTGAGAAGCTTATTGAGCGAGGTAGCTGGAGTCGAGCAGAAGCCAGTGACTCTATACGTGGACAACAAGTCCGCGATCGCACTTATGAAAAACCCGGCGTTTCATGGACGCAACAAGCACATTGACACTCGTTTTCACTTTATTCGTGAGTGTGTTGAGAAGCGAGAGATCATCGTGGAGTTTGTCAGCACCAGACAACAATGACCTGACATTCTCACCAAGGTCCTAGCAAGAGTCAAATTCTCAGAGATGCGAGAATTGCTCAGCGTGAAGAATATCGAACCAAGTCAAGTTTACGAGGGAGAATGTGAACTCTAAACTTTGCCATGGTCAGTAAGCAAAGCTACGTGTTAGCTCCTTGTTCTGCAAGTTTTATTTACTTGTGCTTCAAGTGCAAGTTTGATGGTAGTGAGCCTATATAAATACTACCATGTTTGTCTTTTTTTTTTTTTTTTTTTTAACTCCCTTGTAATTTCATTTCGGCATTAGTCATTAGTGAATCAGAGAAGATTTATTTTTCCAGCCTCTATTTATTCCACTACATATATATATATATATATATATATATATTCATATACACTTATATATACAAGCAGAGAGTGGAAGTGAGTGGTGTTGCTTGGCCCCCAGATCAATGAAGAAGGGAGAAGTCAGTTGATTCTTCCGAAGAACCGGAAGCGAAGCGCTATGCCGGGGCGGAGGGAGCATCTTTGGTGTCGTTTTACTTGTTGTGGCTTTGGAAAATTGTAGCTTCGGTAGCGATCGACGGAGTGGAACCAACAAAGATAATATAGCGGAACATAAATACTGCAAAATAATTATTTTAGCAAAGTTCGAAGCCATATGAGAACAAAAATAATAAATATTAGCTAGATCAGATTAAGGAAAAGAACAAAAACAAAATCAAAATCGGAAGTGTGATATAGCTATATTTTACCGAGTGTGGGGTCAAATAAGAACGAAAATACAAAGTGAGTACCTTCAGTAGTATTTACCCTCAAGATATTATTAATATTGGAGAGGTACTCTTATTTCAATTATTATGGTATTAGGCAACATATAAAATGATAAGATAATATTTCAATTGAAATGAATTACGATAGTATGACTATCGCTAGTAATTAAAATAGATACGCTAAGTCTTCTATATATGTTAGTTAGGACTATTTTATTTTTACTACTAATAATACTAGTGGACAAACCGCGCTTCGCGCGGTGACGACGTAAAATAATGATAAGTTTGATTAAAAATATTTATCCAACTAATTGATGAATCTATTATTTAAATTATGTGTTTTAATTGAAAAACAACAATTATATCAAACTCACTAATTGACGAATTTTCTTATAAACGGTTTTATTATCAAACTACATGAACATACATACTTGGAATAAATGAGAATAAATGTCATTTTTGTGATTAAAATGTGATAATCGTGTTTTATAAAAATTGACATAAAAAATTATGTTTACAATGAAAGAAGGAAAAAAAAAACCATTTTTATAGGTACGACATATAATACTTTCAAATGTATCACATATAACCCAGAAACAAATAATTTTCTAAAAGCATGTATATATATACATATATATATTTATATTTTGACAGATTAAATTCTTGGTGGGTTTTGTAATTGTACGCCCTACATTATATTAAATATTAATTGCTACATTGATTAGATAATATTATCATTTATATTTTTATTACATATAACCAATGTGAAAAATAGAAGATTCTAGTTCGATAGGTGAAATTCTATTATTTTGTAAGAGTAGGTACGTATAAATTCGACGTTTGTTATTAAGTAAGATTAATTTATAACAATATAAGCAAAACATACACAACAATATTTCTTTGGCTATCGAGGATATTAAATACAACAATATTATTTAAGTACATTAGTGCCTGTAATCACTAAATTTATGAAAAATGAATATGAAAATTAAAAGCTACTTTAATTAACATGATATAATTCATGCATGTATAAAGTGAAAATAAAAAGAGCAGTATTATATTCAAAAGTATTTAATCTATATATTATAAACTTTTCTATAAAAATGTGTTATCAAATCAGCCCTTTATCTCCTTTCACAAGCCAAATCTAATTCTTTTTGAAATAAAATATTGCTGGACTTTTGTTTATGCATCGTAATATTGTTACGTACGTTTAACTGGACAGTTAGCAAAATTTAATTGTGTGTGTGTATATATATATATATATATATATATATATATATATATATATATATATATATATATATATATATATTTCTTAAAGGCTACAACTCAAATCATGCCAAACGGGCAGAAACTCCTCACGTCGGTGACATTATGCCATTGCTTCCGCTTCTGTAGAGCTTGGCAGAGTGGTAGCTCGCGTGGTGATGTCATGCCACGGGAGGAAGTACTGTGTTCTCTCTCCAATGGAGCCTCCTTCGAAGACTGGAGGAGTTGACTCGTGCAATAGGAAATGCCGCAGTGCCAACGGCAAATGCGTTTTAGATAGTCGCCGTTTCTTCATGGTCACGGTCAGTCATGGCACCGGCAAAGGCAGCCAATCGTAGTCTGTTGGCCTCTTTTGCGTATAAAAACTTCTCAATTAGTACTATCTTGTATATTAGTTTAAACCTCGTTCAGTAATATCATATATACATACCTACCAAGATGATATCAACGAAATGTATACAAAATCAAGACTCAAATTATATAATATTAATCTTACTAAATAATATTGTGGATAAAGAAGTTAGCTATTTTACGTACAAATCACGTGCGAGTCACAACTTACTGATCGTCATTCTCCGTTGATCATACCAAACAACTCCCCGAATTTCGTAATCGCCTCCTATAATAAGACAAACAAAGAATTAGGATTAGACGTGATCTATTTTAAAAATAATAATTTCTAAGAATATAAGAACATCTTCGTATAAAAATTAATAGAAAGAGAGATAAATCTTAGTTATGATTTTAGTTTTTGGTACAATACAAACCTCTATTTATAAGTTAGAAAAATATACATGAAAAGGCATTAGTTATAATGAGCATAAATACAATTCATGCATTTATAATGTAAGATCAAAAGACTTGCAATAGCAAAAGTGTGAAATGAAAAGTCATCGTATTTGAATTAATTTTTTATTCCTTCTCTCACTGTTCATTAACATGAATCATCATTACTTATAAATAGAATGTTACTTTTAATGAGTTTATAAAAGTTAAAAAAATAACGTTTTGAAACCACACCCCACACACACATATAATAGCATGATACATTACACGTATGTGTTCACTTAAAAAAAAAAAAACATTACACATATTTGTTCACTTAAAAAAAAAAAAGATAAATCTGCAATTGATCAAATATTTTGTTAATCTAACAAAAATATAAATTTGCAAGTAAATTAGAAAGAAATAAAAGTTTACACGTTTGTGATAAACATTATCTCCCAACCTTTGATATTCCAAAATGTGATTTTCTTGTCTACTTTTTTCTTATTAAATTTGGAAGTAGTAATGTCTTTTCATGTTCAACAAATAAATGAAATTAATATAACTTTAAACACGCTCTTTATGATTTTCATATAAAAAAAATTTAAAAATCTAAGAAAAAAGGAATGCTTAATTCTTTGATTTTAGTGAGCTATGACTTTGATAAAACTCTAAGGGAAGAGAGATTCTTAATCCTTTGTTATTAGTGTGCTACATCACTTGGGAGTTCTTCCTTTTATAATATATAGATTATCTCATTCTAATTTTATATGTTTTTGTAAATGAAAAATCAGAATAGAAGATTATGAGACATCATAATTGAGAATTGAATAACTTGAAAATGATCAGTTTGGTTTACTGCATTATCCAGCCAAAAAAAGATACGTAACGTAATGTTCTAAGAATAAGATAAATGATTATATATTATTCTTATTTTTGGAATATTTGTGGCATAAGTTATCATTATTGTGATATGTAATATTGTAATTTTCATTCTCTTTCATTTTAGTGATAATAGTACTGAAAGGGTCACAAAATAATAATGTTGAGGACAAATACCATTCATGTCTCGATAAAGTATATGTAATACGAGTACATATAAGTCTATTATTATATTATGAAAACATCAATTAAATATGTCGGTACACTTGGTATAAGTTTAAGCACTTACGACTTACGAGGCTCATATTTCCGGTTAATACGACCCAGGAACTTAAAAATATGATAAATTGTAGCAGCACCCATATTATTGAAATCTCGATCAATTATAAATTTACAGCCATGAATACATGAACACCTTGAATAGAAGTGACGAATAATTGAATATATACATCTTAATTCTTAAAGAGATGTGATAATTAACAGTGACACCAAAAAAAGAAAACTAGTTATCTCCATATCAATCAATTTCGTATGGGCTGTACACAGGTAGAGAAGGAACTATAATTCAATAGCTTTCACTTCATGACTAGTTGATTGACCTATTCTCTTCTATTAATCCAAAACTTACAAATAGTGAATGACAGTTATTTAGGCCGAGCCGCAACTCTCCTTCCGGTTTTTCCAACTATAGACTATAAAATACCGAAATTGTGTAACTTTTACGAAAAATATTTTTAATGGGACTCCAAAAATTTCACCATTTCGATATTAGTGGTAGAGTATCTCACGAAACGTAGTGTAACCTTCTGTTTATATGAAACTACTTCGTATACTTTTTTGTGTTGAAGTAAAAAGTAAAAAAAAAAGGTGCTAAATTTCTATCAAAGTTGTACAACTTTAATATCAAAATGAAGTTTAAATATAGTGGAAAACGGAGTCCTTTATTGATCGTATTTTCAATATTATCATTGAAAATAGAAATGCATTGATTTTAACTTAACTATATATAGTAATATCAAACATCACGTTGAAAATTCGGTCAACAATATTATAGGAAAAAAAAAAGTTAATAAAAACAGAGAGAAAAAAAAAATACTTGTGTCAAATCAATTGCTCAATAATATACAAAAAGTTGAATGTCAACAAGAGAGGTAAATTCTCAAGTGGACCAAAAGAATGGCTTGTGATGAGCTGTATTGAAAGCTAAGAGCTTCTATCAACCAATCCCAATAAGCAAAACCCTAATTCAACCCTATAATTCTCTCTCTGTCTCTCTTCAAACTCACTATAAATACAATATTCACAAGCCCTTTTCTTCACATCACATTTGGTGGGCAACAGCACACTCAATAAAACCACAAAAAATAAACAAAAACAAAAAAAACTCAAGATGAGATCATCATTGGGTTGTGCTTTGGTCTCAATTTTCGGGTTTTGCTTGGCCATCTCGGCCTTCGCGCGACCGGCAACGTTCTCGGAGGACTTCCGGGTCGCTTGGGCAGACTCGCACATCAAGCAGCTTGAAGGTGGCCGAGCCATTCAGCTAATCCTCGACCAGAGCTCGGGTACAACTTTTTTGTGACACGGGGTCTTTTCGAAATAATTTTGAACTTTTGGGGGTATTTTGTAAGATTCTTACAAAATAAGGACTATTATGAAATATATATATATATATATTTTTTATTTTTTTGTAATGTCGTGTGTCTTAAACGAAAGAATACTAATCCATATAATTAATTAATTGGTCATCTAGCTTTCTTAACGTTTGTTTGTTTCTTTGTTTTGTTTTGTTTTTTTTGTTTTTTTTTTTTGTATCTTTGTCTCTTGATGCTAAAGGAACCGGATTCGCTTCGAAGAAACAATACTTGTTCGGGCGGGTGAGCATGAAGATCAAGCTCATCCCCGGTGACTCTGCAGGGACAGTCACCGCTTTTTATGTGAGTGAATATTCTTATCTTAAAATGTATGCAAACATTATTCGGGTTTTTTATCCGATACGAACCTCGAAGTCCATGCACCATGAAATTATACTTTTTTCCTCCTTACAAACGCTAATTGTATGGATAAAGCTATCTCAATAGTTAGTATGAATATATATTTCTTGTCAGATATTCATACTAAGTTCAAGCTACGTTACACCCAAAAAAAAAAACTCACTCTCGAAGAAAAAAAAAAAGGGTTTATATCCATATAATATAATATTCAATTCAACATGCTTAACTTTTTTACTATCCTTTAAAAAAAAAAAAAAATCTTTTTTACTATCCTTCTTTATAAGTTTCCATGTGTTAAAATTTCATTTTAATCCAACGACTTATTTAATAAAAGTTATTATTCATCTTATACATGTATAAATTTTGTTCACGTAGATGAACTCGGACACTGACACAGTCCGAGACGAGTTGGACTTTGAGTTCTTGGGAAACCGGACGGGCCATCCGTATACCGTCCAAACCAACATATACGCGCACGGAAAAGGCGACAGAGAGCAAAGAGTGAACCTTTGGTTCGACCCTTCGGCTGATTTCCACACTTACACTATCATGTGGAACCACCGATCCATTGTGTATGTTCTTCATCATATAAATCTCTATTTTTGAATGTGATTTAATTTTAAATTTTTTAATCTAATTTTCTATACAGGCCAAAAGGAATGAGAATTTCTTGTTCCGTTTTTAAAATATCAATTTGACATGTCCGATTCGAAGGTTCAGATTATGTTACCTATTCTTTTGAAAAAATTAAGGTCTAGATAGCTATGTTATAAAGTAAATTAGAATCGGAAAACCAAGAAAAACCGCAACTGAATTCCCTTTCCGATATCGATCCTCCATATTATCAGACTAGATTTACCTCCATATATATACATACACCTCTTACCTAAATTATTATAGTACTCTATTAATTGACCAAAAAAAAACACATTGATAATTTTGTCAATGAATGACTAATTAAATTTTAAAATGAGTCTTTAAATCAAACTGTCGGAACCATACTATACATTACGTCATAAAATTCTATGGAACTTTATGGAATACCAAAAATGTGAACTAGCAATTACGGGTGAAATAATACTTGGAAATCGATTTTCAAATCGCATCCGAATTCAGAAAGTTGTATTCGGATTCAAAATCAGATTCCGGATCCGAATATAAATCCGGATGTTGATTCCATTTTTTTCTTTCTTGCAAAACTATTAATCTGAAACCCAATTTGAAAGCAGTATTTTAAATGTGATTTGTTTTGTTTTATTATTTCCGCCCACAAGATACGGATTCCCGATCCGAGTTCCGGGTATGACCCTAGTTATTATTAGGTTTAATAATTGAATATGATATAAATGGACATATTGATGTATTTTGATCGTTTTGAGTTAGTTGGGGAAACGCAGCTATCTCTACAGCTTTGCTTTTCCAATTTATTGTCACTTATTAATTATTATGATGTCTACTTGATTGAAAATACCTATTTATTGGAATTTAAAGGCCTATCCATTGTGTGGACATTATTTTCTATCAAAATATATTTACTTCATTAAAGTATAGCTATTTATTCTTTTATTTTTACATGTATTTTTAACATTATTTGACATGCCGACATTCCGCAACTCTAAGCACTATTTATTACTTCATAAAAATAAATTCAAAACCATGAAAATTATAATAAGAAAATAAAGTAGAAGAGTAATTTACTTTTATCTAATTCATTTTAAGGATCAACGAGTTAAATTACTAATCTTGATAATATAATATTTTTTTTTCTAATCTCCATATTATTTCTATAACGTCGAAGGTTTACAAAAATATATAAATCACAATCTATTTCGTAGTATGAATTTTGTAAATTCTAATTTATCTTTCACGATGTGCTCCACGGGGATGAAGTATCGGATTTACAATTAAAACGGTACAATATTGTACGGTTTCTTCAAAAAAAAAATGACAATTGAGAGAAGTAATGTAGAGTAAAATAATCTAATAGGCCTTTTCAACCTACTTAAGTCTTTTCATAACTCTAATATCGAATCCTTTCGCAGGTTCTCTGTGGACGATGTGCCGATCAGGGTTTACAAGAACAATGAGGCGAAGGGGATTCCGTTCCCGCTCCACCAGCCCATGGGGGTCTACTCGACCCTTTGGGAGGCCGATGATTGGGCGACAAGAGGCGGCCTAGAGAAGATCGATTGGAGTAAGGCCCCATTCTTATCATACTACAAGGACTTCGACATCGAGGGCTGCCCCGTCCCGGGCCCTGCAAACTGTGCCTCCAGCTCCGCCAACTGGTGGGAGGGTCCCGCCTACCAGGGCCTCAGCGCCATCCAGGCACGCCGCTACAGGTGGGTCCGCATGAACCACATGATCTACGACTACTGCACCGACAGGTCCCGCTACCCGGTGCCCCCGCCGGAGTGCACGGCCGGCTACTAGGGCGGTTGAAGATTAAAAAAAGAACTCTTGAAAATCAATTATTTCCATAAATATATATGGTAAAGTTTTTAATTAAGTGTACGTGCATGGCATGGCCAATTGTACAATGTGAGCGAGTACGTGTGATTATGTGAGCAGTGAGATTGATTGAACGAAAATACTAAGTTCGATTTGTATTTTAATATATCAAGGGATTATTATATATGTGTGATTAAGGATGAGAGAGAAGAAAAAAAAAACATAGTTTTTATTGTATACTTTTGTGGCTGTATTTTTCTGTATTTAATGTCGTTTTTAATAATTGTGAAAATGAAAATGAAATTTTCCTTGTGTTATCTACTTGTTTGTGTACATTTCTTATCTACTTGTTTGTGTACATTTTTTTACTCCAAATATGCATTTTAGTGTAAAATATAATATCTATTAAAAAACTAATTATACAATTTCTGCCGATCTAGGCTGAGAGCCCGAGAGGCTGCATGTGGTGGGTAAAATACGGGCCCCAAATGCCGAGGCATATAAAAAGGATCCAAGAAAGGTAAAACGTATAATGCGTCATTTTGATTATTTCATGTGGATATATTATGTATATTTTTTACTATAAGATAACTAAAGACAGTATATTATGTAGATCGTATATCATGTAGATCGAACTTGAATCTCAACTAGATTGACAATAAAAAACAAAACGACTCAAAATTAAACATTAGAAGATTATAAAAACTTGATATTGTTACTCAAATTAATACAAATTAATAGACGAAGAAAAATTCGGATGTGATGATCAACAACAACGCTGATTTTTTCTTAATTATATATATATTTATTTATTTATTTTACAACCACTTGAATAACTCGCTAGAGAACTTAGTTAAAAACACGTACTACACAACAAACAAAAAAGTCCAATAGACAATTTCTGATCTTGACATATGAATATAATAAATATAGCAAATTAATTGAGCTAGGCCTAGCACATATCACAATCAATTAAACAAATGCCTCTCAATGCCAAGCTTCAGATTCAATTAAGTGCTTTAATTAACTATAATTAGATTAAAAATAAACAGGCTATAAATTTAACAACGAAATTCATAAAAAAAAAAAAAAAAAACTGGTCCCAAGTTTTTTGGGGGTTGTTGAATATGATAATGGAACATGTTTTGTTATTGTCCCATGCACGTGTGAAATTATCTACGTATCTGTCACTCATTTAATATAATCATTATTCAATAATTGTTTGTAAAATTGGTATGGGTTTATTTATATGGCTTCGTAATTTTCACCTTTGGAGTCGTGTAGATGAAATTAAATAATTTATTATAATTGTTGTTATTATATTGTAAAAGAATTAAATATGAATAAAGAAGATATAATAAACACGCAAGATTAAATATGAGACAATCACATCTTTTGCTGTCTTCATAATTTGTCAACTTGTTTGACATGTGCTGTGGATTTAGTGAGGAACTCTTGGAGTGATCCAATATTTGCCCTTAGCCGAAGCAAAAAGTTTTCCCATTTTTGAGGAGGATCTAACAGTCCAACGAAGTGATTTTTTCGGTCGTCTATGTGTAATAATCACCGTATTCTACGTGATTTGATGGACAAGTAGAAGCTTTAACCTTCACTAGTTTGGAGTTTGTGATCGACCAAGAGACGGCCAGGCGAATAAGGTCTCGACGATAAGAGAAAACTCACACGCGACAAGGGTGTAATGTTTTTGTTTATTTTGTTTCGTTGTTTTTTTTAGACTTTTGCCGTTTTGAAGATTTCCCGTATATTTATGCCAGATAAAAACATCTTTGAAAATGTAACATACGTGTGACTTCATGTATCGAAAAAAGTATTGATCAATTAATAACTGTAACGAGCCACTTTTTGCTCACTACTTATATTTAAACTTTTCAAATCCTCTTGTTTATGAAAAAGTTTCTAAACTTGTCATCAATTTTTTTTTATTATAAAGAATTACCTTATAACTTGTTTAAAAGGAAACCTCGTAAATATCCATAAAACATAACGAACAACTTTATGCCAAATGACAAAATATCGTTAGTACAATACTTAATTTCATAGGGATAATCCTCTAGCGAGGTTTGAAAATAAGTTTCTAAAATAAAGTATGAAAATGATAATTTGTGGAGAAGAAGTTTCAAGGATCGGTTCCACCATTATGCATTGTATATGCCACGATGTTGGTTCCATCCACTCCTAACTCCCTACTGGTTTCTATCATGAATCTACATCACAACTATAGTGAGATAACCTCCAGTACGTACAAGCTAATATAACTCACAATAAAATAAATAACTTAGAAATCATATATCTATACGATGTTGTAACATTCGTACAACATCATATCAAAAGTACATAAACATAGCATATAATCTTATAACATATCATAAATTTATAGACATATTCATAACATAATTGTGGGCCATGCGTACGTACATTCGCGCGCAACCAAAGGGAGATCGGGAGAGCTACCCAAACTAAATCATTTCCGCAGTATCGTAACATATCATAATGAGACCTTAGTCGTCTCCGGTACGACGCTTTTAAAAACATTTCTTATAAAATAATATATTTACGTATATATATTTTTATCGTAAAAATATACGTATTATTTCCTTATCATAAGAAAATTCTCGCCATACTTATATAAACAAAGATATCACATACATATAATCACACATAAGTAACGATCATACGAAACATGTCCACCATACATAAGCATTCCCAACTGTAGATAATACGTACACACAATATTATTGTCGTGATGTAGGTGAGTATTTGTACGTACCTTAACCCGCAAATAGTCTTATTCAACGCAAGTTGTTGCTTACAGAGTCAAAAACCTGATATTTATTTTCAAATGTCAGCTTTTCAAAACTTAATAAAGTCTCTCATATAAATTCCTAATGCGCCTTAGACTCGGTCAGTAACACTTTCTTAGAACCCCTCTGACCTTAGGGGCCTATTTTTCATCATTCCGACTCCAAAACTAAAAGACTCATGATACAGACTCCTTCTTTTCTTTTCTTTTCTTTTATTTCTTTTTTCTTTTCTCTCTTCTCGGTTTAAGCTAAAAAGTTTCTCATCGATCATCATTATCCGATATATATATATTCTGATGTAAAAAAAAAAGTGTTACTGGCCTAATTCTAATACTTATAGTCTAATATTTAAAAACCTTTATAAAGTAAATCTGACTACTAACTTTAAGAATGCATATATTACTTTTTTTAATAAAAAGTTCTTTTATATATATATATATATATATATATATATATATATCACGACAGTAACGCACGTTTTTTGTTAACTCATAATGCTATATAAAGCTATATACTCCTATGATACTTCAAATAAACTCTATTTATATTATATATCATGAAAGTAATATGTGCATATACTTTTGTAAATCCATAATGCTATACATATACTCCTTCTGATAACTAAAATAAACTATATTTAAAATATTTTTTAATGGGGTAACACTATCGGCCAAAGTTACAATGCATTACTAGATATATTCAGTGTAATAACAGGTGACTAGAACTGCACATCGCGACGTCGCGATGAGTCACGACCAAATCGTGAAAATCGCCAAATTCAAAGTCGTGATGTGTCGCGATTCCCTCAGGTCACGATGCTTCGCGATGCCTCGGTGGCGCGCTCCCATTGGACGAGACCGATTTTCTCACACTGTTGCTCCGCGTCGCGATGAGTTGCGATTCCCGCCAGTTAGTCGCGATTAATCGCGACCAAGAAAAAACGATCGCGATGCGCCACGATGCAAGTTCACGATTTATTTGTGCAGCTCTACAGGTGACACTATTGGCCAAATTTACATATGTAAAAAGGACACTCATTTGAGTCTCATATGGATTGAACCTGTGATCTCTTGGATTGAGCTGTAGTGGAATTACCACTATATATTTATATTATATCTATACCTATCGAACTAACCCATGATATCCGTTGAACAATCCATGACGTGTAAGTATATATATTTATATATTGTTGGTTCCAAATCAGGAATTTAAAGAACGCAAACTTTTGGGAGAAGAATTTCTCTATTGATAATCGAATGCAAAAATACAAGACGATAAACTCGTAAACTCTAATGGACTCAGCACTATACAAAGTGTACACTGCTAGGTTTATATAGCCTCACATAGGCGAAAACCCTAGCTAACAGAATCGCTCAAAATCGGGAAACTACCCTAAATAATCTCGTCAAATATTTGACTCGATCTTTGCTTGCTGCTCAAGCTACGCGCTTTCCTTGCTGGGTAGTTGTTGACTTTCCCTTTCCTGCTCGGACAACTTCTCTGTCCCCGAGCTGGCCTGCTCGTATGCCCCGAGCTGGGCCTGCCTTCTATTCGGACATTCTGCTCGTGTTCACCCGAGCTGGGCCTGCCTTCTATTCGGACATTCTGCTCGTGTTCACCCGAGCTGGGCTGAACTCTTGTCCGTCCTTGGTTCTGGTCGGTACCCGGGCTGGGTGTTCCGGGCTGATCCTGCTCGGCAACGCCCTCTTCATCCTCGACTGTGAACTCTACTAAGTTCTGCTCGGGTTCTCCTTTGTCGTTGCGCCAATCCCACTTCATCTCTTCTTCGAACACAGCATCTCTGCTCACTTGGAGTCTGCCGCGTCGTGGATCGTAGAGTCTGTGTGCCTTGCTTCCTTCTTCAACACCAAGGTACACCATCTTCTGACTCTGGTCATCCAGCTTCTTGAGATGTGGCCTCGCAATCTTCACATGTGCGGTGCACCCGAACACTCTCAAATGTTCTAAGTGGGGTTTCTTCCTATTCCACGCCTGGTAAGGAGTACGCTCTCATAGTGCCTTGGTCGGCAAACGATTAAGCAGGTAGACCGCATGTCTTACTGCTTCTGCCCAAAACCGGACTGGAACTTGCATGCTATTGAGCAAGCTCCTCACTATGTTCATCACAGTTCGGTTTTGTCTTTCCACCACGTCATTCTGCTGGGGCGTGTGGGGTGCAGACAGGTGATACTGAACTCATTCCTGGTCGCAGAATTCTCCGAACTGCTGGGAAGTGAATTCTCGTCCTCGGTCTGTACGCAAGACCTTTAACCTACGCATCGAGCCATTCTCCACGATCTTCTTGAACTTCTTGAAGACCTCAAAGGCTCCGCTCTTCTCCTTAAGCATATAGACCTACATCCAGCGACTGTAATCATCAACAAGTAAGAGGAAGTACTTGTTACCTGCCAATGTTGCTGGGGTGTTTGGACCTCATAGGTCTGCATGCACCAACTGAAGAGGTTTCCATGCTTCCTTCGTGGAATCCTTCTCGGCGAGCATGAGGAAAACATCTTCTAGAACTGCTTGGTAGATTGCGGCTAGAGCCATTCTTTCCTTGTGCCCTTCAACACCGCCGTTCTCTACGGCCTCCCACACTCCCTGCGCCTGCAGATTCACCCTCATCTTCAACGCCCACACAGCGTAATTGCTCTTCGTGAGCATGGGGTAGTGGAGCGTAACTGTGTCTTCTCTGGAGTCTGGTTTCTGCGCCACCAGAGCTCTTTCGATCGGTGACTCTGATGAAGACATTTTCTTCTATTGCTGCTCTGATACCACTTGTTGGTTCCAAATCATGGATATGCGAAGAACACGAATAACACCTATGAAATCGAACAGGAATTTAAAGAACACAAACTTTTGGGAGAAGAATTTCTCTATTGATAATCGAAGGCAAAAATACAAGAAGATAAACTCGTAAATTCTAATGGACTCAGCATTATACAAAGTGTACACTGCTAGGTTTATATAGCCTCACATAGGCGAAAACCCTAGCTAACAGAATCGCTCAAAATTGGGAAACTACCCTAAATAATCTCGTCAAATCTTTGACTCAATGTTTGCTTACTCCTCAAGCTACGCGCTTTCCTTGCTGGGTAGTTACTGACTTTCCCTTTCCTGCTCGGACAACTTCTCTGTCCCCGATCTGGCCTGCTCGTATGCCCCGGGCTGGGCCTGTCTTCTATTCGGACATTCTGCTCGTGTTCACCCGAGCTGGGCTGAACTCTTGTCCGTCCTTGGTTCTGGTCGGTACCCTGGCTGACTTCATCTTTGTGTCAGACTAAGTCAAGCTTAAGCTCAAATATATATATATAAACAAACATGCTTGCAAACATTTTCATTCGTACAGGAATAAAACTTCTTAATGTACTTTAGAAATTTGAAGTTTTCTCCTTAGCTTAGGTCATTTATCTCTCTGTATAGAAAGAGAATTTACATCTATTTCATCTAAAGCCTTAGCTCACACATGCTGTGACTAATATTTACCTATCATACTCATATAAATGTTTAAAGAGAAGGATAAAAACTCTATCTATTCCTTGTCTATGACTTACGTACGTTACTGATCATGAAAACATACACATAACTTCAAGAGAATAAAGCTCATCAAATTCATCGATGAGCTCTAAGAAAACAAACCGACAGTGGTTCCGGTTCTCGTCGGGAGACTCCGATCGTCGTAGGTGGTACTTTGGCTCTCGTCGGCAAGCTTCGAACATCGTCGGTAGTACTTCGGCTCTCATTGGCAAGCTTCGAACGTCGTCGGTAGTACGTCTCCAAAAGTCACAGGCGAGTTTCCGTTCTTGATGGTGGATACAGTGTTGAAGCTCTCCCTTATATTTGAGAAATGGTGGAAGGAATGGGATTATGGAATAGGGTTTAAAACAAGGGCACAAGGGAGTCAAAGAAGGCCTACTCGCATCGTACAAGGGCCACTGCGAAAATTATACAAATTTGCATAAACACAACCTTTAGATAACTCTTAACACTGATTCACCTAAGCTTTCCATGGAAATAAAGATGCTCTTGGAGTAGAGCTGTATATACATATTTTTGGGTGATGGCTTTTTGGCGTGTTGAAAAAGTCTAGAGCTACCCCAAAATAAAACATTGACCAACCGTTTTATCTTGAATGAAGAGAAGGGTTGACATTTCACCACAAGCTCAGATACCCATTTTGTTTTTTCCCTCTCTCAGAATTGTGGCAAAGCTTGGAACTATTCCATAATAGAGTTTTCTTATGAGTTCAAACTTTAGGTACAGTTCAAACTTTTTTAAAATAGCGTTTTCTTATGAGTTCAAACACTACTTTCCAACGTATCCTTAGAAAAAGCTTTCTGAAGCTTTTGTATAATAATATTATATGGGAAAATAATAACGTATGTTCCTTACTTTTATAATTAGACGTACACATCTCACCATACAATTCCTATACATAAAAAGAATAAAGTATATATCCATATATATATATATATATTTAATTACTTATTATTTGACATCCTTACAAATTAATGAGTAAGGAATATATGTAACCATAAATAAATAAACGAAGGCACACACATAGCAAAATCTGAAGTGAACAATAACGAACTTATATGCCTGAAAACAACTTCAACATCCCATGGTTATAAATCATTAAATAAATAACTCCTACAAATAAACATTAATTCATAATTGCTATTAATCATAAGAGATGTCACTTATCTGGATAGTCTCGGATTTTAGGATGTGCGATGGATTAGATATGTATTTTCTTAGCATCAAAATGTGGAATACATTTTGAACGATGGCCAAGTCTAGTGATAAAGCGAGCCTATAAGAAACCTTTCCGACTCGCTCCAAGACTTCATACGGCGCAATATACCTTGGTCTCAACTTTCCTTACTTACCAAAACGCATCACGCCCTTTATCGGCATTACCTTGATGAAAACAACATCACCAACTATGAACTCGAGTGGTCTTGTTTGCAAATTGTCGTGACTCTTTAATTTGTCGAGATTTAGCAGCCTTCAGACCTTGACGAATCAGTTTAACTGCCTTAGTTCCTCGAAAAAAAATCTGAGCTAATTATCTTATTTTTCGAGTCTCGTACCAATTAACTGGGGATTGACATTTTCTCCTGTATAACGCTTCATATGGAGCCATATTATAGAATGATAACTGTTGTTATATGAAAACTCGATCAAAGGTAAATATATGCACCGTGAACCCTTGAAATCAAGGACACAAGCTCGAAATATGTCTTCCAATATTTTATTCGTTCGTTCAGTTTGACCATCCGTTTGTGGATGAAAGGCCGTGTTGAACTTCAACTTAGTCCCCATCTCTTTATGAACACACTTCCAGAATCGTGAAGTGAAGTGACTATCATGATCAGAGACAATGGAACTTGTTACTCCGTGCAAACGTACAATCTCCTTAACGTACAACTCTGCGAGTTGCTCTAGTAATTCGCTGACTTAGAAAGCCTATCCATTATAACCCATATTGAGTCATATCCTTTTGTTTTATTTGGGAATCCTATGATGAAATCCATGGATATATGCTCCCATTTCCATTCAGGTATCTCAAGAGATTGGAGCTCTCCTCCTGCTAGTCTTTGATGCTCGACTTTTACCTTCTGGCATGCAAGACACCGTTGAACATACTTGGCAACATATTTCTTCATTCCAGACCACCAAATTTTTTTCTTTAAATTTTTTTAAATCTTCGTCGCACCGGGGTGGACAGAATACGATCTTTTGTGCGATTCTGAAAGAATTTGTTCCTTCACTTTGTCATTATTCGGAATGCAAAGTCTTCCTTTAAAATAAAGGACTCCATCTTTCGACACGCTAAACTCGGTCTGTTCACCATCTAGGGTTTCCTTCTTGATATTTCCTAGATCGTCATCTGCGTCTTGAGACCCTTTCATTCCATTAAAGATCGTTGGGGGATAAAGTTAGCGATGCTAACTTTTTCACATAAATTTCTAGGCCTAACGCGTGGATATGCCTCTGAAGTGGCTGAGGCAAGGTGTGTAGCGACATGAGCTTGGCTACTGACTTCTTACTCAAAGCGTCGGCTACCTTATTTTCCTTTCCTGGGTGGTAATGGATGTCACAATCGTAATCCTTGACCAATTCCAACCACCTTCGTTGTCTCATGTTCAACTCCTTTTATGTGAAGAAGTATTTCAAACTCTTATAATCAATAAAGATCTTACAATGAACTCCATACATATAATGACGCCAAATATTTAGTGCAAAAACAACAGCTGTCAATTCTAGGTCATGCGTAAGGTAATTTCAATCGTAGTCCTCTAGCTGGCGCAATGCATAGGCGAAATTTTTTCCATTTTGCATCAGGACAACACCTAAACCTATCTTCCATGCATTACAGTAAATGTCGAACCCATTTTCCTCGTTCGGGACAATGAGTATCGGAGCCGTAGTTTTGCGTTTCTTAAGTTCTTGAAAGCTTTCCTCACATTGTCGTGTCCATTCAAACTTCTTGTCCTTCCCAGTGAGAGTAGTAAAGGGGCTAGCTAGTTTTAGAAAATCCTTTGACAAATCGTCGATAATAGCTAGCCAAACCTATAAGGCTCCTCACTTTTGTGATTTTGGTCGGCTGCATCCATTCGCTAACCACCTGAACCTTCATCGGATCAACAGAGATCCCGTCTACCGACACTATATTGCCAAAGAACGCCACTCGGTCTAGCTTAAACTCACACTTTAAGAACTTTGTATAAAGTTTGTGTTCCTTGAGAACCTTCAATACCACCTTTGTATAAAGTTCGTGTTCCTTGCGTCTTTAAGTAGATTAGGATATTATCGATGAAGACAATGAAAAACTTATCTATATACTCACTAAAGACATGATTCATGAGTTCCATGAACACTGCAAGATTATTGGTTAAACCAAAAGACATGAACAAAAACTCGTAGTGCCCATATCGAGTGCAAAAAGCAGTCTTCCGCATGTCACTTCCTTTGACCTTCAACTGATGATAACCCGATCGTAAGTCAATTTTTTAGAAGACTTTCACTCCACGGAGCTGATAAAAAAGGTCGTCTATCCTTAGACGTGGGAATTTTTTCTTCACGGTCACTTTGTTTAGACCTCAGTAGTCAATATACATACGAATCGAACCGTCATTCTTCTTCACAAAGAGGATTGGAGCTCCCCAAAGCGAGTGGCTTGGTCGGATCATTCCCTTATCCAGAAGATCTTCAAGTTGGGCTTGCAACTCCTACAGCTCTACCAGAGCCATCATGTACGGTGCCTTGGAGATTGGGGCCGTCCTAAGGAGAACCTCAATATCAAACTCGATTGCCCGATCTGGAGGTAGCCCTGGCAATTCGTCTTGAAACACTTTGGGGGTAGTTACACATGATCGGTACGCTTCTCAATGGCATGTGTTATCCCTTCTTCATACTTGTATCGATTATGATGGCTAAATATCCAAAACATCCTCCGTCTAGAAGTCGTTCAGCTCTCATAGACAATATCAATATCCTTGATGCCTTCTTTCTCGGTTTTCCCACAAAGTCGAAGGTTGACCCATCTTCAAAATTAAACACCAGCTTTTACTCTCTGCAATAAATTGCAGCATCATACTTTCCTAGAAATTCCAAGCCAAGAATGACATCATAGTTGTTCATCTCAAGTACGACTAGATTAGCCGATAATTCTCTATCAGCAATACTTATCGGCACCGCACAGAGTCAATGAGTAGACATTAACACCTTCTCGGAGGGTAAGGATATAGAAAGACATCTCATATCACATCTGTAGCCTATCAATCTTAGCTGAAATTTTTTGTGAAATAAAAGAATGAGTTGCACCGGAATCAAACAATATAAAAGTTGGGATATTGGCTATAGGGAGCTGATTTGTCACCACATTCGAAGTCCAAGAATTAACATCCACTTTTGTTATGGAAAAACCCTGGCATTGGTCTTCATTGGTGGTGCATTAAGTCTACCTTGGTTAAGTCGAGGTTCGTCAATTCTCTCATGACCGCGGTCTCGCATTTTATAAGGGCAGTTACTAGCGTAGTGCTCTTCTCGCTCACATGTGTAACAAACATTTTGATGGACATGTTTCCTTAAACAAGTTGTCATTTCCTCAATTGTAAAAGATTTTGACCAAAGTCGTTGAATAAAAGATGTTACTTATTATGTTAATCTTATTATAGTTTCTGGTAGAGTAAAATAGAATGTTTGTTCCATAGTTCATAAAGGATGCAATTATGTTATTATTATCACATACGAGTCAATGTGAGGAAGAATTAATAATCATAATAAATGAACTTAAAATGTCCGTGACCTGATTAACTGTGTGGGAGCCCATTAATCGTATAAGGTCATTAATGTGACTAAGTGATAATCCTATTCTGGATTTAGTGTGTGTGTCACACTCACTAGAAGTGCATTAAGTATGAAGCGGCTTCATACTGGACTGCACCTGACTTAAACTCCGGAAGTTGTCATATAAGACCGTCACTAACAACTTGGAGTTGAGTCACTAGTAGATGATCAAATGGATATTCGATCTAAGTCTTGAGTGACCTCGAGCCTAGACTGTTGACTTGATTGTTCTTTGATCTAACTGTTAAAGAACACATTTTACTGTCGTTCCCAATGCTGCTATTTTGGGAACATGATAGTCAATAGATAAGGGTAGCTTGGTCATAGACACAGACATCACATAGCTCTCTTCAGAGTCAAGATGATTCCCTTTATTATTAGTGGTGAGAAGTGAGAGGTTTCTGTGCGCAACTTATGAATCGAAACCATAAGTGGGTTACTCACAATATTACTAACTGAGTTAATGATGAAAATGCAATGAGAGGCAAAACGGAAAAAACCGCCTGCTTGTGTGTGGATCATCAAGTGAAAGAAAAATAACCCGAATTTGATTGTATCAATGGACACCTTGCTATAAAGGGAATTTTATATACTGTATCACTAAAGAGTGCAGCCTCGGGTTTATAGTGGAATAACACCGAGGTTTGACGAATCACTAGCAGTTCGTTGGAGCTTCAACGATACGGGTCCATGGTCCCCAGGATAGCTCCGGAACGGATGAGACGTACGTGATTTAAACATTCGGTATGTTTTATCATTTGTCAGGATTCATAAAACTAGAGTCTGTGTTAGACTTCAGAAGTTTTATTTTTGACGTGGCAAAAGTACCAAAGTTTGGTACTGGAAATTTAACTGATAAAAGAAAGATGAATTTAGATTTTTCATCATCTGAAAATTTGTTGGAAATTAAATTCTAAGAGACTTTTCTTTTGGAACCGAGTCGTTTCGACGTACTGTTTGTGATTTAGAGAATTTCCAAGTTTACGATCGTTTTCGTAAATATGTGAAATTTAATCACAAGTCACGAATTTAAATGGTGGTGTTGCACCACGACATTCAATGTGTGATATTGAGATCAGAGGATAAAAATATAATTTAATTATTTGTATTTAATTATTAATATTCTTATTAATAATTATTTAATAATTAATAGATTTGTGTTATTAAAATATATATTTGACAATGCGGCCCAAGTAAATGTGTAAGTTGAGCTTACACGAATTTGCTTGGATTTGGACTTTCCAAATATGCGACATAAGTACCTATGTTTAGGTATTAATGGAAAACCTAGAAATTAATTTGGTTCATTAGATCGGTCAAGTTTAATCTTAACCGTTGGATCATGATAATTAATTAGGAAAGCTAAATTCGAAAATGACTTGGTGACCAAGCATGGATTTCGAATATGGTTAATTAATTATATCCATTGGATTAGTTTAAGATTTAATCTTAACCATTGGATTGGAAATTAATTAACATGTATATATGGCATATGCAATGCATAATTCGAATTAATGATAAAAGGGAGGTCGAATTCTATAGCTTGGTGATCAAGTTTGGAGAGTTGCATTTGTCCTAAATCAATATGGTTCATTAGATTGGTTATGGAATTAATTCCAACCATTGGATCAAGCTTATTGATTTCGAATTTTCCATATAAGGGAATTCAAATTCTATTAATAAGGAAGTGATTGGATATTTGGTTTATTCATGGTTTCCTTATTTGGTTAAATCCCTAATTAATCCTAACCATTGGATCATTGGTGATTCAATCTTGGCCATTGGTTTGGAGTGATTAATTATATTTGCCCATTATAGAATTCAAAATTTATGCATGGAAGCTTCCATTATTGGCTTTTCCATGAGCCTATAAATACAAGGCTCATTCTACACATTTCACACACCTCCCCACAGCAAGAATTTGATCTCTCTCTCTCTCTAGAGTCTGCGAATTTCTTAGCATCTGATCTCTTTCTTCTGGTTCGGCTTAGTGAGACGTTGTTCTCCGAAAGCTTTAAAAGAACCACCAGTTAAAGTTCTCGCCATACTTATATAAACAAAGATATCACATACATATAATCACACATAAGTAACGATCATACGAAACATGTCAACAATACATAAGCATTCTCAACTGGAAATAATACACACAATATTATTATCGTGATGTAGGTGAGTTAGGCCTGTGCATAAAACCAAAAAAATTGGGTTTTTTAACCGAAACCGGACCGAATCCGATTTTAAAAAACCGAAACCGAATTAAAACCGGGTTAAACCAAAACCAAATTTTAAAAACCCCGCAACCGGATTAAACCGGTTTCAGGTTCCGGGTTTTGAGTTATAAAACATAAAACTAGTAGGTTACTAAAACTCGGATTTTTAACTAAATATTTATAAATATACAATTTATTTTTATAATATTTATGAAATTGTTTTTAAAGTTTTTATCGTGATTATGTTTGTTGAATTATGGTTGAACATGTTCAACGAAATTCTAAATTTATATTTTGTAATTGTGATTGTTCAATTTTAAATATGAATTTAAGTTTTGTAATTTTATTTATTTTTTTATTTTTTTTCAATTAAAATTCGGGTTAGGGTTTAAAATTCGGGTTTTCAAATAAAATCCGAGTAAAAACCCGAACCCAAATTTCTGGGTTTTTCCTTTTAAAATCCGAGTTCGGGTTTGAAAAATAAAAACCCAAAAATCCGGGTTCGGATTTCGGGTATAAAAAAAAATGGGTTTTTTACCCAGTTTCAGTCTTATGGTAAGTACTTGTACGTACCTTAACCCACAAATAGTCCTATTCAACGCAAGTTGTTGCTTACGGAGTCAAAAAATTGATATTTATTTTCAAATATCAGCTTTTTAAAACTTCTTAAATTCTATCATATAAATTCCTAATGCGCCTTATACTTGGTCACTAACACTTTCTTAGGGACCTATTTTTCATCCTTCCTACTCCAAAACTAAAAGAATCACTCATGATATAAAGTAGGGGTGTAACCGGAGCGGATATCCGGTTTTTCGAAACTATCCGAATCCGGATCCGAAAATCCGGATATCCGAAAATAGATATCCGGATCCGAAAAACCGGATATCCGGATTTCCGGATATCTGTTTTCAAAACCCGGATCCGGTATCCGGATCCGGTTTTAAAACCGGATACGGATATTATCCGAATATCCGGATCCGGTTTTTATTTATTAAAAAAAAAGATAAAAAGTTAATTTTAACCACTAAAAAACCCGTACAAGTCTACATATTTTCCCGTTGTCCAAAAAACCGAACAAATCTAATACATATTGTCACATAATACATATAAAATTAAAAATGCATTCAAATCGCCGTCTTCATTCCGCACTATATTTTCTTCATTCCCGTGCATCATCAAGCGTCAACATCATCATCAACATCAACTGCAAAAGAAATGACAATTAAAAAAAAAAAAAAAAACAAGCATTGAACTCTATATTTAACCAAGCTGCAGAACTCTACATTGAATCAAACCGAAGCCTTTCGATGAAGACGGTTTCTTTGCAATGAGGATCAAAAACTCAAATCGAAAGCATAAATCCATGAAAGCATGTGCCTTTCTCTCTAAATTCTTCATATAAAAAATTAGAACAAAAATCAAACGAACCCTAGTTAGTAAGAGAGCGGCGGAAGAGAAGCTGACCGGCGCGAGGAAGAGGGCGGCAGAAGAGAGCGGTGGAAGAGAAGCTGACCGGCGCGAGGAAGAGAGTGTGACAGGCGGCGCGAGGAAGAGGCTGACCGGCGACGGCTTAGAGGTGGCGACGGTTTGGAGGCAGCTCTGCAAGAAAGCGTGAACGGCGAAGTGTAACCCTAGCAGAGACGAAATGAATGAGTGTCGAAGAGTAACCCTAATTAGTAACATAAAAAATAAAATAAAATAATTAAAATATTAAAATAAACCAGGTTTTAAACCGGATCCGGATATCCGGATTTTTAAATACCAAAACCCTTATCCGAATCCGATTTTAAATCCGGATATCCGTATCCGGATTTCGGATTCGGATTTTAAAATTGGATGCGGGTGCGGATGCGGATTTAAAACCGGATTCCGGGTTTTAATTACAGCCCTAATATAAACTCCTTTCCTTTCCTTTCCTTTTCTCGGTTTAAGCTAAAAAGTTTCTCGTCAATCATCATTATCCTAGACACACGCAAACACACATACACACATATATATATATATATATATATATAGTGTTACAGACTCAATGCTAATACTTATAGTCTAATATTTAAAAACCTTTATAAAGTGAGTCTGACTACTAACTTTAAGAATGCAAACTGTTAATGCGTAAAAATGGCTTTAACTTAGAGTCGGATCCAAGGTTCGGGTCCCGAGATTGACCCGCTGAACACAAGGATGATTGAATGCTGAGTCAACGCGGGTTGAATGTTGATCGTCAAAGCTGGAGGTGATTCCATCGTCTTGGATGAGTCTCCGGGCTGTCGTTGACGATCCTCGGCGAACTTCCTTGGTGGTGGCGAAGTCCGGTTCATGGCGAAGCTCCTCGTCCGGGCGGAGTCCTTGTCTTGGCGATGTCCTCTTCTGGGCGAACTCCGATCTTGATGAAGCTCCGTGCTAATCTTGATGATTCTTCGTGCTTTTCCTTCCTTGGCGAGCTCCTATGGCGAGGGAGGACCTGCAAAAAAAGGGTAGAATGGGCCCGTGCCCCGTCGCTTATGGTTGGGCGAGGCTGCCTACGTATCTCAGTTTAAGAGAATCAGGTCCCACGTAGTTCGGGGTTAGTGATAAACGGCGGGTGAATGACGATGTGGTTTGACTCGTCGGAAGTGCCGTTGTTGGCGGCGCGGGGGTGACCCTTGGCCTGATGGCTGGGTATTACCGGCGTGATATGTTCTTCGTCGACCTCGTTGGTGTTGGCAAAGGCCTTAACCTGACGAGGGATGCTCCTTGTCGACCTTGTCGGGGTAGGTGGCCTCGTGTAACGAGGGGCCTTATCCCGACGAGGGAAGCTCCTTGTCGACCTTGTCGGGGTAGGTGACCTCGTATGACGAGGGACCTTATCCTGACGAAGTGACGTTTCTTCCTTTGTCGACCTCACAGGTGGTGGCGTGGTTACCCACCTGTCGAGGGACGCCTTAACTGACTCGTCGAACAACCTTTCTTCTCAGGCCTAAGACTCTGCTTCTAGATCGATCTCAACTTTTATCCAAGCTCTTTCCTCCTTAAGAGTGGGCGAATTTTCTAGAGAGAGAAAGCTAGAGAGATATGCTCTGGAGAAAGTTGTGAGTGAGTGTGGAAATGAGGGGGGAAGGCTCCTATTTATAGGAAAACCAATTCCCTGAAACTGCAGCTCTAGGGGCCTGCGAATTCCCTAGGAATTGCACCTTATGGGGCCTCCCAATTCCCTGAATATTGCACCTCCAGGGGTCCTGCGAATTTCTCCCTGCAACAAGGGGTTTGTCGGGGCCCCTTGCCTACAAAAAGGGTCTTCGGGTTGTCCGCGAATCCGCTTGTTGTGTTCGGGGAAATCCGGAGGATTTCCCGATGATCTTCATGGTCTCGGATCTTCTCGTCTTGTGGAATGATCACAAGTTGCGCCCTCGTCAAGTTGTGACGAGGGGGGCTTGTCGCCTTGTCGCCTCGTCGCCTCGTCGCCTCGTCGCCTCGTCGCCTCGTCGCCTCGTCGCCTCGTCGCCTCGTCGCCTTGTCGCCTCGTCGCCTTTTGGACCCCGGGCCTCGCCAATGTCTTAGTTCTTCGGTCCCGGGCCTTTGGCGTTGGTGATGGGCCCTGACTTACCATGACAGGCTTTGACTTTTCTTAACGGGCTTTGACCTTTGCCAAAGGGGCCCAATTTTTTATATGTTACGAAAAATGCACATAACACATATATTACTTTTTTTATTAATATATTTATAATATATGTATATTAATATATATATATATATATATATATATATATATCATGACAATAACGCACGTTATTTGAAAACCCGTAATGCTATATTTAGCTATATACTCATATGATACTTCAAATAAACTCTATTTATATTTATATCATGAAAATAATATGTACATACACTTTTGTAAACCGATAATGCTATACATATACTCCTCTGATAACTTAAATAAACTATATATTGATATTATATATACCTATTGAACCAACCCATGATATCCCTTGAAAATTCCATGACGTGTAAGTATATATAAGTTTATATATATATATAGATACCAACATGCTTGCAAACATTTTCATTCGTACAGGAATAAGACTTCTTAATATACTTTAGAAACCTCGAAGTTTTCTCCTTAGCTTAGCTCCTACTTCTCTTTGTATAAAAAGAGAACTTACATCTACTTCATCTAAAGCTTTAGCTCGCATGCCGTGACTAATATTTACCTATCTAACTGTGGTTGCTAGGATAGCCTAGTGGTAATTCCACACTACCTCCAAAGTGGAGGTCGTGGGTTCGATCCACACCGCAGCAAAGCTGCCTTCAAAAAAAAAAAAAAAAAATTACCTATCTAACTCATATAAAACGTTTAAAAAGAAGGATAAAAACCCTATTTATTCCTTGTATATAACCAACGCACGTTACTGATCATGAAAACGTACACATAAATTCCAGAGAATAAAGCTCACCAACTTTGTCGATGAGCTCCAAAAAATGAATCGACGGTGGTTCTGGTTCTCGTCAGGAGCCTTCGATCGTCGTAGGTGGTACTTTGGTTCTCGTTGGCAAGCTTCGAACGTCTTTGGTAGTACGTATCCGAAAGTGGCCGGCGAGTTTCCGTTCTCGACGGTGGTGATAAGGTGTTGAAGCTCTCCCTCATATTTGAGAAATAGTGAAAGGAATGGAAGTCATGGTGTTTGAGGCCGTTGATAGAGAGGAGTTGAAAGGAAACGGTAGAGAAATGGGATTATGGAATAGGGTTTAAAACAAGAGCCAAAGAAGGCCTACTATCGTACAAGGGCCACTCCGAGAATTATACAAATTTGTATAAACCCGACCCTTACATAGCACTGATTCACCTCAGCTTTCCATGGAATAAGAGAAGCTCTTTGCGCAGAGCTGTATATACGTATAGATATAGACATTAACTTATATGTTATTAATCATGAAATATGTCACTTGGGTATTAATCATGAAGTTATATTAATCATTAATATAACTTCATTCTTTATCTGTTATTCAAATAAGAACGCACTCAATGCCGAGATTATGTGTCGCGTGGTTGTTTGGAAAAGAAAGTGAAAGAAAAACATGAAAAATTTCAAGACATATGCGACTGGTTCCATGGCATATATTTTGCATCACTTTTTAGGTTACGATGATTCAAAACCCACACCACAAGAAGTACAAGAACCCTTTGCCTCAATTCCTCTTCGTTCTCCAATGGCTCCTATAGAGCCGCAACCGGTAAGTTTTGGTTTTTGCATGTTTGGTTATTCGTTATGTATAAATTTTTAGGTATTAGTCATGCTAAAGGTAATATATACAATGTCTAATTATATAATTTTAAAATTTTAACATATAAATTTATATCCTATATAATACATATCAATAGTTTTAGATCCTATACATAATTTTCCGAATCGATTTTCCCAGATGCGCTCGAACTCAAGTGCTCTAAAAGCCCGCGTTACAAATGGAGTATTCTTTTGATTTGGAATTTAAGGAAACTAATTATACTTGTTTACAGGTTAAATGTTGTTTGTTTGATGTGTCATTTAAAAACTCTGCAATGTTGTTATTTAGCAAGGATCAAAATGCCGTTTTGGCCGATAAATCGTTTGCCGTTATCGATGGATTAATCGTTTGCCGATGCCGTTATCGACGGAAAACCTATAAAAATTATCGTTTGCCGTTATCGAAACTTATCGAACTTATCGATGGATTAATCGTTTGCCGATGGATTTATCGATGGAAAACCTATAAAAAAAAATTCAAACATATTTTACACTAAAAACATAACATAAAATACTAATGTCACAAAATATAAACATAAAAGTCTCATACAAAATATAAGATATAAGCCACAAACCAAGTCTCATACTAATGTAGCCAAACATAAACTAAGTCTCATACAAAATTACAAATACTTTACAAAATATGTAAAATAAATTATTATTTACTTACCAAAATAAATATTTACAAGTCACCAATTATTCTTATATAAAATATGCACTGCACAATTGATTTCATTTAAAACAAGATTGAACAACTAGCTCAATTTAACAAATTAGCTAAAAATTGTACTTTTGCCGCAATATTTTAGAAAACTTCAAATTAAAAAAAATATTATGCCAACCGATTATTTTTTAAATTATATACAATTTTATAAAACAAAATTACACCAAAATATTCGGGTAACTAGCTCAAATCAACAATTTCCGAAACATATATACTTTTGCCACAATGATATCACAATTCAGAAAAACTTCAAATTAAAAAAAAAAATTATGCAAACCGATTAGTTTTAAAATTATATACAATTTTATAAAATGAAATTACATCAAAATATTCGAGTATCTAACTCAAATCAACAATTTCCGAAACATGTGTACTTTTGCCGCAATTATACAACAATTCGGAAAAAACCTAATGACTTTTCGTTATTTAGCGATAAGTCCTCCAGTTTTCGAAATTTAACACTTGAAAACCTAAAACGAAAAGTTGTTCACTTTCCCCCTCGAAAAATCGCGAAAACTATAAAACGAAAACGATTAAGGGAGATAACTTACCGAGAAGCCTATTTTCAGCGATAATCGAACGATTTTCGAACGAAAATCGCGATTTTCGGAACCTTGAAATTTAGGGTCTATAACTTATTATTGTCGTTTATATATTGTCATTTGTGAGATTATTGTTTTAAGGGTAAATTGCGGCAATAATGCACAACATTTGGTTAACAGAGGTTTTAGGTCCCCAACCTTTTATAATGTTGGCAAAAATGCACAACGTACGTTGACCGTGAAATTCGTTGGTCCTTTTGTTAATGATATTAACTTGTGCTGATGTGACATCATGTTATTGCCAAATAGATAGTCAAGTGTAACATTAATTAACATAATTAATGTTAAATTTGTCATCTCATTCCCAAATGGCTATCCGTTTGACAATAATATGATGCCACATCAACAAAATTAACGTCCTTACCAGAAGGACCAACAAATTTCATGGTCAACGCAGGTTGTGCATTTTTGCCAACACTTTGAAAGGATGGGGACTTAAAACCCCTGTTGACCAAAGGTTATGTTGGGAATCACGTCTCGGATTCCTTGAAAATTATCACGAATTGTACCTCCGAACCGTCCGGGTAACATTTAAAAATTAATTTAAAGCGGAATAACTTGTTATCCGTCCAACGGTCCGGATATCGGATAATAACCATTTCCAAGATCTGATAAATATTATGTAATTTAATATTCATATATCATTATTAATAATCTGGTCATAATAGGAAATAAATAGAAAGCAGTAAATGGTTGCATTTATTAACCCAATGCATAAGGCCGTACCTCTATTGACGACTTCCGGCTGCGCGTTCTGAATCGGGCAGGGCTCCGCCGGTGCTGAGGGAAACTCCCGTGATCTTCCGGGATATTCTCCTGGAATCCTCGTACCGAAGCGTGGGCTTCGCCGGCAGGACTCCGTCGCAAAATTTTAACTGATGGTTCTTTTTAAGCTTCCGGAGAAATAGTCTCCTAAGCCGAACCAGAAAAGAGAGATCAGAGAGAAAATTCGCAGACCATGAGGGAGATGGAGAGTTCGAATTTTTCTCTGGGGAAAGGTGTGAAAAATGTGTAGAATGAGCCTCCTATTTATAGGCTCAAACCGTAACCGAATTGGAGAAATTCCCTCCCTAATTTCGAATTTCATATATTTAAATATAATTAATTATCTTAATCCAATGGTCCAGATTTAATCTCATCTAAATCCAATGGATATAATTAATTAGGGATTTAATTAAATAAGAAAGATTAGGATAAAATCAAAATCCAATCTTATCTTCTTATCTTTATAAAATTCGAATTATATATATATATATATATATATAAATATATTAAAATTCGAATTCGAATTATCATTATCTAGATCCAACGGTTGAGATAAATCTTTAAACCGATCTAATGGATCAAATTAGTTTAGGATAAAATCAAATATAAAAAGATATATTAAAAACAATTTTGAATTTATCCATAAACCATAATTCGAAAAATATATAAATATATATAATTAATTAATTTTCAATCCGACGGTAAAGATTAAATCTTAGACCGATCTAACGGATATTAAATCATAACCGATCCAATGGATAATATTGATTTTAGAGATTTGCTAAAATACCAAAACATTTGGTACTTATGCCGCAAATTTGGAGACCAAATCATACCATTCGAATTTAGCTAGGGTTTCATAATTCGAATTTACACATATAAATATATATAATATATATTTTTATTTATTAATATAAATCTATTAATTTTTAATTAATTATTAATAAGATATTAATAATTAAATCCAAATAATTAAATTATATTAATATTTCCTGATCTCAATATCACACATTAAAATGTCATGGTGCCACACCATCATTTAAATTCGTGACATGTGATTTAATTTCAAAGTTTATCGAACCGATCACAAACTTAGAAAATCCATAAATCACTAACCGTAAGTCGAAATGACTTGGTTCAAAAAGCAAAGTTGCTTAGAATTTAATATCCAACAACATGGTGCTGATAGAAAATCTAAATTCTAACTTTCTTTTATCAGTTAATTTCGTGTACCAAAATATGGTACTTTTGCCACGCTAACGATAAAACTATCTAACGTCTGCCACAGACCTTTCAGTTTTATAAGTCAAGCCAAATGATTAAACATTATCCAGAATGTATTTTAATCACGTACGTATCATCCGTTACGGAGCTATCCTGGGGACCATGGACCCGTATCACTTAAGCTCCAACGAACTGCTAGTTGTTCGTCAAACCTCGAAGTGATTCCACTATAGACCCGAGGCTGCACTCTTTAGTGATACGGTATATATTATTCCCTTTATAACAGCAGGGTGTCCATTGATACAATCAAATTCGGGTTATTGATCTTTCACTTGATGATCCACACACGAGCAGGCGGTTTCTACCGTTATGCCCCTCATTGCATTTTCATCCTTGACTCAGTCAGTAATATTATGAGTAACCCACTTATGGTTTCGATTCATAAGTTGCGCACGGGTACCTCTCACTTCTCACCACCGACAATCAAGGGAATCATCATCACTATGAAGAGAGCTGTGTGATGTCCATGTCTATGACCAAGCTACCCTTACTGCTGACTATCATGTTCCCAAAATAATAGTGTTGGGAACAGCGGTAATATTTTGTGTTCTTTAACGGTTAAATCAAAGAACAATCAAGCCAGCAGCTTGGACTCAAGATCACTCAGGACTTAGATCGAATATCCATTTGATCATCTACTAGTGACTCAACTCCAAGTTATCAGTGACGGTCTTATATGATAACTTCCGGAGTTTAAGTCAGGTCCAGTCCAGTATGAAGACACTTCATACTTAATGCACTTCTAGTGAGTGTGACACACACAAAATCCAGAATAGGATTGTCACTTAGTCACATTAATGACCTTATACGATTAATGGGCTCCCACCCAGTTAATCAGGTCACGGACATTTTAAGTTCATTTATTATGATTATTAATTCTTCTTCACATTGACTCTGTTGTGATAATAATTCATAATTGCATCCTTTATGAACTAAGGATCAAACATTCTAGTTTACTCTACCAGAAACTATAATAAGATTATCATAATAAGTATCATCTTTATTCAACGACTTGTCATAATCTTTTACAAATGGATAAAATATCTTGTTTAAGGACACATATGTCCAACAGGTTATGCATTATTGCTGCAATTTACTCTTGTTTTAATCTATATCGTCACTTTTTCATTTTAAATGTTGTTTGTGTTGGGAAGTTCATTACGTTTCCCGCTCTGTGTAAAACATGTGGTACTTTCACCGCATTTTAATTATAATGATGTAAATATAAGCAGACGAGCAAAAAGCTTAGGGTATCTGGGGAATAAGCATCGGCTAACTCTGTGCCAGCAACCGCGGTAATACAGAGGATGCAAGCGTTATCCAGAATGATTGGGCGTAAACCGTCTGTAGGTGGCTTTTTAAGTCCGCCGTCAAATCCCAGGGCCCAACCCTGGATAGGCGGTGGAAACTACCAAGCTGGAGTATGGTAGGGGCAGAGGGAATTTCCGGTGGAGCGGTGAAATGAGTAGAGATCGGAAAGAACACCAACGGCGAAAGCACTCTGTTGGGCCGACACTAACACTGAGAGACGAAAGCTAGGGGAGCGAATGGGATTAGATACCCCAGTAGTGATTAGACGAAAGCTAGGGGAACGAATGGGAAAGAAGCTCCAAATATAGAATTTATTGGTAATGACTAATGAGTTTCGATTCTTCAAATACATATGCATCTGAGGACCACGACGTGAATCATTATAAAAATTAACGTTATCAGCGGTATAAATACCCAAAAGTTTCCTCATCATATGAAATTATACTAACAAGACGTTGTCGTTTTAACGATAAACGATTGTCGTTTTACATACACTCCACTGTATTCGAATAAGGGTAAATTGCGGCAATAATGCACAACCTTTGGTCAACAGGGGTTTTAGGTCCCCAACCTTTTTAAGTGTTGGCAAAAATGCACAACGTACGTTGACCGTGAAATTCGTTGGTCCTTTTGTTAATGATATTAACTTGTGCTGATGTGGCATCATGTTATTGCCAAATGGATAGTCAACTAGCGATGAGGTGTCAAGTGTAACATTAATTAACATAACCTAATAGGGTAAATTGCGGTATGTTAATTAATGTTAAACTTGTCATCTCCTGCCCAAATGGCTATCCATTTGACAATAATAGGATGTCACATCAACACAATTAACGTCCTTACCAGAAGAACCAACAAATTTCACGGTCAACGCAGGTTGTGCAATTTTGCCAACAGTTTGAAAGGTTAGGGACCTAAAACCCCTACTGACCAAAGGTTGTGCATTATTGCCGCAATTTACTATTAAATTAATTTTAGATTTTTTCACAAATACATAAACATTAGGTACTTATGCCGCAAATATGAAAAGACCAAGTCTACTCATTCGAATGAGCTAGTGTTCCACATTCAAGGGCTGCCATCATCGATTTTACACATGTATATATATATATTTTATTTATTAATATAAATCTATTAATTATTAATAAAGATATTAATAATTAAATTCAATTAATATCTTCTGATCTCAATATCACACATTTAAATGTCATGGTGCAACACCATCATTTGACATTTAAATTCGTGACACATGATTTAATTTCATAGTTTACCAAGACGATCACAAATTTAGAAATTCTCTAAATCACAAACCGTACGTTGAAACGACTCGGTTCCAAAAGCAAAGTTTCTTACAATTTAATTTCCAGCAACTTTTATGTTGACAAAAAAATCCAAATTCTATTTTCTTTTGTCAGTTAATTTCGGTTACCAAGATATGGTACTTTTACCACGCTACTGATAAAACTATTTGATGTCTGACAAAGACTTCAGTTTTATAAATCTTGCCAAATGATTAAACATCTCAAAATGCTCCTATCACGTACGTATCATCCGTTACGAAGCTATCGTTTGGACCATGGACCCGTATCACTTAAACTCTAACGAACTGCTAGAGTGTTCGTCAAACCTCGGTGTAATTTCACTATAAACCTGAGGCTGCACTCTTTAGTGATAGAGCATATATTATTCCCTTATAACAGCAAGGTGTCCATTGATACAATCAAATTCGGGTTATTGATCTTTCACTTGATGATCCACACACGAGTAGGCGTTTTTCACCGTTTTGCCTCTCATTGCACTTTCCTCCTTGACTCAGTCAGTAATATCATGAGTAACCCACTTATGGTTTCGATTCATAAGTTGCGCACGGGCACCTGTCACTTCTCACCACCGATAACCAAGGGAATCTTCATGACTCTGAAGAGAGTTGTGTGATGCCCATGTGTATGACCAAGCTACCTTTACTGTTGACTATCATGTTCCCAAAATAATAGTGCTGGGAACGACAGTAACAATGTGTTCTTTAACGGTTAAATCAAAGAACTATCAAGTCAACAGCTCAGACTCAAGATCACTCGGGACTTAGATCGAATATCCATATGATCGTCTACTAGTGACTCAACTCCAAGTTATCAGTGGCGGTCTTATATGATAACTTTCGGAGTTTAAGTTAGGTCCAGTCCGGTATGAAAACACTTTATACTTAATGCACTTCTACTGAGTGTGACACACACTTAATCCAGAATAAGATTATATCACTTAGTCACATTAATGACCTTATTCGATTATTGGGCTCTCACCTAGTTAATCAGGTCACGGACATTTTAAGTTCATTTATTATGCTTATTAATTCTTCCTCGCATTGACTCGGTTGTGATAATAATAACATAATTGCATCATTTATGAACTAAAGAACAAACATTCTATTTTATTTTACTAGAAACTATAATAAGATTAACATAATAAGCACTATCTTTTATTTAACGACTTGTCGTAATCTTTTACAAATAACTTGTTTAAGGACACATGTCCACCAGTTGAACCTCGTAATTTAAATCAAAACTTTTAGGAAGTTAAAATGTCTTGCAGTTTTATTGTTTCTTTAAATAGTGCGTTATAACATTAAAACACATATATAAAATTTAGGCTATACATGTTTATATATATATATATATATATATATATAAAAGAAAAAATCGACAAAAGGAGTTTCAATTAATCCCATATGTGGTTGCACTATTCAATGATGTGGGTTTACTATGTTGCTCTCAAGTCAAACTTGATCCTCCTAATCACCACCAACTTTTTTGGTTATGACATCGAGACTATCTGCATTGCTTTGTACATCGAGTATGGCACAAAACAAGCGAGGGTATGAATTATCGTAGCATATGTTCACTTTAAGGCTTCTTGTTCTGGTGAACTATGGGGGATTTTGCCTCATCTTCTTGCTCTCCCATGTCTTGAAAAGCTCATTCCGAGTTGATGTTCTCGGGTGGCTCTGCACAAGCTTCACCACCACTTTCTTTGCTGCGCCTCTAAGCATCATCGTAAGCAATTTTTTTCCTTTGATCTATATGTATGTATTTGTAGATGATGGTTGACATGCAATGCAAGGATAATTATGTTAGACATGCATGTAACCAAATCTTTGTTTGAATTGTGTAGAGGAGCGTTATACACCCAAAGAGCGTTGAGTTTATGGAGTAATTTGTTTATCTGTAATATTAGTAGTCAGTTTATGTAGATTGAATATTAAAAGTGATAAATGTGGCAACAACAAAAAATGATATTACCGCAGCCGAACATCGAATACTAATTATACGGTGAATCCGATTTTCATCTTTAAAATAGGGTATTCGGTAATCATTTTAAAAATACTAATATGCGATTTTCGGTTCATTATTTATTAAAAACCATACCGAATACCCGTTTGTTCACCCCTAATTACTAGTATTGAAATATATTTTGTGCGCACTTAATTTGTATGTTTATAGAAGAGATTTCAAAAGAAGAAAAATATATTTGAAATTTCATACATGTAATAATAAATACAAATACACAATTATATCTGAATATATCGTAAATAATAGCTCAGCTATTACTTGTCCGCCCTACTATCAAATGTTAAACTCGGAATACAACGAGAATAAGAGAAGATTAATATACAAGGTCGGATTTTTCCTCAACAAATGAATCTATATATGTACGTACATCATCGTTAGATTTGTAATAGTACAATTCCGGGTGACTTTAAAAAAAAAAATTGATTTCTTTAAAGGTCATGAAGTTCCTATTAATCCGCGAAATACTTCTTATTTCTTTTTCTTTCTTAATTGCATTCTTTTTGGATTTTTCTTTTTTTTAATCGACATAAAGGTTATTTATAGTCGATACAGGGGTGAGCTCATCTCAAGTCCAATGGGTGCGGGCATGTTTTCTTTTTTAAATATAATTTATTTGCAGATAGGCTTGTCGCCCAAACTGTCTACATATATTATATGATTAGTATACTTAATTTATGCATGTGATTATTTATTACTCTTATATGGAATCTTGTAAATTATACTTCGTTTAGAATAAACATGTATAATGACATAAAAGCAGAACTACAACTTCTGTTTGGAAAACGACACTTTTTAATCGAGGACAGTATCTAACGACCGATACGTCTCAAACAAACGACGTTGTTTGGAAAGAATGGGATACAAACGACAATATAATATAAATGACACATATAAACAACATCCATTTTGCAAACGACACCAAGTATGAAACTACAGCATCTGCATAAACGACACGATTATAAAACGACAGTGTGCTTCTGGATTCTATATACTTCTGTATGTAATAATGCAAAATTTGATGGTAAAATATTGACAAATTAATTAATATGGAGCTATTAATTTTTTTTTCTTATATAGTAAAGATTGATAAATAAAAATTTAGTAGTATTTTTACTTGTTTATTAACATGGTGGGAGACGAACTAGTAATCTTTTTTTTTCTTTTTTTTTTTTCATCTTCAATTTATTATTTACAAATATTTAGCCATGTCGATAATTTAAACAGACATTTTTACCTGTCTTGACTCCCTTTTTATCGTTCCAAACTTCCAATACTAGATTTTCATTGGTCCGGATTACTTGTTCTTGAAAATCCTGAGACCCGGTGAAAAACCACCGACTTTCCTGTTCCCAACCCCAAATTCTTCCCTCAGTGAGCACAAAGGCTGGTGCGCTTAGCAAAACTTGTTTTTAAAATGAATGTAACACAAATTTACGTATAAAGTGGCAAAGGAGAAGTGTCTGGTTTATATAATCCTTTTGTGGGAACATGGGCTAAGAATGACCGGTTCGTGGAATGCTGCCAAAACCGTTGTCTTCTCCGATGAAAGTCGCCGCTATCTTTGATATTGATTAAATGCTTCACATTTTCAAATTTTCAATGCCATAACATTTCTTATCTTCAAATAAAGCTTCACACATCAATATCTTCAATCCTATTCTCATCGAATAAAAAGAGTATTTTCTTTGTTCCTCCTCTATTTTTTTTAGTGGTCCTATATTATGTAACATTATATATAATTATATATACACATATATATGTGGTGGGGCCTAATAGACATTGGGCTATAGATTGGTATCTTTTGGGCTTATGTCAACGTCACGTGTGTGGGGTTAGGTTTGGGCTGTCATGGGTCACACTGTCACGTGAACATTCAAACGCATCTTTGGACCAATCAAAATTCTCCAAAAAAGCATTAGAGTTTCCAAACCAAATCAAACAATAAGCCCATCGAATCTTCAAAGTTTTTGTTTCTTCGTTGTCTACTTCAAGCCTCAAGGTGGTGACATGCATATTTGTATAAATGTTTCAAATGCCGCCCCGGGTCACCGGTGCTATGCCGGCGGTTAATCCAATCCTAGCGACTACCGGTAGAAATATCGGTCATAATATTAGTCATTTTATAAATTTTACGCTAAAATATCAGTGATCGGTGGAATACGAGTGGCAAACGGAAAAAATGAGTATCCAATATTTAATTTTAAAAAATCATTTATCAATAATATAGTCATAAATGAATTTTGTAAATTATGAAGTATTATAAAGTTTTTCCTTTTAATTTACTAGCTAAAATTGTTACTAAATTTTACCACACTTGTCAACGGTTAAATTGTTTGCACTTGTAATTTTCTAACTTTTTTATTTTTATTTATTAAGATTATTTGATATTTTAGGATATTTAATATTGCTATTTCCAGCCTAAACTGAGTAATAAACACTAGCCACCAGGATTAATGGCATAATTAAATGCATACCAACTCTAACGCAAGTGCTTCAATAATTCATAAGGAAATCTATATATCACCCAAAGTAATTATTATTATTATTATAATTCGCCACCTAAACAATTAATGATATATACAATAAAGTTGAATTAACTTAACCCTAAACTGGGCCACCATATGAACCAAATAATTTTTCAATTTTCAATACACCAACTAACTAATTAACTAACTGCAAAACTATTAACTTCTTTGACATTTTTTTTTTAATGGAAATAGTAGATATGCTATAGTTAAATCACCTAAAATTAGAGGTTTAACAGGGATTAGATCTGACATTTAAATAAACAAGTTTCGTATCGTAAATATTTAAATAAAATTTAAGGTGAAATCACAATATGTGTTCAACTATAATAAAAATAAAAAATTAGCTGAAAATTTTCGTTCGATAAAATAGAATGTCTATCTTGAATCGATTTCAACTTGAGATTTAGATATGTTAAAGCAACAACACTAAGAGAAACCTCTCGCGAATCACAACAAAATTCGACGTAAACACGTTGAAAGCCAGAGAATTGCTTTGTAGAAAGCCATCACGGATTTTCTTTCTCCGTCTCCCAATACAACTCAAATTTGAAAGTCGTTGTCAACAATAAATTTGGAACTAGAAATCATTTAAATTTAGGATTTTAATGCCACAAAGATTTCAAAGTTTCAAACAATTAAGAAGTTCCATAAAAGTCGGTCGATATAGTTAATGATTTTTTTCAATGCAGTGAATAGAAAGTTTTCTATTATTAGTAGTACAAATAATAGTACTCTATGCATTATTAATGACATTACAACCCAAATAAGTGGGTTAAGTATAAATTATATTTCAACTTCCAAGTAGTGAATATTAGTTTCTTACCAGAAATATCCAAAAAGTGGAAATGACAATTATATCTGAACCAACCTCTTAAACCACTAAAACCCTAGAAAACAATTAAGTTGGTAACATGTCGATTATACTTGTATTCTATTTCTAGGGTTTATAATTAATAAAAGAAAATATTTTCATTCCAAATTAAGCTCAATATGACAGATTTCATGTGATAATTATTTTCATTTAAAATAATAATAATTTTGAGGCGTAAAAATGGTTAACATGAAGAAAAAAATGCTTTTTTTTTTTATAGTTTACACCTTCATAGTTTATATATATATATATATATATATATAAAGGTTAGTTACTTAATTTATAATATAAATTTTCCATTGAAAAAATAAATAGCATTCCGTTTTAGTGAGTGAAAAAAAAAATATGAGGGTATACTTTTGCCAAATATAGCTTTAATTATTTTCCTTTTAGAGCATTAATTTAAACCCAACGCGATGAATTTCCCCCATATAGTATGTGTAGTTATGTAAATATATATATTATATATATATATATATATAACAATTATTCACATCATGTAAATCATCATAAAAGTTAATCTAACTTAACTGTCTCAGATATTAAATGGAGTGAGATACACATATATAAATGAAAAGTACACTTTAGTTGGTTGAAGTAGCATTCTACATTAACTATGCTTTATAAGTTGCCTAAGATCATCATATAATTGCATTATTGTGCACTATATATATGAGAACGACAACATGGACATTTATTTATCACATTTTGACTTTTATATATAGTACAAATAATGCTATATATATCAACATAATGTCATATCAACCACAAAATCTTTACAATTTTCAACACTAAATATTATCATATACATAATCATACTTTAATTTAGGTCGGCTTTTGCTTGTATATTGCTGTGTAGGAGAGGTCAAGTTTGGCTTTTAACCATAAATATGAAGATAACACAAGTGAACATACAAGAAGTCAAGAAGCTAAGATCCATTAGTTTTTAGAACAACCAAAAAGTCAGTTAAATGTCGTATCATAAGCTTAAACTTAATGCTCTACGTATGGTTTAGATTAAGCCTTAATCTCAAATTAATAATACGAAGCGAAAAATAAACAATGATACAGAGAATTAGAGTAACTAGCAAATCGAGTTCTCGTGTTACAACCTCTTTCTTACACTCATATCTCAATGTGCGATAAATACTACGTACAAAATGCCGGCCACAAGCTTTATAAAAAAAAATAAAAAAATTAGAGCTACATGAATTACATGTGAAAACCTATAATACCCTCTCTAAATGAATTAGGCTTCATGATTCAACAAATATAAGAGATGCCAAAACTCATAGCTCTACGCCATGTCTAAGTAGTATTTTCGGTTATATCCATAATTAGAAATGGTGCAATTTAACCCCCTTATTGATTTACTTTGATTGAAAAATATTTTTTACATAAAAACTAAAACAATTTGAAGGCCATATCGCGATCCGACAACCAAGATAGAGATCCGGTTCATGATTTATAAAAAAATAATACCCTGGATACCACAGTCAGTGGCGGAACCAGGATTCGGAGACCGGGGGGGGTTCAATTTTTTTTTCCCATTAAATTTAATTTTAGGGGTGGTTTATGCAAATAAGTTTATAGTATTTTGGTCCTATTAGTGCAATTTTTAAAATTTTGGGGGTGGTTTCAACCACACCAGCCCATAACATACGTCCGCCACTGACCACAGTCTCATTTTTACACGATTACTAACGGAAATCAAACATCAAATCGCAGAGTACCATTTTAAATTTCTATAATGAGGCGGAAAAAATACTAGGCAAAATATCACATGAAAAAGGTTATAAACATATAAAATTAATTGATTAATTTAAATTTTGGAGCATTCAATGTTATATTAAAATTTGATAAAGGTAAACAAATTGATTGTCGTTTATTATAACTATAGGTTCTGACATGTTCATGAAATTTATTTTTCAACTACATGATATGTGACTCTTCTTGTTTACCTAAGTAAAAAAAAAAAAAAAAAGAATTTCGTTTAACTAAGTCAAAAAAAAAAAAAAAATTGAAAGCATGAGAAAAATAGAAATATTGCTTAAAGTCGTGGACTTGTTTTGCACATAAATAATTTAATTCATTTCTGCGTGTATTTGTCACAAGCAAGAAATTCATGATTGGCTTAACAAACATGGTATTGTTTTTTCTTAATCTCAGTCATAACCTTTGACACCACCATTCAATACATATGCAAAGTTTCCTTCCCAACCAAGCATATGACACAATTACCCATAATATTTGAAAGTAACGGGATAATTTAATGTATTTTTTTGTCTTTTCAAATCCTAAAAATACTTATTTTTATAAATAAAGTAAATTCAAGTGACGCTTAACAAGAGTAACGGTATAAAAAAAAACTAAAAAAGAAATATAAGATTTGAGAATATTCACCTTATAAAAAAAAAGGATAATAGCGGCTAAAGTAGCCAATCTTTCATCACTTGTGTCAATAAAGGTCCAAACTGAATTAATAGCGGCAATAGTAGCCAAACACGACAAATGTGTGTTCAATACCAATTTCCTACATTCAGCTCTATGTCTGTTAGTATCTTGGCATGTCGTTTTCACGTGTCAACCCCTAATTTTTGCGTTTTGCACACATATTGGATATACCAGGATGCTAATGGACGTGGAAAGATACTAAGTCTAGTGGATGGAATAGGTATTGAGCACACATTTGTCGAGTTTGGCTACTATTGCCGCTATTAATTCAGTTTGGACCTTTATTAGCACAAATAGTGAAAGATTGGCTACTTTACCCGCTATTATCCCTAAAAAAAATAAAAAATGAACAACTACATCAGCACTAGACCTTGTGAAAAGGAAAAAAAAAAGTTTAAATGTGTAGTTATAATTGATTTATACTTGTTTTAGATACTATATTTACATACATTGGTTGGCCGTACGTTAAGAGAACGACATCTTAAGTCTTAACGATGAGTGAATTTTGTTTATAAAACCTTGCCCGATGAAGTTGTGCTGCGAAGCCGTAGCAATATGAGCCGATGACGGCGAAAAGCACGGTGCAAAGTGTGGTGGCTTGACAGGAAGGACCTCACTTCCCAATCATGTGAACAATCATTGGCCCGGTCATTAGTGAATACAATAGTATGGTAGTAAAAAATGGGTGAGTCATAAATTCTAAAAAGATAACTAAGGTGTGATTTTTTTGAAAGCTATATTTTTTTATTTTTTTTATTTTGAGAAAGTGATCAAACTTTATTTAAAACTAAAGAATAACGCGTGCTATTTCGAAACTTATAGACATTCATAAATGTTAAATATAAAATACACACTATACAGCAAAGTTCAACTTACCGAATTTGCCGATAAATCGCTTGCCGTTTTCGACGGATTAATCGATAGTAAACCGATTAATTGACGAAAAACTTATAATACTGTAGCTTACCGATTACCGATACTTTTCGATGATTATCGACGGATTATCGAGACTTTTCGATACTTTTCGCGGAAAATTTATAAAATATTTTTATAATATCATACCTCAAAACAAGATACACATATAATTCTATCACAAGTCTCAAATCTAAAACACTAATAAAACATAGTCTCACAAATCTAAACTATCAAACACATAGTCTAAAAACTCAAACACATAATAGATAGGTAGATAGATAGATAGATAGATAGATAGATAGATAGATAGATAGATAGATAGATAGATAGATAGATAGATAGATAGATAGATAGATAGATAGATAGATAATACTCAGACCAACTTCTCCGACCTCAGAAAAACGACGATCTCCTGTGGGCTTCCATAACACCGCTGACACCACTTGCTTCTAGATGCATGTTCAGATATATGTTCCAAAACAAGCCATGTGTTTCGAAGTGCATACGGAAGTAACTCACGTGGTAATCATATAAGTGTTGCTCCGTAAAGATGCCACGAGATGGATACAACGGATGTGCCCAGAGGGTTCAGAGTACCAAACTGAGTGCTCGATGAAGTTCCCATCGACATCGTCTCGAAGTACCCAGACATCTCGCCGACGGGGTTCTCGCTCTGAGAGTGATAGTCACTTCCAAAGTAGAATCCAACAGTAGAAGATGCGTCGTCTTGTTGTTGAGGAGGATCAGGAGACTGCTATCAGGAATGTATCCCATGTTGGTAGAGTCGATATTGTAGCTCCGGTTGGAGCGATACATATCACCTGTTTTGTAATCATATTAGTTGACAATCATATATACATGCAATCAACAAAATTCAATTAAACGGTACATTCAAAGAAAAATAGTAATCACCTGTATCAGACCCTCCATATGTAGATGCTCCCTACCCTACCTGGGCGCCACCTCCTCGACCACCCCATCCTCCCTGGGTGCCACCTCCTCCGCCACCCCAGCCACTATATGCGAAGAGCAATGGGAAGGGGAGTACGGTGAGTATAAGCCGTACGAGTACGATGCTGACTGGCACTGGGCCCAACAGCGGTTGAGCCGCAGTCAACTCCTCCATGAACTCCCGGGGGGTCGGCGGTGGGACCGAGTCCTTTCTCACCAAGGACTCGGCTGATCATAACTCCGAATGTTGCAGCCTCCTCGGCGATCTCTGGGTCTGGGTTGCCTTCTTCGTCATCGAGGTGGAATGGTCGGATCCACTCTACAATTGCATCCTTGAAGTCACAACCTGCAGAAGCCATAGCCAAAGACCGAGTGAGGTACTCATAAGGATCGGCTTTGTCCACCTGGTCATACTGCGCATTTAGTTCTCGCAGTGCTAGCTTCTGTCCGCTCCAGACGGTTGCGAAGCTTGGTGTGGATCAGGGAAAAAGTGGTCCAGTTCCTCTCTCACGCTAAAGCGGACGCGGTTTGAGACAAAATCCTTAATGCTAGCCTCTGCAACGTGGGGCATGGACTCCCGAAGATGTTCCACCACTCAGCTGTAAATAAATCAGAAAATTAAAATTTAGTTAGATTAATGTTTAAAACTTAGCATGTTAATGTTTTACAATCTCTATATTTTTTCTTACCTGGTGCAATAGTCTTTCGTGCTGCAACGCATGACCGCTCGCCCAACGGACCTATAGCGTCACAAAGCCGCACGCACTACAATACAAGAAAGTAAGTTATATTTTATTTAATCACAAGAAATAAAAGTACACAATTAAATTAAGATCTTACCTCTTCTGCGAGATGTGTCACGTCCTCGTAGACCCTGGTGACATCTCGGATTACGTTGTTTGGCATCACAATATCTCGCTCGTATGCGAGTCTAGGGTTCAAGAAGTGGGCCGCAATATGCATTGGATGCTCCAAGTTTCGATGTCATCTCGCTTCCATAATATCGATAGCCCATACCCATCGTCGGATGCACCTCGGTGTCGACGAACCGGAGTGCTTTGTACATGGGGGTGAAAACGGCGATGGCCTTGTCAACCGAAACCCAAAAAGGCTCGCTCAAGCACAACGTGGCCGCGGCTCTCCCTTCTCTCAAATCCTTGAACTTGGAGTTCTCCCACCAATCGGATATAAACATCGCCTTGAGTCCGACCTTCTTCCCCCGTAAGCTCTGCAGCGAGAGAAAGTTTGTGGCAAACCTCGTCGCCCCTGGACGGATGATCTCACCATTGCATGTCTTCCTCATTCTATCAAGCACCTGGCCGTGGTTGTAGGTAAACTTCATGATGAGCCTGCACCCCTTCATGGCCTCATCGATGCTTGGCCTTTTCCCGATGTGGTGAAACATCAATTCCACGCAGTGAGCAGCGCACGGTGTCCAGTACAAATTGTACTTCTAAATCAAATCTTGGCCGGCTTTTTTGTAAGCCGCGGCGTTGTCCGTCACAATTTGCACGACGTTGTGTGGACCGATCTCCTCGATCACCACAGAAAATATCCTAAACAAATAGTGCGCATTTTTGGCGTGGGAGGACACGTTGATTGCCTTAACAAACACTGTCCTCCCCGCCCCGCCGAAAAGACCATTATGTTCAAGATCGACATATTCGTCGGTCCGGTCCAACCGTCTGACATGATTGTCACGCCAAATTTCCGTCTCACGGGAATCTGGTCCTGCTTGTACTTCTCCCACTCCTCGTATTCAAGGTTTAGATACTTGTCAGCGATGTCCTTGGACGATGGATACGGGCATCCAGGGCCTACAATCGTAAATGCAATATTATTTATACATAATCAGAAATTCAAACCGACATAAAAATAAAATCATAAATTAAGTTACTTGCTTGGGCTAAGCAAAACAACATGTTGTGGAAGTGAATATCATCTGCGTGGCACCACGGAACCCCTTTGTGGATTAAGTCTTTTGCTATCGACTTTCCCACATTCAAAATAGTCTTCGGTAAAAACATCAAATCGACCCTTTTTTGTTTTCCCGAAGGCCTATCGAACACCGCAGGGGCGGTGGCAGCACCGGAAGCACTTCCGCCGCCTCTGGTCTGGTCCTCTTCCTATTATTGGGCCGTTGCCTCCCTACGGGTTCTCTTCACTAGCCGTGCCACTTCTCTTTCAATGTCCACAGGCACGGTCTATTCTTCATTGGAAGAATAACCAACGCTATGCAAAATATTCTCTCGTATGTTAACCTCTATATCGTGTTTCTTCTGCTTCTTCCTCTAGGAACTCAACAAAGTCTCCCTAATGAGGTTACGCACGTCGTTAGGGATTTCAGTACACGGTGCGACATTTTTGTTCTTATCGGTGCCGGCCAAATGTTGTTTCATTCTGGTGATTCCGCCACATCTAATCTCCTTCCCGCAATAATTGCACTTGAAACCCGAGTTGTTGCTCGGATCCCCATAGGGAGTGCAATGCTCCCTCGCAGCGTTGTCTTTACTCATATTCAACCTAAATTCCTAAGCAACAAGAAGAATTATGAGAATAATTAAAAACAGCAAGACAAATTGTAAAAATAGGTACTTTTGCCGCAAAATATAATTTTACCTCAAATCTGAAATTAAATTGCACCAAAATCTCAAATTATTATAGGAACAAATATTTAATAAAAGCTAACATCAAGAAAATTCAGTTTATTACCTCAAAAATCAGAAAATATAAACTTTGAAGACTTCTGCCGCAATTAAGAGCTTATCCGAATTAAGCTCAAACCTGAAATTAAATTGCACCAAAATCTCACATTATTATAGGAATATTTATTTAATGAAAGCTAATAGCATGAAAAGTCACTAGATTACCTTTGAAATCAAAAAAGATAAACTTAAAGACTTTTGCCACAAATATGAGAATAGCCGAATTATCGTCGGATCTGAAAATAAATTACACCAAAATATCAGATTTATTATTTCAAAAAAACAAAATTAATCAATGAAAACAATCAAAAAATGAGTAGATATCACCTCATAAATAAATAAATAAAATAACTTAGAATGCTTTTGCCGCAATTATAAGAAAATCGGATTTAAGCTCAAATCTGTAAAACCAAAATTCACCAAAATCAGAGATTAATATTCTAATAACTTATTAATGAAAGAGAAACATAAAAAAATTGATTAAATTACTTTAAAAATTAAAAAATGTGAATTTCTATACTTTTACATAAAAAAACTATAAAAAAAATATTGTAATCTTTAAATTTAAGACCTCAAAGCCCTACAAACACATATTTCTTACTAACTACAACATTCTAAAGCCTATACAAACAATAAATCATTAAAAAATATCTATATTTTTTTAGCAAATTTCTAAATTCAAAACTTCGTATACTTTTGCCTAACAAGCATAAAATCTGAATTTCCTCTAAAT